>CM072888.1:57272839-58472839 GCA_037013685.1 Acridotheres tristis | reverse complement strand
TTCTTTGATGAAACCAGAGTTTTATGCTTTCTTGAAATTAAATGTACAGGATTGGTAACACTGTGACTCCCACTGTCACCACTGCAAAGTAACATCTCTTACAGATCATGAAGGCATGGAAAACAGGAAGCGAACTTCCCAGTGCAGACTCTTTGGTTTCCCTCAACTCAGGGGTTAAAGGTGAGCTTTACACTCAGCCTTACCTTAGTGAATCATTACCTACACTGACAACATTTTATACTCTAAGCTGAGGAGTAAATGGAAGGCAATAAATATTCTGGCCAGTTTTCTATAATATTTAGATCAATACTGGAGTCAGATGGACTGTAAGGACCTGTGTCATGGACATGGTGCTTTCACACCCATAGGACAGCAACATCTATCATGTCTCCACCATTTTCATTCACTAGATGGGTAATGGTCTCTGTCACTAAAACTGTCCATTTCTTGCTAAATTAGCTTTGGAACTTCATCTCCTCTTATTCATTCCATGACAATGTAAAGCAGTTTAGCTGCAGCAGCTTGCAAGGTAATCAGGGTCATCTGGCAGTCACTTGGTTCAAAATGTCTCTGTCAGTGCTGTTGACTAGTAAGTGCTGCAAATTAAACTGTATTAGAGAAATGAATGTTTAGCTTTGAGACCTTTTTAAGTACAAATTTTATCAGCTGTTTATTTAATTTTTCCTCTGTAGAGTTCATAGAAATGTTGTTAAAAGGCCAAGGTAGGACATGAGCATAGGGAGAATAACTTAATTATTTGAATTGAGAATTATGAATGTTTTTATGCAGCCATATGTATTATATCATCCTTCTCATGAAAAGGGTGCAGTAGTAGAGAGTGATTAATTACAGGGAAAATAACATTCCATCAAACTTCTCCCAAGAGGTACTTTACAGAGTTTATGCAATACAGCATTCAAAACCAAACCATCAGTATTTATTTTCTGGTATCTCACCTAACGACAGAATGAATAGCCATCACACGAACAAAGAGCAATCTGTTTGCTTTATAAACGACGTAGTTTCAGCTACTTATGAAATAATGAAATCTAAAACCTAACAGTAACATCAAATGAATATGACTACCTACATTTTTGAGCAGTGTGTGAGAAGGAAAAAGTAAACTGTAGATTGCATGTCAATTCCTATTGTAAAGATGAATACTATTTGCTTCATGGTGATGATTCATGAGACCCTAGAGTTGTATACACCTGAGATGTGTGATGCTTGGGGAGTTTCTGTACTCCAGTTAATTGAGGCAGGAATATTCTTTTCCTGCCTTCTTCACTCTGCTTTTATGTGTCTGGCCTGTTCTCTGCTTGCTCACAAAGGCAGCTCACGCTGTATGCCATCCTGTGGGCTCACATACTGTGCAAAATAACACACAGACTGCATTTTATCAAACTTGCTTTTCCCTCTCGAAATAAGTACTCACATAGCTATTCTTACTGCAGGTTCTTTTTCCTTTGTACATGTGTGTGTAATGAGATTCTTACGGACATCTTGTTGATCTTTCTTACAGTAAGTCTTGTGCCTTCCTTCTTTTTCATGCAGGGTATTACAGTGCTCATTCCCACTTCTTCCTCCATTGCAACTCTAAAAATAATAAGCCTTGAAAGTACCTATTGAGCTTTATTGTTACCAGCACAGTGAGATTAAGACGTGGTGAATATACTGTACCTCACTAAAAGGATGCCTTAAATTGACACATCTTCCAGGACAGCCAGGGAGTTCTGAGAAACCCCAGTGTTTCCTGTTAGTCCTTCCATGGTAGTATGGGTCTGCATTGATTTTTCCAGTAGTCTGTGCCAAACAGGAACAATTTGCCTCATAGGGAGGTAATAAAATAATCTTTACAAGCAGTTAATAGAGTAAAGCAGGTCAGAAACTGGATTTGTGTTTGTGGGAGAGAGAGGATATGATAGCATAGTATCTTTCAGTGAAATTCTACGTTAAAAAAATTACTGTCATTTGGGACAACTGAAGGATTTAATTTTTGTTTATCCTCTGCTTTCATTTCAAGAAGTTGTTATTTATTATTATTTTAATATACCAAAAGTATTTCAATTTAATGTTTTCCTTTGCTTATCTCTGACTTTTAATAGAATAGAGCACAGCCTAATATAAATTAAGAATGAAAACAGCACGAAATGTTTTTAACATTGTTAAAATAAAATTGTTTCCCATTTCTGGTGTGCTTTGAGAAAGCTGAGGGTTTTTTTTCAACTTCTTCCTATTAAACATGTAATTGAAAAAAAAATTCTTATGAAAATGATCAGACTATTAGTTTTCTCACTAGAATTAATTCTCAGTGGCTGTGATCCACACTAGAGACTATCCAAGGAATCTGTGTTTTGAAATTTGTCTTCTAGGTGCCAAGCTATACTACATTTTTTCTCAGTCACATTATTAATCTTAAATTAGGTGTACATGCCATCACAATAATTTTTACTCTCAGCCTTTAAAAAATGGACATAGTAAAGAGCAGGTATGACCTAGGTTTATCTCCTCAGTTCTCCAGTGGCTATGTGAGTATCTGCTCTATTTCTTTTTACTGCTTTGTCAGAAAAACTGCATCAAGATTGCAACTAAGAGTTTTTCTTTGGTTCCAGAGGTGCTTTTCCTTTTCCTGTGTTTGTGAAGGTTTAAGTCTTCTAAAAATAATTATAGGAGACTTCAAAGTGGAGACTAAATGAAAAGTGTTGAGGTGAACAATTAATTTTCTAAGAAAATATGAACACAGGAATATTTTCAGACATAAACTAAAAGCAATAAACCCTTGTGTTTGGTCAAGATATGGTTAAATCTAATTTTATTGACAGTGTTAGCAGTATTATTACATGATTTTTTTCTTCATGAGCTCCTGGAGTTGGATAAATTCCTTTGCTATCATAAAAGTATATTTAAATGAGAGGAGACTGCACTGCCTGTGTTAGTATAATTGTCATATTTTGAATGTGAGTGGCATTGGAAAGAAGTAAGAAAGTGAGTCAGCTCAAGAAGTCTCACTGGGAAGAAGAAACAGAGCATTAATCAATTTTCTGATTTTTTTTTTTTTAAATCCAGTAGAAAATACTGACCCGATTGCATCTGGACTGAAAGGTATGGCTGAGAAATCATATTGCTCTTGTGATTTATTATGAGTCATATGCCATTGCTGTGCCTTACTCAATAACTTAACTTTTAATGTAAATTGAAAATATTTTGCAACTCTTCTCAGGAATAAAGGATATTAAGAAAGAAGATGTGTATGAAAGGCAGCTCTCATATGAACATTCCAGTACTACTGGCATGGTTTTTTCATCTGGACACAAAATCCTTCTATAGCACAAAGGCTCTGCAGTTCAGTATAATTGTAGAAATTATTAAGCAAAATAATTTTACCCCTCCTAGTCTATATCAAACACCTGATGACAGAAAATAGCTTGTATTAAGTGGTCCATGGTCACAATGCCAAGTGTTCAGCTAAAAATCAAAGCTTCAACTTGTATGTGTAGACATGACTTCATTTAATCTACTGAATATGTACAACTTTACTTCAGTAGAGGCTGCTACAAGTATCTGTAAGCACACTCGGTCCTGAAGAAGAGGCAAAAAAACTGTTATTAGTTTTCCTTCCATAAGGCATTTTCTGATAATATTGCAGTGTCTGAGACCTGTGAAGCCACCCACTGTTACGTTTTTCATAATGACCTTGTTCGTGCTATTCTCACTGTGTCCAAGATTGGACAAAGTGTCTGGGACAGGTTGTAACCAGCTTTTTACACTTGTGAGCATTATTGGGTTGTACAAGTAACAAGGCGTTAAAAGACTGGGTTCATCAAGAATTTCCGTGGAGCTGGTGTTCCTTCTCAGCTGAAAGGTGGATCCTGTTCAGATACTTCTGAGGAAAAAGAAATTATGTTCAAGGCGAATTTTTCCGCAGCTGGTTCATACCCTGCTGAGTTAGGTGGCAGTGATTCATAGGTTGCTGATGGTGTATGACAGTAAAGTCTATTACAGTGCTCAGTAGTAGGATAAATGCAAATAATGATGATGATAGAATTCGTGGATGGATTTTTATCAAAGAATCTCTATGCATTTTGCAAATGTTGCATCAAATCTTAAGATGAATTGGCTGCATATGGATAAGCCCTAATAAAAGGGAGGGGATACAGGAGGTTGGCAGCATGCCACAAAAGAGTCTTCAGCTGTTTGAACTTCTAGCCCTCATTTCCAAAGCCTCCATCCAGCACTTTGACAGCTGAAGGGAAACTTCCCATATCTTCAGGCCTGATTGATTGCACAACAAGGTCTGCCCTTAGCATTATTGCTCTAAGGATGGATGGAAATAAGATTTTACATGCTTGTAAATTATTTTAATACCTCAATATCTTTGTTAAAAGAAAGGTGTATATATGTGTGTAAGGAATTGTGTACATACCCTGATGTGAAGTCACACATGGGATTTTTGGTTTTTTTCTAGGGTAATTCATAATTATTCTGGAATAATTATTATTCCTGCAAGAAACCTCTTGCAGGAATCCATTCATAGTTAGTTCTGATCAAATAGAATTTACAGAAGTCTTTTAGAAGTAACAATAGAAATTTAAAGACGATAACAAGCATAAGAGAAAGTTGATAAAAGAAACAAAATCTTAATTGAGGACTGTCATCTAGCAAACAAACTGATGGAATCAGCAGTCACTGAGCTTATCAACCAGTAGGTTCTAAAACACATTAGATATTTTAGTGTTAAAATTTACACATATTTTGACCATGTAAAGAAAATTGATGTAAAATTAAATATTTCCATGGAAATCCACGTAAATGCCACCATGGATATCAGATCAATGTCTCAACCTTCACAGGAAGATATAGGCTGCAAAGAATCTTCTTCTTACCCTGCCATGGATGACAGTAAACAATCTTCAGTCTAATACGTCTTTCTATTAGCATTTCCTCTTCACCCATCATTTTGACCTCCAATACTTGGCCTGTGACCTGAAGAGGAGTTTTTTTGAGGGAGTGTTATGTGGGAAGTGTGCTTGAGTGACATATTCCTGCATTTCAAATTTCTAAAATCTATTATATGTCCCAATTGCCAGTAGAGTTTGTCACTGCTTTAAATCTTGAGCTCAGGAAGTGTTGGCTGATGTGGAACTGACGTTCCTGACAGAAAGAACAACAGAGCTGTGGGAAGGCCCATCCTGGGCTGCTGCCAGAAACAATATAGCCACATTACTGCTGCACTCTGTACAGATTAATTAGCTCTGTCGAGAAGAAAGTGTCACACTGTGCTAACATGGCTACCTTTGCTCTGCAGCTTAAACTAACTCGATTAGATCTGATGTAGATACCTTTATCTAAAGTGTGGTTTCTTTGTCTTTGGACTACATGAAGGTAAAATGACTTATTCCACAGTACTAATTATTTCTGGCAAGTTATGGTCAGTGTTAATCAGTGACACATAGCAGATGCTTTGTGATGGTATCATCTTGCTCTTACTTGTATCCACCTGTTCAGAGGAAAACAGCTGACCTGTAAAGTCATTTCCCAGCTCTGCTGATGCACATATGGAGCATTGCTACTCATTTCTCAACTCCAATAGTGGTGTCACTCTTTCAGTCTCAAGAGCTCGGTAACTGCTAAGTCCATAATCCAAACAAGATCCTTCTGGTCAGGGTCTGCTCTCTTCTCCCTGAGGACATGCATTCTTGTGTGCATACTTGTCAGCTTGCACAGTAAATGGAGAGTTTTTACTCACTTTGTTGTTTCTTGAATTGTCTTCTTTCTGTTAGCAGGAGCACTGTTACAGCCATTTAAATATTTGGCTTCAGAACTAAGATGATTTTGGACACAATCACTGTGGAATCCAGAGTTTCTCTGTGGGCATCTCATGATGAAGCTTATTAAAAGTATTTCTTTGTATTGCTGTACACATACCAAGCCTGTACATATAATCCTGATACAAGGCCCAAATTTGTGACGCTGTGCCAGAAAAAACCCAGTAATATCTGTAAAGGAGAGAGAGAGAGCACATCACCTGGCAAGTCACAGTTAAACATGAACTCTGATGTACAATGGTAACTGCTAATTGGGTGTTATGAGGTAAATGCCTAAGGGAAGCTGCCCTCACCAAACAAGTAAGTCAAGAGGCCAATCCTTGTTGGCAGGGAAGTTCTAAGTATTAGAACTCATGTGAAACAGCCGTAGGGAAATGAATCATACAACTGAAGGTTGCTTGAAAATGTCTATCAGTGCTCTGAGTTCGTGTGCAGCACAGAGAGCAAATTCCATTTCAAGTTACTGGAGTAAGAGGAAATTTTTGAATAATCATCACTATATAATGACCTAGATGACAATGGGTAGGTTAAAAATAAGAAATGCCTTTTTGAATTTAAGGGAAATGAGAGTGGCCTTCCTCTGGGAATCAGGGAAAAAATTGAATGTGAGGAAGAGAATGTCCAATTTTAGACCTGATTATCCTCTCCTTTTGCAGTCTTGCACAGTCAGTAACACATTTTCAAAGGGATGTGAAGTGCTATCATTCAGATTTTTTAAGGCTACCACTCTTGCCCTGACTTCCCTGGTGTGAGCCCCCCCTCGAGGTCAGCATAACAGAGACTCCAGTTTTGACCTTTCTGGCTTTAGATTTATTTTAATATCCCTATTTTAGGAGAGACGATGGAGCAGCCAGTGGCAAACTGTCCACAATTTCACAGCTGACAAGTGTTGCATGATGGAGAACTGGATTAATGATGTTTCTATAACACTATTTTCAGAGACTGAAATATTTGCAAAGAAAACCGCTTATGAATTGGAAAGTATAATTGACAGTTCCCAGGATTATTTTATGTTCTCCCTGTCTCAATGAATGATACCAGAAGATACCATTTTCCCAGACAAATTACATTAGAAATCTCTACTCCAAGAGAAATGTCTGGGCAGTAGGAATATGTGGAGTTACAAGGAGTCATGGTCATGATCTCACGACTCCTTTTAACTTCATGATTTTCTTCTCCTGACCTCACAATTATCTGTACATCCAGAAAAAGTGAGAGAGACTGAGCCAGCAAGAGTGTCTCTGGATTCCCTGGTGGTTCCCATTGTCTTTACAGTTCAAACACACTCCCTGGTCTGCAGGCTGATGAAATAAGTGAATTTTCTTCTATAAATGATATAATTGGGACTGCTGATTGATGGCATTAGAACGTTTCATTGCAGTAATTTTTAATATAAAAATATCTGCAGCTGACATGGCTATCCAAAGGCAGCAGATTTCATTTTTCACTTCCTTACATTCTGTTCACAGGAATGGACAGGCCACTGAAATGTGTCTATGGTCTTTAAGTGCATTAAGATTAACATTCTTCTGGACATTGGAATAATACAGAGTTTTCCTCCTTTCACTTGCTGAAAGTTGGTTTTATACCACAAACTGTGGCTTAAGGGGGCTTCTGTGACTCCATCTTTTGTGAAGTCTCCAGCTGACCTGATATCACGTAGCTTGGTAAACTAGAAAATATTTACCAAAAATAGCAATTGGGGGTGAAAAAGTAGTGCCTTGGAAGATTTTGGTGTGTTTTGCCTTTGCCATTACTTCTGTAGAGTTGAGAGGTGCCCACAATGCTGTGAAAATTGAACAGTTTTCAAATAACCACAGAACACAATTATAATGAAAAATGGAGGATTAAACTGCTTCAAAAGGATTTGCATCAGTGAGCCTGAAGAATCTGACCCAAGATTTTAAAATGCTTCCCTAATTAAAAAAAAAAAGTTAAAATCTGCAAGCTGTAAATAAATGTATATATTTCCTTCTGAGCTATCTCCTCAGCTTTCAGAGTAGCATAAATAATTCCCCTTTGTTTTTTTTTTTTTTCTGTTGCGTTTCTATTTTCTGGTTTTCAAAGGGTGTTCCCCACCCAGTCTTTGTTATTTATGGAGATTGATCATATTTATTCTTTGTACTTAGCTTAATGACACCAGCACACTTAACCTGTGAACCTGGGCTGTTTTGGCTGGACAGAAATTTGGCTGAAGTTGTCATTAAGGTTTCAGAATGGATGTAGGACAGGGAATTGGCACCACTCTGCTGCCACTGCTGAGAGCTGAGGGAGGGTCCTTGCACGCTGTCACTCTCAGGAGAAAGCTGCCACTAAGGCATAGGAATAGGTGCCCCACAGTTCACATTTCCTCCTCCTTTAGCTTTCTATATGGAAATGTTGGTTTCGGCCCAATTGCAATCCTTTACATTTCCCTTTCCGGTGTGGTGCCCTGCCTTCTTCCAGACATATCTAAATCTTTTGTCCAGATATACTTTAAACTGGATAATTCCATTTTATCTCTTACTTCCTATGTGCCCATCAAGCACAGCTGTTCTGTAATGAGGTTTGAAATGATATACATAGGAACTGTGTCCTTCAAGGGATGAATTTAAAATTCACAGTTATCTCAGGAAAACTTTGAGCTCAGCAAGGGTCACATCTGACACCTTCAAGAACCTGCCATATCCCTGCCTGGCTGTGAACCTGTGATGTGATTTATTTGATTAACATAAGCAAGAGAACAAGTCATTGAGAGAAAAGACTTTTCTTATACTGCAAACAGGCTGAATTGAACCTAAAATATTTGACAGTCCAACAGTTATTTGACTAAATAGAACAATCTCAGCCAGGCTAATATCTATCCATGTTTGGACACTAACTTTTAGGGGGCCTGGTTTTCACCCAATGTCTACCAAAGACCTTTTAAACTAACACTGCATTTGTCCCATGCAGTGCTGGGACAAGCGTGCCTGTCCCAAACAGATCCTGGGAAAGACATACTGTGATAATTTGTCTGCAGTTGATTTCCTACAGAATAAACAATTTTCCCTGAATCCATATGGTTAGCAAAATACATTGTTAGCAGAATTACTGTATACTGTGGCTGTGATAACACATACTACAAGTTGTCATTTGTAATCATCACTGTTTCAACTGACTGTCTGCTCCTGGTTCATCTGTTGAAAGAGGGTAAGGAAAAAAATTCCATATTGTCTTGCTTTAACCTCAAAAGGACAGGATGGTACCATCAAGCAATTACAGGAGCTTGACTTCTTTTCAACTGTAAGGAATTTTTTTAAAGTTTAAAAACAACTAATATATGAGTAAGAAAAAAATCCATGCAGAATTATAAAACAGCAAAATAATTGAAAAGCAATATCTCTTTAAGGAATGTGGAGAGGTGACATTTATCTACAAGTTCATAAATTCCAAAATTAGTACTACATGTTGAATTTTTAATATCTAATAAGAGATTTGTTCTGAATAGATATTTTGATGTATTGCCTTAAGAAAAAGAAGGTTATAAGTGAAAGAAATGGTTATCCACTGCTAGCATCTGCTCTCCTTTTACACATCACTTCCTTTTCTTTGCACAGCTCCTCTTTCCTGCTGCTTCATCAGAGTCCATCAGAAGGTATTCTCTTTAGAAAGAACTAGGCAGTTTACCTGTCACGGCAGATGGAAGCATCACCGCCTGAGGACAAACGCTACAACTGTGTCCGTTTCTTTTCCTGGTCATGGATAACAGAGGTGATGGGGGCTGCAGAATGTGGCCTGGGGACTGTGGGATATTAGGTACCCTCCCATAGTCAAGTCAGTCTTTAAACCACACAGGTATATCTATTCATATAATAGACATAAAGTAGGCCATTTTCCCTAAATAAAATTATAGGAAGAGATTAAGTATTATATATTAAACATACATAAAAATACTTCCTTTCAGTGCTGTTTACTAGTTTGCAGATAATTTCAAATCCAATTCATATCTTAGCTCTTTTATATCCTGCAGTGTAAACATATTTATCAAAATAAATGCATTTATGCTGCAAGGCCATGTTTATAGCAGTGTATAACTTTGCTAAATTTAATGTGTTTGGGCACACATTTTTCATGTTGAATGTTTGACTCGGGAAATTATTTTTTTAATGGTTTGGCCGTTTCTAAAAATGAAGTTAAAGAAAAATATTGTTGTTTCTTCTTTGCATCTGACAAAAAGATCACTGGACTTTCTTCAGAAGTTGGAATGATATCAATCATTTTAACTATTCAGGATATTTATTATCGTAGTAGACAGATATGTTTACAGTTTTTGAAAAAATCATCTTGGTTTTTCTGTTTTCCAAGATTCTAAAGAATTTGATTTCTAACATGCCAAGAAGAATACAGGACAAATGGTCAGTGGGCTGTTTTGAATACTCCCCTTGGATTGAGCGCACTTTAAGCTCATATAACTCCTGCATGGTGACTGGATAGGATGTGTGGCATCCCTAGAGCAGAGGAGATTTTTAAAAAATTATTATTATATTTCAAAAACAGTTCTAAAATACTGTGAGAACAACACATTCTATAGAGGAAAATAATAATTGTCAGTCAGTGCATTTAAATCAGCAATACTCACCTACCCAAGGATGAACACCAAAAGAAAAGGGCAGAGTTTGTCCATTGCTGTGAAAACAAGCACAACCCGTGTGAGGAAGCCCCAGCATTCCTGTGCTTTTTGTGTGAAGCAGATCCTTTAGAAGATCACAGTCTTTGATCATGTCACTCAATACTGTATCTTAAAGTGTGAATAAGTTAGCAAAATGCTCAAATTGCCTTTTGTTGCACTGCTTGATTGCACAGCCTTACCTTCACAGCCTTACAGAAATGATTCATTTTTTACCATTGTTTCTGTATGAGTGTAATGTAAATAGCAAAATTATCAATTTTTTTGATACGTTGAAATACTACATGCCACCATTTTTAATTTGCATTAGTCATCATTTCTCAGGAAAACCAAAGAATAATTTTTTTTTCTGATAACACATATTTATGTGTTTTCTTTATATTTAGGTCTATATCAGTTTCCTAGAATTGAGTTTTCTCTGTAATTCTGAAAGCCTTTATGACAGAGAAAAAAATCTTTTTGTTACATAAGAAGAAAGAAACTTTTTCAGAGATAAGAATGGATAAATCTTCAGGTTATTTGTGTTGATAAACACTGCACAAGTACTTTGCAGCTAAAAGTTGAAATAAAACCTCTGAAAATTGGATGATGGTAGGTGGGAAGACACCTCTGCAAAGCTCTGCAAGTGCTTCTATTACTGTAAATGAAAGCAATTGTGGTGTTTCAGAACTTGGTGAGGCGACTGAAATTTTATGTTTTGATCTGAGAGTGCCAAATGTTGATTTGTTTCCACAGGCACTCCAAACTCTTCCACTGACTTTAGTGGGGTTGTTCCATGTTCACTAATGACACTAGTGTGGTCTGAGGTCTCATTCCCTGACTGTGAGGTCAGTGAAAAAGGCACTGGCTGCAGCCTGGATGACACATTCAGGACAGGAAGGCTCCTTGTCTTTAGAGGAAAATGTGCAAAAAGACCCATATCTTTGAGGCCAAGTGTGAATGTGGCAACAATGAATGAAAATAATTCAGTCTTCTTTCATTGTCCTATGATAGTCTTATTTTTTTTTGTATCCAGAGACTGAAGCAGAAAATGGAGTAGCTTATTGTGCTTAAATCAGATTCTGCCTCTGTCTCTCAGACTTGCTGTAGGAAATGCAATATACAGAAATGCTATGGGTTTGCATACTTTATAATTTTAGAGCTTTTCTTTTCCCCCTCTAACAGAGGTAAGAAAAAACTACATCTGCCACAAGAACAACCCAAAATCTGTCATGAGACTTAAGTGCAGCTTTGTGGAGCCATCATGCTGGTTTATATAATACAGATCTATATGCAGATAAGTACTATACCATATGACCTACAACTGATCTATGCGAACTGCTACAGAAAAGTAGGCTTGTTTTAAGGTGCAGGCCAAGCCATAATAAATGAGAAGTAGAACTGCAATAATGCCATAGCAATGCCTCAGGAACTCATTGGCATAGATGGACTTAGATGTAAATTACTCCAACAGTTAATTTGCAGAGCACTGTAAATAGGATGA
Organism: Acridotheres tristis; assembly: GCA_037013685.1. Taxonomy (NCBI): domain Eukaryota; kingdom Metazoa; phylum Chordata; class Aves; order Passeriformes; family Sturnidae; genus Acridotheres; species Acridotheres tristis. The sequence continues at coordinate 58,460,883 of CM072888.1, read as the reverse complement.
TTAAATACAAGCCATGCTTTTGAAATTAGTATGCATATAAAATTAGTGTGACAGTGTATTTGAGAAGTTATAAATGCATTTTTTTATAGGAGGAAAAAACCCCATGACCCATACTTCCCTGAATTTTAGTTACTTGGTTTCAGATTTCTGTTTAATCAGTTAAAGATGAAAGTTAGAAGTCACGAGGAGACAACTTCAGCTGGTCTGCATCTTTGTCTTCTGTCTCCCTCTGACTGTAGTGGTCATCTTTATAAACCAGTGCTATTATCTCTGTAGGAAAAATTGTCATGAGCCTGTGAGCCTCTGCATCAGTTATCTGAGGGTGACTAATTTGGGAGTTGAGCTGTTCCGCATTATAATTCACTGGAATATGGCAAAATTAATCACCTACCAGTATTCTTTGTTCTATTCTCTGTTCTACCAAAGAAAAAAAATGCAAGCATGAAATTTAACAAATACATTTGCTGCACTTTTAATAATATTGAAAAGCATGTTCACACTCATAGTTGTTCTTATGATGCATTGTTCTGATGGGTTCAGATTTGCACATCAGCAATATTTGCACAGAATAAATTCTCTTTCTTCTATTAGTTTCATTAAAGGGGGAGAGTTTACTTTCCTGAATCTGAGCAGGAAGTGGATAAAACCAAATCTATTGTTCTCTGTGAATAAAGCCAGGTAAATAAGTAATAACTGTGGCTTTAATCATGCTTAAAGAATTCAGGTGAAGAGGGAAGTTATGCCTCAGGAAAAAGTAAAGAAATTTCCAAAGCACTTTACTGACAAGGTGGATGAATGAGTGGAGAAATAAATATTAATAGCCAATTTTAGATAGGATTGAGAATCACTTTCCAGGGTCAAAATCTGCTTGCTGCAACTTTTGTTAGAGCATCAGATTACTGGACTCATGCCAGTACTTCAGGAATGTGGCCAACTAAAAATCACATGGCAATCGGTTGTTGACCCTTAGCACAAAGAAATATCTGTGCTGGGCAGGCAGTGCTGGCAGTTATAGTGGAAAGATGCAAATGTGCCTTTCAACCACACGGAGGGCTGCAGATATATAAATGTAACACACTTTCTTTGACAGGAAATCTTACAAAGAGAAGGGATCCACTGTTCTAGGTGCTGTGTGAGGGCACAGCTGAAAGACTCAGCTCTCAGTAAAATGAGGCTGTACAGACTGGGCAGGTAATTGTGCAGAACTAGACATAGGATGGCTGTGCTCTCTTCTCTTGCAGGTAGTAAAATTAGGATTTGTGCTAATTATGGAAAAAGATACTGAACAAAATAAAAATTCTGGTTTCTCTTACATTAGTGCAAATCTGGGATAACCTGGTCACTATTTAAAGTGTTTGGCTCGGGAATATTTCTGAAGGGCTGGTTAGGACATGCACTTATCTTCTGATCTCATTCCACCCACAAGCTAGGATGTGTGGTGAATCTGTTTCCATAGAAAGGAAATCTGTATGTAGATTCCAGGAAGGACCATGGTTCACTTCCAGTCAGCTCCTAATCTGGACAGCTGGGGATAAGGATCTCACAGGACTTTGAAACATATAGTGATGCCTTTGCAACATGTAGTGGTGCTTTGCATCACCAAGGACTCTATTCTATCATTGTCAGCTTTTCCTAATAGGACAATGTGAGGTCAACATTTTACTGAGATCCTTCTGAGGATTTAAATAGCAAGGTTAGTTTGAATGCAAGAGTTCTTATGAAACCATTTTATTATTCTTTGACTTAACCACCAGTGCCTTAGTATGAATTTTACAGAAAAATGTACTACATGGTAGAGTTGAAATAGAGGGTTAAAACCCCCCCAAAATCCCACCTGATCCTCATCCCACCTCATCTGGTCTAAGTAAATGAAGAGCTCTCTGAATGTGAGCTGTTCTAGAACAGCTGAAAATTTGGATTTATGCAGTTTTTTATAATGACAAACTTAGACTGCTTTCTCACAATAATTTTTTTTGTGCTCCCTCAGATACCTGTTTTTGACAAAAACTGTGCATTTTCTTAGGCTTTTTCATTTTTGTCTATTGCATTTTTACTCGTCATGGTTCACTGCACTGTCATGCCTCCCACACCGTGTTGAACTGATGAATTAGATTGTGTTTCACCTTCTTCTTCTTCTCCTTTTAAGTGGCCTCTGCTAATCCTTTCTGGTCATGGCTGTTGCCTCTGAGACACCCACTTTTGCTGTATATTTTGCTTTTGGCTTAGTTTGCAGTTCCTTCACAGGACACTCTTGCTTTTCAAGTAGGGCAGGCATGACACCTACAGCAGGTTACAACAGTGTCCTGACTTTGGTTTTCTGCCTGATTTGGTTGTGAGTTGGCGTTCTAGCACTTGTACCTGGCAATTGATCAAGGAGAGTTAAACAAGATTCTCTCCACTCCGTGACTCTGATCTGAATTTGTAATTGTTTATGTCTAAAACTCTAATCCCTTAATTAAACTTAGACTACATTATTCCATCTTTCCTGGGCTTGCTGTTTCATTAGCTTGGCTGCTATTTACCCAGTATGTTACTCAACTTTTGCTTCATATTAAATTACAAGTGTTTTTCCTAGAATGGCTTCTATCTGCAAGGCTGCAATGTCACTGAACCTTTGAATTTATTTTGTCTTCTTGACCTCACTGGCTGTGTTTGAGGATTTTTATTCTTCCTCTTTGACGTATTCATAGTGGTACAAACCCTCAGTATATCCTTTCTGCTGACCTCATCAGCTCATATTATTATGGCATGTTAAACATTTTCAGATTTTATAACATTTCCCAAACTATTAAATGGACTGTTTCTAAGTATTTGCTTCTCAGTATTTTAACATCTCTAGGAGACATAGATTGGATAATGTTAAGGTTTTTTACTACCAATAAAGTTATTTTTTATCCTAGTATTTACTGTAAAACTTTAAATAGTAATGCAACCAGTTGGGTTCCTATTATTTCATTTTCATAGGTTGGATGTAAAAAATATCTGTAGCTATAGATCTTTCTTTATATTTTACCTTTTTTTTTAATAACAAAATTTCACAGTAATATCAGTCCAAACTTAAAGTAAACACCCACACTACCTTGGAGTCAATATCACCTTCCTGGAAACATAAATTTCTACATGTATATGTATAAATATTGGTATAAATAATGGTCTAAAAGAACATTTGTACAGTAAGCACTTGAATAGAAGCAAAAGCAAAGGGTGTTTGAGAAGAACAGTTGTTATATTTATTCTTTTAATAGATTTTATGCATTTATTCCCTCATATTAGTTTGATTTTGATAAATCTGAAAGTTGTCTAAGAAGTAAATGTGTCCAGTCAGTCACTGTTCCTGCAGTTCAGCTTGCAATTTCTGTCACCTTTTGAAGTTGGCCTTTGTAATAGAATCATACTTACTGTTAGTCTTTTTTCTCCTTTCACAAAGAGAAACAAAAATAATTCACTCTGGTTTGTCAAAAGCTTGGAAGCAAAGCAAAATACTTCACAACTTGGTATGAGGAAGAATTACAGAATAACTTTGGATATTTTTCTGCATTGTTGCATTTTATCTTAGAGAAACTGTCTTGGTGTTTTGTGCAGTCTTTGAGGGAGCAAAAATTATTGAATTGAGATTTCAGTCATATGAAATAATTTATCTAGTGAAGAACTGAAATGATCTTCCATAGTTCTAGCAGATAGCTATAACTGCAGCAAAAGGATACCTTAATTCATTATTTTGTGTTTAAAGAAATTTTGTCAAGCGAAGCTCTGTTTTGTGAAATAAAATATGTTGGTGCCTTTTTTTAGTAGATGCTCCACTCAGGTAAGGGGAGAAACCTCCGAATGAAAGGTCAAAGAGCAGAGAAATTTAAAACAAGGCTGTTGGGACACAGAGGCTTAGTTGGGCAGTTCTAAGCATTGGTACATTGTGTGTGCTATCACTGCCCATCTCAGCAACAGGGATGGTGACTTCTGTGCCTTTTCTGAGATGTCCAGTTCATGTGAGGGTGTGACTCCAGTTCATTGTCTGCCTTTCAGTGCTGAAAACATCTACCTTTTAGGTGCAGAAAGGTTTCTTTGGATCTCCTCTATTACTTGTTTTAACTGGAGACTCTTTAGGTTGGTGTTATTCAAGTGAAAATCTGGTCAGTTCCTTATTGATTTGTTGCTGCAATAACTGTAGGAACTATCAGTGATTTTTGAGCATTTGCTGAAAGAGTCAGGAATGAACAAAGTTACCTGGGTGCTGGGGTCAAAAAAAAAAGAAAAAAGGGAAGATGGTATGGAACAGGAGAAGAGAAAGTTTGCAGTCGAAAACTTTAAAGCATTAAGGTTAAGTCTGTCATTCAATGGAAGGGGTTGTATAATATTAGATTTAGGTTAAGAAAGATCTTTCTTGGTTTGCCTCAGGTCAAAACAAACCAAGAACACCCTAGAATACAAATACATTCTTTATTGTATATAACATGAAGTGGTCTGGAAACAGGAAATCCATTAAATCAGATGTGTTTTGAATTCTACAATGAATGGAAAAAAATACACAGTACCATAAGACAAAGGAATGGAAAGGAAACTTAAGGTTTGATAAGCTGCTAAAGAAAACACAGTTTTAAAACTCTGTCTACATTATATATATATGTGTGTGTGTATAAAAGCTTTCAGATGCTTCACAACTTTTCTTGCTGTAATTAAAACTCACTATTTTTGTAGGAAGTTATCTAGCAGGACTGCGAGGACTGTAATATTGAAAAGACTTTTTTAACATTTGTGAGAAATAGGAGGTGTTAATGCAAAAGCAACACCATTTGAGGCATTCAAAAATAATATAAAAAAATCAGTTTATATTCACACTATCAATGTGTTGATTTAATTTAAAGAATGTGTAGTGCTTTTTTTTTTTTTGCTAATGTAATTAGAGCTGCTGGATAATAATTGTATTATTGTGATTACCACCAAATTTAAAAAAAAATCAAAACAAAATACCATTACTTGTAAAATACCTTGATTTCGTTTTCTTGCTTTTCACAGGTATTGAGGTCTTCCCAGGAGTGCTGTGTTTGAGAGTTTAAAAGCATTTTCAAGTTGTTCAGCGAAAATGCTGAATCCCTTAGCCCTGGGGTGATGTTCACCCGTATCTTCACTCCAGGTGATGAAGAGACATATATCTGCATGAGCCCTTCTGCAAACTTTTTGTTTTGTGGTTTCTGTAGAAGGAAACTCGGTTGTCTGCTTCACGTGTATCCTCCAACAGGTGGCTGATCTGAAGTATTAAAAGAGCAGGAGTCTGAGTGGTTCTCCGTACAGGTGCACTTTCTTTAGAGCACCAAACAATTCCACTGTGCCCCACAGACAGCACATCAACTTTTTTATATGGCTTGTATATAAGGAAACTCCAGCATGTAACCCAAATCCAACAGTTAGGTGTAAAAATTGAGACCTCTTCATGTTATGTGTTTACATCAAATATAGGGTTTTTGTTAGTATGAATTGCATTTTGTGTCATTATTAAGTCTTCCTCAGTTACTGGTTTATTATTATTCACCTTGAAAGTGTGCCTTTATTTTCAAAAAGCTACATATAAATGTGTATTTGTAGATGGCAACCACAATCAAAACAGTCTTTGCTGATGCCTTATCAGCATTTTAATGATGGATTATTATTTTCTTAGCCCGAAATAATAATGTTAACATCCTGAAAATGAAATTGCTTTTGCTGGTAGCTCAGGAAATGAAGGGAAATGAATGTTGACTGTATGTTCTCATGGGCTGGAAAGATCCTATCATGATATGCTGTGATAAAAATCTGGAACACATTTGGCACAATTTTAGAGAATTATAGTCAAAAAGCAGATAACTGTGGAACTGAATAGAAGCAAACAGAAGTAAAACAAATCAGCTGTATGTGAGAGAGACTGAGTTTTTTACTGCTGCTAGATTAACTTGTTAAAGTAAGGTGTTCCCTATTATGTATGGCACTTGGTTCAGCTGGAGTGCAAGTGATGTGAAACAGGGTTCAAGGAGCAATGGACTTGAGTTCCACAAGTACATCTGATTTTCCTTCGCAGGCAGAGATGGCTAAAATTGTCTGATCACATCTGTACGTATACACACAGACACAAACACACATACATACACAAACACACACACATCCTTCTCCCTCTATCTCTGTATGTATATAAAAGTTATTTTCCCACTTAAGAACCTTTCTCTGTTTTTAAAAATATTTTTTTTTCTATTCTACGAGCTGCCTCAGAAGAAAATATTTCTAGCTAGGACATATCAGAAGTTTCATGTGCCTCTATTCTGTCTACAATGTATCTTTGAGAATTAGATACATTTTCCTTGTCTGCCATTCTAGATATCCTATTTTCCTTTTTTTTTTTTTTTTTTTTTTTTCCCTGAAGCAGAATTTGCATGTAAAAATTAGTATTTTGATCAAAGTCTGTTTTGAGCTTCTTTCCTTGTGGCTAGCAGCTGATCAAATATTGCTGCCAAGTCAAACAATAGAGCACTGATTTTTTCACTCTCCTACTGTTTTGCTGGATCTGAAAGCATCTTGGGAATACTCCGACCTTTGTTCAGAAGTTTGTAACCTGGTAGCAGAGGCTAAGTAGATTTGGACGGCCTCTGAGTACAGAGAGCTCTGAATGTAGGACTGTAACCTTTCCAGCAGTAAGAAATCACGCACGACCAGAGCCCCACCTCTGGCTCCTTCAGCCTTGTGTTGGCTGTCTAGCAGTTGAGTGCTTTTGGGGCATGTTAGCCCTTCTCAGAACAGGTCTGGGTGTCTGTGGCAGCCTGGGTGTGAAGAGACTGTGTGGGCTGCAAACAGCTCTAGTCGCCTACACGTTCATCACTCTTTAGGTGGTGACAACTTTTGTTGAAGTCAGTAGTAAAGCTGTAAGTCTGTAAAAGCTTTCAGATCAAGTCTAGCTCTTTTGTAAAACAGACATTCTATGTCTCTTGTATTCGATACCTTAATTCCACCCAAGGGGTAAAGTAACAAAAATCTATTTTTGACCTCCCTTGACACCTGCTTGAAGTCTGGTAATTCCGTTGGTGTTACAGCCAGAGTTCCTGCATGTAGCAAGGTGAAGATGTTACAGCCATAGTCAGTCGTGGCTCTGAGATGCTCTGAAAAAAACTGAAAATACGTATTTGCAACTGTAGCTTTCAAGGCTTGTTTGCTGAGCAACTTTCCATGCTGAATATCACATCCTTAAGAGGTTTTGTCTTGCTTTAGAAATAACCTCTTTCTCCAGTAGAGAGACTTGCATAAACTAAAGAGTCAGCAGCAACTCTACATTGGAAGACTTTTGAAGATTTAAGAGGCTGGGGGATATATTGTCACACTCCTGTGTTATAAAGCCCTGGGGTTGTGGTTACAAATAGACACCTGCTGTCATTTTGGAACAACAGTGAGTCTCAGGCTGTCATTGTATAATCTATCCCATCCTCCTCGGTTTTTCAGTTCCACCTTCCTCAAGTACTGTAATAACAGAAGTTCTCAGCCTCTGTGCAGGGTATTCTCCTCCATTGCATTGCACAGAAGGGGCTGTTTTTCATTTCCCTGCTTTCCTCCTTTCCTCTTGTTCTCAGGTCATGTCAAGCTGCTCACTCCCAGTTTGCAATCCACCTCTGGTTCCAGTTTGCTTTGCCCAATTGTTATATTTTCAAGTATGAATATATTCTAGGACAACCTTCCCCCCTTCTTGAGCATTGACAAAAATGCCTTCTTATCATCTCTCAGATCACTCATTCAGCACTCTGTGTTCATCAAGGAAAACTGTGATGCTTAAAAGCTTGTGACCAATTGGCTAAACATGAACTGCTTATCAATTTAACCACCATTATCTCCATGCTTCCTGGGACCGGGTCATCCAGCCCCATCTTATCTGCTTTATTTGCTTGTGACTGTCAGCCTCTATGGACAGGACACACTGTTCTGTTTTTGTACAGGGTGAAAAAGAGCTCAGAAGAAACGTTGCAGAACTGGGCCTACACTAGATTATGATTATTCAAGTAATAAGTACAGGAATGACCTTACTTGTTCTAGCCCATATTTTATATCTATCTATATTTTTTTATATCTAGCCCATAGTCTGTGAATGCTGAGTCAAGAGATTGAGTGGTTGGGAGGTTTTTTTAGAGACATGGGGCATAAAAATGGGCTGGTGAAGTTGATCAAGTAGTGTGTTTGATGCAAAGTGTAAATTTCCTTCCTGCACTCATGTGTAGGATAAATCTGTGCCTCTGATATTTCAGGGTAATTCACATCCTTCAGCAGATCTTCCATTACATACTCAGTGAAATAATATTCTCTCATCCTGTGGCATGTACGTAAAGGAATGAAACATTTGTGATCCTCATTTTAACACCATTACTACATATTTGCATTGTAATAGCAAAATTTTGAGATTTCCAACTTAGATTTAGATCCTGAACATTAATAGTAACAAAATCTCCTCCTCCAGTAAGGTTAACATATAGTAAAACCAAGATAACAAAGGGTTATGGAGTGGTCTGTTAAAGCTCAGACCCTGTGAAAAATGCAAAGTGTGGGGAATTACTAATCCTGAGCCTCTGAAACTTCTGGCTGATGCTGTTACCACTACTTTACCTCTTTGACTACCATCCAGAGAGATTTAGTCTGATACTTGATACGAATTTTCTTTCCAATTTTTCTATACAAAAGTGTGCTGTTTTCAAAGTGAAAACAGATAATATTAAATGCTTATCACTGATGTTGAACTATATTGCATCTGTGAAATACATTTCCATGAGTAATAGGATCAGTTATTTATATTTTGAGTCAGATATAGTTGTGGATGAATATATTGGCTGAAGAATTAATCAAAATACCTCCGTAATTGAACAGGAGATTACATGTGATAACGTTGATGTCTAAACAGGTGACAGAGTTTATTTCCTGAAGCTCCCGACAAACATGGGTGACTGTCCCAGGTCAGGGTGTGGGCCCTGCTGTGCTGTCATGTCTGGGAGGTGTCCCAGGCACCACCAGCTCTGCAGCCCTGCCCTTTTCCTGGAGGGAGCTGCTGCCACGGCACCCTTGATGATTGGAGCTGGGAAGCAGCTCCTGAACCACCCGAGTTTGCACCCAGCAATGCATCCATCAAGGCAGTTCAGGTGCTCCTGGTACCCTGCTCAGCTTCTCTCCTGAAGCACATGCACGGCTGGGTACCCTCAGCCCTGGTCCAGCTGTGCTTCTTTGCCCCACTGTGACAGCTCTGCAGTGATGAATGCACCTCTGCTTCACTTTGAAGTCTGCATTCAGATTTAGACAGAAAATTCAATAAATACCTGAAACATGTTACCCAGTTGGAAAAAATGGGATAGCCCTTGGTTTAGGTTTGTTTTGGTTTTAGGTTTTTTTGTTTTGTTGGTTGGTTTTGGTTTGTTTTTTTTTTTCTGTTTTTATTTTTGTTTTTGTTTTTTTTTCCTGAGAGCAGAGCGTTTCAGGACATGATACATTTATTCCAGATGATTAAAGACTCCTAGATGCAGTTGTGTGGAGGTCTGTTATACCACTTTTTGTCTCAAGATAAGCTTGAGTTTATAATCAGTCTGTCCTGAAATCACATGGCTTTCACATGTTCTTAAAATTTATATTAAAAAATCTTTTGAAAACACCAGTTATGCTCCATGGAACACTATGCATGAAAAAAAAAGTATATATAAAATCACTCATCTCTTTGCAAAAAAAAGCATTGCCAATAAAGATAATTTACAAGCATGAAAGCTAAAGTGAGATGTGGTTTGTCAGCTAAGTGTTCAGATGGGTGATGGAAAGAGTAAGATATCTGCCAGCTGAAGCCAGGCAAGATCATATATTACCTGCTATTTCTTAAAACAAATACCAATGTGATTTTAACAGAACTGTTAGAAATAAGAGTGGAATTTAACACCATTAATATTACCCTGTATTTCATAAACTGATAGGGTGTAGAAGAAAGCAGGTATTGCAGCTGAGGTTTTCAGTACAACTTCAAGGTGTAGATACATAGAATATTGAAATCCTAAACACTTTAAATTTATCACTTTAAGTGTCTTTGAAATTATGGTCTAAGACCTTTTCTTTTGGATTATAATTTCATGTATGTGACTTTTTTTCTTCCCACAGAACTGTTAGTAGATAACAAAGGTGACTTTCGTAGTCATTTGTATGAAATGCAATGAGTGCACTGCAGATCTATCATCACCATGACGTTAATTAAGGCCTGAAGACTTTGGCCTGTCACTGAATTCCTCCCTCTCATGAATTTACAGAATAAAGCACCCTAGAAATCTGGCCTAAAATGCAGGAATACATGGATTATTTTCTGTGCTTTTTCTTCTATCCAGTGTTTTATTATTTTAATTTACAAAGTCATTATCAGAATATAATGTACATTTGAAATTAATTATGACAAATAATTTATATATAATGTGGTCTAAATGTGTGAACCTGGTTGCAGCATTTTTTCTCAACTGTGTTCAGAATACATGTACATACAGACATAGTGAGTGCATATACAAATATATTTGCAAATGATGAGTTTTTATGAGATTTAACACTCTTGTGAGCAGGACTCAGGACTGGGCTCAGTGGCTACAATCAAATTTATCTAAGTCTGCTGCTATTGAGCCTTAATAGTAATGATAAACAAGGAAAAAATAACTCAGGTGGCAGGTTGGATTGGATTTTTGCTGCCTTAAATTTCATGTATGAAAGCAGGAGAATTGTTCATAGGGCAAACACTTGTGTGGCAGATGAAACACCAAAGCTCTGGTATTCCTAGAGAACACAGTAGGCAGAGCTCGAGAGCAGAGGCTTTGAGGAGAGTGTCTTTACACTCAGCTACAGATCTGGAACAACCTTTTCCTGGGGTCACTAAGAAATTGTGCATCTCTTCACTGAACTGCTCCTTCATTGGTCTGAATATAGGACCAAAATCTTGGCAGCAGTACTTGTAAAGCTCAAAATATCACAAAGTGATTAATGGATGTGGATATAACATGGGCATGTTAGTGTATATTAAAGGTAATTTTTCATTTTTATTGGGTTGATCTTCTTGTAAGTCCCTCAAAATATTTACAAATTAGTTACCAGCACCTCTTTTCACATGATAAAATTCTGCTTTTCTTTTTGCTATACATTTAGATAGTGATTCGTTGTTAGCAGTAGACTTTGTTAAGTCTTGTTTTAATTAAAAATATTTATTCTCTCCTGTGTAAATATATTTTTACATTTTTGCCAGTCTACTAGATTTAGTTTAATATGGCCAAGCAGGGCTATGTCAGTGATGGAAGGACTCTTGTTTTAGAGTTTATTCCAATTTAATTAAATCAGTAAAAGAGGATCCTACAAAATACAAATCTGACCAAGAAAAATTATATAGAAAAATAGTTGAGAACAGCTGCTTCTTAGAAGTAAATTTTTATGTGTAATTCAGAAGTGGAAATTTAATGTTATGAATGAATACACTATTCTCCATTCCACAATCCAAATGTAAAATAAGTGATTTATGCTGGGAAAAGAATGCAGATAAACTTGAATGAGAACCACAAGCCAGATCCATTTACAATTTTGGTGGTAAAAAGAAAGGTTTTATTTTCTTCCATGGGGCTTGAAGCATAAATCAAAATGACAATGCTCCTTAGGAAAATTAGGTTCTTGGAATTCAGTGGACCTGCTTCATGTGAGATGGAAACAAATTTCAGAGTTAAGGATGCTGTTTCAGAAGCATATAAGTCTAAGCATTTTTTCTGGAGGCTGTTGACTACTTTTGTTACAAATTCTAATCCATTTTATTTCACGATCTAGTTTAACTTCTGATTCTAGCATGTTTTATCTCCTGCCTACAAGTTTTTCCACTCCTGTTCAGACAAAATCTTCAAAGCAAAGCCAGATATCCTAGGAGTTATCTCCCTATAATTTTGGTTTTATTTCCCACCAGATCAGTATCTTCTGGGTTCAATAGTATGTTTCTCTTGCGTGTGTATTTTTTATGATTTCAAAGATTGATATTTTACTTATTTCCTTTTGTTCTGTTCTTGCAGTCTTCTCTTCTGATCATTATCCATCAAAGGGCACCAGTTCATCCTGATTTGAATTAATGAGAATTTGCACAGAGAATTTTTGCTCTCAATCTGTCTTAGCATACAAGTGGCTTAGCCTCAGTTTTTGCTTTCAGTTTTCTTTAGCAGTCTAAATATTCTTAGATGCAACTTCATGTATGAATAAAATTTCTTCTTTATATACTTAAACAAAAATTTGGTATTTGTATTCACCACTTTACCTGATTATCTTCTTGTTTGTGTTAGCAGAACCGGCCAAAGGATCCCATTCTGTTAACAAAGCAAAGTAATGTCAGAAATATGTCAAAGATAATAAATTACTTTATCTCATTATACATCATTCCAGGATCACTGTTCTTGTAATTTCCCTATTAGAGATCATAAAAAAACTGCACAGAATTAAAAAAAAAAATTACTGTGTCATTCAGCTAAGACTATAGTTTTACTAAAGTAGGGAAAAAAACACCTTACTTTTCTGCTATAATGGATGAGTCACATAAATACTTGCATTATGTGCAAAGTTTTCTAAAAGCGAAAATGCATCAAGCCTTTCTTGTTATAAAAAAATAACTCTAGGAATTCTAGAAACACTCCATCTCTTCTTCTCACAAAAAGAAGTTTTCTTAAGAATTAAGCAAATTTCATTGTGCAATCTCCATTTCAGCTGCCTGGTTTCCCCTTATTTCAGTGTAGGACTATTCATTTAGGGAAGAATTCAGTGTGTGGATGGATGCCAGATTCTGGCCATTTTGGTTGAAAGTTCAAATAAAAAACTCATTTCCATCCTTACCCCCCACCCCTCATTCCCTGCCATTTCTTTGCCTTTGGATGGTGAGCTTTCAATGATACAGTCTTTTTCCTAGAAAATGCTCATTCTACTCCCCCAGTATTATTTTAAAGTGTAAATCGATTTACTCACTTATTTGAAGAGAAAGAAAGGAAAAAGCCTCTTTTCTACAGAGAATACTATTCCTTTCTGCCTTGTGATTTCTTTTTTAAGAAGAAAATAAAATAGTAATGTGTAATTAGGGAAACCAATCCCAAGTGTCAATTTTTGACTGAGGAAAAGGGAATTTCTCTCTCCCAGCTCCTTGCTCTGCCCCACTGGACAAACTGGTGGTCTGACTTTGGTCAAACTGCTGGTCTCCTGTCCCAATCATGTCTGCATGAAATTTATTACTCAAAGGAAAATTAAAGTGGCTGTAGTTTCCAATCAAATTTTAAGACAGCTTTTTTTTTTTTTTTAACTCTTTCCTCCCGGAGCAGTACAACTGTGTTTATTCTAAAGACCTCTTAAGACTGGAGATTTATGCAGTTCCTCTTGGAAACACCTCTCCCAGGCAAAGCTATGACACTTCTGCTCTTGCTCTTGACCTGTGTAAAGATCTTAGATCTAAGACCATGATCTTAGGGTGGGGAGATTTGCACTTTGCTCCTGCTTCTTTCAGTTTTGCTGTAGTGCTGAGGGAAGGTTTTTTTGGTGGTCAATGCCTACCATGTGGCAGGTCTCACTTTGTCCCCCTCTGTACTTGATGTTCTTGGGGAGAAAGGTGAAGGACAATGTTTTGTCCCCTCTTCTCTGATAGTACAAGAAGCATCAGCAGAAGAGATTATCTGTAAATGAGCAGGAGAACTCCTGCCCTGACAACACTGCATTAGTCCTTAACTGAATCTTTACCTGGAGACTTCAAGGATTTTTTTAATAACTCTCAGGAAAGGAATGTTTAATTGGTTTTCTTTACATTTACGTGGAATGCTTGGATGTGTTTATTTTGATTGTCACTCTGTTTTGAATATATCTGCGTGTACTTTGCCCAACTTCTTAACCTTATTCTGCAAATTTCTGCAGCATTTTTAATGTAACCTAAGATGTCTTTTAGTGCTTTAAAATACAAAAGTAGGTAGTTAAAATATATACATTTGAAAATGTACCCTCATGAAATCATGGTAAGTTGTCATAACTGTATTTTTACATTGCAACAGCAACAAAATCACATTGTAATGTGGCTGTAATGAATGTAGAAATATTTATTTTCTGTTCCTACTGAGAAATGAACAATTAAGTATCCTCTTTTAATGACTGTTCTCTCCCTCACTGATCTCTGTGCAATGACTATCAGTGAGATTAAGTTATTCCACATCTCAGGAACATGGAAGTTGATAAACCCTTTATCCAAGTTTTTCTTGAAGGAAACTGCACCTAATGAAAAAGGAATGTCAGCAGAATGCAGGCACAGTTCTACAAATGCCAAGGGTCATTCTGGCCCATGTCAGGGAATGATTTTGCTCTCTGGAGATATTTAGCCATGTTCTTTTCATTTCATTTTTCTTCCTAATGTCAGTTTTCTTGCCTGCATTTCTGTGCACAGTTCCTAAATTTACTGTCCCCAGCTCTCAAAGCTTTGCTGGTCTGCAATGTGCTGACATGGGGTAATGCAGGGTGAGGTCAGTGCCATCTCCAGAGGGCTGGCCATCCCCAGTGACTCTGTCTTCATTACAGTTTTTGATCCCTATGGAGCTGCTTTAAGTTACTAATGGCTAGTCTTGAAAAATGGTGCAGCTTTGTTTCCATGCTTACATGTCTGAAATTGCATCTACTGAAACTCACAGTGTTGTCTTGAGATATATTCCCAATTTGTTTCTGAGTGTGCTGAGCTTTTATGTCAGAATGTGAAGCATCAGAGAAAGATAGTACAGCTACTAAAAAATTGCCTCAGCAACTGATTTGTAATTGTGGCTCTCATTTCTGAAGAGTTTTTAAAGAGAAATTGCAGAGCTACAATCACAGCTTGCTGAAGAACAGTAGATGTAATCATTATTTTGTTCAAGCTGTTGACCTGAGTTGGGAACTTGATAGGTTGTGCCTCAGTTTGCACTTATCCAGAACAGCCATCACCCAGGGGGTGGTACTTGAAAATTATAAATATATATTTGTATATATTTATAATATAAATATGCAATTATAAAATTTTATATTTTATATATTTATATAAAATTATATTTATATAGTTATAAATATATATTTATTTTTATATTTATATTATAAATATATAGGTATGCAATACAATTACAAAATTCTATATTTTCCTGTGTGTTCTCTTCTGCATCTACATCTTTCCCCTTTTTTTGCCTTTTTTCTTTTTTTCTCTAGTCATGTGTGGTATAGACTGTCATGGTCCTTTAACAAAGAAAATTGTTATAGCCATGACCTGATGATCTCAAACTTTTCTTTAGTTGTCTGTCCTTTCTTATTCTTTTTCATTCTCTGAATTCATCACAGCAGTACTTTGTATTTACAGATATCATCTCTAGCACGTTGCTGTTAGTTTTCTTCATCTCTTATATTACTCCAGTAGGTCTGGAGACATTGCCAGTTTCCTTTTCCTTTCTTTCCTGAGATAAGAATCTAAACACATTTCCTGACTATCTCTCATCATTACAGATTCCTGGTTTTATTTAGGCAACTAGCTTTTAGATATCTGAGCCATTGTGTATAACTGAAAGTGGAGATCTCAAGCTGTGTTCTCTTGGCTAGTGAAACACTTCACCAGCAGCTGGTTTATACATAGGTCTCAAAGTAGCAGGCTGTCATTGGTGAAGAGACCTTTCATCTGAAATTACAGAGTCAAATCCTCAGTGAGCACAAATCATGTAATGGCAAGATATCAGTTTGCTCTAGTTGAGGATACAGCCATAAAAAATGTGTAAGCCATTCACAGAGTTTTAAAAAATAATCTGTTACAGTCAAGACAGATCAATGCAAATTCATAGAAATCACATAATATGAAATGCTAAGTTAATTAAATTTAATTAAAACAAATAATATTCTTCTGATCCATACTCTTAATATTTATTAAAACAAAATCAGATTCTTTAATCTTTGAACATAAATTCATGCAGGAAATAGTATTCGAGCAAAAACAGGAAAAAGAGGATGAACACCCTAGGTCTAATTCAGTAATTCTTTACATGTTATGCAATTGTAGACACCCATATGTATATATGGAAATAAAATCTTTTCACATTAAGATGAGAAGCATTTTGCATCAATCTTGCCTCCATAAATGACAGTGACATGAGGAGAACAATGGCAATGCCTTCAGGAATTCTGATGGCTTGTCAGGATGGCTCCTGGAAGGCAAGTCAGCATGGTAGGTCTCATGCCAGATTTGACTTTGTTGCTAACTAGCTTAAAAAGGGTAAAATAGATTACGAGGATAATATAATCTTCTTTATTTACTGAAGGGAAGATAAATAACTGTATGCTTTCAAAACCATGTTTCAAGCTCAAGGTGGAAGTCCAGCAATGGGCTGCAAAGTCCCTTACCCATTGCCCAGGGTACAGCAGGTAGGAATGTCTTCCCAAGGAGCCAGGTTTACAAGTGAATAGGATGCACAGCCCTAGCCTGGGAGGACAGGGTTGCTTCCCCTAGTTGAGAGAAGAACAGGAGAAGCTAGGTGATGTCCAGGGACACATCCCTGCTTCCTGTATAGCCTTGTGACTGAGGAGCATGCAAGTCTCAGGGTAAGAGGGCTCTTGAATAAGATCCAGCACCCAGCTGGTGCCGTGGTGTCTGTGCTGAGGGGTCTTCAGGGCTGGGAGAAGCAGGTGGTGGGAGTGGTATTCTTGTTTCATAGGCATGTGGATAGCTGAGCTTGTGGCACTGGGGAGGATCACATAGAATTTTGCAGTGGGGTGCAAAAGCAGCAGACCTCAGATCTTATTTTACTTTGATTAGTTTGGTGTCAGGAGCAGGGAAAGAGCTGCTGATCTTGGTCCATGTTGCTACCACCAACCTATAGAAATACAGGAGAAAGAGCTTTTATGGCAAATGCAAGGACACTGGGCTCTGCGACCTCTGCTCCGAAATGCAGCCAATTCCAGTGTAAAGCCCATGGGGTAGGAAGAGGTCTAGAGCCTCAGGGCAGGGTTGATTCAGAGGTACAGAACAGAGGGGTTTGTTTGTATTAAGAACCGATAAATACTTGGGGAATGTTGTATACTAGAAACAGAGGCTTTTCTTTAACCCAAGCTAGTGACACTGTACGTTAAAATAATCATAGAGGATTGTCTACTTTAGAAGCAAGAGAAAGCTGACAGACATTGAGGGACATTTGGTTCAGTCCAATGCAATCCTCAAAGAAGGTGTGGCTCATGTCCAAAGCACCTCCAGAAAGTTGGGGAGGGATGTAAACAGAGAACTGTGATGAAAGGAGAACGGTAATCAGTCTGCTTAGAGTGCTAGTTTAGTAGCATTTGCAACACTGAGCAAGACCAAAAATTTCAGATACTTCTGCAGCAATAGTAGAAGTCTAAAAATGATAGAAAAAATAGAATGGTTGGCACCAGCAGCAAATCTGACAGAAAACACATCACAGAGACTGTTGAAGGGAGGTAAACAAGATTATTATGGTGCTAGGATAGAAATGTCATAAAAAGTAAAGAGGGGATAAGACGGTGTGAGAGAGGAGGTATAATGCTAAGTTCAAATATAATATTGTGGGAACTGAGGAATCTGTTGGTGAAATCCAGCACTTTGATAGTAAAGTTATAGTATTTTCTTCAGCAAAATTGAAGAAGCTGCAGTTAAGATAGATAATAGTAAATTTTAACTGTCTAGATATAGTTCAGTGCCTCGAAGAATTTTTTTTAATGCAATATAATATTCCTTCCTATGTTAGCCTGTTTCAGAACCAGAGGAAAAAACAGGAACCCAGACATTACAGTGAGGGCACAGGAGCTCACTGAGCAGTTACTAGTGGATGAGCCACTCTGCGATCACAATATAGTCAAAATTAATTTTGTATCATGAGAGAAAAAAACAGATCCTGCAGAGAGATATCCAGTTTAAAGAAAGAGCACTAAATGAAAAAAAGAGATATTAAAATAAAATAAAACTAAATGAAAAATTCAACCGGCCAAAAAAAATGTCCTGTAAGGAATAGTTCTACAAAGAAGAGCCTGGAGTATGTATTGCAAGCCCAGTTAAACTGTGTACTGCAGCTCCAGGAGAAAATGAAGTCATCAAATGCAATCTCTTCAAGGCTCAGGGGAAAAGCTATCATAGCGAATGACGGGAAATAGAAAAAGTTATTATCTTAGGGAAAAATCTGGCAGTTAAAAAATGGGAGGTGTGCACAAAGGAGAAGGAAAAAAAGAAGCCTATAATGCATGATAAATAAAAAAAAAAGAACAAGAGAATTTGAAGAGCATCTTTTAAAAATTGTAGTCTATTAAAAAATTGTACCAGAGGAGTGCTGTTTAAGAAATCTGATCTTTAAAGGGAGGTGTGGATGGGCAGAACGTGGGGCCTACAGTCTGGTGAATCTGCTCTCCCCCCAGAGTCTGTGATGAGTAAAAGGTCCCTGAGCACACTAAGAAGGTGATTTATTGGGAGGGTTCGAGTAAGGGTTATTCCTGCTTCACTGGTGGAGTTTTCATCGTTCTGGTTTACCAGGTGTGCCAGTGAATGTGTGGAGAAAGGGGCTAAAGCAGTCTGAACACATTTACTTTCTTTTGACAGTTTTTTAAACCAAAGATTTCCGAGGAAATAAAGCTGCTTTGAAGTTGAATAAAAAGTCCTTTTGTGGATTGAAAGATGGTTCGATAAGAAGCAACTGGAAGGGTTCAATAGTCACTTTTGAAGAGGTCGAGTTGGTACAGGGTTCATAAATGAATCTCTATTCAGACAAGTTTGGTTCAAGATCTTCATCAGTAATCTGGAAAAGGGAGTCAGTTGTGAAATTTCCAATTTCATAGATGATAATAAGTTATTTGGGAAGGATCTTCAAAAGAACCACAGCAAGTAAATAGGAAAAAACAGATAAGCTTGAGAGTAGATAACTTTAAGGTAGAAAAAAATAATCCAAATCACGTGTACATGATGCTGCACTCAGAAATGAGAGGTACAACTCAGAGGAGTGATTTAATTCATTATCCTCAGCTGAGTGGAATTACCTGTATGACAAGAAGTGGCATTATCAGGAACAGTACTGAGAAAAACCAAAAAAGTATTATAGCAAAAAAAAAAAGTATTTTTCAATTTGAAACATTGAAATGCCCAGATCTTGAATACTGTGTGTATGTGTGGTTTCTGCATCTCAGAAAAGTCTGTGGAGTTCCAGAAAGTACAGAGAAGAGCAACTAAAATGAGTAAGGAGGTAAAAGGAGGTAAAGCCACTGCATTACAAGGAGACACTAAGGAGTCTGCGAATCTTCACTTTCAAGAGAAGACAATGGAGTATGAAAAAGGTTTTCAATATCTACAAGGTGATGAATAAGTATATGTGAACTGTTATTCACCAATCCCACTCTACCAGCTGATTGAGCAGTAAGTGAAGTCAACAGAGGGTAAGGTTCAAACCAGACAATGAAAAGTACTTTTTTACACACTAAATACAGGACCTCTTGAAACTTTTGCAACAAGAGGTTAGGAAGACAAATAATATCAGCAGAATCATAGGGAAAGTTGTGGAAATCCAGTGTGGGAGAAACAGATAAAAAACAGAATAGTCAGGGGGAAGGAAGGAAGGAAGGAAGGAAGGAAGGAAGGAAGGAAGGAAGGAAGGAAGGAAGGAAGGAAGGAAGGAAGGAAGGAAGGAAGGAAGGAAGGAAGGAAGGAAGGAAGGAAGGAAGGAAGGAAGGAAGGAAGGAAGGAAGGAAGGAAGGAAGGAAGGAAGGAAGGAAGGAAGGAAGGAAGGAAGGAAGGAAGGAAGGAAGGAAGGAAGGAAGGTAGGATCTTCCTACTATTTTGGAAGCATTAGTCAAGTTTTGCTGTTATTTGATCGTGCTGTAAATATTGTGCTATTTAACACGTATTTTCAATAGGCTCAGTATAATGGTACCAAGAGTGCCTTATTAACTGTCCTCACTTCCTGCTAACAGGTTTCCATCCAACCTCTTCACATTATGAGAGCCTGTGTCTTTGTGTTTGACCAGTGTAGGTAGGTTTTTGGCATTTCCTCATTCAGTTGCCAGATTAAAAATAGAAAAATCAAAAAATGCAAGTAAACTCTCCACTAGCAAGTCCAAGTATATTTTGAGATAGGCTAAAAAATTATTTCAAAACTAATGAGCCAGTTTTAATACTTGTGAAATTTTTAGTGGAAGCAAGTATGATTGTTCTTATGTCTTGATATTGGGGGTGTTGAATCCAGTCAAGTTAGGTCTTTAAACTTTTCCACAATCTTTGAAGCATCAGACACCTTCATTTTTAAGGAAAATGAGGCTTCCCATTTCTCCAGGAAGTGGGGCTATGAACATGAACCCTAGGGATGTGGTAGCAAAAGTAGCTTCTACATGCACCCCAAAAGAGTGAGAAGTGTTCCAGTAGGACCTGCTTCCAGCCAGCCAGTGAGGAGCTTTGAGTTTTTAAATAAGATTAGCTCTGCTAATAACGTATCCATAGACCTGCAGGACAGGTTCCGTAGAAGGAACAGAGGCTGCACAGCCTGAACCTCTAGTCAGCCTTTGTCAGGGGATAACCTGCTAATACTTCATGCCTTAATGCAAACCTGCACAGAGTCCTCACAGCCCGTGCATAATTGCATATTTTTTGTTTCCTTATATGCATACATATGCTCAGTTCTCATGTTTTATACTGCTTCTGTTCACAGTTTTCTTACATTTTATTAGTGATTTTGAATCATCTGTAGGCAGAAAAGAGCAGGAAATAAGTTTTGAAATAGGGCACACTGTTATGACCTTCAGCAGCACAGGTACAATTACTACCTTTCACAAATATATTAGCAAATGTTGCAATTTTCTTTTCACCTCACTGATTTCACAGGGATGCCAATGAAGTAACTCATGACTTAATGGAAAACAATCATGACTTTCACTTACTCTTCTCCTTGCACGAAACCCCAGAATAGGTTTTAAACAAAGAAAGCCTTATTTCTTAAAGCAACTGCATTCCACTCCTCCAGACATATTTATACATGCATAAAATATCCATAGGGAATTATTTACTACCTTTCTTGCCTTTAATCTCGCAATCTGCAGATTAAAGGGAAGAATGTTGTCCCGAAGTGTACTTATTATTCCGTGGTGACTAAGTGCCATTTCTGTGAAACCTGAAGTTCCCCGAACAAATTAAAGATTAACACCAAAATGAATAGTGTTTGCTCCTAACAGTGGGTTCAGGAAGACAAGTCAGTGTCTAGTGTTTGTGAAAAATGCTTTCAGGAATCATTGGAAAAAATTAAATTGCTTAGTATCTGGATAAGTTTTCATTCAAATTATAAAAATATGCAAGATGTCTTTTTCTTTATTTTCTGATGCTTGGATATTAAAGGGTTGTCACCACTGTGAAACACCTGAAGTGGGAGGAGAATTACAGGTTTTTTTTGTCTTCACACCCTGTAAGGGAGAAGTTGGAGTTACACTTGATTTTTGATATAAACATCCATTAAATACTGATTGCAAACATTGATAGATGCAATCTACAGACTGGACTAACAGATGCTGAGTCTTAAGTGTCCTGTTAAAGTCAGTGATTGTTACACATGCTCAAGAATTCAAACTCATGCTTTGGATATATATTTTTTTCTTTCAGTGCTGATTGTTGTGAATAGCTGATAAAATATTATTTTGTATAACATCATCTCAGTGTTACACTTTCCTTAATCACATTTTGAAAATTAATTCTATTTTTCAGAAATACTGTCTTGAGAGAGTATATAAATTAGGGGGAAAAAGGTGGGATATAAGCATATTTGAGCATGACTCAGATAACTTGTAATTAAAATGAGAGACATTTATAGATAAAAAAATAATTATATTTTTCAATTACTGTCACACAAGATGGCTTCCATTCTGGGCTACATTCCTGGAAATCTCTTTACTGAAATACCACAAACATATTTGTCTTTAGGGAAACCCAAGACGTGTGTGGAAAATGGATATTATTACCCAGCCCAGTGTTTTACAGGGGAGGAAACAAAACAGATGGTACTTGGGGATGGAATAACTCATTCAAGATAAGAGTTCTGGCACAATGCAAGCACTAGTGACAGGGTGAAGAAGGAGGATAGTGTTCAAAGTCAGGTTGGGTGGAGCTTTGAACAGCTTGATCTAATGGAAGATGTCCCTGCTTACAGCTAGGGGTTTGGAACTGTAGGTATTTATAGGTCCCATTCAACCCAAACCATTCTGTACTATTCTGTTATATTCCAAGCCACATGCCATGACATTTAAAAATGGTGAGGGCACAAGAGAAACAGAAGTCACAGCAGTCACAGCAGCCAGCATGAGAAAAAATGACTGGAAAAATAGTGTAAAATGTCACAGAGAATTAGATATTAAAATATTCCTGTTTGTTAGAAAGTTTTCATCACAAGCCAGTAACATCATGTTACACGGGCATCAGTCATACTATGATCAAATACTGTGGACAGTATAACCTGTTCCTGATTTTATGAGAAAAGAAATCAAATAGATCTGAAAATAGTGACAGATTATGAAATTAACTTTCAATTAACTTTCTAACTGAGGATAGTAAGTTTATCCTAAATATTATATAATACCTGCACTGGTCACATTCTTATTTTGATAATTCAGTGAGGACTAAAGTTTACATGTAGATTTGTAAGAACAATCACATACTTTCAAAGTACCAACTAGGCAAATATTTTATTTTATGTTTATCTTTTTTCTCTTGTTGAGATAAAATGACATGTAGTAATCACAGAATCGATTAGGTTGGAAAAGACCTCTGAGATCATGAAACCCAAGCTGTGACTGAGCACTGAGTGCCAGGTCCAGTCTTTCCTTAAAAACCTCCAGGGATGGTGACTCCACCGCTGCCCTGGGCAGCCCATTCCAGTATCTAATCACCTACACCTCTCCTGGTACAGCTTAACTCTGTGTCCTCTTGTCCTGCTGCTGGTTGCCTGGGAGAACAGGCCAACTCCCACCTGGCTACAAGCTTCTTACAGGAAGTTGTAGAGAGCAAGAAGATCACTCGAGTTTCCTCTTCTCACCTTCTTCATCATCTCCTGTTATCACAGATATAGAAAAACAAAATTCCACTTCTAACAATGTTTCCTGAAAAAGATTATGACTCAGTCAAAAGAAATAACCAGAGCCAGTAGCCAGGAATTTGTAACGACATTCACAGAAGGATCATACTGGTCTTTGTGCTCCCTCTAGAAGTTTTTCTGCATATGTAATTGATTGTCCTCTTAGACCAGTGTATGCAGGAGTTATGCCCATGGAGTTACATGTCTGTAAGTGAGCAGAAGCAGAACAAGTCCAGCTGACTTCATGAATAGCTAGATTTACAATTACATGAAACAAAAATCTCCAGTCCACAGGGAAACTGCAGCATCTCTGTCATAGCTGATTAACCTAATCAAAAGATCATAGTACTTTTGATTGAAAACTCTTCTGAAATATCTAACAATTAGTGTCCCAGTACAAGGAACTATAAGTTGAAAACTTGAAAATGTGGCCCCTGTTTCAATACCCTGATGAGAGTGAGAGTTTTGGAAAAATCTGACCTGTGCTGCCATTCTGAATACTAAAAATACAGCTTCATACATGCAACTCACATCACTTCTGTATTTAACTGTACCCAATGTAGCAATGCCACCATATGGTGTAGCTCTCTTAGCTATATCAGTATTTAATTGACAACACCAATGGGAGCCCTTGGAAATACAGTGATTATGAATCAGTATGTGGATAACAATGCCAGGTACAGACGTCCTCAGAGGGAAAGTGAGAAATGCCTGAGGGAATTCATTAGCTTCTAACATCCTTTCCCATTTCAAGCCCCTAATTTCTGTCAGTTGGACTCACCAGCGGGTTCATGTCTCCTATCTTTTGAAAACTGCAGGATGAAATTTCCCCACGCACAGCTTAGAATAAAACAGGCCATGTGCAGTTGAGGAGGCAAGAAATGTGTAAGACTAAATGTAGTTTGCACTCAGTTTTTTTCTGCCCAGGCATCGTATCTCTTAGTGGAGAATAATACTATGCAGTGAGTATGAAAACTGTCATCTGTTGTGCTGGAATCCTCATGCAAGTACACTGAAAGTTTCTACCAAATTCTGGTTTGGGTTTTTTTTAGTGGAACATTCATGAAACATATAGAATTTTTTATCAACTTACATGAAAAGAAAAACCCAAACCTCATACAGAATATTTTCCTTCTTATATGTCTTATAATTTCTGAAAAAGGTTTGAGACCTGGAGTTAAACTTGTTCCACTCTGTTTCTTAAAAATCTGCTCTGGCACTACTTGCTGTTCAGAAAAGGTCATAGAAATCAGAATATAGTGAGTTGAAAGGGACCCATCAATATAATGGAGTTTAGCTCCTGGCCCTTCCAACAGGACCATCCCCAAGAGTCACACCATGTGCCTGAGAGTGTTGTCTGAAAGCTTCTTGAACTCTGTTTGGTGAGAAACCTTTTCCTGATACCCAACCTAAACCTCCCCTGACTCACCTTCATGCCATTTCTTTGAGTCCAGTCACTGATCACAAGAGTGAGGAGATCAGTACCTGCCCTGGTTCCCCTCACAAGGAAGTTGTAGACCACGATGTGGTGTCCCCTCAATCTCCTCCAGGCTGAGCAGACTGAGTGACCTCAGCCACACCTCATACAGCCTCCCCCCCAGACCCTTCACCATCTCCATGGCCCTCATATGAACAATCTCCAACAGCTTTTTTATACTGTGACACCCCAAACTGCACACAGGATTCGAGGTGAGGCCACACCACGCAGAGCAGAGCAGGAAAATCCCCTCCCTTGCCTGGCTGGTGATTCTGTGCCTTATGCACCCCAGGACAAGGTTCAGTCCCCCTGATTTCCAGGGCATTGCTGGCTCATGTTCAACTTTCCAGGTCCCTTTCCACAGTGCTGCTCTCCAGACTGTTTCCATTAATTGGGAAAAAAGTCTTTTATTGGGAAAAAACCTCTTTTTATTGTCCCCCATGGTTCTTTCCAGCTTCAACTCCTGTTGAACTTTGGCCACTTGAATTTTCTCCCCACAGTGATAAGCAACGCTTCTCTATTCTTCCCATGTCACCTGACCATGCTTCCACTGGGCATTCACCTTTCTTTTATTTCCTTATTTCCAAGAGAAAATCCCTATTAAGCCGAGCCAGCCTTCTGCCTTGCCTTCTTGACTTGCAACATTTGGGACTTGTCTGCTCCTGTGCCCTCAAGAGGTGATGATTAAAAAGTGACCAGCAGTGATGGACCCCAGCACCTGTAAAAACATTTTTCCCCATGGTCTTTATTTACTAATTCTCTGAGCAGCCTGAAGTCAGGTCTCCTCATGTCCAGAGCAGAGGTTCTGCTGGCACTTTTCCTCCTGTCAACAGATTTTAAACTCAATCACTTTGTGGTCATTGTGGCTGAGATGGCCACCAATCTCCACTCATTAGGTCCTCTCTGTTGACAAGCAGTAAATCAAGGAAGGCTTCTTTCTGAGTTGTCTCCCTTAGAACCTGGTCCATAAAGTCGTCATCCAGGTCTTTTGAGAATCTTCTGGCCCGGGTTGCATCACCTCTGTGAAGTTGCCTAGAATGACAAGGGCACTCGACTTGGAAGCATCTCTTAGCTCCTCAAAGAATAATTCATTGGTGTCATTGTCCTAGCTGGGACGTCTGTAGTAGACTCCCACAGGGACATCCCTTCATTCTTATCCAGGGGCTCTCAACTATGCTATTGCCAGCTGTGGGCTCCATTGGTTTTAACCCTTCTATTACACACAGTGCCATCCCCAGCCTCTTCTTCCCTGCCTGTTCCTCCTGAAGAGCCTGTAACCACCCAACAGGGCACTCTAGTCCAAGACTCCTCCCACCAGGTCTCACTTATGTCAATGTAGACCTTTGCCCACCCCATCTCTTGTCTGGCCTTCATTTAGTTCCAGGGCCTCATACATGCTGTAGAAGGTACCTGTGCTATCTGTTAAATTTTCAGAATTAGGAGGATCTTTTTTTGTGGTATGTGAAGTGACCTGCTTCCAGCCTTCCTCTTCAACAGACCCTTGACTAATTACCTTGCAGGAATCTGAGTCCACTTGCTTCTCCACTACAATGAAGGTTTGTGTCTTGAGCCTGTAGCTGCTCTAAAAATAACCAGTCAATCTCTTGCTCATTCACTCAAATATAATGTAGTTTAATCACTTCCTCCTGTAGCTCCCTCCCTCCCCTGGTGACACAGCTTCTCCACCACAGCCCCCTGCAACAGGACTCTTTGTCAGCCCCAGTCTCAAGGAGAGGCTTCAGTCACTCCTGGGAGCTGTGACCTGGGCAGCTCCATCTGCTGTCAGCAGCTCTGGCTGGCTGGAAGCCTCTGGCACAGCTGGTTCTGTGACTCCAGCAGCTGCAGGGGAATGAGCTCTACACCACAACTGAAGATTTCACTGGTACATTAATAAGGCTGAAGGGGTCTTTTTGTGCTCTTTTTCACCAGATACTGAGTCTGTTTATCTGCCTGTGCACCCATCCCCGGGTGGTTGTAGAGGAGCCCTTCCTGCTCTCCCCACCTTCCTGAGCTGCCATGCAATCTACCCCACCACACCTTCACTGCCATGCCTCACCCCTGCTTGTCACACTCTGGATCATTCATTCTCCCTGGATCCATTTAAATTTCCCATCTGCTCCTGGGAATGCCTCCTTCATGCCTGATTGGCTGCTCAGGTCTTCCCAATCCAGGTGGGTCTCAGAGCTGCTGCTCAGGTGTCCCTGAGCTCAGGAATGCCCCTGTGCAGCTCACTCTAACCCTCATCCTTGGACTTGCCTCAGATACCAATGCTGCCCCCACTGCTGCTCTTGCTGCTTCTCCAACTGACCCAATAGATGAGCCCAATACTAGACACTAAAATTCTTTAAAGTTTTGGCATTAAATAGAAGACTGAAACTGCATTAAGTCCATTGGATAGCTCCACTTCGAGTAGCCCCTCTACCTTGTTTCCCTCTACATTTTCAAGTAGATAATCAATTTTCCACAGTTCCTGTAAAGTGCCATACACTTTCAGAATATGTTTGAAGGGTACATACAGTTTGTAGTATGCTTGTGCATCCTTTGCACTGAAAGCTGATCTGCTACTGTACTGTAGTAGCTATCATGGACTTCTTCTAGAACACATTAATGTCAACAGAAGATTCACAATAAACACTGAAATCCAGATCAAATCCTGTTTCCTTACTATTACTGTATGTGTGGACACAGATAATCCATTCTCACAAATATCTCCTGAACTCTTCTGATAGAGCCACATCACCTGTTTCTGCTGAGGGATACTTCAAATAGCATCTTAGTAGCACTGGTGCAATGGATCTGCAGATTATTTCTCACAGAGAAAAATGCACTGTTTGTATCCCTGGGGACTTAATTTTCATTCTAAAAACCGGCTAGAAGACCAAAGAGGGTTAAGTATACATGAATAAAACATTTAATAGAAAAAGAAATTGAAAATCTCCGGTTTCACATTTGCATACTCCTTTGATTTACCTGTTACCTTTATTTTAAACAGAGAGATCCAGTGATGAATGTCATATTTTTAATTACATACCAATCTAATCACATATCATGTGAAAAAACTTTTTTTTCTTTCTTTTAAAAAAAAAAAACAAAAAGACCCTATCAGCTTAAAAAATCATAGACTGATTTCAGCTCTATTTCTAGAAAGTCATGCAAAAGGAAGTTTTAAAAGGATTGCTTTCTTGCTAATTCAGTATCATTAAGAGTGAATATTTTTCAAAAATCCCCTTTATATATATACTAAAGCCTTAAAAGTTTGTGTGGTTTTTGATCCATGGCATTCACCAGCCATAGGAAGAAAAACATCAGAGATAGAAAAAAAGATGTTCTCATGGGCATTTAGCATTCATACATTTCATATACAGAATCTAGAATTATTGCTCTGTGATTGGCCTTCCATAACAGTCAAAGCAAGTATCAGCTTACCTCTGTAACATTATTACATTTTTTCTAACACTAATTAATACAGACCAAAAGAAAACTGATCAGTACAATCTGACCCCTCTTAGTCTTTCTGAACTTTTAAAGTCTTTCTGTAACTTTCTAAAGTTAATGGTTGTTGTTAAACGGCTGTTGACTTCAGCAACTTTTAGACTGAATCTTATTAGAATATTTATTCCTGAACAAGCAAAAAAGGGAAAGCATAAAGAAACTATATTATTTTGTGCTACATTTTAATAATTCTACTGTCTGAAAAAAAATTCAGCTCTTTCTGGACTAACCACTAGTGCAAAGGAATAGAAACAAGACCAGAAGCACACTAAGTGTGCTAAGACAATTATTTACCATTAGAAAATAAGGTGCACAAAATGCAAAAAGTATAAAAACAGAAGTTTTATACTTTATTAGTAAATGGTGTAATAAGGATTACTCAGTCACATTTGTGTCATAGCAGGTGTCTTAATATCTCTTGTTATGCCTGGATCTGTGCAGTGCTGTGACGTTTGGCATTGCAGATTAGGATTCAGGCTTCATCACAGTATTTTGGTATTGTCAAAATCCCTCAAGAACAGAATGCATAATTTTCATTGACTGTGGAAGAAAAGATGGTTCCTATTCTAGTACAGAGGGGGAAATCATCTATAGCTGATCTATTGCACAGCCTACAGGTGCAAAGCAAACTGCCCACAACTCCCAGACAGATTTGAAAGAGGACAATGTGTTTAAAGCCAAGGTAGGTCTTTAGGAGATTCTGTAGTCTTTTGAAGGTGAATTTTACAAGAAATGAGAGAAAAACATTAAAGATGGAGGCTGAATCATTCAAGGTTATCTAGAAGAATTAGACGTCCAGGTCTCAAACTTTCCTAGTGCTCTCAGGGATTTGAAGATGTAAAGAGGACTTTTTTTCCCAGATAGTCCTTACCCCATATTGCAAGCTGGAGACCTGGGAAGTCATAGTTCCTCCATCCTATGGCTGCTTACAGGGCTTTCTTCTTTCTATTTTCTTCTTTAATCTTTGCTATACTGAACTGGTGTTGATTGAAAACTCTAGAATCAGATCTATTCAGGTTAAATTCTCAGAAAGATTCTTAATTTTATACCTTGCAGATGCTTGATATAATTATTAGAAGGTAAGCTTGAGCTGTGAATATATTTCTGCCAATTGTTCAATAATTTTAAAATATTTAGATTTTAATATAAAATCAAACCTGTAGACATTCAACATGTCAAAGATAAGTGTCTATGCACAAACACTTTTAAAGTGTTTTGGAGTTACCTTTGTTCATGCAGCTTGAACTATAAAAAATATGACAAAGGCATCAAGCTGATGTAAACTCATTATCTACGAATAATGTAAAACAAATGTGCCAGATTTGTAATTCTGGGTAGCAAAGCTGGTGCACAGATGTGGTACTAATGATAATGGAATTATTTTCCAAGGTTCAAGCTAACTTAAAAAGTCCAAAAAAGAAGGATTACCTGTTGATGAATGTGTATTGAAAGAGTTGCAAGGAAAATTTCAATATTTGCATCTAAGATGCTAAATTCTGGGCCAAGTGTGGTTTTAAGCAGAGCTCCAATTCAGTCTTTTTCAGAAGCAAGGATAAACACAGGATTGTTTGATGTATTCAAGCATGGAAAAATGCAAGAAGGCTGAAGCTGCTTTGATAAAATGCCCTATACCAATGTATTGGCCACACCTCTCAATAACAAAAGAAGTATGTGTCTCAGTAATAATAACGGGCATGGCAGAAAGTTTTTGCTAGTTTTTGAGATTGTGAAAAACTGATTATTTCTTTTCACTTATCAATAATTTGATTAAGATACATGAATCGTGCTTTGAAGCTCAATTTTTGCAGCAAATAGTGGTTGCCAGAAAGGTTTGATACAGACCACAGAACTGTGAAATAAAACTGGGTGGATCTAGACAGTCTGTGAATGAGAGCATTAAAATTCAAATGGCATTTTCCTGGGAGCAACAGAGGGTTCAGATAGAGTTTATTTTCTGAATGTCTAAGCTTCTTTAAGATGGCTTAACTGCTAATGTTAAAAGTGGTGACTGAAGGCGGTGAGGCTCAGCTGGTGTCACACAGCTATGTATAAAACAATTACTTAAAGCTATGCTTTAGTTTAGGTGATTGAACCCAATAATTTATATTGCAATATCCTCTGCGTAATCACTATGGACAAGCAATTTTCAAGGTGCTCTAAAAGTTAGCATCTTGCAGAGATACAACATAATAACATAATACAGTCCTGTGTTAAGAGTATGTGACTATCAAGACTATCTTGAACTGATTAATCAGTGGCTCTCTAGAAAACAGGAGTACCCATTTGGTATTTTCTGTATTTTGCTGTCTTTAACAGGTTAATGGTATAAGTCAGCAATCTAATTTGATTTTAAAGGATTAAAATATATTTGCTTAATTTTATTGCATATTAATATCTTATTAGTTTTGGGAAAGCTTTGTCCCCAATTTTTCATCTCCTAAGAGTTTACCAATATCATAAACCCAATGTTTATTCAACCTTCAGTCAGCACTGCCTTAGAGGATTATAAAGCTGAATAAACCAAGCTATTATGCCTTTCATTATTACAGCTTTGAACACAATGATCTTGTTCCTGTTAAAAAAAAAGGTAGACATTTCTTCAAGAGATTAAGCAGAGTTTAGATTAGGCATCTAGTTTGCATATAGTCTTAAATTATTGATATAAAATATTAAATTTATCCTGACAATCATAAAAAGAAAACACAAAATTTATGATTTTGTGTCTGAAGAGAGATCGACAAGCTTCAGTTATTTGAGAACAGCTTTTACAACTTCCTAAGCCAAATAAATTTGATTAACAGAATAAAAAAGACAGAGAGATGTGGCTGTAAACATCAAAAAAACTCTTGTTGCAAGGACTTACTCTGCAGTCAGGGAGAAGGAGTGGGTCTGCTGCAAGTGATCTCATAATGCAGTATGGTTTTTGGTGCTTCCTGATACTGAGAAATTAAGTATATGCTGGTCCTTAAGTACACAAATAGTGAAGTGACTGAAAAGTCTTAAGAGGGTTGAAATTTTTCAGCATGGCCATTATGAGGTCAGGTGCTTCCTATTTCTCCAGCTAGAATGATAGTAGACTTTTGAAACTGTGCAACTAGTAGATCATATTCTTTATAATGAGCTAGCCATCCATTACACATTTAGGAAGATGATGTATATAAAAATATATATATATAAAATTTGAGTGATATTATGGCAGCACTGAAATTGACCTTAATATTTATAGTTGCTAATGCAAAGCCCTCTCCTCATAAGTTAAAAGACATGCTTTTCCTTACCATGCTGTTAGCAGAGACATCAACCTATAAATACAATCTGTCTATCGTTTTTGAAGGGTAGTGTGTGATACTTAATAGTTCAAGCTTATTCTTCATTCTAAGATCCATAAAATTTGAATTCCTAAGTACACTGTCACTTGCAAAAATATTTTGGACCAGATCCAAAGATCCTTCCTAGACAAATACTCCAAGATAACCTTTGACTGTGTGTTTAGTGTCTCAGAGTAAGTGTGGATTTTCTTCAACACAAAACCACTTAAAGACTTTTTATGTGTAGTTTCCCAAGAAATTTTATGGTTTTTTTCAATTTTTTTTTTTTTGGTGGCAAAAATAGACTGCTTCACTTTGCTAACTTTTATGATAGAGTATTAAGGAGTTTAAATAATCTACACATTTGAGGAAGTAATTATTAAAATAGACAAATAAGGGTAGCATGTCCATAATATAACCTTATTATCATATGTTAAGTGTTCAAAAAGACTAATAGTTTCCTTAGAACATTGTTAGCATTAAGTGCTTTGCAGCTGTGATAAGGTGGTTTAGCTGTGATATGCCCTGCAAACTTGAAAAAAATCACTTCTAAGTTGATTTTACAAACAGGAAGAGAAAGGAAGCAATAATTTTAACTGTACCTTTCATTTTCATATTGAAATTATGTTCTGTTGTACCTTAGAGAGCTGATCACGACTAAAATAACACTGTTCATTTCTTGTTGTTGGGATTTTTTGGTTTGGTTTTGGGTTTTTTGTGGTTTTGTTTGTTTGTTTGTTTGGTGTGGATTTTTTTTGTTTGTGGGGTTTTTTTGTGATGGTTTGTTTTGGTTAGTTGGTTGATTGGAGTTTTTTTATGTTTGGTTGTGGTTTTTTTGCTTTTTTCAGGGACAAAAAAATCAATCTCCTCGTCTCTAAAACTGTACAAAATAAATATAACAGAGTAAATCCATTATGATACTAATCACATATAGCTATATAGGTGTTAATAGTGGATTTGTGCATATAAACAGTTTCTTCGTCTTAACTTAGAAGAATTATTTCAATTTTTTAAAATAAAAAAATAAAAAGTGATAACACTTAATGAAAAAGACCGGGAAAATATTTAATATTTTCTTTACTGTAGAAAAAGAAGACTTCTAAAGATTAAAGGTCTAATATTCAAAACTTTCGTAGTTGCTTTTCTGCTTTTTAATGGGAATACATGCGCTACGTCAGTTAAAACAAAAGTAAGAGGAATTATTCGGAGGGGGAAGTCTCAGTTTGGAAACAAAAGGAGGTCAAAAAGCAGGAAAGGAGCTGTCCTCCCTGCCGGGTGTGGTGGCTCCGGGGGGATGTTCCCCCTGTGCAGCCCCTGGGAGCGGGGCCAGCTCGGACAGAAACCTGCGAAGGTGGCGGTGGTGGCATCGCTCTGACAGCAGGGACTGATGCCTCAACCTGGTACCAAAACAAAGAGATGCCAGTGGCAGGGCCAGGAAGAAGATGATGTAGCTGGAACAGCACAAAGAGGAATTTTATTCTCTTTAGCATTAGTAGTCCTTGTTGCATCTGTCTGTGCACAGCCAGCACGGCTGCTGTTATCTTTGCCTGGCATTTCAGCAAAAGGAAGGGAGGGAGCAGAGGTTGCACACAAATTGCAGTCTCCATATTTCCTCTATAAAAAAAATTTCTGTTTCTGACGGGATGGATGATCTTTTTATACACAGTATATGCTAGCATCCAAATACACTATTTATTTCTTCAGCATCATATGGGCTGCTTTGTGATATTTCCTTGAGAATAAATACAGACTGCAACCATCTGTGTCTGGACTCTTCTCCCATGTCTTCCCACAGTTATTTCTTCTATGAGCTATTTTAGCTTTTCTTTTCTTTGTAGGTGCATGTATATTAATATACAAGCTATAAAGTTCCAGTTGGAAAAATTTGTGTCTCTTTTTAAAACATGTTTAATCCAATTCGCTCTTATCACATGAAATTTTAATCTCACTTTCTGACAGCTGATACTTGAATGCTTATATTCCGTCTGATGGGATGTAATTATTCCCTCCCTTGCTAGTGCATAAAGATGTTATCATAGTATCTGCTTTGCCTAAACATGCTGGGTGACGTAATATTATAGATAAGAAATGTACAGATTCAGTTTTTATAAATATGCGATAAACATAAGGTAATGATTTTCAGAAGACCAAGAATAAAAATTCCTAACTTGATCTTTGATTTATTTAGGAGGGAATCTTTGATAGACACCACTTCCTGAACACAGTTCTCACCAATTCCTATAAAGGTCATCAACTTCTTGAGAAAGTTTTCCTCAGTATTTCAGAGTATTCTGAAAAATACTTTGTGTTGACTGGTAAGCAGTAACTGAGAAAAGGTATTCATTCCATCGCAAGTTTATTTTTGTTTTTCTGATAAAGTTTGTAGGAAAGGTTACTGCCAGATTGTCATGAGGAACTTTGGGCTTGTGGTTTCACCAGAATCTGCATTAGTCAAAGGACCTTTCTGATCCACACAATGTGAATTATTAACTACTGGCTTAAATATTTGAGAGGTAATTATGTTGCCTGTTTTCAGTAAATTTCCTCAGTAATCACTTTTCACACACAATTTTCGCTTCTTCACACAGAGAAACAACTGAAAAAAGAAAAAACCTACATAGTGTAAACAAACTGTGTCTCCTGTAAGCTGGAAAATAGGGAGGGATTGTTATTTGTAGTGATTGTTATCATCTTTATAGTGTCGAGCATAAAGGAGTCGTTAGATAGTACTGTACTTGTGAGGGCAAAACCAACAATCAAATATTCAAGATAGAAGGAAATGAATGTTCAAATCTGGTTCTGGAATATCCTATTTCAAGTCAATGGACTTTAAATTTATTAGGTTGAATCTGGTTGTAGCAAGTTAGAGAAATGCTGACTTTTTCCCACTAATCTGTTGGAATGATTTTGAGTGACATAGTGTTAGCCTTTTTATTTCACACTTTTGATTGATTGGGAAAAGGTGAAGGTAATTTTGATGTGATTGGACCCAGATTCATCTTGAAGAATCCACATAGAAGAATTTACAAGAAAAGTTAATGCCTTACAAAATAGTGCTACGGGGTTTTTTTGTGTGTGTGTTCAAGAACCAGTTTTGCATACGTATAATCTACAAACATAGGCAGTAATTGATATATAATCAGTTATAAATATATATAAGTTTTCTTCTGTGTTGATGCTCTCTTAAATGAGAGTAAGAGATTTCCTCCATTCAACATCTTTCTGTATACTAAATTCGTGTAGTGGAGCATCATTTACTGTGTGTTATGGTTGAACATGAATTTTTTGGACTTACTTTAGCAGGAAGTCTAGTAAGTACTTTTGCAATATACATAGCGAAATATAATGCAGTAATCTTCACATTTGGAAAATTTTTTGTATGTACAAATGAGGTGGATGAACAAATTTAAAAGCATAAATTTTTGTGTAAACTGTATTATCCACAACCTTATTAGAAAATAAGCTAAAATAAATTTGATAGGTTTGATACTGTGCAATAAAGTCTATATTTTGACATTATAAAATTATTGAATTGGGAGGAGAGCTTTTTAGAATTGCTTTTTATTAAAGGTAATAAAAATATACTGAAGAAGGGGAAAAATACTGACACACAATTTTCTGTGGATAAATTCAGAAATAAAATCTAGCAGAATATTGTATCACAAGACTATTTCATCCTCACCATCTTCCCATAATTGCCTGTTATATACTTACCCTTCAATCTTGAGTTATTCACACTACTTTTTTCCAGGAAGGCTTGGTAATTGTCCTTTACAGTTTGCACAATATAAGTGCTACAGTCCTGAAGTAGCAATTTTACAGCTAACTTTTACTTTCTGTATCTCTTCTGCTAGTTCATAAGTGTTATTAACATTTGATATTCTTTTTCCTCTTCTCTTTAAGAAAATCAAACCTGTATATGGGCTCACCTTGACTCAGTAATACTTATAACTTTGAATTTTGTTGTTTTTCATGTTTATGATGAGAGGAAATAGGCCACCTCTACATGAAACTACTGAATTTTAGCGTGTCGTTCTGGAGAGGTGACTCTTTTCAGTTAAGAATAAGACTTCCTGACAGGAAGCCCTTTTGTAAGAACATCTCAATTTTCCTCGTCCTTCTATATGTTTAGACAACACATTAATCAGCCTGAAAGTGTGTGTAGTCATCTTTATCTGCTTAGCCATCAGCTGTCACTGGAGCAGCTCTGCACAGGTTGGGCATTTTGGGTGGGTCAGGGGCTCTTGCTGTGCTCGGTGTTCTGGGGGGCACTCAGCTCGGTGCTGCTGCTGATCCTGATGCTCTCAATGTTCAAAGCACTTTATATGCCTCAGTCTGCCTGTGGAAAACAGTCATGGCCTCATTTATGTCTACACATTGTCTACTGCTGTCTGCTGTGCTCTGTCATAGTAATAATTGCAGCTAAACACTGTGTAGGAAATCAAGGCTGGTAGAGTTCCTGGTGGGAGAAAAGACTTTTGTACTTGTCAATTAATTGTATCCACGCAGAAACTGAACAATGGTTATATCATAAAAACATTGAGTGCAGCGTTGTATTTACAGAGATTGTCTCAAAATTACTATCTAATATTTTTAATAGTTCCCATCCATCCCTATATTATTTTCCAGATTTAATTATAAATATGTTTCAAGAGAAAAGAAAAAATACTCAAGCCCTCAGAAGCTGCAAAAAATCCCACCAATGCCTTTATTTGAGAATTGTGCTGTCAAGTATTGGCATATCTGCAAAATATATATTTGAATATTTTGTGTGCCAGTTTTATGTCCTAGTGATAGATGATTTGTATGTATTTGCAAATATGGGCCGAATTGTTATCTATACTTTTGTTTTAATGTGATTTCTTTTTCATGTGCTGGTGGTTAGAACATCCAACAGGAAGCTACAGGTCTAAGTTAAAATCTACTCTTTTTCTGATTTAATACAGATATAAGATCTGAGTTCACTTCTCAGAAAATTGTTATTGCAAAGCTTTGTGAGTTGACCACCTCCAGATCCTCAGCTGATGTAAATTCTTGCTGAATGAAGTGCTTCTTGAGATAAAGTAAGTGTAAATATGACTAATCAAGAGTCTGGCAACTCAGAGAAGGGGTGTGAAAATTTGGTTTAAAATAATATTATAATATTTAAGTCTTTTTTATATACCTTACCTCAAACTGTATCTAGCATAATTATTTGACCACTATCCTGTGACTCCCTAAGCAGAGAGAAATGAAGGACAGGTCTTACAACGTTTCTGCAGGACAATTCTCAAAAATAATACCTTCATGTCCCTCCAAGGTAAAGCAGGTGATCCCTGGAATTTCTGAATTAATTTTTTTGCAAAGCAAAATGTTTTTGAAGTGAAGAGAATAGGGATTTTTTTAATTAAGTGAGTGACAACCACCTAACAAGCTCATAAATTTCCTAAATACAAATGCAGAAAGGAGGCAATTAAACTGAGTTTGCACTTCTAGATCTGGTATCCTAATTTCCATTTTATGCTAATTACCATGTAAAAATTTTGTGCTGGTTAGAATTTTTGAGACCATTGACTAAAATTTTGACTGAAAAAGAAGAAAGTTTTTATTGGACCAGAATCCTAAGTATGTGATAAAAAGACTCAGAATACCCCCTTGGAGCCATGAGGCTCAATTCCTGCTTCAGTCAAATTCTGAAGCCCAAAGTAATCTATTGAAAATAATTGTCACTAATAGCTCAAATACTCTGTTGTTAAATTTTCATGCAAGGCTTCCATACTAAAATATTCTGCTCAACTGACGACATCTTAATTTCATAACTTTTCTACTTAAATTTATTGAAAGTGCAGACCTGGCTTTCTTTCACAGCAGTAACAACGAGTTTAACAAATAAAGAGGCTAAAAACTAGCAGAGCAGCTTTTTCTTTGGACAACATCAGACTGCTTTTACACATGGATAAATCTTGCTTTGGCATGGTGGAGGTGCCTCTTTTAACAAACTGTATTGCTGACAGCAAGGAGCAGGATTTTACAGCCTGAGGCTGGTGGGAGTTCTGCCTTTGACCAGAGTCAAGAGTGTATCAGAGCACAGGTTACATTCCCTCCCGAAAGGCTCTGCCAGATCTGAGACACAGTCCTTGTTTGGGAGTCTTTCAGTACAAATCTTCTTTTGCTTTAACAAAATCGGAAACCTTTGACTCAGAATGTCTTAAACAATTGCTCACTGAAGACTGGTTATGCATGTGGGTTCACTTCCTGGCTTCCAGCTAAACTTTGTTTCAAAAATTGCATTACAAACCAGTGATGACATTATAGATCCAATACGTTGGTACAGTATCTTTGAGTAAATGGAGACATATGTAAAGAGTGATTATGTATTTATGAACTGGGGAGGAGGTTGTGCTGCAGCTGAGATTAAAAAAGATATGACTCATAAAATCCTACCAGCCAGGGCCATATTGTAAATTTCAGTGAAACTTAGTTATATTGTATAGTCCTAATCCACTCTCCTAGGCACCTACAGCCTAAATCATGAGCCTTCAGTTTGTCAGCATAACACTTAGATACAATAATTGGGAATTACTATTTTTTTTAAACCCTTTTGAAGGAAAACATCTTTTTGACTAGAGTGAGCATATCCTTATATTCCTTTCTCTCTCTTTTTTTTTTTTTCTTTTTTTTAAAGAATTTCTTTGTAAAACTCTATTGAGGAAAATCAGAGAACTCCCATTTTTTTTTGTGCTCTTCTATTCCCTTCCTGTATTTATATGGAAGAGACTTTGGCACACAAAATTCTGCAAGCTGAAAATATGGCAAATACAATTCATGAAACTAATTTTCATGTATTTGTCAGCAATTCAAATTCATTTGTGTGGTGAAGAGCTTTTCAACACAGCTTTCTATTAAAGGGTAGAGGGAAAGGTAGTTCAATGTCCTCATCAGAGAGCACATCTTTCATCCAGGGCTTTCAAAGTATTTCCTAAATTAAACTTTCTGGCCATGTTTTGAGTTAGTTAAGAATCACGTAGGTGAACTGACCATTTTATTTCAGCAGTTCTGTGTGAAACATATACATAAAAAGGATCTGATCCTGCAGAGAGGTAAATAGTTCTCCATGGGATGCATGGAGCTTGGTCATCCCTAGGTCCTGCAGACAGTGGTGCTTCAGAAGGCAGTGACTGCAATCCCAGCATTGCACAGCATCTCCTGCACTTCCAAATGCCAGCGTCAGGCTCCTGGTGCCTGCATCTGCTCACCAGGATGTTTCTGCTGCTCCTGGTGCCTGCATCTGCTCACCAGGATGTTTCTGCTGCTCCTGGTGCCTGCATCTGCTCAGCAGGATGTTCTGCTGCTCCCACTGTGCCTCTCACTCTTCCTGTGCCTTACCTGCTCCTTGACTGCTTTTCTCTCACCTTAAAATGTAGGCAAGATTTCTCCCTGTATCATTAAGTTTCTTTTAAGATATGAATAA
Source organism: Acridotheres tristis (assembly GCA_037013685.1). Taxonomy (NCBI): domain Eukaryota; kingdom Metazoa; phylum Chordata; class Aves; order Passeriformes; family Sturnidae; genus Acridotheres; species Acridotheres tristis. The sequence continues at coordinate 58,422,075 of CM072888.1, read as the reverse complement.
TAACATCAAGTATTTCCCCCTGTAAATACATACATGTATATACATAAATATGCATATGTGGTGTGTTTTGCAGTTTGCTGTGAAAAGATATTCAATATCATATTTTAGAAAAATCTCTTGGCTTTGACTGGGGAGAGCGTGCTGGGTTTTGCCAGATGTGTAGTTAGTCAGAGTAATTAAATCAGCTGGGTTTGCAGGTGGTATGTGGGAGAATATTTCTTGGTTTATTCTCAAGAAAAATGAAACTATAAATGTCAATCAAATTTTTGTGTTGAGAATTTTAGTCAAAATTCAGAGCCATATAGTTGAATAAGAGGAGAAAACAAATAGTCATGTTTATCAAGACCGTAGGAATTTGTTTTCCTAATCAGATTTCTCACAGGAAAGTTTATTTTTTTTCTATAGTTGCCACCTCCTTTTCAGATACTACTCATCTCTGGAATTTCCCCACAGCTTTTCTCAAGGTCATTTTCCAGTGCTTGATCAGATAATTTTCTGCTGCTTCCCCCTCAGCATTGCACTTGTTTGTCTCCTTTCTGAGGTGTTAGGTTTTTATCACCAATCAGTGCTTTTAGTGAGTCACCTCCAAGACCACATATGAACCTTTGTTCTGGTAAAGGTTATAAGTCTTCAATGTCTTAGGCCCTGTAAGGGAGTCTGGCTATTTTTATATTTTTGGGCAAGTATAAGTCCAAATAATAGCCCAAGTATAATGTTTCAGAAAAACATTACAAGAAATGGAAATTCAGCCTAAACTGTAATACTTGAAATAGTTATGGTAATTTAAAATGTGACATATATCATGAAGTAAGTAATATCGAGTGTTAGGATAAACATTTCTGTATCCTTTTTTACAATAACTTGTGATGGTAATGGTGAAATAATGTAGTCAGATTAAGCTTTTACTGCTAAAACCTTTAACCCAAGCAGTAAATGTACATATATTTCTTGTCCAGACTTCTCACACAGAAAAGCTCTGGTAAGAATTATTCACATGGCAGAAGGAGGAAGAGTACAAATGACACGTCAGTTGCAATTTCAAAGTTCATTGCAATCCCTGGAACATCCCTGGCATAAAGCAAAATCAGACAACTGGACCAGATGTCAGGAATGTTAATGCATGTCTGTAAGGTTGTATTTCATTTTCATTCTTTTTGAAAAAAAATTGGGTATGGTTTCTGGGATTTTAGGAGTGAATAAAGAGATTTTCATTACCCAATAATAACCAGTGTGAATGTGAGAAGCATATTTAAAGGAATACTCAGTATAGTATCACAGCATATCAGTATAGCTGCTGTAGCTGCCTCTAGTCAGTTCCCTCTGTAACAGTTAATCATTATAAACCTTTTAAGAGTAAAAACCAGATCAATTTTTCAGTAGTTTAATTCAAGTTTACAAAGCATGAAGTAGTTAATATCAGTGATTCCTATTCCCAGATTTTCTAAAGAGAGAAGGTTTTAGAAAGATTTTGTATACAAGCGTTGCTCTGTTCAAAGCTGTGGAGGATTCATTTGTCGATTTACAGTGGTGCAATGTTTTAAAATTCCTAGAGAATTTAAAATATGTTTTGCCAAACAAGAAGTGATTTCTTTTGTTAAACATGTATGTTAGATTAAATGCCTCTCTTCATACACTGCTTATTTTGTTAGAATTCATTCTGTTGTAAGAACAGACGGCTTGGTTTGATGGAATGTGCTTCATTCAAGGGAGAGAATTGACTAGTTTGACAAAATGCATTTTGTGGATGGATTAGGCGCAGGAGAGTGAATTGTGGCATGTTGTCTAAGGAAAACACTGAAGAATTGATTTTAAAGTGTTGAGTATAGAATGGATTGGAGTAGTTTATAACATGCACATTATTGATCAATCAGATTGAGAGGCCTGACAAAAAGTAATAAGTGCCCACAGAACACATTCTATCAATGGGGATGTTTTTCATCTACCTGCATCCTCAACAAATTGTATTTTCTTGTATACTTCATGTGCTCTTATCAGCACAATGCCACTTTCTCCCAGTTTCTTTCACTTCTGGCAATAAAAATGGTTTGGTGAAATTCCTTGCTGTGACAGATTTCACAGGCAGTGCATAGCTCAACTGCTCCTGTTTGGTACATGCTTTTCTGGCCTAGAGAAGGATCACAGAGAGAGTTTGGGCAGCTGGGATTTTGCCTACAAATCCATCTGCTGCAGATTCATCCATCAAATTGGGTGAGTAATGTACAGGTAGAAACCCATCAAGGCCAGTGTTTCGTGTTCAAATGCCTGACACAGGGGAGCAGTGAAATTCATATCCCTTAAACACTTGATGTTAATTAGACACTTAGTAATGGTGTTCAGAAAATCCCAGGTGCTGAGAGAAGAGGCAAGTTAGCTAGAGCATAATGAGAGCACTTGGAGGCTGAGACCAGCTCCCAGCCACAGAGCTGTGTTTGCTGCTGCTCAGGATAATTCCCCAGCTCCATGCCTGTGTCAGGCTGGCCCTTTCCTCTTTGGGAAAGGGCAGTCTAGCAGCTCAGGTCTTTAACATTTAGCTGTAGGACAATTTGGTTCATATACACTGCCTGTGTACCTGCTTTATTAGTAACCTTAAGGAGCTTTGCTCTTCTTTAGAGAAAAAGTAGTCATGTTTGACTTCTGCAACTATTGGGGAAGTGACTGTAACAAAAGCATAAAAAGGTCATGGATACAGCCAGTTTTCCAGAAAACCATACAAAGAGCTAAATCGGTGTGACTGCAAAATTTAGGCACATCTAACAAAAAGAAGAATGAATTCCCTTTTTTTTAGCCTTTCCTCCTTTTGTAAATACTTTTATACTCTTACCCAACACTCTTACCCAGAAAAATCAAATGCCATTAAGCGATAAGTAGAAAATTACTTTTTCCAGTATGAGCAAATGAACATAATTGAACCATAAGCTCATATTGCATTTTGCAGTGGGCCTAGTTTAGGTGAATTCAGTAACTTCTAGATAGGATATGTTCCAGGTTGAGATAGTAGCACTGTCTGGGATCTGAAGTCCAACACGACTAGATCCTTGCAGACCCACTCAAATAGTATCCATGAACTTGTTGAAATTTTAATTTGAGAAAAGTACGTTGTTGGCATATGAAGAAGCTTTTCCTCCTATTTCAAAATTGTTATCACGACTGTTTTGTATCAAACACTCTCATAAGAGTTCATAATGCTGCATAATAGGGGTAGGTTGAAGTGTTTATGAATTGTTAATGAATAATGTTAACTGACCAAAGTTAATAAAGATTCATTAAAATTCATAAAATGGTTCATGTATATTTCATGGCGAACATAAAATGAGATACTTTTCCAAACATGCATGTTTTCTGAAACTTAAAATTAAGAATTTTCAGAAGCATTAATTAGTGGAAAGCTGAAGAAAAAGGTTATGATGAATGTACAGTTTGAGCTATTTTGAATAACTCTTCTGTATAAGCTCATAAATTATTCAATACAAACCACTTATGTAATATTTCTTAAAGGTAAAAGAAGCATCCTTTCAGGGTTGGCTGCCCTTTCCTTAAAACAAAATAACTCTGTTACATTACTGGAACCAAGTTACAGAAATAAATTGATTTTTCCCCCCAGGGCAGGCATCTGTTACTTCCTAAAGTAAAGAAATGCTCAAGGAACATATGGTTGAAGGGATTTGGCAGGGTTCTGTTTTAGAAGAAGAGATGTATATGAGATTGAAACAGGAAACAGGAAAGTATCTGATTCAGCCAATGGATTGCCAACATGTTTTATCTAAATTTTAGTCAGTTTCTGAGTTAAGAGCAATTCAGCTTCTAATACAAAAGGAAGTCAGGCCTTATCAGCTGGGTAACAAACTTTGCTTAGACTTAATTCTGCTTAGTTAGCTAGGCTATGGTCCTAGTCAGATGCTCAATTTCATTAAATTAATGCCTTGGGGGTGAGGGTTAAGGGTTACTCTCATGAATAAACATTTCAGAAGTGCACATATCACATCTAGAAAGGCTACTGAAATAGCATGTAGAAGCCAGGGAAAGCTGGGTATCTGGTTCTGCATTTGGAGTCCACTATTCATTTTGAAATAAAGTCACCAAAACTAATAAAATGGGGATTTATCTTCCTTGAAAAAGGAATGTGATCAGAATTCAGAAGTGTTAATTAAAACATTGTGCATTTTCTATAGACTGGAGGCTTTCAGTCTTAGATTATTTTCAATTACTTTTATTTTTGAGCTCTAGGAATAAGGATGGAAATAATGTTTTAGTCATGATGCCCAGACAACTTAATAGAGCCTGGCAAATAGATTTGTGGCAAGACTTTTCTGGAAAAAAAAAATGTGAGTTTTTCTATTTTTCTGGATCTGTCAAGATGTTTCTGCTCTCATTCATTTGTCCTCTTTGTGGTAAATTATGACATTTGCAATATCAACCCTTTTTTTAGATGCATTGCCACTTGCCTTTGAATGAAAAAGAGAAGAGTCAAAGACCTTTCTACTTTTTCTAATTGTCCCTTTGCAATGCAAATCAATGGAAAATGAGGTGCTAAACTTCCAACGTCATTTGACATTTGATGAATGGCTATCAGGAAAGTAATTAAAAGAAAAATCTAGACCCCAATGGAATAAAGATGTTATTTCCAAACAAGTATCAGTAAGTTGTAGTCCCTACTGCTTTTCTGCACCCATCTTGCTGCTCGGAAGTATCTGGTCTCTTTAATAATTCAAGGAATGTTGTGTTTTCAACCCAAGGCATATTACTAACAACCTCTGAATGTTCTTGCTGGAAGGGCCCCTCCCAAAATGTGCCTTTTTTTCCCCATGTGGAATTGACTGCATCATGTCTTGTGCGCTTGTTTTCATGCAATTAATGAACGTTTGAGTCTCTTTACTCTTCAGAGCTGCAAGGAAATGGGGCTGGCAGGCACTTGGAGTGTCCTCAAGAGAATGGGCGTGCTAAAATGAGAAGGGTCAAAATTTCCTGGCAGCTGAGAGCAAAGAAGCTGTCAGTCAAGGGAAGCTGTAAGATAAATGCAAGGCAAAGGCTTAACTTAGCAGAATAATTCTGTTGTTTAAAAAAAAACTTTTAATCAGCAGATTTCAAAGGTACTCAATGTCTGTATTTTAATGAAGGCACAGAGATGTGAGCTGAAGCCAATGAAATGATGCAGGAACAATGCCAGAATTAGAGCATGGGTCCCTCTAATCTCAACTTGCAGTTTATCTTCTAACCACAGCACCTTGTTTTGTCTCAAAGTAAGCTTAAAAAGTGTGAGACAATGGACTGCAGCCTGGAATGATGTCAAGTTGTTTTTGTGTGAGTGGTATGGGCATCTCCTTCCCCAGAGTCATAGTAAATGTTTTCTCTTCTCTTTCTTTGGAGCACACTTTTTTTTTCTTATGTTCACATCACAGAGTTTTTGGCCCCAGGCTATTAACAGATTTGATTGTCATTACCATATATGTGTATTTTCTTCATTTTTATTAAGATTCCATTCCAATTTGTTGATTTGCCATTGCTAAAAGACTTTTTAAAGAAATATTTGACCTACCACTGAAACAATTTCTCTCATCTGCATATTGAATGACTTGGCAATGTCAAGATGAAGAACTGGATGTGCTGGGAGATATTTGGACAGATATTTAGCAATTTCAAGTGCTATGACATTGGTGTGATGAGCAAGACTGAAGGAAGTTTGGGCTGTAGAGTCCAATCCAACTGCAATAGCAAAAGTTATGGTCTTTGATGGCTCAAATTGTCAGGGACATCAGTAACAAAGAATGACATGAGATTACATCTGATGTATCCAGAGAGCTTTTACAACTACTGTATTTCTGCTAATATTCACTCCAGTACAGTAGAGCAAAGCCTGATGTCATTGATGAATCATTTTACACAGCATGATAGAGCAAGTTTAAGGCTTACCATTTGAGTTATGAAGTTTTCCAGTTTTGTTTTGTGCAAATTGTCATCTCCTATTTTGGCATATGGTATGTGAAACTCTCTCTAATGCTACAAAGACTGCCTCAAAAGCAAAATGGCACATTCAGCACAAGAAAGTTCTCCTTGCAGATCTGAGTGAATGTCTAAGCACTCAGGTTTCGTTCAGCTCGAAACAAGCTGGTCGTTTCTATGACTTGAAATTTACAAGGTAAAACCCACCCCATATATGGCTACTTTGAAGACAGGCCCTAAGCAACTGAAGACTTAAGTTTTGATAAATCTTATCAGTAAAAAAAGATATATTCTTTAAGTGAGGGCTGATCAGCGTTCAGAACCACATTCAGATTTTTACTCCAGACTCATGTGTTTGTAGAAGCAGGAGAGAGTGAGTAGTAAGGCAGTATTGCCAGCCTGTACTTTCTAAAGCTATAATTCTGTGCATGCACTCAAAATGTTCCCATATTACAAGTACAGAGCTTGTATCTGCAACACATCAGAACCCTTAAGGTGATTGTATATATATATAGGAAATGTCAAACTATTTAGTGGGTATGTCAAGATTTAAGAGTGGGGAGTGAGGAAAATTTGGCAATTTTCAGTTTTGAATTGCTTTAGGCATGATAAGAAAGAATTGAATATTTTGAAAGAGAGGAACCTTAGGTGATTGAGATGATTAAGAGACACGTATGTTTGTAGGTGAGAAAGATGTAATTTCTTGTACCCTAGTGCAATGCTCTGACATGAGACAGAAGTAGAAGCTTGGTTTGGCTTTGTTGCAAGACAGATAGAAGAAAATTAGGTGAGCTGTAAGGGCTGTGGAGGGAAGATCATTGGATGCCATCAACCACAGCCTACATGGTATGAAGGAAGTTTTGAAAAGGATCTTTGAAGATTTCTTTGTTCTAGGAAGTTATGTACAATAGAATCCTGTGTGAAGCTGACAATTTGTACCTGTACATACTATACCAGTAAAAGAAAATGAAAAAAAAAGCACATTATTAACCTGAAGCTCCAGCTTTCAGTAATGAGTTATAGGGAAAAGTGAGTTTAGAGTGTTTCAGGAAGGAAAGTGACAACCCAGTAAGGTCTAGAGACCTAAATTGTGGTATCAAATTTAATGAATGGCTCCAGTTTTATATTAGGAAATACACCATGAAAGAAATGGTACTGGAACCACTTAGGACAAAGGAAATGGTACTTCATGGCTCAAAGAATTTCAATGAGATACATTTTTCTGAGTGGTCAGATGTTTAATGCAGACTTTACTGTCATCCCTCATGGCTGGAGTGCACATATATGCTGGTAGCCAATATTTAAGTTTTATAGCATGAAAATATTATTAATGGTGATGTATTACTGCTTTTGAAATTCTGTTCCTTCAGATACCACTGAGATTAGATTTAGGTTTCTGCTTTATATAATTTGTTACGAGAACAACATTAGAAGAACATATCTGCCTGAATTAATGCCTTCTTGCATTTGTCTCTTGCACACCTATATTTTGGTAGCATTTGAGTAATTTTATGTGTATGACAATATCAGATTGAGCATTACTACTAGGTGTATTGAAAAATAGGAAAAGGATGATTTTTCTCCTTATATTGCTATATCTCCAATAAAATGAAAAATTTTGAGTCATGTCTGGGATTCCTTATGTATTTCATCCTCAGAACTTTTTCAAAGTGTTTTCCATTGTGTTCAGTTTTACAGGCTATTTAAAACTGCAAAGTTATCAGAAGTTCCATTAAATTCTGCCTGGTTTTCTCTGAATAACAAAAATGTCTCTTTCCTTCTGAATTCTGAATCTTTAGTCATTTTTAATCTGTCTTCTCCTGCTTTTATAAATTTCTTCAATTTTGTGCCATGAGAAAAATATTTCAAAAGTATCCATGTAATGTTTTGCCAAAGCCAGCTGAAAAGCTGTAGAGCTGAACACAACAAGCACTGCAGTGTAAGCCACTTCTTTCTTTTGTTCTGAAAAGAACTCTGTCTTCTTTGCCTCGCCCTTCACTATTTTGCTATTTTGGTTTAGCTTGGGAGAGGTTGGTACAAGATGATATTCTCTAAGTTAAAATCACAAACCACCCTTTGCCAAATTATACATTTGTAAATTTTATGTGGTATTCATCCCACATAAGTGCTTTCTACAACCAGCTGATAGTTGGAAATCACACTTATACTTTGGATCCTTCTTAAACTTGGGAACAGTATTAGGCATCCACCATTCCTCTAGTGCTTCCTCTGTCTGCAATGAGATATTTGTAAGATTTGCCAAAGGCTTTCCTGCTTCCCCTGCTACTTACTTCATAATGATGGGATATTATTCTTCTAGATCTGCTGGCTTGTCATCCTTTATTACATCTAGTTGCCAGACTTTATGCTATCTTGTAATCATAAAATCTTAGTGCATTTTACCCTTCTCCTCAGAAAACTCAGCTCTGCTCTCCAGTGTGTGATCTTCCTTCCTTTATTTTCTTTTGCAGCACTTAGACAAAGCTGTATTTACAATCAGAGCAATGTGTAGGCTTTGTTTTTCTTATGAATTCCTGACTCGCTTCACCCCAACCATTCATCTCAAGATTAAGGTATTTGAAAATTGGGTAGTGGCATGACTTAAAGAAGAAGTATTATTTGTTTACATTTTAGAAAAACGTGTCTAAGTTGGAGTAATGCTGTTGAAAAGACCAATGACTGAGTTGTCTTTCAGGTGTTTTTCAGAATAATCTTCTCCAAATCTCACCAGGCACTGAAGTGAGACAGACAGGCCTGTAGTTTCCAGCATCCTTCTTCTTGCCTCTCTTGAAAACTGGAACAATGTTTGTCAGCTTCCAGTCAGCTGGGACCTCTCTGGATTCCCAAGACTGCTCAAAAATCGAGAGCAGCCAGATTTTTGAAGATTTTTTGATGAATCCCATCAGTGCCATCAGATTTGTAGGGATCCAGCTGGATCCCACACAATTTCAGGGTGAATTGGGAGTTGATCATTCTTGCGTCATGGTCCTCCAGCTCAGGGCACTGAGACCCCCTTGTTCTGTCATCTATACTGAAGGCAGAGGGAAAGAATGCATTAAACACCTCTGCCTTGTCATTGTCCCTGCTTGTGAGGTGACCATCCTCATCCTCTAATGTGGCAATGTTATTTTTACTCTACCTATTGCCATTAAGATATTTGAAAAAATTATTGTTATTTTCCCACACAGTTCTAGCCAGCTCCTAGAGAACTTCAGTTCCAGACAAAAAGGGACTGCAAAAGAGTTTAGAAAGAAAACTTCGCCTCAGAATGAAAATAATAAAGGTGAGTGATACATGAGCAAACATGGACTGGGAATCTGATTTTTCATTAAAATATTCATATTATGGACCATGCTGCAGGACTGGGAGTACAAGTCCATCTTGTGTATTACAGGAAGACTGACTCTGTATTAACTAAATATCATGTAAAAAGCCAGAAGTGCTGCCACCATCAGAGCTGTTACAACATCACTGATTTTCCTTACCATTTGAAGAACTGCAGAGAACATAAAATTTTAAGTGATTATCCAGCTTGACGTGGACAAAGGTCAAAATGTTGATTTTCATATGAAGATGCAGATATTAAATCAGAAAGTATTAGGGAAGCCAAAATCATTCCAATCTATCTGCTTGGCTTATTTTTCTAGTGCATCCCTAAACTTCTTTGTTGACCAGGTAATCAAACATAAATGTTCTTGATCCCAGTACAAATTTGTCATCCAAAAACAGGATTTACATTTATAGTTAGATATCCATCATCTATGGATATAAATAAAAATGAATATTAAAAATATGCATATATTTCTGTAACACTCTTGAATGTATTCATGCAGGAAGCAAAAAAATTTATATTTATCAGAATTTTTAAGAGTATTTATGTGTCATTTCTGGATATTTAGTTTTAAATATCTGTTCTTTGCACTGAAGTTCCTCTTCATCCCTTAGGTCTTATGGAAAAAAATAATTTTAGACTGATAAGCAACTAGCAGATAGATATTGTTGTTGGAAACAGTGTTAGGCAATTCTGAGAAATAACAGATGACATGAACTTTTTAATGGACCACCTCTATAATTAAAGGGAGTCCAGATGTGACCTGTAATTTCCAAAGAAGTTACTGCAGTCCCTGAAAGAATGTAATAATAGTGAATCTCATACCTGCGAAGCCACCTCTTCTAGTACAGATGGAAGCATCAGGAAAAACAATAAGGAAACAATGCAAACGTCTTCAGGATGTATTATTTTCTTTCTCTTTGTTTATTTTTCTCCTTGGAAAAGAATAATTGTGGGTTTTTTTCATTTTTAGCTATATGTATTTATTATGTAAAGGTCCTTGGAAAGCTTTTTCTCCATTTCACTCAAAGTTTTCCTGCCACACATCTTGCAAGGATGTAAGTCTAGTTGTATAAGGAACACTCAATCTGCCCCTTGTTAATCATTTGCTAGGTACCCTGTTTTCCATCCTCCTTCCTATTAAGTCCTCTTGATTAAATTTGATTAAACCATCCTTTTTTGTCTCACCTTCACTCGTATGAAAGTCTAAATCTCTGTAACTAATGTTTCTCTAAGCTGCTGACTAAGTGCCTTCCAATCATAAAAAATAAGGTATATTTGAATTTGGAAGGTTGGCTGCTGCTGAAGCATCTGGTTTTCTTCTGATTGCTCAGCCCGTATAGCTAGAGTTTAATTTATAGGTGAGGTGACTGAAAAAGTCTTCAGAAACATTGCCTCAATTTTCAGAGTCATGTGAAGATACCACAAACTACTCCATTCAAAATGTCCTGAGGATTACAGAACAGGAATTGAATTCCAACATGGTGATTAAGCAAGCAAACTCTGACTGGTTGCCATGTAGCTTTCCTAGCTGTGACTCCTCGTTTGATGGGAAATTCCTGTAGTTACCTGGCTTTTTTCACTGTAGACCAATGTGTGCCTGAAATTCTGAGGAGTATGCTTTGAGCATACCTAATATGTGCCAGCAGTGGCTCCCTAACCACCACCACCACCCCTTTTTGGCCTGCTTTTTGTTTTTTTAAGTTTTCCAGTTGCCACAGAGGTACCACTCAAGTGGCTCACCCAGGCAAAGGTTCCTCCCCAGCCTTGGCTCTGCCCAAGGACACAGCACCCATCTTTTCAGAGAGTGCTTTCCTCTGAGGCTGGTACTGGTGTGTGAGAAAAGAGACAAAACTTACCTTGTCTTTCTGGTGGAGTTTGCAGGAGGATTTGGGAGGTCAGGAGAAGACAGCACAAGGAAAAACTTGTTTGTGTACCAGATGTTAGAAAATTAATTTCAGAGGAGGAAATTTGGATTCCATTCTTGCACACACATATGCTTATTCTTCCTGTACAGAAAACTTATGATGAGAGAGAAATGTAAGGACCCATCTCCTAGGAGAGGGCAACTACTGTGCCAGGGCTGTGAGCTCTCCCTGGGTCTTTCTTCTTGGTTCAGTGTAGAGTGTCTAACAATGGTGCTGTTGCAGGAGGAAGAGGGGAATAGTTCCACTCTTCAGACTTGTGGTGGTATTAGTTAGAGCTAGGGCTTTCATACGTCCTGTATGAGCATGCCAGCTCCTAGAAAATTAAAAAAAAAAAAAAAAAAAAAAATAAAAAAGCATGTCAAGAAATAAAGTGTATTTGTAAGTACAACCTGCACTTTAAAAGAGGGGAAAAAGGAAAGCTATCTTAATTTATTTTAAAAAAATAGCTGCTGTTGTCTTAAAAGGCAGATTCTGACCTTTTGGTTGGATGGATGCCAGCAGTCATCCTCTGAAAAGACATAGTAATTCAGTCTATATATTCTGTTCTCAGTATTTTTTAGTTCTACTTTCCCAGCATGCCATATTTTCAAAATCAGTCTACAGTGTGCATGGTATGTAGGAAATAGTAAGAACCATTTACATTTCTGGTCCTACGCCTGGCATTTCCCGCTGACTTCTGTAGGCAGTAAATTCAATATAACATTAGGAATGTGAGGCTCGTGGGTGCAAACCAGCAATTAGGAGCCCCTGTTTCTTACTGTGGGTTCAAGACTTCACCTGAGCTGGGGATCTGCCTTGTGGCCAAAATCTTATGCTTTCAAGTCCTTGTAGCCTCAAGCTTTTTTCCAAAGGCACAAAGTAAATCAAAGATGGAGGAGGGACCTGAACACCTAATTTTCATTGTGTCTGTATACATGATGTATTTAATAGCACCAATATCTTTTTGTTAAAATAATTTCCATTATGTTCTTCAAGCAAGAATTTTACTGCATGGCTCTATTCATCATTGAGAACTGAAAGATTGTTATGGTACAAAATGCTTTGTACTGGTCATAATTATACAGAAAGACTAGAAATAAGACTAAAATATTTTTGTTATTTGCCATCATTATAATTTAACAATGTCAATGAGAAGTTGACTTAAAAAAAAACCACATTAACCATCCTTGATTTTTCTTGAATACATTGTACCAGCTTACCTCTTTTTGCACAATTCCTCAAGGAATTTCATAAGTACTGCTTTAATTTTTTTTTGTCCAACCTTCCTCATACAAAAGTAAATTTTACAGGCAGCAATACAAAGAGTATCCCAAGGACTTTTATAGAGATTTCGAGCAATACTTATTTGTTCGATAATATAGCAGTTGGCTTTTATGAAACTATATATTTTGTCATATAACCAATTGCTTTGCTGTAAATGTATTCAGTAGTGTAGAGATTTCAGTGGTCAAAGTGTTTCCAAAGGCTTTTTCTACAATTAAATTGATTCTTCATAGTGTATATATAATGATAATTGTAATGGCACTATTATTAGAAGGAGGTTCTTTGGGGTTGATAACTTGGAGGTCATTTTAAGACAGAAACTTTATCATTATTATATCATTGCTTTTTTATGTGAAGTACAAACTGCAAGACAAGATTTGAAGTTTGCTCATAACTGCTTATTTTATTACTGGGGAAGAGGTGATTAGGGTTCAAGAAATTAATCTCAGTCTCTGCAGGTGACATTTGTCATTGTTCTGCTATCAATTCCTGTTCGACATAACCTTTTCATTTTGTTGCCAGTACAACATTGGTCTTGTGCCACTCTCCACTTGGTCACTTGTGCAAGAGAGGATGGACAAAGCAGGTGAAATCCTGTGGGGTTATGCTGACATGGAGAGAAGCAGCAAGAGGACATAAGACTGTAACAAGGTGATAGGACTTCTTTTTCTGGGACTGTACACATGTTATTTTTCAGAGGGGCATTTATTAAGTCGTTCTTATATCTGAACCTCCCACGGCATATCAGGGCCAAATGGAAATGCAGTGACTGGTTCTAGGTGAACAAAGCAAACCCAAGGTCTTCGAAGTTCCTAAACACCCTTTTAGAATTTAGAGGAATGTTACTGGACTACAAGGAAAAAGACCTTCATAGAAGAGATGAGTCTCAGAATTCATGGGGAAAAAAAAGGAGAGACAATAAGAATAGGGGTAAAGCTGTCATTTCATAAGAAATTTTAGCTATTAAATTGTTGTGCTACTAAAGAACTTCAAAGAATATTGAATAGGGAGAAACTTTTCCTATTGAAAGTAACTTATCAATACACCGATTAGAACTTGAGATAATATCACTTACTGAGCCGTTTCATAAAATCATTATTCTTATCTATTAGGAAGAAAGCTATAGCAGTTGTATCGACAAAAATTCCTTTCAAACATAATTTTTCAGAATCTGTCCAGAATACTGAGAAAAGAGACAGATATGAAATCTTCTAAAAGAGATGATGTTTGCAATAGCAATGAATTGCAAGATAGAGGTCTTCACAAGATGGTTGCTGGTATAGAAAATTGCATCTTTGAAACCTAACTTTGTTTTGGCAGAAATCTCTGACTTCTGGTTGAAATGAAGGCCCAGCTTGTTCAGCTCAGCCCTGATAACCTGTCAGCACCTCATGGGAACTGGGGGTTGCATGGCTGACACCCTGACTGTTGGTCTCACTAATATCGTGAGATTCTTGATCTTTTGATATTTGTTTTATGTCTATGTTTCTTTAGCAGTTCTTGTCAAACAAAGCAAAGGATTATATTTTCATATGACCAGCAAAGAAAGGCCAGAGTTGGATTTTCTTGGCAGAGTCTTTGGCCACTTTTGCACATAAATCCAGTTCCTCAGCAAACTGATAAAGAAAAAGAACAGCTTTAAGCACAGACAGGGGAGATGGGGAGATGGTGGCTGTAAACAGAGGTATGAGGAAATTCTGGAACCTTAAATGAGGATCCTTTCCCAAAGAGAGCAGTTCAAATAAGAGAATCTGTCTTACTGCAGCTCCCTCAGCCAAAAGTGTGGGGGTCTTTGCAGCTGTGTTCCCCTCTCTGTTCTAGAGCAATATCCTAGACATGTTTTTTAGCCAGTTTTGAAAGCAAGACACTAGACTGGATGGACTTGGTCTAATAGTACAGACTGTGCTGTTCATTCTGCTCCTTTACTTCTCTTTCTCCATGATTATCATGTCTTTCACTCCCCTAAAGCCTTATTCTCCTCTCCTGCCCCCAAATGTTCTCTTGCCTCTGACAGCCCTCCACAGGTCGCCTTCTGATGTCTTGTTTTCTTGTGTCACTACGTTCCTGCTCAGTGCCCTCTCTGCTGCCACTGCATAAATCAGTTCTTCATATGCCTCTGTAGAGCTAGGGTTGCACACAACATTACCACTAAATTCCCTTCCTTGCTGAGTGGAGTTCACTGGACCATTAGATCCTTTGCATGATTCTGTACTCAATGAAATCAATGCTAACAGGAATGACAGGATTTTAGTCTATGGATACCTTTCTCTGTTTATTCACTGTAAGAATTTCTGCACAAACTGCTTTGAAATTTATGCTTCTCCACCAAGTTCAATTTTCAAGTAAGGAACACATGTTAATGCAGATAAATTGAGAATAGGTGCCTTTTTCTTGCCTCCCTCTGTATTTGGGAATTCTCTAACCTCTCAGTGTAAAAACCTCTTTACCTACTTCTCCTTGAACCCCGTTCTGCAGTCCAAGGCAGAACACACAAAGAAAAACCAAGACAAACATCTCTCAGAAAAATAATTTTCCCCGGTTGGTTTCCTGCATGGCTATTTGCTCTGTCACTGTGAGTCCTGATCAGCAGAAAGCTTTGTCCTGTATAAAAGTTTCTGTGAAGTTAATTTAGGGCACAGCAAGGGCCTCGTTTAAGCAAAACAAAACCCAAGCAAAGCACAGAACACAGCAACCCAAGTGCTTTTGTTTTATGTCAGAGAAATATATAAATATTTTACAGCAATTGTCTAGGAGGTTATGGTGAAATATCTTTCTCTGGAAAACAGGAAATGATCTTTCCTGAGGTCCATGCCAGTGTGGTCTTAGTGCAATCAGCTTTATGACACAGCAACAGTCAAGGCTCTGAGTTAGGCCATTTTTGATTATGTATCTCTTTTTTTCATTTCTTTAGTTTGTTTGTTTTGGGTGGTTTTTTGTCTTTTTGTCAGGAGTTTTTTCTAAGTCTGAAGACTTTTATTTTTTTCTAAGGCTTAAAAATAAAGAGTAAAAATTTTTTTTGAAACGTTGAAACATTTCTCTAAATGGGAAAATGACCTTATATAATTGTAACTAGTCTATAGCCCTGTGGAATACAAACATTTCTGGGAGATTCTGGGATCTGTTTAGCCATAATGATTGAAGAATATAGAAACAGAGTCTTACATAAGTCTATGTGATACTATACAAAGGCTTAACTTCACATTTCCTTATTGATTAATCTTTCTATTTGGCAACATTTATGAATTCTTTTACCAGACAGCAGAATCATAAAGTCAAAGACTGCTACTATAATATACACAGTATTTTCTGTCATCAGTAGTGCTCAAATGTAGTGTTTAAATAAATTACAGGTTTTCTTTGAATTGTACTGTCTTAATTTATCTGCAAGTATTGAAAATTCAAACTTGCTATAGGTTTCAAATTTATGGGGAGCATTGCCCTACATCCACTAATCCCACCAGGATTTAGTTTGTAGATGCTTCATTTTTGAAGCCCAAGCAGTGAAAAATTTAAAGCGTCATGGCATTGGACTGTTGCTTTGTTCCAGGCTTAGACATGGTATTAAATACAAGTCTGAAGGGATGCAAACTGCTGTGAAGAATACAGTAGATGAATCAATTCAGTATTTCAAATTGACATGCTGGTTGCATGTAAAAAAAATTTCAGCTCTGATGTCTACAGAAAACGCACAACACACTGTAAAATCTCAGCACCTTCTTGATAATTTTGTATTCAGTGCTCTCTGGATGGTTTGTCAGGGTCGTCAACTTCTGCCAGAGATGGTGATTGCATTGGAATATCTCTGAGTAGATGATGTATAATTGTGAGTGGGTTGATCCCATGAAGTCAAAGTCAGAACATTCACTGGTGGTGCATAAGGGTCTGTACATGGAATATTGTCATATAGGTGAGGCTTAGAAATGTTTTATGTATCGAATGTGAATAAACATGATCTTCTGAATTTGGTATTATTTCCCATGGTAGGAGGTCAGCCTCTAGTTCAGGTTTTGCAGTGGAGAAGTTATCACTAAAATAACTGTGGTGACTCATACAACTGTGAATACCCTCCTGGTAACACAGTTTATAACTAAGCCTCAAATGAAAATGAAAGCCAGAGCAAAATAAAATAAACGTAACAAAGGATAGCAAAGCAAAGGACCCACTTCTCAAAACTTGCAGACTGATGCAGGAAGATACACATGAAATAGGCTGACAGGTGCCAGCATGGCCAGAGAGAGGCATGGCAGGGCACTACCACTTAGGCTGTGGCTGTGTCTGCATCCATTATTGCTTTCATAACTTCTTTAGCACAGCAAACTGCCTAAATTACTGTGACTCACACTGGAGGTCAGAATGCTGCATACTGTAAAGTGATGTCATTTAGTGCTCTGTCATGTGGCCCTCTGGGCACTTATTACACAGCTGTGTGAAATGGGGGTTTTCTTGTAAAGCCCCTGTAAGGGCTGTGAAGCTTTGTGCTGAGGAAGCATTTAGGGTGGCAAATGTTTCCCCAGTTTTCAATAAGGAAGAGAATCTTCTGTACCTGTAGGTAAATACAGGCCTGTCAGTCACTGTCATTGGTCACAGCCAGCATGGGTTTGTGTGGGGAAAGTCCTGCATATCACAAACTTATTCTCTTTTCGTGGCACCATTGCCCACCTATTCGATCAAGGGAAGCCAATTGATATAATCTTTAAGGATGTCAAGTTTTTTGATGCTGTGTCTCACAGGATCCTGCTGGAGAAAATATCCAGCTCACAGTTGGATAAACACATTACGTGATGGGTGAGCAGCTGGCTCCGGGCCAGGCACAAAGGGTTACAGTGGCTGGGGACGTGTCACTAGTGGGTTCCACAGGGCTCCATCCTCGGCCCTGTGCTCTTCAGCAGCTCCATAAATTACTTACCTGAATCTATACTGAGGAAGTGTGCCGATGGTATAAAACTGGAGCTGGTGGCTCCCACAAAGGCAGAAAGGCCCTACTGAGACACCTCAATAAATCAGAGGATTGGGCAGCAGGGGCCAGATTCTGCAGCTGGGATGGGGCAACCCTGGATGTACAGACAGACTGGGGAATGAGAGGCTGGAAGGCAGTGCTGCAGGAAGTGCCCTGAGGGTTGCTGGCTGCTGGCAAGCTGAATATGAGTCGACAGTGCCCTGGCAGCCAGGAGGGCTGGGGTGCATCAGGGGCCTCTGTGTCCTGGGGAGCACCAGGCACAGCATGGCCAGAGAGCTGAGGGAGGGCATTGTCCCCCTCTGCTCTGCTCTGGGGCTGCTTCACCTCAAGTCCTCTGTGCAGTTCTGTGTCCCACAAGCTAAGAAGGTTATAAAGCTATTAGAGAATGCCCAGAGGAGGGCTACTAAGATGGTGAAGGGTCAAGAGAGGAATTTGTATAAGGAGAGTCTGAGGTCACTTGGCTTGTTCAGCCTGGAGAAGAGGAGACTGGGAGGAGACCTCATCACAATCCACAACTTCCTCATGAGGAGAAGCAAAGGGGCAGGCGCTGATCTCTTCTATCTGGTGACCCATGAGAGGATCCAAGAGAAGCTGTGTCAGGGGAGATTTAGGTTGGATATCAGGAAAAGGTTCTTCACTCAAAGGGTGGTTGGACACTGGAACAGGCTCCTCAGGGAAGTGGTCACAGCACCACTCCTGGCAGAGTTCAAGAAGCATTTGTACAATACTCTAAGGCACATAATGTGATTTTGGGATTTTTTTTTCTCTTACACTCAATGATGCTTGTGAATACCTTCCAGCTATTCTCTGATATTCTATTATTCTATGATTTAATTGCTACTATTTCTCCCCATTTTCAAGTCCATGTTTTTAAAAGTCAATAATTTATTTGCTTTGTAATGCTGAAGAAAATAATTGTTAGAGGGATAAAAGTTATGTATAATGTTGGTAATATCTCAGCTCCTTATCCATAGGTGTACATGTAGCAAATATTGACCTCAAGAGACTAAAACTCAGCAATCATCCATAAATAAATCGATCTGACAGCAAGTTCACATAGTGCTGCAGGCAACATCTTGAAACAGGTTTGCCTGTAGTGAAATTTGAAAGTTTGGAAGAACATAGTGTGAAAACAACACCTACAGTTTCATTGGGTTGGAAATGTCAGTGTCTCACAGACAAGACAAAACTTGTACTTTCTGTGTTGAGCATGAAGGAGAGTTAAAGATGGAATAGCATGCAGGTGCTGAAGTGTGGTATGAACCTTTCTTCACATTCCTAGAGAAAGTCATTCAGGTACAAACACAGTGTCATCCTTATGGGCAACTATTTTTGTTGAAAGTCAAATCTAAATTAATATTAAATAAAATACAGTCTTGTGATGAGCTTTAATGTGAAATAGTGGACAGTAATTGTTGTTAGTTCTATACTGCAAACCCAATTCTATATTAAAGAATGGTTGAATTTATAAACAAGCTTGTGCATCAAGATAAGAATCTGACTGTGTGTCTGTGGGGCAGAAATTCATCCGTGATAACAGGAGCTGCACTGACACTAGGAAATGTGTGTTTCAGTCCTGATCCTGCCTCAGACTTCCTGTATTATCTTTGAAAACTTAGTCTTTGTTTTTAACTGTAAAACTGGGATGAGACAATTTCCTCTAAAACATCCTTCAGTTTATAAACACTCTCAGTGAAGGACACTTGCATGTCGGTGTCCTGCATTGACCTTGAGTAAATGAAAGTCCTAACACATGATGTAGCAAAAATAAAATCTATGCAAGTGCAGAAGGTGCCATTTGGTACAGAAAATGCTGTTTTGACAAAATTAACAATTCTTTGGAGCTCGGCTAAGATGTTCATGACATTTCCACATGGGATTTTTCCCATTTGGAGAATAAGGTTTCAAAAAAAAATGATCATAACATATTAAGCATACACACATTTTCAAAACAAGATATTTAAAATTTACATTTTAGGAGAAATTATGTATATGTGTTTTTCTTCTGAATCAAGAACAAAACCACTGAAATGTCAATATATCAATGAAATGGAAAAAACTAGCATTTACAAGATGAAAATACTCTTCCAAATTCTATTGAAATATTTTTTTTTACTGAGAATTCAGTTAAAGTTTCCTTTCTTTGTAGAAAGTTAATTCTAAAGTATATTCAATATCTTGACTTCATTATCTTGTGTTTGCTTTTACCCTAATGTTGATGCTTTTTCAATAATTTTCAACTTACTTATGTGTGCATGCTCTGTAGCAACCACTTAGAAATGTATAGCTATTTACGAAAATAAAAGGAAACAAGTCTGAATAGGGATTCTTATTGCAGAATTATCTTTACAATGCAGAGTCTTGCTTGCTCTAACAGTGTATTTTCACCGTGATTTATGAACAGTGTATGCACAGCAGTTGCTGTTGAAGTAGTATGAAGGAAAATTAAGTTTGTAAGGATATCCGCTGTGGTAAAACGTTAGTGAATCATGGGTAATTCAAAGATAATATCATGTCCTGTTTCCTTTTTATTACTTTCTGCAAACTCATCTTTAGGATGATTCTTTTATCTGTGGTTATGCCTATTTGGTTTGCCTAGTTCTACAGGAACATTTTTGAGACACTCAGCTTTGTACTGGCACTGGAATTTTATTTGCTTTGCTCTGCTTTTAGAATTTAAAATTTAAAAATGCAAGGATTGAAAAAACAGCAATGCCATGCATATCATTGCTTATTCTACTAATGAAGCAGTGATGAGAAATAATAGTTTAAGTCATTACTCCTATACATTAACAGTTCTAAATCTGGACAATTCAGAGAAAGGTGAGGAATGAGTTGTTTAACACAGTCTTCAGTCTGGCAAATAAGTTTTCAAAAGACAATATTTTTCCAAAGGTTTATCTTTTGGGATAAATAATCACTGGCAATGAGCAAAGAAAAAGTCATATTCCTGAGCAATATTTCAGTGTTTTGGAAATGTTACAAACTGTTAATAGCTTTTGCCAAGAAAAGAAGGAAGAACGGGAAGCTGACAAAAAAAAAGGGTGATGGAAAATAACAGAAAAATCATAAATCCTCATGTTAGTTTATGCCCAGACAAAGAGAAAAGCATTTGCCTCATTTGTGTTACTTTTGTGCTTGATTTTAAAACCAATACTTGGATTCAAAAAGGATCAAAAGGACTTATTAAACTTTCACTCGTGTTTCTGTAAAAGGCATCCTTTTATTCCACCTCCCACAAATATCTTTTAATAATAAGGTCTCAGGTATATAGGATCTTAATGTACTTTAACTGCTTAGAGTAGAAATAATGGGACTATTCTTTCCTAATTTGAGGCAAAGAGGTTTACAGAATTTTATTTGTTTGTCTTTGTTTCTGATGAACTAAAAGAAAGTCAAGGGTGACGCTTGCATTTAAATCTGAAAGTGGCAGTAATCATAACAGTGATTTCCTGTAGAAGAAAACCCTGTAGCTTAAATATTGTTCCTGTGACAGGTATGTCACCTACAATTCTGGAATAATGACAATCAGAACATTCCTTAGGAGACTTATCAGTAAGGGGCTAAACTTGTAGATATTCAGTAGAAATTCAATGCAGAGAGCAGCTGCAATAATTTAGAGTTCTTTTAAAGGCAAAAAATTTAAGTCAAATGTGTAAGTGGACTTTGTATTTTGGTAGCATGAAAACCAAAATCTTTGCATAAAGAAATAGCTAATTTATAATTCTGAAGTGAAATTTCTCATTAACAAGGTGGATGAAAATGGTGGCTGAATAGTTAGAATTTTTATCTAATATTGCACTTTGATACATATTGATACAAATGTGTTAACTACGAAAGATGTTTTTCATATTGAACTCTGATGTGAAGATGTTCTCTAAATTATAAGACTTTCATATCAGTGCTCACCTGGTACACAAGATAGTACCCTGTTAGATACAATGTGATTACTCATATGAATAATATTAAAAGATAAAAATCTTCTAATAATCTGGCTTGGAAAAGGACCTTAATGCTCATCTAGTTTCCAACCCCCTGCTATGGGCAGGAACACATTCCACTAGACCAGGTTGCTACACCCCATATCCAACCTGGCTTTAAACAATTCCAGAGATTTGTCATCCACAACTCTGGGCAACCTCATGTAGGAAAGGTAGTGCTCACCTGGACAAAGTGGGGAAATGACACAGAGAAAGATCTCATACATCTCAATTCTATGGAGCAAAACAATAACACCAAGGTTTCCCCAGCATTCATAGAAAATCATAAATGTGAAAAATTAAATTCCACTGGGACAACAGCAACTTCATTTATTTCAGAGGTGACAGATCTTTGCTGCAGGACTTTTCTGATACATTTTTGCCTAACAGCTAAAAGGAATCAATTTTCTGGATGCTGGTTGCTTGGGGGTTTTGTTTTGTTTTTTTGTTGGTTTTTTGGGTTGTTTTTTTTTTTTTTTTGAGATGTTTATGTGTCTCTGCAATAAGCCACAATGGTTGTGAATGAAAATGTCCTATTACTTGGCTGCTGTTGTAGAAATATTCTCTTTTTTAATACTAATAGAAGTGTTTATCTTCTATGTAATGATATTTGCTTCAAACAGTATTTTATGTTACACTGCATTTTCTTTAACAGGGTGGACTTCCTGCCACAGTTTCCTTTTTAACCTCTAAAACCTATGTCAGCAAATATGAAAGAAAGAGGGGGAAAAAGAAAAAAAGAGCTGGCCCGATGAGAAATGGACAAATAAGGATTACTGAAATACTGTTGAGAAAGAGGTATTTCTGCCTTTATCTTTCCTCTACCTGTCAGTTTGTGAGCCCTGAAGGACTTACTGGCAGTGGCATGTCAGACAAAATGCAGTTGCTCTTTCAAGAGTGAATCAGAGACAAAAGTAGCACTAGAAATGCAATTTTAGTAGGCAGTCTCTAAGTATATATTAGCTGCTATAGCTCAGAAATCTCCTTGTGGTTCTTGCAAACCCTCAGTCCAACCAATTGCAAGTAAATTAGGCTTCTTTATATTTCTCTACTTTTTCTGTCCTTCCTCACATGAACTTGCACTCCCTCCCTGCTTCACTGACTGCAATCTCACCAGTGGTTTCAAAACACAGAATTTCTTCTCCCACCTTTCAAAGGAGGTGAGCTGCAGGATAACACTGTGTGTAAGAGAAGGGGAATGTGGAAGCTAAGCCATCTAAGACATTTGCTGCATTTTCTCACTAACTAATAATAGAGTTTTCAGGCTTTGCCTTGCCAAATGTCACAAGACAAGGAATATGGAGAAAAAAGAATTGGGAAGAAGGGGGCTTAAAAATATCACTTAGAGAAATATGTGCTGGCTTCCTTGTATTTCTCTCACTGCCTGACCCTTCTGCACCTTGCAAATGCAGGGACCAGATTTAAAAGTATTTTGGACAGAAAGGCTCAGAAAAAAGGAAATTATTTTCTTTCCTATACAATATAAATTAGAATTTCTAGAGATTTTTCTGAGATTATGAGATTACCTTCTAAAAATGTAGAATGTTATCCTAACGGCAGTGAGAATAATGATATTGTGACCTAATTCCATTATTTAAGATTATTTTTGTTGGATTTTTTTTTTCCTTTAAAATATCATAATAAGAAGATATCTTTATGAGTCATTATTTTCTTCTGGTCAGTGGTACAGAATTATATACTTCTGTGATAGATGTAGTGGATGGCTTCACACTCACCTTTTCAACCAGTTCTAGTCTTTTCTTCATTCTTACAGTGTTTTCTTTCTTAAGACAGCTTGTGTACAAATAGGTTTCCAACAGATCTGCACCTTTCCCCTGATCAGGGTCAGGGAAGGAAGCAGGGTAGGGCATCCTTTTGGGCTTCTCTCTAGAGGATTTCTGAGCAGAGGTGCATAGTCAAGCACAAGGCACAAATCACAAGCCATAATCCCACATAAGTATATTTGACATTAGTAAAACGATATGTCATCAAGCATATATGTCCTGGCCCACTCGTTTAACTGAATATATAAACTTTCATCTTATAGGTTACTCAATATGGGGTAAAATCAAGGTCCTTCTGGTGCTGATATCACTGTGCTGAATCAAGTGGAAGTACCCCTCCTTGCAGCAGTAGAATAAATCCTGGTTTTATTTTACTGCTGGAAATTGGTCAGTAATCTAGAATTTGTGTCTTGAAACTGCAAAAATTTGTGTTTATGAGTAGTGGTGGTACTGTGAGCAGGGCTATTGGAAATTATGAGGCAATTTGATTTGCTGTCAATGAGTTTCCCTAGACTTGCAGGTTTAGGATCTTAGTAATTTTTGTAAGATCACATGATTCATGGTGTTCAATGTTTACTTGCAACATTTATATCACAGCTGAGAGTGAAAATTCTTTATTAATTCTTTTCCTCTGTCTCTCTGTTCTTGAGAAACAATATCTGCATCTCTTCACAGCTGTAACACATCCATAATGCTGCTGAGGGGAACTCTGGCCCTGAATAATTGTAATTTTCATGCTGTTGTCACTTTTCTGTCCCTGGCACTGAGAGGCTTACAGTGTTTTGACAACTTTCCTGTGTTTTCTCCAGCTTGAAGTTTCCTTGTCTATCACTTGCATGATGCATTTTAATTCCAGGATGTGTAACTGCTAATGCATCGTTACAGTCAGGAGCTGAAGTCCTGAAAAAACAGATTTATTAGAACTGGGAAAGAGTTTGAAAAACAAAACTGATTTACTTACTGTATATGTTCTGGTCCTTACATCTTAAAAAGATTCAGATGAAGAAAAGAAAATATCAAAGTATGAAAAGCTTCCCTACAGTTGTAGGGAACTTTCTAATTAAAAAAAATAAAATTCACTGTACATGATAAAGGTCAGTAACACATTAATAGTGTAAAGAAGTGATTGTTTGGTGCCACAGTCAGGAACAAGGAGACTTAGTGAAATACTAAATGCAGCACTTAAAAGGCACGAAGCACTTTTCCCCTTCTGTATGTAATTTAAATGATGACTCTCAATTTGCGAGGAGGTCAAAATTATAAATTGGTTCAAAAAGGTATTAGGCAAATTCATGAATAATAACAGCATGAAATACAATGGCCCAGAGGTAACCTCCAGCTTGAAGAGTCTTGAAGCTACTGATTACTGTCATCTGTCAAGAAAAGGGTCATAACTATTATATGTACTTTATTCTTCCACAAGCACCAACTACTGTCTACTGTAAGAAAAAATCTGATCTGGGACAAGAAGTACACCCTTTTTTTTTTTTGCTTAAGATTGAAAGTTGATGCCCATGAGTTTTTAAATAACATAGAAGAATTGAGAATTCAACTACAAATGCATTAATATCAAGGAGTATGAAGAATTATACACAATGTTAAAATGACATGTAAGTAGCAACAATAGATTAAAAGGAAAATTCAGCCTAAGTGAAATTCTGAACAAAAAAAATGTACTGAGATTGGGAACAGTGTCTTCCTAGAGCTACTAGAAACAAAAAGCTCTTGAAAATGTATTCACTGTGAGATAGTATTCTGAACTGACATTCAGATGGCGTAAGTTAAATGCCACAAAGAATGAGTTTATTTCAGTGGATTCTGGTTTTATCATGACACACACAATTGGCCTGTAGCTCTATGGATCAAGTATGTTCTGAATTGCATTGAATGTAACTTCATCGAATGGATGACAGATTTCTTTGCATCAAACAAGTCTGTTTTGTAATGGTGCAAACTTAAAGTACATTAACCACAGGGATTTTTCCTCAGATTACTGAGAACATATCTGGGCCCAACACTTCAAGTTTGAAAGATGTCTCCAGGAAAATTTCTTCTTGTTTTAGAATTTTTAGGATGGTGAATAAACAGTATTTACTTTAAAGACCTCTCCGAAGTCTTAAAAAGTTATGGAAATTTTAATGACTACCAGCATTTCCATAAAGGTGAATGTAATTTATTAGAAATAATTGTGCTTAAACTTTGTCTTGGGCAACACCGTTGTCCCCAGAAAGAAAAAACACTGTGAGGCTGAAAAGCAAATCCATCAGGCAGAAGAGATCACGAGGAGATGACAGGTATTATTCAGACTTGTAAGGTGCAGCTAGACTCATCCACGTTTTGCCACATGTGGCAAATGCAGATATTTATACAAACAAAAGAACTTTCTCTAAGTTCGATCAATGTAGTTAAGAAGCTAAAAAACAACTTATGCACTTTATGTCCATTAATGAGATTAAAATACCTGCAGGTTGACATTAGCTCTAATTGCATGTTTGGGAGTGATATTTTCTTCTTTCATCATGCAGTCTGTTTTCAACAAGGTGGATATTTATGGGAATGTGAATGATTCTACAAGTGGTGATTTAGAGGCTAAATTGGAGCATATTTGAAATATTATTACATGAATTTCTGATCTATTTGTTCACTTCCTCTTTCTTGAGATATTTTTAAAGTGTGCAAAGCAGGTAATATAAAATTTCTACTGTCTTCTAATAACTGGGTCATCTCAACAGAGCACATTTGAAGTCTTTCCATTAGTTTTACTTCAAATTTAAGAATATATTATTTATATATATATTTATGTGGAGTTTGCTGATGACTCAAAATGAGTGGTGAGATGAACACATCAGAAGGGAGAGACATCTTACAGAGACCTGAGAGACCCTGACAGGCTGGAACACTGTGCTCGCACTCTCAGGTACAGATGAAGTTTAATAAGGCAAAATTCAAACTCCTGCACCTGCACAACCTAAGAGAACAGCACAGATCAGAATTTGTGTGGCATAAAGGGACATGGGGGTCCTAGTGACTACAAGTTAGGTGAGTCAGCAGTGCACCAACGTAACAAGGAAAGCAAATCAGATCCTGGGCTTCATCCACAGGGGTGTTACTGTCAGACCTAGAGAAATTATCATCCAACTCTATTTGGCCCTTAGCAGGCTGAGAGGAGACCTCATGATTGTCTACAACTTTCTCATGGCAGGAAGTGGAGGGAGAGGCACAGATGTCTTTGTGGTGGTGACCAGTGACATGACCCAAAGGAGCAGTATGGAGCTGTGTCAGGGGAGGTTTAGATTGGATATCAGGAAAAGATTCTTCAGCCAGAGGGTGGCTGGACACTGGAACAGTTCCCCAGGGAAGGGGTCACAACACCAAGCCTGGCAGAGTCCAAACACCTTTGAGACAAAAGTCTCAGGAGCACAATGTGACTCTTGGGGATGGTGCTGTGCAGGGCCAGGAGCTGGACCTGATGATCCTTGTGGATCATCATTCCCTTCATTCATTCCCATCATCATTCCCTTTCAACTCAGGCATCAACTATGATCCCATGATTCTGTGTCCCCACAATCTGAGGGAGATGCAGAGAGATGGAAGACAATCCAAAGGAGGGCCATTGAGATGATCAAAGTGCTGTAGAATAGGTGCTTTAGCAAATCATGGTATTAAAGCAGCAGGACTTATCTTTATGTAATCAAACACTAAAAAAATTCAATTTCTTCATGGATTGAAGTTGAAAAAAGGTGGTTTAGGGTATGAGTATTACCTTTTGATCTATGTTTCTCCCCAGTTTCTATCCCATTTCCAGCTAATGAGTTTTAAATATGTCTGTTGCCAGGAGCAGTAATAAATTATCTTCCAGAATATGGGGCTGCTAATCATGATTTTCTTAAACTGATCACATTATGCCACTGCATCTATCCAGCAGTACACAGTGTTCATCTGAGCAACCCAGCTGACATAATGAAATATAATTATTCCTTTCAATTGTTCATTTAAAATGTAATTATATTTTTGAATTACTATGCAATTTAATAAAATCATGGAATATAATTGCCTTCTTTTGGATTGTATATGTTATAGAATATTATAATTTTCTAAACTTCCATGCATTCTTCTGCCTTCAAACTTAGGGACAGCATGATTTAAATTAATATCTATTTATTGCTCATTCTGAGTCATCTTGCTAATTTTTCGATAGCCTTTAGTCTTCAAATTTGTCATAGTTTCTGAAGTAGACCTAGTTGAAGTCCTGTGAACCTTAATATTGCTTAATATTGTCAGCTTCCAAAGTCTGCACAGACTAAAAAGAGATACTTTCTTGATTGTGACTAACAGTGTTTCCCAAAAGGCAATGCAGAGCTGCCCCACAAATGGAGAACAGAGAAGAAATGAGAGAAGAGTCACAAGCATTCCCTACCTCAAAATATTCTGTGGATGAGAAATAGACTGCTTAGAGTATTAGGCTAAGGTTTTGGAAGTGGGAGGAATATAGGACTGGCACCTCTGAGAAGCTGCCAGAAGCTTCCCTGTGTCCATCAGAGCCAATGCCAGCCCACTCTAAGATGGACCCACCACTGGCCAAGGCTGAGCTCATCAGCAGCAGTGGCAGTGCTTTAGGGATAAGACAGTTAAGAAGGTAGAAAAAAATTATTGTGCAGAAATAATTGTAGCCAGAGAAGAGATGAGTGAGGATGTGTGAGAGGAACAGCCCTGCAGACCCCAAAATCAGTGAAGAGTGAGAGGGAGGAGGTGCTCCAGGCTCTGTATCAGAGATACCCCTGCAGCCCATGGAGGTCCATGGTGGAGCAGAGAACCACCTGCAGCCCCTGGAAGACCCCACACCAGAGCAGACTGGGGCCTGAAGGAGGCTGTGATTTGTGGGAAGCCCATGCTGGAGCAGCCTGCTGACAGGACCTGTGAATCCTTGGATAGAGGAGCCCATGACGGAGGATGTTTGCTGGCAGGACTTGTGACTTCATGGGAAACCCTTCCTAGAACAGCCTGGTCCTGAAGGACTGCATCCCGAGGGAGGGATGCACTGGAGCAGGCCATGAAGAACTTCAGGGATCTGTGGGAAAGACACACTAGATAGGCTCGTGGAGGACTGTCTCTCATGGGAGGTCCCACCTGGTGGAGCAGGTGAAGGGTGTGAGGAGTTCTCCCCTGAGGAGGAGGCAGGGACAGAAATGTGAGATGAACTGACCACTGCCCCTATTCCTCATC
Source organism: Acridotheres tristis (assembly GCA_037013685.1). Lineage (NCBI taxonomy): Eukaryota > Metazoa > Chordata > Aves > Passeriformes > Sturnidae > Acridotheres > Acridotheres tristis. The sequence continues at coordinate 58,393,672 of CM072888.1, read as the reverse complement.
TCCCTGTGCCACTGAGGGGGAGGAGGTATCAATCAGGATTAAAGTTAAGCCCATGAAGGAGGGAAGGGTTAGGGGAAGGTGGTTTTAAGACCTGTTTTATTTCTAATTATCCTACTCTGATCTTTTATTACTCTGATAGGTAATAAATTCAACTAATTTTCTTAAGTGGAGTCAGTTTTGTCCATGATAGTAATCAGTGAGTAACCTCTCCCTGCCCTTATCTCAACTCATGAATCTTTTGCTGTGTTTTCTCTGCCCTGTGCAGATGAGAAAGGGAACAATAGGGTAGCTTTGGTGAGCACCTGGCTTCCAGACCAGGTCAAACCACTACACTTAATTTCTGGACTGGCCTGACTGAAGTGGATGGTAACTTTACCTATGGAATATTAAATAAACATCAGTTCTTGTTGATGTTTATCTGTGATGCTTGATATGGTGAAGTGTGTTCAGGTGAAGTCTATGGACTACCAAATTACCCACGGACAGAATCAAGGGCTTCACACAGAGAAGAGGGATCAGCAGGAGACTTTCTTTTTCAGCTACTGGATTATTGGTCCCAATGTATTTTTCCTAAAGTGGGCAACTTCACCTAAATCCATAGTGATTCCTGCTTCAGAGTCTTTGCAATAGAGGCATTGATCTTGTTGCTAAAGAACTGAACTGAGCATTTCACATTCAATAAACATAAATATTTATGCCTTGAAACTCAACTAGTCAAGAGCTAACATCCAGGAAGAAAAATTTTTGAAATAACAAGTGTTTTGTTTTTGTTTAGTTTTCAAAATAACCTGAATAATATAGTCTTGGAGATATTTTCCATAGATTGAAGAAAAGCTAGATTCTTCTCTTCACAGCCCCATGTCCTGGCACTAGCACTAAATTCTTGAATAGTCAAGACTTCCTGAATAGTTCTGTCCTCTAGCAAAATTAGTCTATGTAATCTATAAGAAGAAAGTTGTCCCCTTTTCTGTGAAATGGGGGACAATCATGACTGTGATTCTTTTGCACCAGCTCAAGAAATGTCCATCTTATAAGGGCATAACTTTTAAGACCCTCATCTCTGTAGTGCATAGGACCTTCATGAAGATCAATTAATTCCTCCTAATAATACTTCAGGTGTTTTATAATCTCTACTTTACTCAGGCCCTAGGAGAGTAATAAAGATCAGACAAAAATGATTGATTATACATTGAACCACATTTTTAGATGACTGTGCTAATGATTTAACCAAGTTATCTCTCTTATCTCCCTGTGTTCTCTCAATTTCTGATTTATTAAAAGAAAAAAGTGACTTTGTGATCTTTCTACAAACATCAAGTATTAAATACTTTATCTAATCCTTTAAGGGAAAGCAAAAGAATGAAATAACTGAATTTTTTTTTAATTACATGCTTCTAAATTCCCTCTTTTATACTATCTGACTGTAGGAATTATATCAAAATAAACTGCTAAGAGATAAACCAAAGAGGTAGGGAATAAATACCAGTTTAGAAAGACAGGAAGTCTCCCTGTAAGAAAGTATTCTCTATCTCCATCAAACTGGAAGTTTACTCTTCCCTAGTTTTAGAATGAGGCTAAATGGAGTCTCCAGGAAGAGGTGGGATGGGTTCTTAGTCATCAGAAATGCAGAGCAGTAGTGATATGCTGTGAGCAAACAGGTGACATCCTCTCCCAGAAAGAGCTGGTAGTCATTAATTTAATTCAAATTTGGTCACAAAGCTATGAGTCTGTGTCTTTTGTTCTATAAACACACCTTTTCAAATACTTGTGAGAAGAGATACCTAAATAGAGCATTGTTCTGGCGTTCCTATGCCTTTTGAGTATGTGAAACACCAGATTCTGAATGAAAGCTCACAGGGATGTGAACAGTAATCTTATAGTTAATTGTTAATATGACAAAAATCTGGGGTATCACAAAGAGGGAACCTGATCTAAAGGGTTTGCCACATATTTCAACTTAAAGTCAAGTATAAAAGTCCATGCACCCATTTTGGAAAGCTGAGTGTAGAGCTGTCAGCCTGATGTTTTCCATCTCTGGCAGGAGGATAATTTTATTAAATAATTACTGGAACAATATATATCATCAGATTCTAGAGTTTAAAGCTGACAAGATGCATCTGACTAAAGGGTTACCAATGTGTAGCCCTTTTACTGCATCCAAACCCTGTTTGCATTTGGCTCCTCTGGGAGGATAATATCCCACAGAAAAGCTCTGAGGTGCAAACACTGAAGATCCATGTGTAAACTCTCCCACATCACAGGGAAAAGTGTATACAGGAGCCCTTTCTGCCCTTGGTAAGACAAACCCTCTATTAGCACAGTTGGCTTCTTATCACTCTGCTTGGGAAGGCTGAAGGGTTGCTTCTGCTGATGAAGCTGGATGCCCCTTACCCATATCACTATTTCATTACATTTTCATCTAGGAACTTCAATACTGACTCCAAAGCTGCTGTATGGTTGGCCTAAATAATAATGAATTTGGTCACCAGCAGGGTTAGGTGGTGCGTGCCACTGGCAAAGAGACAGGAGAGACCAAGGTGTGAGCTTGAGGCCTCTGCAATGGCAGAGAACTGATTAGGGGAGATGCACCCAGATGATCATAGCAGGAAATTCATGACCTGTGCTGTGTAGAAAGATAATAAAACCCCCACATTTCTGTTATCCCCTTGAATAGTTAGTTTTTTTATATGCACAAGAATTTCTTGCCACAGCTTTGTGCTGTGAACTCATGTTGAGACAATTGCCTATGATGACCTCTAAGTCCCTTTCTGAATTACTTATTTCCAAGACAGAAATTTGTACAACCTGCACTCTGGCTTCCTAGCTATCTTGTGTTTTATTTGACCATACAAATTATTATTATTTATATTACTTTGTGATCATCTACCAAGTGATTCAGGTCTCCCTGTAAGAGCAGACTAACAGCACTATTAAATATACTCTTTGATCCCATCAGTTACCATGTTAGCAAAATTTTTTGTAGCTTTAGCTTGGATAAAAAAAGAAAAAATTCCCTTTGGCCTTCTGGTTAAAGCTCCATTTCTGACTGCACTCTCAGTATGATTTATATTTTAAGATCCGTCCAGGATCTCAAAAAAGTTTTGATTAATTTCTCTGTATTTTAGTTCCAAGGTCTTGAGAGCAAAAATCAGAAACAGAATTTTCATAATTCTAAGACAATCCAAAATATATAAAAATATAACTTGATTATATCCCTTAGACCTGAAATCCTGACATAAGAAAGGAATGGTTGATTTGAAAAGACCTACTCTCCATGAATTCATGCTGACTGATGGTGAATAGTTCCATAGTCGCTAAATTTAATTGGCAATTTCAAATTTGTTCCACATTTTTTTCCAGGAATTTCTATCTAAGTGCACTCAAATTCCCACAGCCCCTGCTTGTATTCAGTTATTAATCCTGGCACTCCTCCAGTCCTTTTAAATTTCTATAACTTTAAAGTATCTGTTAATTATGAAAAGTAATAGATATGCTCAGAAAGTTTCTCAGCTGCTTCCCCTAAGACAATTGGATTTTATTTATTCTCTCCTGCTGTTTGATTGGCAAATCTTTCATTTTTCCGCAGATGTCTTCCATTTTTTTCATTGGAAATGGAGTTAAATGTTTTGTGCCCTTCACAGCTGAGTAAGGGATAGATTTTCCTTGCTTGTTGGTAAGAAAATTTATCATTTATCTACATTTCCTAACTGAAGTTTCTTAATTTGTTACTTCTTTAATCCTCATTATCTAGTTTGCTCCTTACATGGACTTTAAACATAGATGATATTATATTGCTGCTTCTGTATGTCTTTTTAAAACCCTAGGGCTAGATTAGTTTTCTTCATTTGGGCATAATTACCTGCAGAAACTATTGCAGATTGATACACCTGGAAGATATGTTATACCAGAAGAGGAAATGGTGCATCTTGGTGAACCTGTGACAAACCTGATCCTATTCAGATATAGTCTGAATGTCTTTTTATCAGGCACAAATTTTTAATTTAATTAAATTAATTTCTGTTGTTTATACAACCAAACCACTATATATTTTTGTTTAACACATCCCACTTGGTTTACCAGTCAATTAACTTGGCAGTGCTTTAAGACTGCCTTTTAAAAAGTCTTCTAAATACGTATTCTAGTGGTCAATCCTACATTCTTCATGCCTATGTAAACGTGGTACCTAGATCTTACAGCTAATATCTGGGAAATTTCTAATTCTAAGTCTAACTAGAATGACAGATTTTTTTTTTTAAAGAGCTAATTTTGTTCAGACTCTATAAGGAAAACTTGGTCCGGAGACTTTCAAACATGAGGAAATGTTTGGTTTTATTTATGTGTTTATTTATTTATTTATTTATTTATTTATTTATATGAAATAGCTTTGAAATGGCTTGACTCTATTGTCCTTTGAGATAGTGGGTCTTAAATTCACTTAAAGCTTCATTCAATACTGCAAGAACAATGCATTAATCAAGTAGCAGGCTTGGAAAACACTCAAGAAAATTTTTAACCATAAACTCTTGGTGCCAGTTGGTCGGAAGCACCCACTATTAAGTGCTGCTGCATTTGGCATCACTGCTGAGGAGTCAACTCCAAGTGCCACAAAATCTTATGAACTTAAAATATCCAAGTGCACAGTTTCTCAGCTGTAGTGCTGCAGCCCTTAAACTCATCACAGTGGATTTATTATGGGGTTAATTCTGCTAGAAGAGATTTTTTGTCATAGCAGACCACTTTTCTGTTGCTGGCTGACTTTTGCCTTCCTCAAACCCTTACCTTCAATCTTCCCATATTCAGTGAAGATATAAAGAAAGTGCAGGACTGTCTCTGTGTGTATGCGATGCTGTGCTTTGTATTTTCTTTCAACTACAATGGCTTCAGGCCTAAAGCTTACTTATCATCTCCCTTCTATTTTTTGTTTCCTCTTTGTTTTTTTGCCAAGCAGACATCATGGCACCCTAGTCTCCCACTTGGATAGAATCTTTTCCTTGGCATGGCAAACTCAACCTTACAGAACCCTCTGCTCTCTCTAGGACATGCATACCAGAGGCATCAACAGTGCATCAAACAAAAGCAGTGGGGCATCTAGATGTCAATCACAGTCAGGATTCTTGCAATATCAAACTCACTGATGCTGTGGGAGGCTTGACTGGAGCCCCAGGAGGAAGAGCAGCAGATGTGATAGGATGAAGGGCTGACAAATTTAAGGGGCTCAGGTCTACATCCCCCTGGGGATGATGGGCTGGTGTGTGAGGCTGAGCCTGAAGCCACACAGACTTTTCCTCCAGGACAGAGAGCAGGCCAAGATTTTAGACTGCTGTTTTGTCAGCAGTTGATTCTTTTTCTACCTCTCCATGAAGAAGCAAATTTCACAGCAAAATCCTGCTGTACTTCATGAGGTGCCCTTATTTATATGAAAAATAAGGGAGTTGGTAAAAGTTAGAGAACAGAGAAAGAGGAGACAGTACAGTACTTAATAACTGAATGAGTATGCAGAAATTCTGTATTCAATCCTTTGGAGATCTTTGGGTCCTTTACATGTAAATCTTACTTTGCATCCAAGGGACTTTGCATATTGAGGTGAAGATCGATATCAATGGAGAACAGCAAAGTAAACTGCAGCCACACAGGTTCCTGTGTGGTGCCACCAGTATCATAAAGTCTCACTGTGCACCTTTTTTCTCCACCAAGCTCCACTGTTTCCCATCAGTCTTGAATTACCTATCATCAGAATGCATGAGGTCACTAAGGAGGTATTATTCTTGCTCTCAGTAGGGTAATAGGTTGTTTTACAATTAATATTTAATGGGAGTGAGTTTGGAATCTCCAGGAAGTCATTAATAGTTGATCTGCTTAAAGGGGGGTTATTTGGGTTCATTCCATCTACAGTAATTATAATACACGTTAGCTTGTGGGCAGCAACTGTTCAGGATACTGGGTCTTGAACCCTGAGGGGAGCAAATGCCTCTCTGAATGAGGAACAGGTAATTCATATAAGATGGGGAAAGTGCTCTCTGAGAATATATATAGTGTATAAAATCATACCTAAAAACTATTAATCTTTGTGTTTAAAGTAAAAAAAAATTGGGAAAATAATCCTTTATTTAGACATGCCTTTATTGTTGTGTTCTGAAGTACAAACAGGGTACAAAGCTGAAGCCAAATTTGCTCACAATGCAGATCATCAGACTTCAAAGCAATTCCAAGAGCACTGGAACAATATCACAAAAAAGCAAATGAAAAAATATATAAACCTTAGGTTTTAGCAATCAGTGGGTAATTATTTATAAAAGCATAAATACCTCATTTATCCAATTTTTTGATTGACTGCAGCTATTTCTGATGCTATGCCAAGTTTGGCAAATAGCTCCACCCCACCATAAACACTATTTTCTAACAGGAAATAGTTCATTTTGACAGTTTATAAACTAGGTATTTTGATTTTTTGAATCAATGAATCATTCTAAAACTAAATATATATATATATACCTCAAAAGTTTATAGATTTTTATTTAGAAGTTACTGAAGCTGAAATGTTTCAGTTAGGGTAGAATCATCAGGAGTTTTTTAGTTTGTTTTTTGTTTTGTTGTTTAGACAGCTTATGAAGTTTTAGTTGTAATTTTTTGTAAGAATCTGAAAATTCAGGCATTCATATAGCAAGCATGGGATGACAAGACACTGAAGGACCAGCAAAAGTCTTCGTTTCAGCCTAGATATAAAAAAGCTTCAGATCTTACTGATATTGGTGTTTATGGGAGTGAAACCAGAATATTTGAAACTTTAACCAAGTTCCTATATGGAAAGTCCTTCAGAGTGATTCTGAGTTATTTAGAGGATGTGAACATAAAGCTGAATGTTTATAAAAGGCCCCAAACCTTTCCTGTCCTTTGCAATCCTCTTAGCAAGCTTGGCTGCTACTGGGAGCACATGATGCCATTGAGTTTACTGTTGCTTATTGATCTAGGTTCTCTTGGTTTAGGGCAAATTTAGGAGGAAACTATCAAATGGGGTCGTTATAGAAAGCAAATTTAAGCAGTCTTTCTTTTTCTATCAGTTCAGGAAAGATTTTTTTTTGAGAAAAGCAGAAATTATTGTTTATTTAATAAACAAAGTACTCACAAACATGAAAATATGAATAATATTAAACAATGGAGCTTTGCATTGTTCTGAAGAGATGGCAAATTTATGGAATTTTTTTGTAGGTCTGTTTTTTGGTGGATGTGTCTTTGGCTTTCTCTGTCTCTCTGGGGCTCGGGTCTGGTGTTCCAGCTGCAGTGCAGCCTGGGGGGCCCCCAGGCAATAGTCCTGGTGTTCCCAGGCTGAACAGTTCAAAAAACTTCTGGCCTCAGCTAACTAAAAAAAAAAACAACTAAAAGCAAAGGCGAGCTCTCTCCTGCTGTCCATGCTGCACACAGCACAGTCCAGGAGAAGGAATGGGGGAGAGCAATTGCAGTTTCTGCAAACAAACTGCATGCTTCTTTTCTCCTCTTCGCTCTCAGAACCAGTCTTAAAGGTGCAGAACTTAATATCCAGTACAAATAGAGCAGACAGGTGGGGATACAATCATCATAAAGTCACCCTGGGACATTCTACCCCTTAATCCTCATACAGTCAGCTTACTACCAAAACTAATATTTACTCTAACTTTACACACACATTTATACATACATATATGTATATATCATATCTAGCTATATGCAGATATTGGCAGTGACATTCAGCCAACAGTGAAATTTATACATGGTTTTCACTCAAAAATCAGATTTTTCCAAGGTACACATTGTGTTTCATCTTTCTGCATTATCCATCATATACTACTTGGTCTTTGAGCAAAGACAACCTCATGGATGGATTTGTCTGTACTTGAGGCAGAATTGATCCAAACAGGTTTTCTTAACAAATATCTGAAATGTATCACTACGACTTTGTCTCCATTTATTGTATGCAGAAGCTCGGATTGGGCAGGGCCTGCTCAGTTGGTGGAACTTTGGGTGTTGACTAACCAGGTGGCTTTTGCTAGATGTTGCCTTTAATTTTTGAAAGATCCCCCACCTGCTTTCAATCAAGGTGGTTTTTAACAGTCTATTGTATCTTTTCTCTTTCCCTGCAGCTGGTGCATGGTAGGGGATATGGTACACCCACTCAACACCGTGTTCTCTAGCCCAGGTGTTTATAAGACTGTTCTTGAAATGAGTTTTGCTGTTTGACTCAATTCTCTCAGGGGTACTATGCCTCCACAGGACCTGTTTTTCAAGGCCCAGGATGGTGTTACAGGCTGTAGGGTAAGGCACAGGGACAGTTTCTAATCATTCTGTGGTGGCTTTTACCATGGTGAGCACATAGCGCTTACCTTGGCATGTCTGGGGCAGTGTGATGTAGTCAATCTGCCAGGCCTCCCCATACTTATATTTGGACCATCGCCCCCCATACCAGAGGGGCTTCACCTGTTTGGCCTGCTTGATGACAGCACACGTCTCACAGTCATGGAGAACCAGAGAAATACTGTTTATGGTTAAATTTTCTCTTTAGTTTCATGCCCACTTATAGGTAGCATTTCTGCCCTGATGACCTGAGGCATCATGGGCCCATTGAGCAAGGAATAACTAGGGAAAAGATTAAAGAGGCCCTTCTCCAAATCTCAGCAGTACAGATCAGAGGTTCTGGTACCAAACACAGATGTCCAACAGATAGGGAGAAAAGGTATACCCCACGAGGTGAGCCGTGGTTCCTCCTGCATGATTGTGGGGAAAATATGTATTTCTAACTTCAGGTTCTTAGTGGTGAGCCTGTAGTCACTCTAGGGCACAGGTAGACTGAGTATGGACCTCTTTGCATGCTAGTTCTGATCCTCAGCAAGGGTAGGGAAGGCACTCCGTGCTTCAGTCATCCTAAATTTTGCCTCAGAGTGATGTCCTTAATATTCTTGGCTCTTATAAATTTCCAGCTTGTTCTCCAAAGGAACTTAAAAGAATGAGACTCAAGGGGTAAGCTCCAAGCCTGGACCAACAGCTCTTGGAGCAGGGGACTGATCTCTGCTGGTCCCTTGTGGTTGGTTTCACCTCCTGTTCCAACAGGAGAGTGAAGAAAAACAGCAGGATTTCAGTAAAGAAATAAAGCCTTTAATCATCAAAAGAAGCCAGTATTAAAAAAAACAGAAAACCAATCCTATCTTTCTATTGGAATAGATGTAGACCCATCAAAAAACATAGTTCAAACTTATACCCAGAAAGCCAATTCATAAATTAATCTGATGACAGTGATGCAGATTAAGAATTGATACATTTTCATGGCTTTTTAAAAGTCTTTTATTATGTTTAGCCAGCTAGAAAGATCCCAGGATATTGCTTTCTTATCACTATATTATCTCTTGGTATATTGTTTTTGCAGCTTCAATTTCATTGTTAAACCTTCACAACTTGGAATTTGTGGAACTGGTTTCATATCACCATTAGGTTATGACAGTTTTGCTCTGTGTATTATTAATTAAATTTGCCAGCATTTGTTGAGCTGGAGGACCTGTCTTTGTGTACTGAAGAGTGAAATACATGAAAATATATTACTGTTGCTGCTGATAGAAATCAACCTTTGTGCTGTGTAGTCTCTGAAGTCCTCCGGTTCTGAAGCTGTTTGTGTTCCCAGAGTGCACCAGAAACCCCAGGCTTTGGCTGAAGTTCCATCAGGATTACAAGAAAATCTGCTGACCTTTGTCAGTGTACAACACATGACAAGTGTCAGAAAATGTCAGGAGCTACTGTGAACACATTTGATGAGAAATCAGTGGAACAAAAGAAATATTACTATAGATAGTGCTAGTTAGTACTGTAGTGTTATGTTTAATGCATGTTTTTAGATGATCTCACTGTACCTGGAAAATTTATCAGAAATAAAGTCTGTAATTAAAAAAAAAACCGCACCGTGGTCCTGACTTCATTAAAACTGCATTTTCCTGTGTTTAGTCATACCTGTAGATACTTGAAGTAAGATTCTGATACAGAGACACACTTCTACACTTGTAACGTCTTTCAGTGTGATCTTGTAGAGCTTCAAAAAAGGAGGAAGTGAAAAGTGAGATGGTATTGATTGATGTTACATGATCTCCAAAGCACCTTTCCCATAAATTTGTAAGATTTATTTCTATGGCAGAACTGCTTCAGTGCTAAAGTCAGGAATCTCAGGATTCTGTAGCTAAAAGGGTACTTTAACCACTGTGCTCCTTCTTTTTCACTTCTTGGATCTTGTTTTATGTATATGGAGAAATGTTTTTGAAGAGAAGTGTTTTGCTGCTATTCAGAGATGAGAACTGTGGGTTTGAACAGCCCCTCTGGGCTCCAGACAAAGGCAGGCAGCCCTGATTTCTTGTTTACGCTTCTCTAACTTGACATTAAGTCAGATAGATTCAGCAACAACACCCATTTTATAGGTTTTGTGCCAAAAAATAACGGTTTCTGAGGATTCTGAGCCTGAATATCATTCCTCAGGAGGAATGCACAGAGCATGTCCACAGCACTGCTGCCTCTCCAGGCTTCTCTGGTACCCTCTCCAGGGACAGGGCAGGAAGAATCAGGCTAAGCAGATTTTTAGGCAAGCAATTTTCTTGGCTGCAATACTGAGATCTGGATTTGTAGTAAACTTTCATCCAGGCCAGAGACAGAGGGAGCTTAGGCCAGGAATTCTGTAGCTGGTGAGCTCAAATTTGCCTTTTTTGTTTCTATAAGACTTTGGGCACCCTGATTTCTCAGGTCTCTCTGCTCTCAGTTTGCACTGCACTGCTGTCCCTCAGCCACCTCTCCCTGCCCTTCCGAGGGCAGCCCATCACCATCCCTGCCTAGTAGAGGGTAAACAAACCTTTTTAGGTCATCATTTTGGATTTAGAATTCCTAGTGTCCTCCTAAATCCTGTTTTATATTCTTGTACATTTATTCAACTCTAAATCAAAAGAGAGTATATATCTGAGTCTTAAAGGCTAAAGAATCTGATTATCTCCTCTGACAGTGAACAGTGTCTTGAGGTGATGTGCAAGTCATATTTGAGTGCCTCTCATTTAAGAAGGCAATCTTTCATTTGCCTTTGCTTTTTGTGATGATTTAATAATTATATGTCAATTAATTTTTCCTCAGTTCCACAGGACTAGATATATTCCTTCCACAGGATAAAATGAGCAAGCAATTGAGGATTTTGTGAAGTAGAGGCCAAATTCAGGAGGAACACTTTAATATAAGACTATCTGAGCCCTAATTGTCACTTAAAATCTGACCGTTGAAGCTTGTAAAATTTAATTTGTTCATCGGTCAGCAGTATGAAAACATGATCTCCACATGGAGATGCAAGTTTTGCTGGCTGGGGAAAAGGCTTGTGACTTAGTTCTCATCTTTTGCAGTTTGTTGTATGGGAAGGGTGGTGTTTGCAACATGATGTAATGTTATGGAAATAAATACTCTTGCATAAAAACAATTATTCAGGGTAACAGATTGAGAACAATTGCTAGCAATTGAATCACAGAATCATAAAATCATAGAATATACTGAGTTGGAAAGGACCCGCAAGGATCCTCAAAGTCCAGCTCCTGGCCCTGCACAGCACCATCCCCAGGAGTCACCCACTGCTATATAATGGCAAGGAAAAACAAAATATGCAAGAATTTTACCAACAGAGAAATCCAGCATTCACTCAGTGCATTGTTGCCATTGGTTTTAATTTTAAGGTTTTGGATTTCTTGTTTATGTGGTTAAGTAAATTTGGCTTTCTGTGTTAAGTGCTGAATTTATCTAGCTTGTACTTTAGATTTTTTATTTCTGTAAAAACACCTTACAAGAGGAAGAAGTGTATTTATTTTTCTCTCTCAGATATATCTGTGTCCATTTGTTTCGATCATCTCTCCAAAGAGATGCCAGAAGGCAAGTGCCTGAGTGCTTTCCTCACGTCTCAGGATGAGGAGGCTGAATTGATGATGGGGTGATCTGTGCTGACTTAAGCAGCCGCCTGTATATGACTCCCTGCTGCTTTCCCTGGCTCTTTTTTGCCTACGTGCCCCAGAGGTTCTCAATGTGCAAAGGCAAAGATAAGAGAAAGGTTTACACTAACACTTTCCTTTTTCCTCTGGAAACCAAAGTCATGCTGCAGTGCTAGAGCCACTGTTTTGTTTTTATTCTCCTGTTTTTTATTTTTCTGCTATTATTTTTGTTTCTTGTTTTTAGGTGGATGATAAAATTGATTTATCTTAAATCTTTTGCCTCTTTACTCAGTGAGAAGGAGAAGCCAATCCCAAGTGCAAAGGGGTGGATATTTTTATTGCCAACATCTGTAATCACTGAGGTTATCCACTTCTCTTTTTACTCCAATTCATTTGGGGACATTTGATTTTAGATTTATTTTTGTTTATTGTCATTTTCTTTTCTAAATCACCAAGACCCTTTGAAGGTCAATAAGCCCCAGTAAAGATCAATAAATACTTTACAAAATACTTTTTTCCATTTTTAAGAAACTGAAAATGTGAAAAATTACAGGTGCCTCTGCAGAATGTTACAAAGGCTTGATGGAAAGAAATGGAGGCAGATTTCATGGACTTAATAGCTAAATCAATGTCATTCACATAATTTATAATATAAGTATTTAGTGAAAGCATAATATAACTGTATCTATTTGATGAGTGAAGAAATACTGGGCTGTGTTATATTACAGAATGACAAATTTTTTTACAAATGACCTCTGTACAGATTGTATACAAGGAAATCCATAATACTTTAACCAGACACTGTTTATCATACCCATATCATATCTGTCCCTGTTACCATAGAGGGTGTTTCTACAGAATGAAAATATTGGTTTATTTGTCTAGTGAACAGTTTTATTTTATTTTGAGCATTTGAAGAATCAATAAAGGTTTCCATCATTGGAATTACAAACACAAGTACATGTACTAAAGATAGAAAATTGTAAGAAAAATTAAATAGTAGACTGGAGAGAAAGAGAGAATATAGTGCTGTGAAATGTGGTGCTGGCTTATTTTAATAGCTAAATGAATCCTCAAGTGAAAAATAGACAGCAACAATCTACCCAGCAGTGATAGTTGTAATTATTACATGAATAAATTGGAAATTAACAAAATGGTTTGGTTTGGTTTGGTTTGGTAGGGTTTTTTTAAACTTTCATTATTTGGTAATATGCTTTAATGGTTCTGATGATATAATCTATTTTTATTAGCAATTATATGAACTATCTCTTTTCAATGGTTACTGGTTTTGAAAAATTCACCTGTGAACTTAACATTTTTGTTTCTTTGTATATCATAAGCTGAAAAAATGGACAGACAAATGAAAACACTCCTATTTTTTTCAGGTAAAGAGAATATTATTCATGCAAGTGGTCTCCTTACCCTGAAGAATAGTCATGATAGTTTCTTAGTTTCCAAAATATTCAGGAGTAAAACATCAAAGAAATAATATGCTTTCTAACATTAACACAGTTCACATTTGAAATCCTGCCCATACTGCTTGGTTGTTTTGTTTGCTGTTACTGAATTCAAATTGTAATGTTTTTCATAGCTGTGAGAAATGTTTCCCTATTCAAATCTTTTTCTCCAAATATGTTTCTCTAAATATCATTCCCAAGGTACTCAACATCTAATAATGAAGAAGAGTATGCTTGTTCTGTCTCTTTGGTCTTCTCCTTTAATGTTTTATGAGGATAGGTTTTATTTTTATTGTGTTTTGTAATTCTGTTAAGACCGAGCTATGTGTTCAGTCACTTAGTGTGTAGACTTTATGAATATATTTATTATTCTCCTACAGATGATGGTTTGATTTGGATCCTGTTCTCATTGCTTTTTGCATCCCTTGAAAAACAGAGAGTTTAGGTTGTTCTTTTTTGTGATATTGGTTCTTCTTGTAGCATTGAAAGAGAAATGTACCAGTGTGTTCATTCCATAAATAATTAGAGAATTTGGTGAAAATGAGCTTGTTGGGTTTTTTCTATTCAAAACAAGAAGCCAAGAGATGAAAAGGAAAGATCAAATAATACCACATAATATCAAATAAATAAAATAAATATCAAATGAATCAAATCCACAGAACACCAGAATACCAGAAGCCAATGCTACAGTGCACGTCCAAAAAGCAGCATGGTATTGAGGCAGGGCATCACAGAGGCAGTGGAGGGCTGTGAGTAACTCAGTGTTGTTAAAACATCACCTGGGTAAAACACTTACACAAGTGCACACAGAGTCTTACAGCACCCTCCACTGCCCAGTGTCTCCTAGATCTTCCCTTGTTTCCCTCCCTCACCATCCCTATGTCTATAAAAGCAGTCTTTTCAGTTATTAGGCTGGCTGTTACACGGTTACTGCAGCAAAGCACACTTAACTGTTGCATTTTGTGATCTCGGTGTTTCTTCTGGCCAGTGAATTCCACGTCTCCCTCCTGGTTCCTACACCATGGTGCTCTTGTCTCATTCTTCTGCCTGGAGATTCACACCTGCACTGCTGTACTGGTTTGAAAGCAAAACTAGTGATAGACTCCAAGTCAGTAATACAATTTAATAGAAAAAAAAAAAGGAAAATACATGCAATAATACAAAAGAAAGATATACAAAAGAAATACAGAGTCAGAATACAACCTGACACCCTGTTAGTCAGGGTGTTGGTAGCAGTCCGTATAAATGGTGGCTGCAGTCCTCCTGGATGACAGATGTGGTTCAGTTGAAGCAGTGCTCCTGTAGAAGGTGCAGTTTTCCTTTGAAGGTCCAGTGATGATGTGGAAAAGGTCAGACTTTCCTCTGGGATCCAGTGGAAAGCAGCTGCTTTGGTGTTCCAAACCCCAGTTTTTTATCTAGGTAGGAAAGGCTTGGCTCCTGCCCCTGGCTGGGGCATTTCCCAATGGGATGATGTAATCTTATCAGCCATACAGTAGGACTTAATGGCCCATTAACAGAATATATCTTCTGGAGGAAGGATGGGTTGTGAAAAGATAACGATGATCATCCCCCGATCTTATCAGATGGCACATCAGTGATAGAATACACACTTTTGCATTGTACCCCAAGACAGCTGTGAACCCTCTTTGTGCCTGTGCTGCTGAACTGCTAGAGTAGAGCAACCATCAAGATACTTTTGGCTGACTTAGGTTGGGTAACACTGGATGTGAGCTGGACAGAGGTGATCTGGTGTAGTTACGTCTAAGGACAGAAGTGCATCCACGCACACAGTGACAAGCCAAGTCTTAGCTGGTCCTTAACAATTGTTTTAAATAGAACTCTATTTAGAAGAGTATATGGCATTGGAATATATGTCATTCAGTTCAATGCAAATATCTATCACTTACTACACTTAGTGCATAAATGAATGCTAATACTCACCTGCTTCCCTGAATAAAGGTCTTTCCTAAGTTGTATTCTCACCCGACTTTCTGCAAACTCAGCTTCCCTCTTGCTCCTGTGGGTTCTGTGACATTTCCTATTCTGTCATTTGACTTCATGCTCTTCTCCACCACAATCCACACCAGCTACACAAATGCATTCAGGTCTACCAGGTTTCCCCTTTCTTAGCTTTGTGATTTCACTGATTCTGCTTCTGATGCTTAGAAAAGTTCAGTCATGGTTTCAACAGGTTGTTTTTTTTAAGGTTTACAGACCTAATCCTTTACAACTCCCCTATGAAGCTGTTCCTCTGGGTTTGGTGGTTTTGTTTGTTTGTTTGGGGGTTTTTTGTCTTTTTTTTTGTTTTTTTTTGCTTACAACTAACACCACTCTATTCTCATTTATGTCAAAATAGTATGTCCTCTCTTTTTTGTGCTATTATAGTACAGGATTTTCAGCAATAATGCTTTTCTTTTTCTACAAGTGTAACGCTGCATGAGAGAGTTTAAGAAGATTTGGTTGAAGTTTGTCAAATGAATATAGTTTTTGAGAAAAAAGACACACACAGACATTCTTCAGGATTATACTTAACTAAGGATTTTCTCAATTCTTATGCAGACTTGAAGAAGGGCTCATAAGCCATTGCCATTTTTTTCTGAATTAGTTGAATAAATGGTATTATACCTCTCTACAAAACTTTAATTTAAAGCTGTTCTATACAGACATAATGCTATTTTTTTGTCAATTAAGAAACGAAGATTTACTGAACTCATCCCATTTCACTGTTGCTGTGCCAACAGGTGTTTTGTTTCATTTGGGGATAAATTATCTGGAAATGCTTTGTGGCACACAAAACATTTCTTTAAGCATGTCAGATCAACATATAGCTGTATCATTAGAAACACTTTGAAGATGGCCAGACATTGTGCACTCAATTGTTATTCATTAAACACCAAGCTTTTACAACATCCCAAAACTCTTTAAAATTGCCAACAATTTCAATTTGCATAAACTTATAGTGGAATTTTTTGCCTTGATGTTTTCTATCTTCTCAGAATTTTTACTGCCATTTTTTATAAACAGTTCTTATTGACAAGAGTGCATACTTTCTTACTTTTTTTTACTTAAGTACACGGGAATTCAAACAAAAACGGTAAAAGGAGCAGATATAATATTGCCAACAAATGGAAAGTGAAATTTTGTACATCTGAAAAAAATCTATATTGCATTACAGGGGAATAATTTTTTTCTTTCACTAGCAGAGATATTCACATCTGTAACTAAATGAGAAAGAAAGATATCATGTAGTTTAAAGTTAAAATTTAACTGAACATGGTTTTGAGTATTATTTTCAGTTGCCATTTCCACTAACATTTTATTGTTGAAAAGCTATTGTTAATGTTCTGAGATAAGGATGAAGAGAGCTGATGATTATGTTTGTTGGCTGTTCCAAAGACTTAGAAAAGGAAATAATATTTCATGAGATTCTGGGTGAATATACAAAGCAGGATGAGATGTTTCCTGAGTAAGCAAAGATTTGTAGCCCACACCTGCAGGAACTGGTTCTGTGGCTTTGTATAACTTAGAAGAAAAACTTCTGCGTTTCAGGCTGTGTTCAGTTTCCCAGAGAAAGTTCAGTTCCTCCAGCACTCAGTTTTGTAAGTTCCCTGCCTCTGACGGCATGAAACAACCCTTAAAGGAACAGGACATATTGTTTGAGGATTATTATATGCCCAATCTGCCTGCCAAAACTTGACACTGAAGTCAAAATACCTGCTGAATCAGCTTCAGAGCATTATTCTGCTACTCCTGTAAATTTTATCCACTGTGGTTTTCCTTTCGTCCTTTTCCTGTATTCTTTCTGCCCTGTTCCCATGTGGTTTCTTAAATCTGTATTAATATCGGAGGATTAAAATAGTACAACTAATTAAAATTATCCCTATTAGTGACAAAAGCAGTACATTACTGAATTAAAGCCAGTGCTTTAATCCTTGGCTCAATGGTGCAATGCACTCACAATGCACTCCCATGTTGCTCCGTGGCAGTTTTCCCTGGGGAGAAAACTTTGCTCAGAGGGGCTGAGGGAGGAGTTACCCTGCACTGCCTTGGGTCCCACAGACACAGAGAGGCAGCACAGCTCCAGCCCAGCCCAGGATCCAGAACATGCAAAGGGAACTCCATCCCTGGCTATGGGACATGCCAGACTGCTGAGCTGGGAACCATGGACCAGCGCTTTTACGGTTTTCTCCTTCTGACCAACAAATCTGGTATTTAGCATGGATTAAAAAACCCCTGCAAGCACACATGTAAATAAATAAAATGGCAAAAGTGGTGTCATGCTAAGCAGACCAAACTGATTGTGAAATGCATGCTCACACAGAAAACATTGAATTATGGTTCAAAATTTGAGCTGAAGAAGATAGTGTAAATTGGGGTTCACTGTATAAAAATATGACCTCAGATCCTTAAAGGTACTTAGGTATTTTACTCAAATCTTATTTAATGGGGATTTGACACCTAAGTACCACTGAAAACATGAGCCATTATTAATATTTCCTTATTCACTCTCAAAATCTTTAGCCTGTTTAGAGAAATGGTATCACAGAAAGCCCTTGTTCAGGTTCCTATGCCAGATCTAATGTCGCCATAAAGCTTCAGAGATCTTTAAACTGTCTAAAAGCTTCAGCTGTTGAAGCCAAAATTACATTTTATGTGACTCACAGACCAATACATCACTTTCTTTTTCAGTGCTGTTATATCCTGAATAACCCTTCTAAGCGAAATTACATTGGGAAGAATGAGATACAAGGCCAGTGGAGAGGTTATATATTGTAAATAAGAAGAATACGCTTTTTATTTTGAGACAAGTCTGTTATATTTTTAATAGTCCTTATGTATACAAGTACAGTATAATCCATTTATTGTCTTCACATATGTATCACTTTTCTTGCTCAATTTATGCTGAAGTCTGGGGAAAGCAGTTGTCTTTGAAGCACCTGGAAGTTTACTGTTTTGTGACTTCTAAGCTCCAAACCACTCAGAAATGAAGCAGCAACTCATTACAAGCACTTGTCACTCTTCTGTCTTATCTGAAGTTCCTATTCTCTTGAGTGACTTTAACAGCATTAAATCAACACCGTCTACTCAAGAGTTGCCAGTCTAGTACTTTTTTGCCAGATGATCTCTCTTTTAATCTGATTCTGTGTAAAGCAGCAGGGCATGCCAGCTCTACAATTTATCTCCAATAAAGCAATCAAAGATGTTATTTTCTTATCCTGTAACAGAGCTCTGCTTTATCTCATATTGTGGAATTTTCCATCCATGACTGGTAACAGTAGCTCAAGCCAAAAGCTGTGAAAATGGCAGAGAATGATCACTTCTGGTGACACTCACTGAATGTGCTGACTATACCACCAGAGAAACAGAATACTTCTCTATGATAACAAATTTGGTCATCTAGCACCTGACATTTAGCAAACTCCTGAACATTTTGGTAGTGGATGAAATCTGTTTCTTTTACTTAAAAGCCAGCTAAAGGAAAGTCCCCTAAGCCACAGATTCACTGCAGCAAGCTGAATTTTTGATTGTGATGGCAGCAGAGTAGTAAATTTCAATAATTCTTTCTGCAACTGGCTATCCTCTCTCTCTGTTATGGTTACTGCCCTCGAGAGCAGAGGCAGTAGGACAGAGCTTAGATTTGCACCTCATTGCTCCAGTTCATATCTCAGTCTGTAACTTAAGCCACTGATGAGGAGAAACCCCCTAAAACCACACTAACACTGCACTAGAGCTGTAATTCTGTCATGCTGATGCAGAAATAACAGAATTATAGAGAAAAGGGAGAGCAGACAACTCTGCACTGAGGTCTTAGTCAGCTATGACTAGATTTGACATATTCCAGAAACTGCCTCTCCTGGGCATCACAAGTGGAAAGAGTTAGACTGCTGGCTGGGATTTACAATTATGAGCTAGCCTTGTGAAATTGCATCTGAACTGAGGATGCCTCAGCCAGCCAGAGAGCTAGAAGGAAAGGTTGGAGGCAGAGAGAAATTCATACTTCTGTTCCAGCTTTCAGCAGTTCAGAAAACTTCTAAAGCTGGTGTTTGTGAAAGACTGGCATTTACAGCCTGAAGGGCTTCAGTGACTTAGCTGCCACTTTCTTTTTGGATGCTGTCTTCTAGTTCTCTTTTAAAATTCAGCTGAAAAGGAAGGTGTCAGTTTCTGTCCACCTTTTCTTTAACAGAGGACTTTCAGAGGCAGTTCAAATTATCTTGCATATCCCAGAAGCTGTGCCTTAATTTCCTGGTTTAAGACAAGAATTATAGAAGTTTATTCACTGCTCTTCTGTTGAAGTTGTACCACTGTACAGAAAGAAAAACAAGACTGAGAGGGGCCAGAAAGGAAGAAGAAAGTAAACAACTGGGAATATAACTTACTCATAACACACAGCCAGTCCCAGGACAAGGCCAGCTCAGATATTGCTTCTGTATTTTATTTGTGGATTCTTCAATGCCAAAAGGCATAAACAATCCTTGGGGCAGGGAGCAGAGCCTGGGGGAGGGATCACATCAGATCACTGAAGAACTTCTCTGTGCTCCCTTTGCTTACTGTTTCTGTGCTTCTGAGCCTTGTGCTCTTCCTACAGCTGTTACGTCTACGTGGTACTCTGTATGCTGAAACCAATAATGGCCTGAGCACAGCATGAGCCAAACAAAAGATATGAGACCAAGACACTGTGCTCATGGGCTAATTTACTTATTCCAATCAGTACATACTGAGCCAGACTCTGGCTTCTGCATGACTTAACCGTTACTTGTTTCTCCAAAGCTTTTCAGAACCCAAGGACTAGCTGCTGTACCAAAATCCTGTTGAGCAATATGCTTCCAGTGTTAAGACAAATAGCTAAAAGTAAAGAATTAAAAGTAGCACAAAGTTGTCTTAATAATCCAACTTCTTTTGGATAAGTTTCTATTCCGAGATCAGCATAATCCTTGAGAATTTCCTCATATGTAGGTCCACTATGTGACCACTATGTCTTCTTTGACAGAAATTTACAACACCAGAGGGCAATATCTTGTTTTCAAGTGTTAGGTATTCACCACAGAGACCACTGAGGCAGTGATAAATCTGTTTCTGATAAATCAGAAACAGACTGTCCATACCTCACAATAACAAAGTAGTAACAGGAACAGCCTAGGAACAGCATCTTCTCTTGCTAACTAGCCCTAAAATCTGCCTGCAGATTGCACTGTTGGTCACCACATCACTGCTTGGTCTGCAAAGTGAGATCAGAATAATCACTGCAGTTAATAACAAGGACTCTACGCTCAGCATACAAACCACCTCAGATGCTTTCTCTTCAACTATGACACTGCTGAGCTTAGTGTATTGTTTGAACATACGATGATTTCATCTCAGTTGACACAGTGATGTCTCTCTATGGAATCAACATCTGAATATTAGGTTTAATTAGCTACCCAGCAGATTTAGTAGGGTTTTTAGTTATCACTCACTGTGTCAGAGGAGTTTCAACTTCACACTGCCCCCACATCTTCAGCTTAGTCACCCGAGTGAGTTTCTTCTCTTTAAGAGGTGACAGAAGATTGACACCTCTTAATGGTGAAATAACCACATAAAGCTCAGAATGGCTGAGGTCTTTCCAGCAACTGTGGAGATTACTTGTTATATTTAATTTTCTAACTTCAATATCTCATTTATGTAACTAAAGTTACAATGAATGAATTCAGGCCCAAGTGAATTTTGAATTAATTAGATTAGTAGTTAATCACCACTATCCACCAAGCAGTTGTTAACAATGTCTCGGTTACTACCTTGGTGACATGCAGTTGAGTTGTCTAATTCATTTGCACACAAAGATTACAGTATTTAAAACATGTTGACAGTTCTTTTTTGGGCTTCTATGGACATCTGTAGATTTTCTCCATAATATATTTTCAGCTGTTTAGGTAATATAATTGGCAGTTTTGATGGTTTGAAATATTGCATCTGTAATCTTGCATAGACGTTATGTAAGTAAACACTCAATAAGCTTTTGAAGTTAACTGATAAGGCATAATTTAATATAAGATCCTTTGAATGCAACAAAGTTGTGATTTACTATGATCTCAGAGAAAAAACAATAGTACCATATCTCTTGTATTTTGTGCATTTGAGGAGACTTGCCCATGGCAAAGTAAGAACAGCATGACATTTCTATACAAAATTATAATTAAAGCATGCCCGACTTGTGTTGTTCTTCAATAATTGTCATTATTTTGGTGGCTTATGAATAATAAATGCTACTTGATTGCTGTCATCAAGAACACAGCTCATCACAGCCTCGGCAAAATGCTCTGAGTGCACCTTCTGGTTATCCACGAGACAGGGAACTTGGGATTATCCTGGTATGGTACATCCCTTTCCTACAAAATAGAAAACAGCCTTCAAAATGGTTTATGCAACCACAGAAGTTGTCTGTTCAAGCAGAATGAGAACAAGTGACTTCACAGGTGTATTTCCATGGTGAGCCACAGCTAAACACCACTGAGCACTGAAATTTAGTTTTAATCAGCTCCAAAAAATAAGGAGGCAAAATTCACTAAAAATCTATCCAAGTCATGAAACTGTGGCCCATGCTACAAACAAATAATAATTAACTGAAATATTAGTCTCTGTGAATGGCAGGGCTAGGTCCTAATTTTGACTCTTAAAAATTTCAAACCTCCTGCTCCCCCAATAATTGTGTCAAAGACAATGACGTGACGACCAAAACAAAATATATTAAAAAATGGCTATGGGAAGAAACATTGGGACAATGAAGATGGGGAATGAAGACCTCTGTGTCCTCACTATTTTAGGCTGGGCATAATGAAGCATTTATGAGCATATTGTATTTTTTAGATACCATTTTGAGTGTGTTGCCCTTCTAACAGATCAGGTAGAGAGTGCAGTGAACCTACATACCAATGAGAGGGTGCTTTCCAGTTTATGTGCCAGATATTGAGAAGAATGGTTTCCTAAGTACTTGGTATGACCTATCCCCTTTCAGGAAAATTGTTCAAAGATAATATTTTAATAATAGAAAAATCTGTGCATATAGAGAATTATTTTATTTCACTTATGTCCCTTCTCTTCTGTTTACAACTGTTGCTTCCAATATTTATTCAAGATTGGAAGACTTAAGCATTCAGCTTTTTTTTTTACAGGAGAACTTATCATTATTTCGAATTTTGCTCTTATTTTAATGTCTACTTCAATTAGTTCAAGAGAAAGTAAAATTTCAACTTTTGTAATAATTAATAACCTTGCCTTATCTCATCCATATTAAAATAATCCCCATGAAGTCACCGCAGTGCAGATACTGTGTGACCTGGGCAGTTGCTTCCAAGCTGAATTTAATTCTTCTGCATGTTATGTTTGTAGGTGGCTTTTCTGTTGTGAGAAGCTGTGAAGAGCTCTGTAGAGCCCAGGAAGGGAGTGGCATCTGGTATTGCCTGTTCACTGCAGAGAGCTTTTACAGCATCCCACCATTTCAGGAGTTTCATGGAAAGAGGAAAATATGCTTCCTTCAGGCTTGGCTAGATTCAAAATTAGCTGCTGATATTCCTTCATCATTTCATCTCTCTCTTGTTAGCAGTTTCACATCATGAAAGGGGCCTGGTATTACACATTCAGGGCTATAATTTTTGTCAACTTGGTGATTATACTGCCTTTGAGGTTAAAAAGTTCTCGACATCTGAGTTTTAAACTGTCCTCTGCTTGACCTACCTTAGGGCATATTTCTTTGGTTTCAGAAAGCAACAAGAATTTCTCTTCTGATTTAAATCTCACTTATAATGAAGCTTCTCTGTTTTCAAAATAGCCTCTCTAAACATAACTTTTTTTTTTTAAGTGTCTTTAAATTTAAACAGCCATCCCAAAAGGCACAGTAGCATATTAATAGCTCTTGGAGAGACAACTTTTGTCTTTCTGAATTTGGCACAGACATGGTGTAAGTATTGTCAGATAACAACTTCCCCAATTAACATAAATAGCATATGCTCAAATGGCTTTTGTTCCTAGTAACGAACCCACTGAGTTTGATTTTTTGGATACATGAAATATTTTATTAGTAATCCAATATGGTTATCTGGATGTTGTTATTTCCTGATTAATAATATAAAAATTATTGGCAAGCACAGTTCTGAAAAGGAATTTTTTATCTTAGCATTTCAAGAGAAAGACATGATTAATGTCTTGAATTGAAACAGGAGTTAGATGAAAGTAAGCACCAGGTTATGTATGGAAAATATTTTCCCACCATTCATGATTTCCTCCACATCTCTAGAGAATTATTATATAGTATATCTAGTATTATTATATAGTATATCTAGATACTTAATATATATTTTTTTGTAGGATAACCCAAGAATGTGTGGAGATTTTACCTTGAAAAGAAGGATGTGGACAGGATGATATTTACTTTTATTACTGCTTTATTTTCCTGTTCTTATAATAAACCTCTTTGTTCTTCAGACATAGTGCCCAGACATTACTTTTGATACAGTACCCTATCTTTGTAAGAAAAACATTGCTTTTAAACCATTTTTTCCCCTGAGGTAGCAATCATGTCTTAAAAGCTTTTATACAAGTCTTGTAAGATTTCTATAATAGTGTTCTATTTTTTATTTAGAGATTCTTACTATATGCACTGCATGTGTTAAAAAGGCAACTCTTAGCAGCTAATGAATCTATTTATAAGAACATAATACAAAACATTGTAAGAAATGAAGACAAGATAGGAATTATTCACCTTTACTCATTTTACATGTGTGTATAACCTTTGTATTAACCCACAGAAAAGCTATATCCTGAGCACTGGTCTTAGTCAAGCACCTGACAGAAAACAAAAACACAATGGAATTTCTTTAATTAGTTTGAATTTGTTCCTCAGTTAGGGGAAAAAAAAAAAGCAGAGAAAACCAAGAGACCATCTTGATACAAAAATATTGTTTTGAAAAAAGTAGGAGTGAAGATGCATTTATATAGCAAGTTGACTTTGTGAGAATAAGTCATAAAAGTACTGTTACTATTCATTTTTGTGTCAGTCTTTATTCTCCTCTTTCTAGAAGAGTATAAAGTCTGTATTACAATTAAACAAATTCCTAGGAACATGACTTTGACAAACTAAGCTCTTCCTTCTCCTAACTCTGCTATCCTGCTGTCTACTTGCTCTTAATTTCTGCTTAGTTGATTTAAGAAGGAATACACTGTTTCTCTATTGAATAGGGTTCTGAGAGTATTGAAACCAAACTGCTAAACTTTAGCTGATCACTGAAAGTTAGAAGAAGGAATTGAGAATTGACATCAAGTGCACTTGTGTCTTCAGAAACCTGACTGAAGTAAACAGTGCTTTCATAAAATAAAATGCAGCAAGAGAATGTCTGCTTGTGGTTTTCCTGTTCACTCTTGCCTTCTGTGGTAGCTTTTGTTCCAAAAAGTTTTGATAATATTTTACTGAGTGTTTTCACACACAGAGGTGGTACCTCCATCTGATATGGGAGATTTATAGCTAAGCTCACATCTCTGTTGCCCATATTTTTATAGGGAACTTGGCTCCCAGAGTACACAATGGTATTTATGATCTCCTCCACATATGTAGTCTTGGGAAATGATGCGTTAAACAACACCTACTGCAGGTATTTATTTTGCAATCAGCATCCATTAGTTCTTGCCACACATTTTCATATCCTCATCTTATCTTAGTGAAGAGCAATAATTTCATATTCTTTGTAAATTCATTACTGATGTGCATTAGTAGCATATTATCACTGAAAAATACTTTTGTTGAATTTTTCTCAAGTTGCCCAACAGAATTTACAATTTCATAGTGCTGCCTGTGTTATAAATGGATATTTTATTTCCTATTGTAACAGAAAACAGCTGTGTGATTAAGAGTGGGGAGAACAATTTCTGCAGTTTGTCCTTGGACAGGTTGCTACTAATTTAATTCGGTTTTGAGTTGTTGAGATACAGTATTCAAACGCAGCTCAGTCTGTGGCTTGCTAAAGAATTTTGGCCAGTGTTTGGAGGCTGCTGAAGCTCTCTGTAACTGCCTGATGCTCCTAGAAACATTGGTAGGTTCTTGCAGCAGCGACAGGAAATGTTCTTTTATGCACAAATTACCCCTCCTCAGAGATGAATGATTTATTTCTATGACAAAAAGCTCTTTTATTAACATTTGTATTACTTCGAACCCATTTTTACGTCATATATTTAGAATAACAGCCACCAAGATCTTCACGCATTTCCTCACCTGATAACTGTACAATCCAAAAATATCTGTATTACAAAGTAACATGAAAACGCCAGCACATAAAGGAAAGATTATTATCAATTCAGATGGGTTGTCACATGTAGATCTGCTTTAGAAGTACCAATACTACACTCCTCTCTCTCCATTCACCCCCACTCCCTGCATTTTTCCCTGTGCCTTCTTATTTAGAAGAGAATGTGTTAATCTGCATTAAAAAAAAAAAAAAGAAAGAAAAAAAAGTAGTTCTTATTTCCTGTGATTTTCTGTAATTTTCCTTTAGATTCAAACCTCTAAATTATATAGGGAAATATGGTGCCACATTCACATGCAAACTATTTTTAGAGAACATGAATAATTACACCAGATGGTTGTTTAATTCTCTTGGCATTATCTCTACTGTACATTTATGGCTTAAAGTAATATTTCCTTACACTTTTCAATAGCTGTGGAAGGTCATGGGTAAGTCCTGTTTCGTTATTTACATCTGATCACTTTTATAGATGTATTTCAATGATACAGCTGTTGGTGGACTACAGACATGCTGATCTGCAGGCTTGAGATAAACTATTCAGCTCTTGGGGACAAAGAAGTATGTTCATAAGAAAACTTTACATCATTGACTGCAAATTGCTGTTAGTGTTTTATATACAAAGGAGCACTACTCATTCTATGATTGCCTTCATTTAATCTTCCAGGATTTACTAAAATTACCCCTTTCAATTGCATCTTCATTCTATGCAGCAGTGAAAACAGAAGAGGTGTTTCTTCACATTCTGCATACCTTGACTGATCTCTGAGGATGTGAAAAGAAAATTTCTGCACTTCAGCCTCTTTGGTTGCTTAGTGAAATGGTCTAGGCAATTACTTCCTTCTAAACTCCTAAACATTTGGACCAGTGTAAAAGATTTATTCTTTAGGTGTTATTTCTGAAAACCACAGATTGTTATGTGTCAAAGTTAATTCGACTGATGTAGAGAGCTTAAAAGCACATATTCTCAGGAAGTATCTGGCACTAGACTGAGGAGGATGAAAATTTTGTATCAAAAGAACTTCAGAAATGTATTTTTGTTCTGTTCTGGAACAAAAATAAAACATTTCAGACACTTAAATAGGAAGGGAAATATATCGAAGTATCTGGCTTTGGCTCCAAAATGCAAGTAATTCTGTTTAATAAGTGTATTTATAACCCATGTTACTTAGAGAACTGGCCTTAGTCATAGAAGCCATCTGTTGTGTTTACTTCCTTGAATTTTATTCTGGCATTTCTGTGGAGAAGGCAGAATAAGCCTTTGCTTTTGCTGCCTTGCTCAGACTATTGTCCTAACTGCAGTTATAGGTTATTATTTTGGCTCTAATGAATATGTTAGTGTATTTTCATTTTATTAGGAAGGTCCTGATAGTGAACTAAGTCTGGGCTATGGGGGAATGTAAGAAAATAGAGAAATCCTGGGGTTTTTTTGACCCTTCTGAAGCTGGAAGCATCAAGCAACCCAGTAACAGGCTCATACTCAGACAAATTTGGCTAAAGTCAGCATTTTTTATATATATATACATATATATACATATATAGCCAATTTCTCCTCCTATGTATTTATGTGCACCTGCAATTTATGTGCAACAAGCAAAAAAAAATTGCACTCCATGCAGCAATTGACCTTTTATTATCCTCACCCAGAGAAGGGGGTCTGGGCTATGAAAAGAAACCTGTTTTAGGACAGCTGGAAAGGGAAGGGAAGGGAAGGGAAGGGAAGGGAAGGGAAGGGAAGGGAAGGGAAGGGAAGGGAAGGGAAGGGAAGGGAAGGGAAGGGAAGGGAAGGGAAGGGAAGGGAAGGGAAGGGAAGGGAAGGGAAGGGAAGGGAAGGGAAGGGAAGGGAAGGGAAGGGAAGGGAAGGGAAGGGAAGGGAAGGGAAGGGAAGGGAAGGGTTATTCAGCACTGCTTTGCTAATTTGGTATCAATATGAAATTCATATATTCAGGTAATTTATGTCAGTTTATAATGTCATAGTTTGCTAAATGCTTATGTTCAAGGACTGCTCTGTCTAAAAGGAATCTGACTAAATACATATTTGTAGGCCAGATGTCAAGAAATGAAAATATATGGTGTTGTTCCTGGCTCACAGCATAGTTTACTTCTTGTGAACTGCATGTAACTGAGGTGTGTGTGTAACACTTTACAGTTAACTCATAGTTCAAGAAGTGTTTGGACACTGATTTCAGGCACAAAGTGTTAGTGTTATTCTTGGGGCTGCCCTGTGCAGGGCCAGGAGTTAGATTCAATGATCCTTGTGGGTCCCTTCCAGCCTAGGGTATTCTATGATTCTATTCTATGATATTATATGGATAAAAGCATGCATTCATTTTCAAGTTTTATAGAAAATGAATATTCATGTTATGCCAGTTTGTCTGCATGATTTATTCTTCTTGTGGCATTATGTCTCCTTGTCATTGTTAGAGGACACGTGTTTTTTGTGGATAGATATTGGGTCCAGTGGGAGGATAAATCAAACATCTTGAGCAAATTCAGTGAAGATGCAATCTTCAGGTGACCAGGTCATTCTCCAGGCCATAATACAAGACTGAGTCCTTCCTTGGTGGAGAGGACAGATTTGGGAAAGTAAGGAAGTTCTGCAATGTAATGTCAGCTTTGTAACTCTACTACCTGACCTGCCTTGCACTTTCTGTGCATGTAAGACATGACTGCAATTCCTCTACATTTTTTCCTTTTCTTATCTTGTTTGGGAGGCATTGTTTCCACCCTAACCTAGAGTAACTTCTTAACTCCCATCAAACCTGTCTACTTTATGCATTCAAGAAATATTAGAAGCAGAAAAGACACAATGTGGCAACATACATCAAGCTCAATTAATTCTCAACTAAGCAAGTGTGACATGTTGATGCAAAAAGGACCTTATACTTGGCATATGGTGAAGAGAAATGCAGGACAGCTGCAAACATTGATGTGCAACACAGAAAACAAACTGTGGCTAGAAAATTACATCTGTCTCTTAAATGATAAATTCTCACCATCACTCAAAGCTAACAGAAATTCTACATCGTTGTCATTACAGTTCCCACATATATGACTTTTTTTATCACCTTATCTAAGAGAATCTGTCATTTTAAATAGAAACAAGAAACAAGCAGATAGATTTTCTAATTAGGTTTGTAACTGCAATATAAACGACAACATAGAAGGAAGAAATATGATCTAAACTCCGGGGTTAATTGGTGTTTAGAGCTCTAAGGTAACAGAGTTGGGCTGCTCACTTCACAGGGTTATTTTATCTTGCTGAGAGCTAGCAAAAACCTGTGTGCAGTACACTGTGTTCTGCATTGTTGGGTCAGATGTGAATATCCTCTTCATAAAAACTACTAGTGGAACTGTAATAATTTTTTTCTCCTCAAAATGATGAACTTTCAACAAACAGCAAACATGATGTTTAAACCTCTTTTAGCACTGCTTAACAGAATTGCCAGGAATCAAATAAGCATCAGAGCTGATCCATTAAGATAGAATATTAATGAAGCAAAGACTAAATTGTAAGGCTTCTTTATTTTTGAGTGGCTATAGAAGGTCTTTTTTTTTTCCTAAAAAAAAGTTTGCAAAAAAATTTAGAAGATGCTGCAAACCTAATTACCAAATCTATACCAGCTCAGTTACACTGGTAATCAGACTCATCATTGTGTTCCGATAGAACCTCTCCCTTCACTTTAACCTAATCAGGAATACATGTGATGAAAACATATTAGGCAACAACACATGAAAAATGTATTGTAGTCCCTTCTAGTGGGGAGCTCTAGGTAAGCCGAGTACTAAAAGCTTGTGTATTTCTTTTAATATCGAACTGTTAAAATAGGAATACTTCAGCCAGTGCTGTCCATCACCTCGAGACTCTTCATCACGGGGCAGAATCCTCTGACATCAGATCTCTCTCCCTTCGCCTGTGGAAGAGTCATTCCTTTTGTTCATTGTTTTGACCATTACATCAGCTCCAAGAAACATTCCTGATATTTGAGGTTTGTTATGATATTTGAGAAGCTCAAGCCTAAAGCTTTCCCACCTACAAAGAACTACATTCTGCACATTGATTCTGTTTCCTGCTTAACAACAGGGAACTATCTCAAAATGAACTGGCAAGTGGCTAAATGGTAGCTTAATGCTGATGCTTGAAAATGCTGTAAGTGTGTCATAGCACAGTAGTATCATTGCCTAGCAGTAAACAACAGAACTTAAAAGATGCTATAATTTTCTTCTCATAATGCACCTTTAATCATGTTTTTATTGTATCTTCAGCATTTATTAAGGTAATAATGCAATAATTAATAATTTAAACATGACTTTATTGTAAAAACTGTAATATTGGGTGTACAGCTACCAGAATAATCTGGTTAAAATGGAGCCTGTATCACTTACAGTAGGAGGATCAATATGCACTCTCCCCAAATTATCATGGTAAAGTAGCAAGTCATTTTCTATAGATAGGGCCAAATTCAACTCTCCATATTTCTCCAGACAACCTAGTAAGAATTTCATATAGCTGTATCAGATTTGGAATTGGACCAAATGGTACTGTGGGCAGGTGTCACTATCTTTTTTTAAAAGCATTTATTCATCTTCCCTAAAACTCATTTGAACAAAATCTGTTAATCTGCCATGTAGGTAGTGTCTGAAAATTTGATGGATGGATCATATTTTCTGATATTAGTAGAAAAAGTGACACTTCTCTCCACAGAAAAAGGTTGTAAGATTTGTGTGCAAAGCACCTCATTCCTTTGTCAAGGAAATTGAAAGATTACTATAATAATACATAATGCTAGACTAGAGGTAAAGGATTACAAAGTGCATTCTTGACTCTCCTAGAATATCCCTGGAGGGATTGCAGCATTCTGCAACAGCTCTGAAGGAACTGATGTCTTCATTTTGGAACTGATTAGACAGGGATCTCCACTGCAAACCAAACAGAAACCATCACACCAGCGTACTGCTGGCTGTGCCAACAAAAGAGAGCAGAGCTGACCTGGCAGAAGCAGGACAGAAACATTCTTCCACACATCTTCCTTATTTCAGATGCAGGGGGCAAATTTGCATCATTCTCACCCATGCTGGATATCAAAATGTTGCTTTTGGGGGATCATTGCTCACCCACTCTGACTCTGCTACCAGCCAGTGCAATAGTGATCCTCTGCAAACCAGGTCTGGAATAAAGTAGCAAAATCCTTTTTGCTGGTAGATACCACTATACTTCCTCTGAGACATCTTTCTCCATAATTTAAATGCATGACCTCACATGAACACTTCTAATTTAATTATTTTTTTTAATTATTTTGGCCCTGACACACAAACCTGCTTTTTAAAGGAATGCACAGTATTCTAAAATTGTAATGCAGAAATTTCTAATCTTATCAAGGATTAAAAGAAATAAGCTATCTAAAGAGGCTTCATCTGTGTGCCTGATTTCTTCTGCAAGTCTCTTGTGCCTGCAGTACATTCCCAAAGTCAGCAAGGATCTGGCAATGAACAGCCCAACAATTGAGAAGAATTTGTTTTTGCATTGCAGGATAACTCAGACAGCATTTATCCAAATCTCAGCAGGCTGTCTCCAAGGCTCATCTAAGTCAAACACCCCAAATGATTTTTTTTTTTTTTCTATAACATCATATCTACTTTATGACAAGGACCGGTAAAGGGACATATTCTTTGTCCTCATTTATGGATGTGCATGATAAACACGCAGCTTTCTGAAAAACTTAGGTGCTTAAATCTGTGATGAGAGGATGCAATCTGGAAAGACCCATTTATCTGCCAGGATATGTTGCACTGCATCTGTAACGTGGCAGATTTACAATCAAAAACACATTTCTGTGTGTGAAGTTTCACTGGTAGAATGGAGAATTTCAAAGGCATCTTTAAATGGAATGAAAAAAGACAATTTCTTTGAAACAAAACTATATTTCTGTAGGTAAGAAATGAGCGGTTTGCTTAATTAAATCATCAGGAATGGAGATTGTAGAAAACTTTGGAAGAGAGCATGCACTTACTGGAGTAATTCCAACTAAGAAAGAAAATATAAAATCAATACAGTCATTTCAGTCTGTATTTACTTCAGAGACGGGAAGCTAAGGACAGAATATGTCAGTGATTGGGGTCCACTTAGAGAAAGCCTGACAGAAGATAATTTAACATGACTGTCACTAACCAGAAGATCCTAGGATAATGATTTTACATCATGACTTTTTTTTTTGTTTGTTTATTTGTACCTGTTTCCAAGTATAGTCATGTACCTGTTCAAGAATTCCAAGTTTGTTTTTTCATTTCATTTTTTAACTGTTGTCGAATTAATTCAGTGAGTCTGCATTCTCCTATAGTGTATGGTGATGAGGACTGATCCTGAAGATTTGACATTTGCCTCTTAAGATCAATCCTATGCTTATCAGTCAGAGGGGTCAGCCTCAGGAGCTCATCTTTCAGTCATGCATGGCAGGACAGTGAGGAAAGAAGCTGAACCTAACACATTATCAGGAACATGAGAAAAGGGACAATGCCAGTGGCTGGGACATGCTAAGCATCACCAACACCTTCTGCTGGTGCTCCTCTGAAGTCCTAATGCCAGACTGAAAGCTCTTCCCACTTGACACAGATTCTTCCCCCAATGACACAGCAATGCTGTTTGCACAACTCATTTGGCTTAGTTCAAGTGAAGACAATGGAATTTTAAGAAATAATATTATATATATATATATCTCCACACACACACACACCTTGCAGATTAATATATTACAGATTTAAGTACATTGAATCCTACTTCATGGCAAATCAAACTGGGAGGAGTAAAATGTTTAATGCCTTCAAATGTCTGGTCTTTTCCCCTCCAAGGCTTTGTGCCCTTTTGGCATGGGCAAAGAAATGGGATACAAATGCATTCCCTTATATTGCGCATCAATAGACATCACTTAGACATCACTATATCAAGCAAAACAAAATTGTATTTTAACGTGATACATTGTAAACAGACTGTCGAGATACTGCTATAAATCCTGTCTGAAGAGAATAAATTCTTATTCAGTTTTAGGAATATATAAGAGTTACTGTAATACTTCCAGTCATCAAAGAGGTGGCTGAACATAAATGTACTATAACATGTCATTATTGTCAAAATTGCATTTAAGCCACTTTGAACTTCCAAAGATATCACTGCCCAGAAGCCATCCACTTTTTCTGAAGAATGTACCAATGTGTGTTAGGTTATATTATTAAAAGCTTATATCCACAAACACTAAGATGCAGAGAGTCACATTGAGAAGTGAGAGAATCACAATAAACTTATTAGAGAAATGAGCCCCTGCCCTGGCTCCTCCCAGGGCTGTCAAAGGACAGCCATCAGTGCTTTGGGTATGGGAGCCATCACCATTGCTCACTGACAGAGCTTTCTGGATCTCTTCACAGGCTGTAGAGAGGAGGTGAGGAGGTTACTGCCTACCAAGTTTGGGGGTCACTGTGGGATGCTGTGGAAGAGCATCTTGGTATTATATAAGATTTTATGATGAAATGTTTAAGGGAGGAACCAAAGGCATAGAATGGAGAAATCAGCATGCTCTGCAAAGGACCAAGCATGGAAATAGAAGGGTAGGAATAAAAGGGGCCAGTGGCATGTTAGCTGGCACTTGTCCAATCATGCCCTGTGCCTAATCACTGCAGTCTGTCCTATGTTCACATCAAACTTCATTTCTAACCATTTTACTGGGTGAGGAACTCTATGTTCTGGTGCTGTTAGCATTTGCATGAGTGTGGATTTTTCTCTGCATGTTGTCCTGTGTGGCTGGCTGTGTGCACACGTACATGTGCTCCTTTCAAGGGTGCCCATGTGTGTAAATCTGCATGCTCAGCCTCACTGTGGACATGGGGACACACTGGTACAGCAGCTCTGCCACTCTAGGGTTACTGGATTTGGCAAGTTCAAATGTTTTAATTTAACAAACAACTAAAAAGAGCTTTGCGCTTAAGAACTTCAGTGTCTCTGGGGTTATCATAGATTACTTTATGTGGGTATTGGCCAAGCCTAAGATCCGGAAGAAAAGAAAACCAAAGTGGAAACAAAAGAGTGAATATCATACTGTCCCACTGAGATATAATATATGAATTATCCTGTTAAATTGGCACATTAGCAATGCATTTTCCACCAAGGAACAAAGCCTGCTTTATGAACAAGTAGAAAATATCTTTCTGCAAGGCAATGCAGTGTTTTGCTTTTACATGGTAAAGGCCCCCATGGTACAGTTGTGAAACCTTGTAGCACTGGGTGTCTTGGCAAAAAAACCCAAAAACCTAGGAACAAAAGTTGAGGGTTACTCTCTTGAAAATGAATTATTGGGAGTTCTGGAAAATTATGTGCATTATCATCAATGTCTTGCAATTTCAATAAGTAATCATGAGTCCTTGTTACTCTCTGGGTCAAAATAATAAATTCAAGAAGAGTGGAAATGAATGCATCGTTGTAGCAAAATAGTTATGAGAACTGAAAGTCGTTTACAAGACAAGCAAAGATCGGTTTTGTTCTGCTGCCTTATAAGGAGTAACCACAGCAAGGGATGAAATAGTTTAAATTGAAATATCAGAAAGAAAGGAAGTGCTTTTCTTCATAAAGCAAACATTTCATTGATCTTTTGAAATTGTGTATCACAAAAGGAAAAGCTTGCAGCCTTGAAGAAAACAAGTCTCATTTAAATGACTGCACGAGTGAGACCAAGTCCTTCAAAGGCTTTGTCTCAGTTATAAAGTTCTGTTGGCACAATTTTCTTTGTTCTTAATGAGTCAGATATCCAGCAGCAATGCCTGTAAAGTCTCAGAAAGAGGCAGTCATGGCAAGTAAAACTCCTTTTGGCAGTGGGGTTTAGTGGTGGCAGACTGATTTGTCTTCCTTACATCGAGCTTTCAGTTGAAAATGCTGGTAATTTCATGTAACTTAGGTTTTGCAGCATAACATAAACATATCTGCTGCATCCCAGTGCAGTGTGCTTCTGTGATAGCTATGGTGGAAATATAGATATATCACAGAGGAAATATAATTCACCTTCAAAGACAGTCTAAATGCAGAATTAACACATTTCTTGTTCCAGTCACAGAACCCACATATCGCCCAGAATAACATTCAAATCACTAGGAGTACACATGTCCATCTCTCACTTATTATCTCTCTAATTTACATTAAAAGAGACACTTCAACAAGAAGGCATAGAAAATGCTATGTATTTTTGACTTTTATTTGGGGATCGAGATGCTAAATTTTTCACAGGTGGTTGAACTGCATGTTTTCCTCAATTTTTTGGGCACACTCTGGAGTCTGATTTGCACAGGTGCAGAGTACATACAGCTGTAAATGAAGTCAATGAAAGCTGTTCTGTGGACACATGAATCGCTCTGTAATTCTAAACTGAATTGCATTTTTAACACTGTAAAGCCATATATTGAACTACTTCACTGACTTTTTCAGGTATAAGGAAATGATGAGCCATAGACACACCTGGAGTAAAATCTTTCATGAGAAATTGTTGAAATACGGCAAAATTATATGCAAGTGAAAACTCAGGTTTTTTTGTAACTGGAGAGTGTTAAGCATGCTTAAGAAAATGTGGTATAATCCCCGTCTGATTTATGGTAGCCATTCTCAGAATCCTTGTTGTTCATTATAAAAAACTTTCTACTCTGGCAAAAAAAAATTTAGAACCAACTAAATTAAGCCTATTTTCAATTCAAAATTAGTGACTGAGATGTTTTCTTCCAAATATTAAAAGCACTTCTAATATCAGGGAGGCTAATTGACAGTCAAATTTACATCAGTTAATGGCATTTTACAGGTACTTAAGTTTAAAGAGATCCACATTTGTTTTGCTCTGTCCAACTCTTTGTGAGCCTTATATTCTCTGCTAATAAAAATTGCATTAATTGAAGAGAGAAGAATATAACCTTTTGTAAGGTAAGAAGCAATCATCAGTGTGTTTAAATTATGTAATGGATTTTTAATTCTCATCCTTAATTGCAATTTATACTTATAATCCTCCTTCACAAGATCAGCCATCTTCTTTGATAGTATAACTTCACCTTGCAAGCTGATCTATGCATGCTGTGAGATTTGAAAATATGGAATGTGTTTTCACATGATGATATAATTTCACTCCTTCTAGCCATTGATAAAGATAATGGTTAGGTCATCACTTTGGGCAAAGAGGGAGTTAACAAAATTAACTCTTGTAGAGCAGACTGCAAAAGAACATTTTCTTTGGTTTATATGGTTATTCTGTAGTCTGCAGAGAATTAATTAGTATGGAAGCAGTATGGAAGCACGGAACAAAGAAGTATGGAATCCAATAAACTGAATTTCACAACTCAAAATTCCAGTCTAAGGCCCCTTGAGGTTATTACAGAAATTGAAGCTCTATTTTTGTATTAAATGGAAGGTTGCTTATATTTCATTGAATAAACTCATGGGAGGCCTGGTAATCATAATGATTCTAATGCCTGGTCTTTCAGATATTTTGCTCTATGATAAGTTGCATGCTAGGCATTCTTCAAGCAACATTCAAGACAATGGACAGAAAAGAAAATAAGAAAGGAGAACAAAAAATGTCAGAGAAAAAACAGGCAAACTAATTCAAATACAAATCAGTACCCATGGAATATATTAGAAATATTTGCAGTTGCAGTAGGTGTACACAGTGTTATCAAAGTGGCACAAAATACCAAAAGGCATCTCTTATGTATCTGTGTCTAAAGGGATTTAAACCTAAAAGCAGATGCCTCTTTGGGTCTTTTTTGTCCAAATATTCAAGGCTAGACTGGACAAACAAGTTCCTTCAAGGCACGCCCACTTGTTACTTGTATGCAAACATGAAACTTTTGTGCTGTGTGTAACTGTAATGGTTTTGGAGCACGCCTTTTACATAGAAATAGTGCTCTGCTCCTGTTTGGAGGGCATAAACTTTGATCAGATTTCACTGTAAAGGCTGTCAGAGAATCGTCTATTTAAAATCTCTTTTGGAGATAACAAAGTGAATTTGCCAACAAATAAAAAGCTATTTGCTACCCTTTCTCATGTAATTCCTCTGTCTTTTTAATTTCATGTCAGTGAAGGTCACATAATCATATAATCCGTGTAGCAAATTCAGGAGAGGGGGGGAAATACAGTGGGAAGGAAGAGGATATTTTCATTTGTTCATGCATTCACTTCACTGACTGGAATAGCAGGCAAAAGTTTCTTCATTTTGGAAAACAGTCAAATTGGTCTCAAAAATTTCTTCCAAAGGTATATCTTCACCAAAAGTGCTTTTGGTGTAGCCTAGACATTTCTTAAAAGGAAATAAAGAAACATAACTCATGTTAATAATACTTAAGCAAATATTTGAGCATACTGAAGTATCAGTGGAAATACAAAATAATTTAAAACTTTTAAAATTTGTTTCTTCTCTAATTTTTTTTCTTTAAGAAAGCCTTAGTAATTTAGGAAAATTCAGTAGAGTTTAAGCTAGCCAAGACAAGAAGAAAGGCAATTTACAGTGCAGATATTGGGAACAGTAAATTATAGGAGGCTCTTGCCTCAATCGATTTCCAGTTGATTTAGTAGTAGAAAAGTTATCCTTCAAATGTAATCTAAAGGTATTGAATTGCTAATTTCACTTTATTTTCTACTCACTTATGATCTCTCACAAGTTATAGTTGAGGCAACTGCACCAACTTTAGAAAAAAATTCCCATTGAGTTTATTTTACCAGGGGTGGGTTTGGAGCTAAAACATAACATAATCCCTCCGGGATTCAGGAAGTCTAAGGCTTATTTTATTTTTAAAAGTAGAGGTGGAAAATACTCCTGATGTCTTTCTCCATCTTTTGGTTCTACCTCTCTATGTCAAATCTGAAGTAGTCAGATTTTGGCACCCATTTCCAGTGCTATCAAAGCCTGATTAACAATATGGACAGCACAGAGATACAACCTCTTCCCCAGGTAGATACTCGATCCTCATACAGCCCAGACTTCTAATTATTTTTGCAAAGAAGTAATATTTGCAGCTCTTGAGCCTCCTACCATTGCCTAGGGAGAGAGTGGAGGAGCAATGAGCTCTGTAATCCTGCAGTCAGGGCTAATGGGAAGGAAAAATTATCAAAGAATAAAGAGTGGTTTGCCTGAATTCCCCCTTCCTCAACCACCCTGGTGTGGAGCCACAGAGTAGATCTTCATAACAGTCACATTCTTCCTAGTTACAATGAGTAAATTAGGTATCTCTGAGCTGCCTGAAAGCTTCTCAGCATTGACATAATGAGGGATACTGGCTCTGCTGCTTTCTTCTAGATCTACATCAGCCTTCTGTCCCCACAAGCACTGTTTTGGCCCATGATTAGGAGTTCCTGTGTGCTAATTCCATGTCTGAGATTAAGAACAGAGAGCAATCCTTCATCCTTTTTTGTCCTCTTATGTCACCAAAAGCATCTTGAGAGTCACTTGGGCAGAAGAAGCACACACAGTGTAAGATGGGGTACAAAGCAGGTGCCAAATTTCCCCAACTTTATTTTTTTTCACCTGGCCCAGACCAGTTTACTCCTTGCTTTGGTAAGAGATTTGGAAAGTTCTACTTTGAGGCAGCATCAGTGATGAGCTTCTTGAAAAGCCCAAGTCTCTTCTACCAGATCTTGTTTGCTCAGTCCCAGCCCATCAGTCCCAAACCTCCTGGCCACCAAAACAGTGACATCAACTGTCTGGGTTTTATCTGATGTGAAGTCAGGCGTGATACATCAGTATATGAGATCAGTGTATGGGAAGTAGCTCCAAACTTTATATTACCCAGTTAATGCTCCCATTTAAGGATATACCCTGACAATGAAATTCTGTGATTGCTACTCTTTCTGTGTGTTGTGTCTTGAGACAGTTGTACTCCACATTGCATTCCTCAGCCTGATGGTCTGACAGGTATTGCTTCACTTCTACCTAATGCCACCACCTGCAGCCAGAATCCTTGGGATCTGTAATGATCCTTACAAAGTTTGAGTAGTAGGATGTCAGTAGATCATTGCCTCAAATCTAAAACACAAGAAGTAATTTGAAGTGAAAATCTAAGGAATAACATCTTTATTTTTTTCCGAAGTGGTTGAACAGTGAGTTCTGTTACCAAGGAAATTATTGTGACCAAAAATGTGACAAGATAACAAAAAAGTGGCAAAATTGCAACAGGAATTAAAAAACAATCTGAAGTTTGTGTAATTAATATGAAGAAAAATTTTGAGGAGACATTAAAGGAGCACTATAGTCTGCAACCACTCTGAAGCAAGTGGTAAGCCATATATATGTCTTGGAGTTACTCTGCGTTTTACTTTTGTGGGGTTGATTACTTCATTTTAGGAGACATAAAGTGTTCTAAATCTAATCCTATGATATCAATCGTTATATCTCTTGAACGTGAACTTTCCTAGGTTTTAGGAGTTGCCTTTTTGCTCTCCTTTTCAACACTTTGCAGTGTTTACTTTGGTGTTTTGATATTATTACTTTCATTAAGTTCTACTGCTTTTTAAAGTTTGGAAGAAAGGACCCAGAGGATGAAGGGACTAATGGGAAGGAGACTTGGAGCTTATTTTGTTTGTTTGTTATAACCCAATAGTCCTGAATTCATTCATTATGCATATGAACATCTGATCTTCTCTCTTTACAAAATGTTGATACGCTGACACATATTTGAGTGATAAACTGAATATTTCTTCAAGTATAAACATTATGTTAAGTTGCTTGAAATGAACTACTCTTCAAATGGCTTTGACTCCTTAATATTTGAAGATGCTACAAAATAAAAAAAAACAACAAACCAGCCAAAAAGCCAAACAAAACCCCAACACCATCACTGTAAGCATTTCACTGGGCACTTTTTCAAATTAATTCAGTTTAACTATTACATTAACTTAATGGCTATTTTCCCCTACTTCAACCATGTTAAATGTGCCGGCAATAATGAGCTTCTAATGCTGTCTCTTTCAAGTCTCAGAGGCATCTTTAGAGCTCTGCTTATCTCCTGGATCATAAAGCTGCATAATTTAGTATTCAAACAATTAATTTAAAACTGAAACACTTTGAATTACCATAAAATTAATCAGAAAAAAAAATCTTAGCATTTCCATTCTGTTTATCTCTATTTAGTAAATTTGAAAGTGTAGGATGAATAAAACTTTACAATATTCTGTTTTCTACTTATTAATCAGCTGCTATAAGCATAAATTTATCTAAAACTCTAAGGGATATTTTCAAAACCTTTTGCAAAAAAAGTTTCTCATGACTATTTAACTAAGATGATTCTTTTGATGTTACAAATTTTTTAGATTTTTCCATACCATTAACTTAAATAGAAACATCTTTAAAATAAATTGTCATTTCTAACCTGTTTCCAGATTTGCAATACACAGAGGTAGCTGATGCATGTAATCAGAATTGCTACCTTATTAAGTGGCTAAATTCTAATAATTGTCCAACTCACAGTACTGTATCACTTAGCATTTTAAAACATCTCTGCACTTAAACTATGTTTTATTTCCTTTGTTGTGTTTCTAAGTACTACAAATGTCCCTTGTAGGCTGAGCTATTGCTAACCAAGGAAGAAAATTGTAAGAAATTGGATTTACTTCATGCCTGTATCATCAGGAAGACCTATATCTAATAAAAGGCTGAGCTGCCTAATGTAATAGAGTACCTTATCTAAGTACCCAAATGACAATTGTAAGTCCCAGATTTAGGCCCCTACTGCCATCACAATTTCCTGGGGACATCTAGTTACCAAAGTAACTTCTCTCATCTTATTTGAGATACCTTTATCTGATCTAGTGTCCACCTATAGTCAAGATTTTTGTGGGATGCAATTGATTTAATCTCTTTTGAGAAGATTATAGGTGACTATATCTGGTCAAGTGAATCTCTGTCCAGCAATCTTTTCTCTCCATTGGGGCAGTGGCTTAGTTACCAGGACACATAGGGGCACAAATTAAATCCAGTCCCTGTCCCTCAGGTAAACTGTGTTACTCATGGCAACAGCAACTCTGTCCACTCTGAATCTGGGTCTGAATTTTCATTTTCTGACTGTTTTTTTCAAAGAATTCTTTTCTATTTTTACTTATTTCTTGTTAATTTTTTCCAATACTTTTCATAATATACAAAGAATCCCGAGTCTCACTTTTCCAGCCGAATGTCTTCATAGCACTAAGCTGCAAAATACTACCTTTCCTTCTTTTTGGATGTGTGGTTTCTTTCTTCTGCTGCGTTCTTTGCTGTGACTTTCACAACCTTGGTGTAGGATGTCTCTTTCCTAGGCTAAACTATCCTTCTGTGAACATATGGGCACTGGAAACCCTTCTGAGTTAGCTGGACATACATTTTGGGTCTCCCATTTCATAGGTGATTGTCCTAATATAAGTTGGTAGCTGTACACTTAGTACTATTAGTATAATTGTCCTTTCTTTAAGTTTTAAAAAATAATCATAGCAAAGAATCATAGAATATCCAGAAATGGAAGGGACCCACAAGGAACATCAAAGTCCATCTCCTGGCCCCAAGAATGACACCGTGTGCCTGAGAGAATTGTCCAAACACTTCTGGAACTCTGTCAGGCTTGGAGGTATGACCATTTCCCTGGGGAGTGGAGTCTCTTCCAGTGTTCCTAATATCCAGACACAGTTTCCTGCCACTCCCTCAGGTCCTGTCACTGATCACACAGAGAAGGGATCAGTGTCTGCTCCTGTGCTTCCCTTGCGAGGGAGCTGCAGACTGCAATGGGATGTGCCCTCAGAGCCTTCTCCTCCAGGCTGAGCAGACCAGGAGACCTGAGCTGCTCCTCGCATAGCTCTGGACCCTCCACTGTCTTTGTAACCTTCATTTCCTTTCTAATCCTTCTGTATGGCTCATGACCATAACAGCACAATAAATACAAGCATGGCAAACTTTCTGGTTGAAACCAGCGGGTATGTAATGCTGCAGGTCTATTTAACAGTTGAGCATACTTTTGGATTTCAGTTTCATGCATTTTATCACAGATAGCATTAATCATAGTACACTTTGGCCTCCTAAAATGTTAGTATCTAAGATAAACATCTGTTGTTCCTCTACCATCCTGCTTATCTTACTGTTACTGAGATCCAAGATATTTTTCAAAAATATTGATAGCTAATTTAAAGGCAAAACTTTTGAAAGTGTTAAATTTTGAGGTCTTTAATTTCCCATAAAGAAATCTAGCAAAATTATTTCATGATAGATGCCATCTGAAAAATTACAATTTGCTGAAGCTCAGTGGTTTCCATGTGATCAGACAGTTCCTGTGTTATCAAGCTGTGCTCTCCAGATTAGGATGTGTCACCAATGATTCACTCAAAATGCTGTCATGCATAATTCTTAGGCTTGTGGTGCACTGCTAAAAGTGAGATCATGAGGACATGTACTCCAGCTAACAACTTGAATGCAGCTTCATCTGACACATCTGACACGTGTCAGATGAACATGGACACATTTGGGATATGTGGGACCAGGTGAAATTCAGTAAAACTCTCCAGCCACAGGCAGTGTGGGTGTGAGATCCTGAGTACCAACTGCTTGGATCTACGGATCTTTCTACATCGAGCTATTTGCTTTTACAGACATAGCCACAGGGAAATCTAAATAACTAATGGAAAACAAACACAATGTTTCAATTTGATGCAAGAATAAAAAGCAACAACCTCTTTATAAGTTCTTGCAGGGCCCCCACTGATATCATGGGAGAGAGGATTCCAGAAATGCATTAAACACTAAGTAATTTTAGTCATGTCTTATCCATTCTCTCTGTCATTCTCTCCTTAGGCAAAGAACTGTACATGCAGTGCTTTATTTTGACTTTGTTACAAGTTAGTTATTTTATTTTATTGCCTGTACCACAGTATATTTGTATTGGAGTAAACATACTGAAGAAAAATATCTTGGTCTTTGGAAAAGAGGGATCAAACTTTTGATGGACTTTAGCTCCTGTGGGAACTTTTAATACTTTTTTTTTTTCCTAATCAGAGGAATTTAACAATTAAAAGGATGAATTTAAAAAATTATCTTCAGTGAAAATCTGAATATATTTACCGTTTATTCTTGTCTGTGGAAAAAAAAAAAAGAAATGGAATGTGTGTGAAATTGTAATTTGTATTCATTTTTAGTAACCAAAAAATATTGTTTATGTAATTCACTTGTTCTTTTCTGCTCAGCATTAATATTCCTCAAGTCCTTTGCCTTAAGCTTATTTGTATGGATAGAAAGTTAGAGATAATGAGGAAAAAATTCAAAAGATAAAGTGAAAAATGAGTCTTTTGCTTAATTTTGAGATTTAGACCATGGGTGAAGACAGTGACAAGCAGCAGTTCACCCACAACACACTTTTTTTTTTTCTTTATGAATACACATCTTTGAAACGAAAAATCAGGAGCCTAATTTCTTTCTTTGTCTTACAGACACACAATTGAAATGATGCTTTACCTCCAAAAAATACAGAGGGAGAAATATGGCTAGAAACTGCAACTGAAAAACAAAGCAAAAGCATTTAAAAAATGAAGTTTGCTTGGGTTTTTTTGTTTTTGTTTGTTTGGTTGTTGGGGTTTTTTTTTGTTTGTTTGTTTTTTAATGTAAACAATTTCAATATGGCAAGTGTTCTGGGTCTTAAAGTTCTGATTATATAAATAATATATGGTTCCTCTAAAATTGATGTTCCTGTCTGAAGGATGTGGTTCCTCTTGACATCCTTAGCTTTTCCTCTAATTAAAAAAGAAGAAAAAAAAAAAGATACAATTCAATTGAATGCAGCAACCTTTACAATTAGTATTTAACTGTCCATAAAAATACTGATTCCCTTAATGAACCTGCTGCTACCATTGTTTACTACCTTGAAATTAAGGAGGGAGAAAGAACCGATCATTAAGCAAATCTCATGTTACTGTTTACCTACCTCTACAATCCCATTATCATTTGTAATTACGTATAGTTAATCAGTGCCAGCATCTGAAAAAAAAAAATTGAATGGAACAAGACGAAATAGATGATACCTCAGTGCTCAAACTGTAACATAGATCTAATGTAATTCCTCACAAAAAGTTAAATTGTAAAGTTTACATTTAATTCAACCAAATGTCACACTCTAAAATGTGCAGACCATCAAAATGTTTCCTAATGAGGGAAATCAATCAGTTGTCCAAATATTCACGCTTGATTTAGAATATTTAAAACATAAGACAGAAAGCAGTTAAAGAGAATTTGCTAAATTCATGGTCTTTTTGGAGAATGTTTAACATGCATGATGACTAAATTACTTGCACTTCTCTATGGGAAAGTCTTCAGCTCAGGTTTCACAACTTTGTTTTTTAGAAAAATCAATCAAGTTCATCTCACAATTCCTCCCAGGTACCAGATGTATACAGTCAAGTAGGCAAATGCAAAGCAACACAAGAACAGTTTGGGATTTAGGATTTTTTTTTCTCCTCCAGTATCTTTTTTAGTGAGAAAATATTAACTGCTAAGAGTGTCCATCATGACAAGTTCCTTTTCTTTTTTTTCATACCTCCACATTTCAATATTGCTGGTATGACCCACTTTGGCTCATTATTGCCAGGACATTGCAATCATGAGATGATCCCATGGGTCCGTGGGAGCCAGGAACTGAGTCACAGATGGGGGCCAGTCAAGGTCCTCACTGGCATGGATGCAGTCCCACCATGCCT
The DNA here is from genome assembly GCA_037013685.1 of Acridotheres tristis. Lineage (NCBI taxonomy): Eukaryota > Metazoa > Chordata > Aves > Passeriformes > Sturnidae > Acridotheres > Acridotheres tristis. The sequence continues at coordinate 58,349,289 of CM072888.1, read as the reverse complement.
CAGCACAGGAGGTCCAGTGGTGGAAACCAGTGCCATCCAGCAGGACAGGGATAACATGGCACCAGCAACACAGGTGATGACTAAAAGAATAGTTTAGGTTTGCTACTATAAAGAAATTCTTTACTGTGAGGGTGGTGAGGCACTGGAAGAGGCTGCTCTGAGAAGCTGTGGATGCTCCATCTCTGGATGTGTTCAAGACCAAGCTGGATGGAGCCCTGAACAAGCTGCTCCAGTGGAAGGTGTCCCTGCCCATGGCAGAATATTGGAACAAGAGGATCTTTAATGCCCTTCACAGCCCAAACCATTCTATGATTCCACAGCTCAGGACCAAGGACAAGAAAGGGATATAAAAACAGGGTCAGGGTCAGTGTGAGGCTGGTGCAAGACAAGTCCCTACAACCCTTCCCTGGAGCAAGGTGCAGGTCCTGAGCTTGCATTCAGCCCCACGTCCCTTCACAGCAGCCTGATCCAAGGTCACACACAGGTCAGAGATGACCTCCAGCACCAGTGGGGAGACACTCTTGGGAAGCTCATTACAGATAGTGATGGTTACAGCTGATCAGGGCCATTGGAACTTGTTGGTGTGCTCAAGCAAAGAGATAAACCAGTGCTTCAATCTTTGAGTGAAATGACTACTCTTTTGAAATACAATCGAACATGCAGCCGAAAAATATAAAACCATGTTTAGACATGAAAAATGAAAGAAGAAAATTTGTTTGTTACACTTGGCTGAATGTTATTGTCTTGAATTTTTAATTTACTTTTTCAAGATTTTGAATTTTCTTTCATAGTCAGTATGGGTACTCTTTTGGTGTGGGGTTTTGTGTTTGGCTCTTTTTTCATTTGCTCTCTACCAAACTCCTGATAAACGTATGTATATTTTCATTTCATCAGAGTAATTACATAGAAAATTCTGAATAGAATTTTTTTATGGAATTTTTTTTCCCTAACAGTCGATATGAGCTTTTCCAATGAATTTCTCTAAAATTTTACAGGTAGCTTTGCAGTGAGTAAAATGAACTGGAATGCTGACTCTGGCTTTTGGTTAATTGCCACACTTATAATTATAGAGTGGGTAATATAGTTATGAACTGTTTCTCACCTACAGCTCCTTTGTGGTTATAATAACTGCAGAGGGATGTTTTTTCTCTTTAAACATGATTTTTCAGTGCAGTTTCAAAGCCTCTATAGACAAATCTTCAAAACAGTAACATTTACAGCCAAAGATAAATAGGTATTTGGAAGCTGTAGTTTGTCTGTGTGTGCATATATATAAGTGTGTATATATTTACTTCTGATCTTTTCCAGGTAAACTAAAACAATTTTCATCAAATGAAAACTAGGAAAATTTTTCTGTATTTTGCTTTTATTTTCAATACCACAGAGAGAATACTAAGAAATATGAGCAAAATTGAATTCTGATAGCTTGGTTTATTGCATATTTAAAACATAAAATCTTAGTTTTGTGGATTTGAAACTTTTGACTTTGTCTTTCTTTTCATGTATACTTGAATACATACAGCTTTACTACTTTGATTACATTTTGTTTAAATCTGAAACTAAGAGAATGAAATTGGTGGGCTATTTGCTGGTTCACATAAAATAAAGAAATATTTCTGTTCAAATTTAAATTCACCTAATTTTGATGTTCACTTTCTTGATAACAGCTGTATACAACTGAATTTGAAAAGCAGTAACTAAGGTAAATGACTACATTAAAAGTTCTTTTTGTGTGTGCCATGTGAATTCAATACATTTTTAAACCAATTAAAATTCAACAAACAATAGAATTTCTCCAGTACTTATATATTTGAAATAAATCAATTTAATTTTCTGATGTCTATAACTCTTTGCTCAAGGTAGTGTTTTTCTAAGCAATTAATAGACATTAAAAATATTTTACCGGTTTGTCTCAGAATTTAGGCGTTAGTCAACACTGAAGCTTCCTTTTGGGAAGGGGTGAAAATTATTTCCCAAGCAATTAGAATTCTTCAGGTGAGCACAAGCATACGTTTTTCTCTGGGAATTATGTGATTCAGCCTAATACAATTCAAGAACACCAAGAGATTCCCAATAGCTACTGAACCAAAGCTCCCCATGTTAGCATACTATCCTTTTAATCATATTATAAAAATTACTAATAAATAGGAGAAATATGGAATAGTGGGATTAATTTCAAATACTGTTCACTGGGCTTTGATAGAGAGAATAGGAAAAAAATTATGTCTTCTTTATTCTGAATTTATCTAATGTGACATATAATTCATCTAAAACAGAGCAGCAAGTTTCTTTAAAGCTTGCTCTGCTGAAGTTTTGTTTGGCCCCTCTGATTGATAAGGACTAGATGAGCAAGAATGCAGAAGCATAGATTTTTTTTCTTTGAACTGGCCCTCCACTTCAAGTGCCATCTCTCCTGGGTGAGCAGAGAAGGTCTGTCCATGACCTGAGCACTGTGTTACAGTCCATGTTATCTATTCCTAACAGGCAAATGTATTTACTAGCATTGGAACTTGAGCCTAAATTGAAGGGTTTTCTACTGTTCCTAAGATCTTATGCCCTCACAATGCAAAGCTGGATAAGAAAGGCAAAAAAAAAGGAAAAAAGTCACTATAAAAAGCAAATTGCTGCAGGTTTTCTAAATATCACAAAGCAAAACAAGTAGCTGAAGTCCAAACAGACAAATTAATCTGGGTTGTCAGAATAGAAGTATTCTGTGTTGCAAGGACATCTATATATAGTGGCAAGGACTGCATCCTTTTTCTGTCACAACAAATACACTAGCATTCTTCCTGAGGGAAAACTGTGTTAAATTTAGGATTAGTGTGCGGGGAGGTCTAGCTGACAAACTGTTTATGTATAATTTCTTATAACATATAGAACATCCATTAGCTGACAGTGAAACAGAGCTCAGTAAACGGCATAATTTGCTGCAGGAAAGGAGGAGAGGGAATAGCAGGGCAGCAGTGAAGGTTTCCAACACCTTGTATTGGCTCAGTTATCAAGTGTTCTCCATCTACTTGATGAGCTCTAAAGCACATTTCCTTTCCCACCACCTGTGTCTTGGAGGGTGGAACTACATTCAAAGAAAAGTTATCCATATCTCAGATTTCTCTCACAAGACGTTAAGATTCCTGTCTCCACAGTTCCAACAGTCCTCCAGTGATTTATATTGTTCTCTGCTACTTCATCTCCAGACCCAAGGCTTCAGTGTTGTTTGTTACAAAGTGAGAAGAAATGAGGTTTCAAAATCCCTGCTTTTTCAGTTCCCACAGCTTACAGAGTGCTAATGGAAACCGACTGAAAAAAAAAGTCTTAACTGCTGTGGTTTAAAAACTTTAAAAATAGATTATTATGGTGAGGCAAAAGTGCCAGAAGTTGATAACCTACACTCTAAGTCTCAACCCAGTGTGAATCAAAATGACATTTATGAAGTCTTGGAAAATGGCAACTGTAATGAAAATGTCTACTGACCCCTGACTAATAGTGTCGGCAATCCAGCAGTGCTTAATTATTAAAATCAACACATGTCCTGCACTGACAGCCCAGTGTTTTGAACTCTGCAGTTCTGCTGAAGAGGTGAAAACAATAAATAGAAGTGACAAAATTTCCTTTTTTATTCATTCTCGTTCTCTCTTTCTGCTGATTCCCTTCCACAGCAGAGTTAGAAAGGTCAGCATGACTATGTTTTCCAGGAGTTTGTTAGGCTGTAAACTGCACCTGGCTGTTCATGGCTTAGGTGGGCATGCTCATCTCTGGGTCATGAAGTGGCTGATGGCCAGGTCCAGAATGGTGGTGAGTAGTATTGCATCCAGCTGGCAGCCAGAGCTGCTCCCAGGGCTCTGTACTGGGGCCAGGTCTGTTGAACACTTTGAGGTCCAACAAGGCCATGTGGTGGGTCCTGCACTTAGGACACAAAAACCCCATGCAGCACTACAGGCTGAGGATAGAATGGCTGAAAACCTGCCTAGTGGAAAAAGACCTCGAGGTACTGGTTGACAGTGACTGAACATGAGCCAGCACCTGCCCAGGTGGCCAAGATGGCCAATGGCACCTGGCCTGTGTCATCAATAGTGTGGCCAGCAGGACCAGGACAGTGATTGTCCCCCTTACTCAGTACTGCTGATGCCACACCTTGACTACTGTGTCCAGTTTGAGGTCCCTCACTGCAAGAAAGACATTGAAATGCTGGAGCAGATCCAGAGGAGGGCAATGGAGCTGGGTTTGATGTGGAGTGCCTGAGAAAGCTGGGGGTGTTTAGCCTGGAGAAAAGGAGGCTGGAAAGAGATCCTATTGCTCTCCACACCTACATGAAAGGAAAGGAGGTTGTAGCCAGGTGGCAGTCAGCCTCTAGGTAGCTAGAACTGGGACACCATAGTACAAGGGAGGTTATGTTGGATATTTGAAGAAATTCTTCACAGAAATGGTGATTAGACATTAAAAGGAGCTTCCCAGGGTGATGGAATCACCAGCCCTGGAGCTTTTAAGTAAAGCCTGGACATGTGCCATGGCCTAGTTGACAGAGTGGTGCTTGGTCACAGGTTGGACTCAATAATTTCAGAGGTCTTTTCCAGCCTAATTGGCTCTGTGATTCTGTAGTGAGGTGGCAACACTCCAGAATTTACTGAGATGAGTAAGTGCTGCATCTCATGGGAGAGCTAGAGCTGCGTGCCATTGTCAAGGCCACAGGAAGCACCCAAGCAGTTGCAGTTGTGCATTAGTAATGACGAAACTCCTTTATCTGTAACAAGAGAGGAGAGCAACTGGGTCAGTGTCCCCTAAATCAGGAGGCACCCTTCAGAGCAAGTGGATTTGGGGAGGAGACCATCCTAACTTCAGTTCTGCACTACAGGTATTCTCTCTTCTGTTCACTCCTCTTTTAGGTTCCAATCCTCAAAAACTGAGTGAAACGCTTAACTTCAATATATTGATTATCCCGGTGAGGATGATGAAAATTCAAACTAAAATAAAATTTCTGGCAAATGACATGCCGTCTCTGTTCACCCCTTATTCTGTTATGATATGCCTCCCTCATGACAGTAATTTGAGGATGAAACCTGCTTTGTCACTAACCTTCCTGCAGGCTGTTTTTCTTTGATGGAAACACAGCAGGGGTCCACACAGATCATCCAGCAGCACCCTGGGCTCGGTGATCAAAGAATCTCATTGCTGAGATTCTCAGCTCCACAGAGAGCAGTTATCTTGCAGTACAGATGCAACTCTTGAAACATACACTCTGTAAAGTGCCTTTTTGGAATTGTAAAACTCTTCTTAGAGAAGAGGACTTTAAAGCCCAAATCACCTAGAAGTTTCCAAAAATGTCGTCATAGGTTTAGGAAAATGATAGTAAACCATTCTTCTCTCTTTTTGCTTTTCTTGTAGAGTGAAATATTCAAAATAAAACTCCCTTGTAATTTTGTCAGCAAGGTCTTGAATGCTCTTCTGCATTTAGAATTTGAATAAGTGAAAAAAAAATCAATGTGAAACATAATAGCAATAAATTTTCTAAAATAAGAAAAATGTCATTTATTATGTCTTTAAAGCATTTAAACTTATTTATTGGCAAAGAAAATTGGAAATATGCTGTATCAGGTATGAAAGAACATATTTTGAGAAATATTGTAATTATTATAAATCTGGAGGTTAATTGTTACTGCAGCTTACAGATGCTTTTTTATGGTATCTGCACTCAAAGAAGGGTAATGCACTGAACTCTCATTTAGTTCTATTTTTACCCATTAGAGCACAGTGTGGCTTTTCAGCAGTGGACTTTTTGGTGAGGTGAAGGCTCTAATGGTGACTTCTGTTTTAATAAAGATTGTGCTTCTATTTTTAAACTTGTCCTCAATCTAATACCATAATCTGCATTCCCTATAGATGGAAATAAAGTATTGCAATGAATATCACTAACAAAGTCTATTAATTCTAGCATGAAACGTTGTAGCATACTCTTCTATCTAGAGAAATGCATAAAAAATGTAAGGAAAGCACTTTATCTTGCTTTAGCATTCTCTTTAATATGTTATTGGTAACCTGTCTGTAACAGCAAGTTAGTAGAGACCAAGAATTTCCCCTCTAATTTTGTATTAATTATTAAAAGATGAAGAACACAGGGTGCAAAATTTACTTGGTTTGTAATTCCTCTGACTTCAGTGTTTTACTCTACTACTGAATTTGGCCCATTTAAAAATCTTTGTGGTTTGTTACTGTAGAGCTGAATCTCCTTCCTTAAGCATTCTCCTGCAGCTGACATGCATACTAAGCAATACAGCTGCAGTCATCTGGAAAAGCTTGGAATTAATTTTCATCTTTATTGCTGCAGCTTATATCATTCTGCCTTTCCCTTTATAATACAGAAAAATTTCTCATTCCTTGAGAAGCCATTGCAATTAGTTTTTTTCCTTTTATTATTACTTGTCAGTAAAGTAACCAATGCAACAGTTATCATCTGCACACACACTAACTACAGGATGAACATTGTCAGAAAAAGTTCACTGAAATGATAAGTTAAATCATGACATAAACCAAAATATTTTCTGGTTTGCTGATAAAAATCTAAGCCATGAACATAGGAAGAAAAGAGGCACAATATTACAGATGAGTATGCGAAGTAAAGGGATGAATAAGAAAAGCTAGTTAAGGAACATGAAAGCTACATAGAATAAGCAGAAATCTCTAAAAAAAATGCATAATTTTTGTTATCCTATTATGTTTAAAAATGTATATAGGACTACTGGGCAAAACTTTTTCAATGGAAAAAGTCACAGATGGGAATAATTTATGTTAAAGAAAACTCAAAAGATGAAAAAGTAAGTTTTTTGGTTTTTAAATTTTTCAAATCCTGATTTAGAGCTAACATATCCACAATTAAAATAGTACTTCCTCTGGGTTTAGAAATTAGAATAGCACTGGAACAGGGAAGGGGCTTATGTTTACAGTCAAAAGCTCTTTCTGAATCAAGCATTTAATTTTTATTGAACTTGTATTAGTCAGGTGACTGAGTGGAAGGAGCATGTTTGGATCAAGTCATGTTTTGGAGATCACATTCACCCCACAACTGCATTCCATGGCAAACTCTTCCATATATATATATACATATATGTTTGTGTGTGTGTGTATGTACACACATATACACAAGTATTGCATTAATGCATATATGTGGATATTGTCCGATATCTATTTATCTATTTCACAAGGAGGCAGATGAATGTCAGTCACCTGGCTGATGCTGTGTTCTCATGCTCTGACACCTTTACACCTCTACTCAGCAGAATTAAGAGGCACAAGAATAATTAAGACTGAGCTGGATAATGATTTGTCTTAGCTTTTCCTATCCTTTAGACTTCATAGCATCATTGACCATACTTTGCTATACCAGCCTTATGGGTACAGGGTATGGCTGTGCTTATTTTTAAGCTCTTTGCCTAGCATTCTGGCACCATTGAATCCCATCATTTTAGGTGAATAATTCTTGCTTGCCATGGTATAGGGAGGCTTGGACTAGAATTACTCCTGAAATGAGCAGAATTGTATCTAAAATGTGTTACTGTGATGTTTATGAATGAGTCCTAAGTGAGCTCACACTAAGTCTTTAACAAAGGAGGGAACTGAGTCAACTCTTTTCATCCTGTGTCTCTTCCTCATCTCCATTTCCACAGACATTTCCATGTAACCTCATGCAGTCTGCTTGGCAGTACACAGGCACTGCCCTCTCCATTTATTGCTGCACACACTCTCTTAAGTGAGGGTTAACTTTTCTGTGCACAGGCCTGAAAGAGGGCACTTTCTGGAACACAATTCCTTATCCAATTTCAACTTCATAGCAATTTAGTATTAAATATTTTAACTTAAGTATGCTGGAACAAAGAAATATTTCCCTGGGATAGTGTTTCAAAATCATATCTAAACTGTTCTTTCTATATTGTATGAGAAGCATTGTTCTCATTTCATTCTCTATCTACTGTTTTTACACAGCCAAGAGTGAGCGAATTACTGGTGAGTACATTTTCTGAAGCAAATACATCTGGTGCTTGATGCAGCGGATAATAATAAAATTATTGAATATGTTTGCACCTTGTCCTTCAGAGGATGAAAATCATCCCTAGATTCTAATGCTGAAATATCTGAGTCCTTCCAGTGCAAAAAAAGCCTATTCTTTTTACATAACATTGCTATATTACAAATGAAATCTCGTAAAGTGATAACACATTTGAAATTAAATATTATTTCATTTAACATTTCATTTTTATATGTCACCAGACATGCTGTACCCATGTGGCAGTAGGACTATGTGTGGAGGCAGGGGAAAATACCATGAAAGGGATCAATAAATTAGACCAGGACAAAAGCAAACCAGCCTGCAGAACAAGTCTAATGTATTCCAGTGCTTCCATGAAATCCCTGCAGATAGTGGTTGGCACAAGTGAGGCACTGAGATTTGGGTCTCAAGACAAAGGAAATCAGAAACTGATTACAAGAAAATTTTCCCCAAAGAATATGTACCAACTTATTCCTCAGATCCACACTAGGTTTTTCCAAGCTGATTGCTCCCTTTAGCAGTGCAATGCATTGTTTTAGCTATCACAAAACAAAAAGACATTTAATTCCCTCATTATCCAACTGAAGCAAAAAGTGGCACTTGCATCTCACAGTTCAAGCTGATAATTATTCCCTCTCTCAATTTCTGCTTATCCCGTGGGGATAAGCAACACTATAATCTCCCCTTTTGCTAACCTGCCCTTCTGCTCTTCTCGTGCCCATCATATTTTTTTTTTTTTAATTGTCGCATATTGCTTCAAATTTAACATAATCAAGCGAAACTCGGAGCAGTTGTCTGCAGTGAGTATTTAGCCTGAGGTGGTTGCATCTGTTCCAGATCTGGAGCAGGCCTTGTAAGCCTTCAAGCTTGTTTGTTTCCTACCAGCTGTATCAGTTGGTCTAATAAAGATTATTGCAGCTCCCTACAAATATAGCTCATTTATGCACTTAGACAGTCTTGGCAGCAGCACAGCTACTCATCAGTAAATGTATACATAAATATGTGGAAAATTTGATGATTCACACAAACACAAGTATATATGTAGCTGAAACATTTTCAACAACAGACCAAGCTAGAAAAACAAAAAAACCCCATCAATTTGGAGTTCAAATTATTTGCTTCATTTTCTGATCAAATAGAATTTATTTAATACATAATTTTAATTTATTTTGGGCTGGTTTTACTTCTTCAAGATAAAATTAGCTAAAGTCTCTGAAAACTTTAACTGCTTTGAGGTATAAAGTACCAATGCTTCGAATTGAAATGTGTCAGGAGTGGTTTGTGCCTGAAGCTGTCTGATGAACATTATCCAAATTAGCTTATTTGAACTAGGATTTTCAAAGGAAACAAAACCTAGTTGCAGTCTAACAAAGACTTTTGGCAAACTTGCTGATGCTAAGAGAAAACAGAACTTCTGCTGATGTGTGTATAAAAGATGTTATAAAAAGAGGTGGGGAAATTTCAAAATTTAACAATCAAAAAAATTTCTGGTTTGTAAGATGGTATTTTCCTGATTCAGTAACTATCAGCTGAGCTTCAATGAAAGCTTTCTTTAAGGAAATAGACCTTGTTCTGCATTCTGTCAACACTGAGGGTGATTTTCTGCCATTGGCTTAAAGCTAGAATTTTTTCTTATGTTTTGTAACTTCATCCTAAAATAAAGAGTTATCAAACAAGTAAAGGCTAACTTCTGGTGGTTTTATATACCGGTGCTACAAAAATCTCTACTCTTCAGTCCTCAGTGTGTAAAACTATCTATTTTCATGTGAATTAATGTGTCATATATAAAGCCACAACAAAATGCATTTAAAAAATGAGGAGTTGAAGAAAAACTGGTTGCTGAGATAAGTCTATTAGACTTAAGCTGTACTAACGAGCATATATCAGTGAAGAGCAATGACATTTGACACTAATTTTTTCAAGGGAAGGGCTTTTATTGAGCAAGATTGCAGTCAGTCTCTCAGTTAAAATTCTTTGTCCTAGTTAAATAGTAGACATGAATGACAGCCAATTCCCAAGACACAGAAGATACATTCAGTCAGTTCTGCCACTGTGTTCATTCATGCCTGTTTTTCTGACCAAGCTTATGCTCCTTATACAGCCTGCAATTATTGTACATACTTTACTGTCATAAGACTGGTGATTGAACAAACAATCGCGAAAATATATAATAGCTGTTTTTCTGGTTTTGGTTTGTTTTTTTTTTGTTTTTTTAACAGCTTAGAACTCTTTGGAAGGTAGAAAAAAAAATATAATTCATACAGTTCTCCTTGTTTTCTTTTAGTGTCAGAGAAGCTATGAGCAAATCAGTGACTGAATACATGCCACTTAAAAGAAAGCAAGTAAGAACATGAAGAATAATGTATATACATAAATATTTGTATTACATTATGTTATATACATTACATTATGTTCTGTCATTTTTCAAAACATTCCAGAAAGTCAGGTATGCATGTAGATGGCTTTTCAAAGGCAAATAGAATTTACAGTTGGGCACATGAAATGCTCCATGCTAAACAACACAATACACGTTTACTAATTATTAGAGGTATCCTTGAGTGAAATATAGTCTGATTTCAAAATATATAATTGACATACAAGAGCTAGCTCAGTCAGGTGCTTGGCTTTTGGCACTGGAGTTACCATAGTATCATGAAGCTTCACCTCATCTCTTTCGTTTACTTTTGCACAGACTAGACTAAACTAGGCTAGAATATTTCAGATGGAAGGGCTTACAAAGATCTTCTAGTCCAACTGCCTGATCACTTCAAGGCTGAGCAAAACTTAAAGCCTGTAATCAAGGACATTGTCCAAATGCCTCCTAAACACTGGCAACTTCAGGCATTGATCACCTCTAGAGGAAGCCTGTCCCAGAGTCTGACCACTCTCTCTGTAAAGAAATATTTCCTGATTTCTGGCCTAAACATCCTCGGGCACAGCTTTGAACCATTTCCATATGGGAATCACTGGATCCTGGGGAGAATAGATCAGCAACTCCCTCTCCATCTCCCCTCCCCAGGAAGCTGCAGAGCAATGAGGTCACCCCTCAGTGTCCTTTTCTCCAAACCAGACAAGCCCTGAGTCCTCAGCCACTCCTTACAGGACATTCCTTCCAGCCCTTCCACCAGCTCTGTTACCCTCCTCTGGATGCATTCAGAGACCTGCACACCCTTCTCACAGTGCTCAGCAGGCAGCACTGCAGGTGAGGCCACCCCAGCCCTGAGCACAGCAGGGCAGTCACCTGCTCTGCCCGGCTGGTTGTGCTGTGTTTGATGTGCCCCAGGCTGGGGTTTGCCCTCGGGGCTGCCAGGGCACCCTGCTGGCTCACTCTGAGATGCTGAGGCCACACAGCACCCCCAGACCCTTCCTGCAGGGCTGATCTCCAGCTGCTCCTCTCCCCACTTGTACTTGTGCCTGGTGTTACTCTGCCCATTCCAGATATAGAATCTGGCATGTGGTCCAGTTAAATTTCATGCCATTGGTATGATTGGTTGATGCATTACTTTGATTTGATGCAATGCACCCCAGTAATGTAAAGGCAAATATTTAGGTGGAATATCTGTGGCTGGCTGCATTGCATACAGTGTACGTTCAAACCAGGAATGAACAGTAGCACATTACATGCCTAGGAGAATCCAGTGGGAACAGTGTTAGACCTCTGCAAACAATGCCTGCCAAGTCTGGTGCCAAGTGAGCATGTAATGATGTAGCCCAATATGGGCCCAAAATAAACATGCCATCTGACACTGGATGTACATTTCCAAAGTGAGCCCCAGGCTTGCAGCACACACAGGTCTAAATCCCTGCAGAAACTATTAAGCAGACCTCCACCCAGACTATGACTGACCCTGTTCAGCTGAGATTTGTGACTGTGTTATGAGAGAGGCCGGTATTTCTCTTTGGTTGGCAAATTTTTCATCGGAGTGCTGTTACAGAGTGAATATCTAGATTTAATTTTGAAAGGATCTAAAATGACAAATTAAAAAGTGGAAAGAAGCCTGATGACTTGACATTAATTTTTATAAGCATTTCTATAAGCATTAGAGTGAACAGACCATAGTGTGAGATTAGAAAACTTCCCAGGAAATATCATTCACAGTTTTCTGAGTTGTGTGTAGCACATTTAAACCTTTAACAGTAAAGACAATGTTAAACTAAATTGAAAATGTTGTGTTTCCTCTTGAGAGAACAAAGTTAAATACAATTACACTAATCTTTTAAGGCCAAGAATGAAAATTGTACACACTAAAGGTGTGTACAATTGTTTTGTATTACAGAAAAGGTCAGTCTTAGCTTCAAAAAGCATCAGCTGCCTGTCTCTTTTATTAATATAAAACATCTTTATTAACTTTAAAAATTTAAGACCAAATTTTCAGATTCCAAAACCTCATCTGGGTTTCATAAGAGTGCTTGAGCTACATACATACTCTTAGCAAGATCATACTGGATTGATAAGAAAAACAACAGAAACAGTTTCCAGCCACCTGTAAAGAAATGGGTTTTAGAAAACACTATTACGAAATATCACTGTATGGCTGTAATGCTTTTTTTTTTAATCTATTACACATCATAAAGGAATTAGTGTTTGGAGAAAAAAGAACGTATTTTCTTTTTGCTGAATGTGTCCCTTCACATGGCCGTGTCAGACTGACCACTTTTAACCTGGATCTCTTGGGCTGCCTGGAATCAAGATGTAAAATAGCAGCAGTATTCTTTGTTATTCAAAGGAAGCTTAAGGATGAAGATGTTTTCCTCATGGATATTGTCCTTTCTGGAATATTATTGATCATGGTGCTCCAAGCTGCCCCCCAGAACCCCTTAATTCACTCTTAATTCACTCTTCCCTGGTGTCTGCAGGCCTGTCCTGATGCCCTGGAGGCCAACAAGAATTTCAGGCAGGACAGCCCTCTTGGCAGGCTTGGCTTGCTGTGTGGGGTCTCCAGATGTGATAGCACTGCTTCTGCCTCTGCCCTGGAACTTCTGACATGGCATGGAAGGCAGAGGACTGCCCACACTGCAGGTATTGCATAAGGGTGATAATGCTTTATGGTATAGATCAGTGTGAGATGTGAACTCCATGGTCCAAATCATCAAAATTGCTAATTGAAGGGGAAAAGGGTACAATAAGACCCAATTGCTCTCCAGTTTTCCCCTTCTAGTTGTTAACCTCTCAAGGTTAGGAGCTGGCCTCTCCAGTGTAGGGGATGCTATAGCAGTAGACAGTATTTAGTGAGTTCCACCTTCTCCTGCAAGGAAGGTTGGCTCTTCCACAAGCAACATTAAATGTCATAGTGCAGGTTAATTGCACTGCCTTTTCAGTTAGCCCTATTCTCCTAAGAGATGGGGGTTTCAGTTTTCTAGGATTTTGTGCTTTTCATTTGTGACAAATGCAATAGAGCAGCAGCACATCACTCTGAGTGGAAGCATGACACAGATGTCAGTACCTATAGAAGATTAGTCTTCTACTAAATGAAAAATGCCAGTATACTGATTCATAGTCGCTTACTCTGATTTTGCTTGCTTCTTGATTTTAAAAGATTTTGCTTTGCTAGAAAATATTTTGGTTTTAATATTTTAAGATATTATGTTTATTTTTGATTCACAACAAAGTGTATTTCGCTTTAAGGGAAATATGAAGCAACCAAAAATGTTTCCTGTAGTCCTGCAGCTCTGATGATCTTCTGGCATGACATTTTATTCAACACTGCATAACTACAGCTAGCATGGAAGTGCCTGAATTCAAATTTATGGAATTGCACAGGTATAAAACTGAATCACTCTAGTGATTAATTAAACCCACTGAATTACGATGAAAGCCAAATCCAGGACTCTGGAAGGGACTTTTTTTCAGGAATACTGGCAGAAACACATTTAAAGGAAAGATAGGTTTCATCAAATAAGTGCCTTATTTAAATTGAGAGTGTCACACCCACAGAGAATAAAGCACTTTACATTTCAAGTTATCAGTGCCAATACTCATAAATTAAAGGCTCAGACTGAAATATACTTCCATCCCTGTTGACTCACATACTCTGTTCCTTATGACATGTTATATGACAATGTTCTGAATAGTACATTCAGTGCTGCCAAGTAAGGAATAAATTCATCAGAGTTGTTAATCTTTACTACAAGTTTTGGACAGCCTCTTGTTGGTGGGTTTGTCTTTTGTCCTTTGTTTTTGTTTCTGTTTCTCTTTCTGTGGGGGGCGTTTTTTGTTTTTAGTTCGATTTGGTTTGCTTTTGGGGGGGTGTTTGGTTTTTTTGTTTTTTTTTTTTCCATTTTTGGGGTTTTGTTTGCTTGTTTATTTGTTTTAACCAGAGCTTTGAAATGTTCTTAATTTCTTTCTGCTAACAACAATAAATAATTATATTCTAGCATTGCTATTTTATTCACTGAAAACTGACACTTCCTTCTGTTTTAGCATCAGTTCATTGTGAGAATTCTTTGCCATGTTTTAATTAACCTGGCGTGATCATCTCAGTACAGTCCAAATAAAATTAACATCAAACACTCCTATGGAATTGTTCTAGGAAATAGCTTGAGTGATGAACATATACCATATGGTAGTCTTTAAAAATAAAACCTGCCGAGTAGCATATTTAATATGGCTATCCTGGCATACCCATAAGGACTGTAAAAATCAAAAATAATTCTGAGCACTGCTCACTTCAAAGGATCACAAAATATTTTATACAAACTATCTATCTTTCTGAAATCAGCTCACCTACCACTTAAAGCAGTGCAGTGAAATGCAGCAGCTATTGCAGTAAAGCACAGCAAATTGGAACAGCAATTTTAGGGCAGGTAATGAAGACAAATGGTGTATCTTGTTTAAACTGCAGGGGCAGAAGGTAATTACCCAAATTTGGAGCCAGCTGAGATACCAGACCTAACACCTCTCTTGCAGAAAAGTGTCAGTCATGATTTTATAGCTGGGCACGATTAAAAACCACATGAGCAAGGCCTGGCATTAAAGACTGATCAGGTAAACAAGTGGAATTCTGGGGGAGAAGAGTTCCTGCTCACATTCATGTGTGCAATAAAATCAGTCATGTCTTTGCTGTGCCGCATTGCTGGTTAATTGAGAATTTAGAATTGATTTTATGGACATAATCTAAAGTACACTGAAATCAGTAGAAAAACATTGGTTGGCTTTGGATCAGATCCTCTTTCAGGTCTGGTTTTTAGAGAGGGGAATTGTACTTTGGTTTATTACTTCATTGCAGGGTATTGTATATCGAAATATGGCAATGGTAGATTTGCAACAGCAAAATAACCAATCCAGGCAGGAATTTTTTCTTTAATTATAGTCATCATACTTTCCCAGCATCTTTCTGCACCTGCTGTTTGGCTGGACTATTCCAAGTGTTTTTGTGGCTGCTTCTGACTAATGTACACATCTTTTTGCAACGTGTGTACTGTTAGGCTCACAAGATCCAACTTAATATGGTTTACACCCTTTCAAATCTCAGTAAAGAGTGAGGAAAGGGATTAATCCTATGTAAAATTCAAATTACCCTTTGGAGTTGCTCCTTTGTAATAACAAAGGAAGGAGCCACTATTGCCCACTGTGCTAAATCACCTGTTCAGTTAACTGCCTCGTGTTCCATAAAGGAACCATATTCCACAGTCCTCAGATCTCTCAGCAGGATGTTGGCTGGTCTAAGGTTAGACTCGATGATGGTGAAGGTCTTTTCCAATCTAAATGATTCTGTGATCCTGTGGAAAGAGTTAATTCCCTTCACCTCACTTTACAAAGTAAGAAACTTTCATTATCTAACCAGTTTTGCTTGCATTGTCAAACACTGTGGTAGCTTTACAACTATGTTCGACAGTTTATCAACATTTCATACATTTCTTCTAATCTGATTAAAATATAAGCACAATGACCTTCTTCCCATCTTCAAATATTATCCCCGTAGCTTTTCTTCAAATGTGATTACCTCCAGGAAAAGAAAAAAGAAAAGAAGAAAAAAACAAAATCAAAACCAAAACAAAAAACAAAACCAAAAAACCCCAAACAAACAAACAAACAAAAAACCATAAACAAACAAACAAAAAAACCCCACAAAAAACTTAGCCATTACAAATCTAGCTTTTGCATCATGGTATAGTTCACTTTTTTAAACAAATCTTTCGAATTGGTGTAGCCAAGTTCCTGACTGGTTTTGAATAACAAAAGCAGGAGCAAAATTTAGTGGCAATTTATGATTATTTTCCATATTAACTCATCTCTGGATATATCTGAAGGAAGAAAAGTAGCAAAAAATCATCTCAATGAATTACCCTAACAGTTACAATTGTCTTCCTAAAGGAGAATACCTAACCATCAAGGGAGGAAAAAACTCCTTGTGCTCCCTGAGGTTAACCTCATTAAAGTTGCTTTCCTGATTATTCAGGATTTCTGTAAGTACTTTCAACTTAAACATTTGAAGATCCCTGTAGCTGCCAAGAGTCTGAAAGCTTTACTGATGTTCACCCCCATGGAGAACTTAAATGTTTTCCATCTTTTCAAATTCAAATGGTATTTCATTGCCAGGCAGGATTCACCTTTAGCCATTTCCTTCTTTTATTTTAAAATCCAAGATATGCAGACTGACACATACATTTTCACAGTCTCACTAAAGCCAAGGGGCTATGCTGATGTGGTGGTTTCACTTGCAAGGAATTGGATCACAATTGATCCATTTCTGTCTGTAAGTGCCCTCATTTATATGCCGTAGGTAACACCAGAGCACATATCTTTTTGCCTCCTTGTTCTAAATGCCATCTCTTTAAACCCGATTACACTGATTTCTGGTCTAGTTCTGTCTCTGATACAAATACAAGTGCAACGCAAAGAAGACCACCCCTCCGAGGCTAAATCTGACTTTTGCATTAATTAGGGCAGCTGATATCGCTGGTATTTCATTCCCTAATCACTTTAGCAAAGATTTTAGTAATTTAAGCACACACACATGTTTTCAAAGAACAGGGCAAGCAGGATGATCTGTCAGAACAACAGTGGCAGTCAGTATCACATCACACCAAAAAAGTAAGGTTTTAGGTCTTAGCCTAGTTCTGTTTTATTTTGTTTTAGAGTAAAGGAATGTACTTTCAACCCTTGCTAATGTCCAGGACAGACAACTATAAACTGCTAAATTGTGTTTGTGATTTCATTCTAAGAATAACTTTTCGGAAATTGTCCACACTTTCCCAGTTCTTAGCAGTATCACAAGTTTGGATCTAAATCCCAGTAGTTTAAAAGTGGACAGGTTTGCCTTCTAACAAAAAAGGTTTGAAATGAAAGCCTGAGAGAACCTAGGATGCATTGGGTAATACTCTTCTCTAATCTGAAGCCTAAAACATCCATAGTCTACGACAAGCAGGATTTTAGCCTCAGCCTCTTTAGATGAATAGGAAAAAAATGTTCCTATTAATCAGCAACTTCCTTCCTTGTGCAAATTTGGGAACTTGAACATTTAATGTTTGTGAAAGATTTGCAAGGTTTTTTTTTTTAGTTTGGCGGCAGAAGAAGAAAGGATCAGGTGTATTGAAGATTCCCAGGGATTCTCTCTCTCCTATTAATGTCATCTAACTGATATATATTTCAGATAGCATGATGTGGGTCATGTTTTACTTTACAATTCCCAAAGTAATCACATGAATTGGGTCCTGTCCATTGCCCCTGACCCAAGCAGCAGGACTGTGAAGCAAAGCAGGGCTTGGCAGCACTTGGTTGAAATTTATAGATTAGATGTTTAAGCTTTGAACCTTTTCAGCTTCACATCTTTACTGTGCATTCTTTTCTCAGTAAAAGCAAATATTCTATCCCAGTGTAGGTGAAGTATCTCCACATTTCCTTGTATTTCTGTGGTAGATAAAAGGGGGAAAACGCCCAGATATATGGTGGCAAAGAAATGACAGTAGCTAAACACTTGACAAAAAAATGTGAAACAAACAGCCTGAAGTACAAATACAGCCTGTATCTGGGCAGGAAAGGGAAACACATACTCATAAAAGAAACAAAATGAAAGTTCTTTCAGTCTTGTTCTTTACCTAACTATATCTAATCATGCTTTGTTTTGTTTTACAGAGTGACAAATTAATTCCATGTTATTTCAAGCGCTGGCGTTTTGCCATTTTTATATTTATTTCATAAGAATCTGTGACTAGAAATATAGTTATCCAGTTGGGGCTTATTTTTAACTAGCTTTAGAGTGATAATGAATATGCTAACATATTCTAAGATTCCCTAGTTTTGAATTTCAGCCTTAGCATAAGTACAACCAGGCAAAAAAAAAATATAGAGCTGCTTACACTTCGTTGTAACTGATGTAATTTTAATAGAAATGACATCTGGCATAATAAAAATTAAAACCTTGGTCAAGATGGTTGATGATGAACAGGTCAACATATGCTGATCTAAATGAGGCTTGCCATAGCCCAGCCTCATTTGTAGTGAGCTGGTTCTGGCAGCAATGCTCCTGCAGGCACCCATTCAGGAAGCTGAGGCAGTGGATTTGGCTAAACACAGCCCTGCTGCAGCAGCACTGGTTTATCACCTGTGGGATTACCATGGCAAATGCATCTTCAAAAGAATATCCTCTGAAAAGTCCAAAGAATGGCCCAAGAAAACTTCTGACAGAACTTTTGAATTGCACAGGGAGAAATGTACCTTCTTAGCGATGCCTCAAAGGAAGTTTCTGCGGAGGTTTTCTGTATGTTTGCCAAAAGGATCTTTTAAACATGTGCTCAAAAAGAGCCCAGGGACCTTGACCATCAGGTGAACTTAAACTCTCACCTCACAACACCCAGCCACCAGAGCTGCAAGCTAGAGCATGGGTTTTGGAGCAGTTTTCCAGAGTGGGTTCTGGTGAGGATGGCACTGGAGCCTGAAGCACGAGTCCCTCTTCCAGGTCTGCTTCTGGGGCCAGAAGAAAGGGACACTGGAAAATGATGTTAACAATGGCCTGTTCCTCTGTGATGGTCTTGTGAGCTTTCCTACAAAATCAGTCCAACAAAAGCTGTCAACTTTGCAGGACTGTGCCAGTCTGTTTAAGCTCTGTTTTTATACAAGAGAAATGTGTTAATGCATTGCAAATAACGCTGAAACTATGCAAATACCAACAAGAAATTTGTTTATCTTTGGGGATTTTTAGCAAATAAATGGTTTTTAAATGGTTATGATTTTTATGATATCAAATATTTAAATTGGTTGATGAAATTTTTTTGCATGTTTGTTTTTTAGATAGCTAATAGACATCTAGAGAAGGAAGATGATAAAAAGAAACCTCTCTTTGCTTCCATGAATTCTCTGAAAATTTTATCCCTTTTTATAAAAGACTAATGGACTTCAGCTCTCTCAGAAGAGGGCCAAATCATTTCTTGGCTAAACAGATGGATGGGGATACAATTCAGCATCATAAAGTCACCCTAGAACATGCAGGCTAAGCTGCATAAATACATAATATTAATATTAATTACATTAATGTGAAAATAATACATTATTGCACATGTTACAGCTAACGGTTGTTATATTACAGACATAAAAATAAACATACATGTGTTATCTATGCTATATTATGAAATTCATCATCTAAATTTGAACATTAATGATGTTATTAATAAGAATCTATATTATTAGTATGAAATAATCAATACAAATCTATTCTCTGCACAAAGCAGGCAAATATAAATCTATTTACTGACTAGAAAATCTGACATTTTTTCATAAAAACATTTTTGAGTTAAGAAAAATTCAAACAAGAAGATAGGCCCACAGGGAACAGAGATGAAACACAGTCAAAATATGACTCCAGTGATAAACAGCAGTAGCTGATCAGAATTGAAATATTTTCATTTTCTAAATAAACATTTTATCTGGAGATTTATTTTTTTTCACTAGCTCCTTACCATCACACATTCTTTTCTGTGATAAATAGGAAAATGTTGCATGAAGCCACTTACACTATTTCAGACTCCTCTCTGAAAATCAGGTCAAATGACAAATTGCAAAGTGTTCCTAATGGATCAGAACATATGGGGTGGTGCAGGCTTGCTGGGAGAGAATGAGTCTGTGTTTTGGTCTTCCATTTTGTAATTAGTTGTGGAAAGCACAGAGAACAGAAGAAGGAGGAGAACTTTTGTTGGAGTGGGCATCTGTAAAGCATCTTGAGGAATATTGGTTGTGTTATGAAAAGGCTCTTACTTGAGGTGTTTCTGCATGTGGGTCTTTTGGATGACTAATTGTCAAAATCCCCATATTCACTTGAAGCGAGAAGGATTATTAATGTTAAATATTTCTTCTTTAAACTAGCAGTGATGAAACATCATCAAAAACAAGAAAATAAGAGTCCTGTATCCTGACCAAACACAAGCATAAATTCTATGTTCTTTAAATAAAAAGAATATGGAAACATATAGAGTTATTCCTCATCTGTTTGGATAATAAAACACATCCCTTTGTATGTCAGAATATCACAGAGTAAATAAAAATTCACTCCGATCACATAGGCCCTGTAAATGCATTGTCAACTATGAAAAATTAAGACAAAACAAACACAAATCATTACAAAGTTGAAATTGCCATGTAGCATACTCAATTTCATTTATAAGCAAAAAAATATTAAATTTGCAACAGTGACATGTATATGCTTTAATTTAGAAAATTACTTTGGAAAACCTTTTAATAAATTTCCATTCAATTAAATATTGAAACCATATGGAGATTGTTGATGTATTTATATACCTATTTTTGTGCAGCAGAATGGAAAAGAAAACAAAAATGCTGAAAAACTAAATAACTGCCAAACTATTTATTTAAACATCTGTCTGCAGGAGGGCAGGATTTTTCGTGTTTATATTAAAAGTTTCTTCATTTTTTAAATTTTCACGTGTGTACAAAGCTGGTTGTGGCTAAATTAACTGTAAGAAAGCTGTAACTAAAATGATAATGCAGTATTTTAACTCAAGCTGAACAGACTTTAAATGTTCTATCGATATACCTCTGCATGAAGAAGAAATTGTGTTGGAACTTTGTTGCCTACCTAATAAATCAAGTACTGAAGAATTTGTACATTTTCATTGGAGAGATAGGCTCAGGACAGTCCTTAGCAAGCAGTAACAGTTGTACATCAGTAGCCCTGAGGACGAGAAGTTATAAGTGCATGGCACCAGGACTGACTATAAGGAGTCTCTGGTGATCCCACCTGCCTCTGCCTGTGATCAAGGCAGTGCCCTTTGCAGCTGGTTTTCCCTTTCCATGATTGCTGTCTGCACACAAGCCTTTTTAGAGTCCTTCAATGGACCTCTGGCTTTCCCAAGAAGATGATGCTCCTTGGAAGAGATGGATTTTCGTGTGGAGAATGTGCCACTCATCCATTGTTAGCTGATAACTCCAAGCTGTTTGCTGATCGTTTATGCTGCAATTCACCACCCAATGCTTGTTTAGCCAAATGCCCCAAGGTCTTGGTGACACACTGGGGAGAGTGAGGATTTACTGGGGATAGGAGGGTACTGATGAAAGTTCAGATAATGCTGCAGAAGGTGCAAAAAGAAACCAAAAAACAAAGTGATGCTGGATGACTACTTGAACAGTGAGACCTAACAGAAAGAAAAGAGATATGTGGTAGCCTTACACTTGAAAAGCTTTTTATAAAGTTTCAGTGTCTCTTGCAGCTCAGTTCCTAGAAAATATTCTCCCATCTTTTTCAATACCTTTTTCATATGGAATGCATTACTGAGCCCCAAGTGTGATCTTTAAATCTGCCAGTTCATAATCTTGATAATTCAGAATAACAGCTTATCAGAAGTTACAAAAGAATTAAACCTAAAAATTCTGCTGCTTTTACACCAGCTTGTCACTCTAAATGGAATGATGGATTTCAGTGCACTTCCTTGATAGAAACTTAAATACATAAAATTGGTATCAATTATCTCTGTTTGACACCATCGTATTAATCTTCCTACTGACTACTGAAATAGGCCATCCTAGACAAGTTATACCTTTGTACTCCTTTCAAGAATGTGTATTGTGCAAGAGCTTTCATTAATGTTATCATGCCCCTTGAGCCTGCTTCTCAATAACTCAATACCACCCAATTACTGACATAAAGGCCTGTCACTTTATTTACAACTCAGGAGAATCTGGAAAGGCAGTATTAGATGTGCATAATGGAAACAATCTCAGGTCTAAATTGGGAGGAATGTTGAACTGACCTTGTGGACACACAATTCTCTCAAACTATTCATATACTTGTATTTCACCATTAAAGAGTCTAATTACTGCTTTTTTCCCCTCGCTTTTTGAGACATAAAAATTTCCTGCTCACTGGGTATGAAAAGTAACACTTATCTTTCACAGGCCTAACAATAGACTTTGTAAAGGTTTCTCTGCCCTTCCATTAATTTGAGGAGATCTGCCCCATTTCCTTTGAAATGTCAAACTAGAATTAAGTGAGAAGCCTTACAAACTCCCATTTAGAAGATGTCCACTTACTCCACAATTTGGCTATGACATGCACTTGCTTGATATGTAAAGAGTCTCAGGGACCATAAGCACTTGGATGAATTGCATTTTTATCTGTTTCAGATCAACTGGCAATATTTGGATTGAATTAGCCAATTCTGAGTTATAACCATGGGGTTGCCTGGAAAAAAAAAAAAAAACAAGGAAAGTTTATCTCTGGATGGTTCAGAGGCAACAACAGACAACAGAGATAAATGGGAGAGTATATAAAAAAAGAACTGAATGAATGAATACAGAAATTAGAAATTTGGTTGAGTACTCTTTTGAAGGTAGAAATTATTTCAGCCATACTCACTGTACTGACAGATTTGAATATGAGCTGCTAAAAGCACTGGATAGAAAGACCATATTTCATATTTTGGCCTAAAAGACCTTTATTTATCCAAGAGAACTGTTATACTGTTATGTCCATAATCACTTTCTCCATTTCTTTCTTATCTCCAGTCAAAAATATTAAACTTTCTTTGTCTTTTCCCATATCCTGTCACCTCTAATGCTTACTGTAATTTGTGGAGCAAAAATAACTGGTATTTTGCCTGATTTAATGAGTCAACAGGTTGTAGGTTTTGGGTTGTCACTGTGTTAGTTGTCTTTTTCCCACTCCAGGATCATGCCTCTTGTTATATGCAAAGATACAAAAATTATAAAAACTCCACCATCTCAGTTGAACTCTGAGCATAAGTAGTGCCTCTTTACTTTCCAGCAGGTCTAACAGTGTCTCATTTCTATTTTGAGTCTAAAAGTTTAATAATCCACTTTATCATTAGATTGCTTGAACACTTGAATAAACATGCTCTGGTATGGTCATGCTCTGGTATGCTCATGCTCTGGTATCCAGTAAGACATTTATTACCCATTCCAAATAGGATTTCCTAATGTTTCCCTCCTTTTTTTGATCATGTATGTGGAAATCTTATTATATATTCATTTGAGGTGGTCTTATTTGCTCAAGTCACAACTAAGAAATGTTTTCTTTTTTCCTGCTGTTTTGCTTACCATAAAGAACTGTATCACCTAGTTCTGGCTATTGCAGTCAGATTCCTCCTGCTCATCACTTTCATATTCCTAATTCACTAAATCTTTGGATTTGGTCCAAACCTCAACAAAGTCAAAGTTTAAGTGAATTTAGGCTTATATAAATATCTCCCATTCTTCTTTCTTTTGAAGAAGGGAAAAGAAGAAAATTAGTCTCAACTAATGATAGATTAATTAAATTGCAACTCAGAATATACAGAGGGTGTGGCCTATATCTTGTGTTTCTTTTTCAGCTGTCTCTTCTTTTTTTTTTCCTCAACTGGTTTTGTGCTCTTTATGCTTCATCAGCTTTACAGTTAAATCGCTAATAACAAGCACTTTCCCTTTAAATAGTGTACTAGACCATTCAGGCATTTGCCTATAAAACAAGCAATAAATCAAAAGGAATCACCCAGGGAAATAAAAAGCAGCTAGAATAAAACCACTGTGCAAGCAGGTTATCTGATGGCTGAAATGAAGACTGCAGACTCCAGGCATCTCCTACAGTCTTTATAAGGAAAGGCAGTCGTAGTGCTCAGTGATTAGATGTAAGGTACTGATCTGTGTTCAGAAGGGGCTCTGGTATTTGCAGAATCACAGAACATGTTTAATTGGAAGGGACCCACAATGATAATTAAGTCCAGCTCCTGGGTTGGCAGGGCAATGCTGACTCACGTTCAGCTTTGTGCTGACCAGGACCCTCCAGGTCCCTTACCATGGTATTGCTTTCCAGCATCTCATTCCCCAGTCTGTCTGTACATCCAGGGTTGCCTCATCCCAGGTGCAGAATCCAGCACTTTTCCCTGCTGAGCTTTGTATGGTTGATGGATCCCAGCACCTGTAAAAACATTTTTTCCCAATGGTCCTTCTTTACTAATTCCCTGAGCAGCCTGAAGTCAGCTCTCCTCATGTCCAGAGCTGAGGTCCTGCTGGCACTTTTCCTCCTATCAACAGATTTTAAACTCGATCACTTAGTGGCCATTGTCGCCAAGAGGACCACCAATCTCCACTCATGTTGACAAGCAGTACAATGAATCCTGCTATCTCCTGTGCTAGAACTCTTTTGCCCCTCTGAGTTAGGTGCTGACACCTGTCTGGTGTCAGTAGACCAGGTATTGAGTAGATCCTTCCAAGGCTGACAAATCAAATTTTTCAGCTGGCACCAATCTCAGAGCCATGCATTGACCTGATTGATCTGCCTATTCCTATCGATGTTATTTGTTGTTACCAGAACAATCCAGGAAATAATACTTGTGCTCTTGATCCCTCTACAAATTTTCCCAGGCCCTGTAGTAATTTCTGATTGCCTGTGGACTTCTCTTTGTATTTTTATTGCACCATTCTTTACACTCTTTTCTCAATGCACCAAGCAGTTAATACAGGCCTGTCAGACCCTGAAGCCCTCCCAAAGTTTCTCTTCATCACAGATCAGTAGAATTTCACTTCTCCCTCTCCCCCAGCGCAGGGACTGAAGGTTTCATTCCTGTCACAGAACAAAGAAAGACTGAGGAAAAATCTGAAGACATATAATGAGGCCAGGCCAGTAATTTTTCTTTGTCCTGGATGAGGTCCCTGGCTGAGCCTGTAAGGGGCTCTCTCCACCTTTAGGACTAACCACCACATATCCCAAGCTCTTGTTGAGCTCTAAAGCTAGCTGCGCTTTTGTGTAGAGGTGTGTCTGGTTTAGGACAAATTTGGGAGGAAACTTCCATAGGAGTCCCTCTTGAAAAGCAGATTCAAGCTGCCCCTCCCTCAACTGGTTCGGGAAAAGATTTCCTTGGAGAAAAGTGGAAAAAACCTGTTTATTTAACAAGCAAAGTATTCATAAGCCTAAAAAATGAATAATGCAATAAAATTTCTTGCTGTTCTGAAGAGATGGCAAAGCCAGAAAGTCCCTGCCAGGTGTAGCTCGGCTCGCTCAGTCTCCATCAGTCCCTCCTGCTGGGAAATGCTCCAGCCCCGGTGTGACACAGGTGTGAGCTCCCAATGTTCCTCTTGGTTTTCAGTCCAGAGCAGGGCTAATCAGTGCCAAGAAATAGAAAAACCACAGTCCAGGGAACTTCTCTGCCTCAGCTAGCTGAAAACCAACTAAAAGCAAAGGAGAGCTCTGTCCTGCTGTCTGTCCATGCTGCAAACACAGTCCAGGAGCAGGAATGCTGAAGCTCTTGCCTCTATGTTTTGAATACAGCCACCTCAGACATTCGACCACTTCTCCTTCTACCCCACTTCACTCTCAGACCTAGTTTTAAAACTTATGTCTGGGCTAAACAGATGAATGGGGATACAATTCAGCACCATAAAGTCACCCGAGGACAAGGGGAGGGTAGGTAGCCTTCAAATCCTGCCTCCTCAGTACATGGAAGAGCCAAATCACTCCCTTGCAGTGGCCCACAAACTATGTGGGAATGAAGATGGCTTGATAACTCTCTGCATCTATAACCTCGTTGCACAGAACATGCAAGAATATGCATTTCCTAGAGTTTATATCAAGCCATGGTCTAGTCCAGAAGAACTGTTTGGCTCAGTGTGCTGCTGCATAGGGGACGTGTGAAGCCTTATGATGTTGGTCAGATAAATGATCTAAAGGTCCTTCCAGCCTCAGCCTCTATGAGTCTATTATATCGCACTCCTCAGAATCATAGACCTAAAATACGTCAGTGCCCTACTACTGATAGATGTACTGAATGTTTTTATAACCTCGCACAAAGCATTTTGACCACAGACAATTTGTGATTTTATTCCCCGTTAGTTCTGTTTCCATCAAATCAACTTTGGTTTGACAAAATAGCTCTATTTATGTTGAAGGTCACTCCTTCATAAGCAGTGATTAGTTGAATCTTTTCAACACTTAATCCATCAAAGACCTTTATTTACTATTTTTTTGACTTTGCATCTTCAAAACTATTTATTAATTTGTCCATTTAAAAGCACAGAACTAAATCCTGCTGTCCTTAATGCAGAAAAGCTCTCTGAAAAGATTGAGCTCTTTCAGAACCCCAGATTTTGGTACTTAGATTGCTTCTTTCTCAGTAACTATTAAATCTGTAAATGTTTTCTTATCAAATGGTAAGCTGTATAGAAAAGAAAGACCATCCTGCTCTAGCTACTTTTAGTTCACACCTAAAAAAGCTAATTGTCAAAAATTTTATTAACTTGACTTGACTTGCTCTTGCATAGCAAATATGGTTGAATTGGCTTTTATCTTTCCAGTTTATTACAGCATGATCACCATATCTGTCAATACAGTCGGTTTTAATACTGGATAAACAAAGCACAGAGGGGTTAATCTCAGTATTTATGTAATACCTAATAACACATTCAGCGAAGAATCCTCAGAGCAAGAAAGGTCTTTCTCATTTACTTAATAAAAGGATGCATGAAAATATGTCCTTACAATTTTACTCAGGCATTGACATTGCAGATAATGCATGATCATAAGGACATGGTCTGTGTTTACATGTGATTAGAAAGTGATTCCAATTTATTTTCAATTATTTTAAGGATTACAATAACTCCTCTACCTATGGCCACTGTGGGTGGCTATAACAGAACCGGGCCAGCTGGGGAATCCATGGCATAAATATATAGAGAGATGGGAACAATGGGGGTGCTGAAAACAAAGAACTTTTAATGTATAAAATAACAAACACAGAAAAACTGCATGGTATGAGGGGCAACCTCCAGAGACCTTGAAACCCAGAAAGCAAAGAGGTATATAGATGGGGTGAGGGGTACAGGATCCAATCAATAACGAGGATAAAGTACAAAACCATAAATGTAGCTGGCAGCCAGCCAACCATATATTGAAACTAAGAACAACAAGTAACAAACTAGTTAACATATTATTTCCCATGAGACAATTCTTCTTTCTATTCTCTTGCCATCATATAAAGGTTGTCCTTTCTCCTAGCTAGGTGTCTCTCAGGTTTTGAAGCTGAAGCTCTCTGCATCTGCAGGTGAAGCCAGCTCCCTGTCCACCCCAATTTCCACATCTATCCTTGCTGAATCTTGTGACAAACTGCAAAGATTTTGCTTCCCTGGTTAGACAATCTACATCAAGAATTATGTTCCTGGAGCAAAGGCTGCCAACCACTTACATGGCACACAGGGTGGAAAAGGATTCCTGTGGGCACAGATATCAGGCAGGAATAACTCAGGAACTGGGCTAAAGCTTTCCCCATTCCCCGTGTCCCTGCAACAAGCACTGTCAGAAATGGAAGCATGACTTAATGAACCCCAGTTTGGTCCTGGCCTCGTTTGAGGCAGAATCCCCAAATGAGTCTCTTTATGCTGGGCCTGAGGTAATGCCACAACCCAGCCCATAGATGTGCGATATATACCTTTTTAAATAAAAGCAGTTATAACTTCACTTATTCCCTTCCAGATCATTTAGATACTCAAATTACCAAGGTTTTAGTGACAGAAATGCAACGAAAGGAGCACAAACTCTATGTGGCAATAAACTTTAGTATTTAAAATAGCTTAATAAAATGAACTTCACCTCAGAAGTGCTTCTTGCAGTTTAATGTGTAAGTTTTAATTATTTCATTCTGAATTAGCAGAACTTGTTAAAAATGTTTGATTGTTTTTAGAACAGAGTAGGGTGTCTGGACACTCTCAAGCACATTCAGCTTGGTACTATAGTCCATTTCAGGATGAATTGAAGATGCTTTAGTTCCTTACAGGTGTTTGAATACAGAAGTGAATGCTTTGCTATTCAGTACAGACAATTTTCCCCAGCCAACAAAAGTGAAAAATCACCACAGCAGATGAAAAAACCTCCAGTCCCAATGTTTCTGCCTTATATAAAACTGTTCTCCTCATGCAGTTGTGGTAAAAGAAAAATGTGTGTTACAGAGTCACTCCTCTTCTAGCAGGACTTCAGTTTTCCTCTCTGCAAATGTAAACATCCTGAATGATGTGTAAAACAGTTACTTTCAATGACTGTATGAAAACTGGGAAGTTTTCAAGGGTTTTTTTTTGTTCTGTTGATTGGTTTTTTTCCAGCAGGTACAAATCCAGTGCTTAGACCTCTGGTGTTATTACTGTCCTTAACAGGTAAGGAGGTGTAGGGTGGTGAGTGATGTGCAGAATAAACCTCCCTGCAGTACCAGTGAGACACAGCCCAAGACTTCAACTGGTTTCAACCCAACCCCAAGCAGGGACAGACAGATTTCAGCTGCTCAGAACCTTGTCCATTGAAGTCCTCAGTATCTCTAAGCATCTCCTCCTAAACAGATCCAACCTAACACCAGTGACAGCACTGCAAGTCTGTTTCTTAGACTCTATTTCTATTTCTCACGGATATCCACTGAATTTCCCTGGCAAAAGTGACACTGGAGCCTGATAATTTCTGGAGCAGGGTGAAATGGGCAAGAGAGGTGGCTGGTATAAAAGTTAGTGAAGAGAGCCTGCCTCTGGTGTGAAGCTGCATCTGCAGGGAGTGTCATCTGACACGGGCAGAGGAGCTCAGGATAACCTCCACATCCTCCTCTCTGAGTTCACCACCTTATGTCCAAACTGTGCTGGTTTGTCCATTAGTGTGGAACTCATTTCTCTTGACACTGTTGCCCCAATGTCCTGGTATCCTACCCAGAAACGGGAGACCTTTATGCACCTATGCACCTATTGTGCACAGTCTTGGTGCCACAAAGAACATAAAGCTCTTAGAGATGATATAAAGAAGGACCACAAAAATGGTGCAGCCATATAAAGAGCATATGAGGTTTCCTGACTTGCTCAGCCTGAAGAAGACAAGACTGAGGGAAAACCCCATCACAATCTACAGCTTCCTTATGAGGTGAAGTGTAGGAGCTGATGCCAATCTCTTCTCTCTGGTGACCAATGGCAGGACTCAAGGGAATGGCATTAAAGTTTTTCAGGGGAGGTTTAGGTTGGGTATCAGGCAAAGATTCTTCACCCAGAGTGTGGCTGAGCATTGGAACAGGATCCCCAGGGAACTGGTCAAAGCACTAAGCCTGAGAGAGTTCAAGAAGCATTTAGCCCATGCTCTCAGGCACAGGGGTGACTCTTGGGGATTGTGCTGTGCAGGGTCAGGAGTTGGACTTTGATGATTCTTATGGGTTCCTTCCTCTGTGAGCTTCTGGGTGCTGCACACCGGCTGAACACGCCATTTATTGGCAATCTGAAAAGAGCCTTTGTGTCTCTTTATCAGTTCTGTGCCTCAGAACTGTGTGCTAATGTAAAAATGGAAATCCCCAGCAATTAACAGCTGTTTCTACATTAGCAGAGCTCCCAAGGTTCTGCTATCTCCCTTTGTCTTCAAACATTTTATTAGAAATTTGACACCAGTGATGTTCTAATTAAAATCCATTTCCTAGAATGAAGTACTTCTATATACAGCACTGTGGATTTATTCTTTCAAGACTGCCTCCAATTTCAAGGTTGCTTACAAGTGTTACAAATAGTTCTATTTTCATAGAGAGAATCATCATTGACATGGTGCTTAGGCTACATTTCTGAAGATTGTTGATTGTTGATTTCTCTTAAGATCTGGTAATTCTCAATGGACCTCATTTAGACACCAATGCTGTGTGTCTAAATTTGTTTCTGACTTTGTACAGAGAAGTTATGGTCACGTATGTGGAGAGACACCAAAACCCATTCTGGGGATGAAAAGATAATTTGTCATAAAATGAACCTAGAAAGCAGCTTGTATCTTGCATATCAACAGAAAAAAAAACAACTTTATTTGAGTTATGCATTGTTCTATGGAAGTAACAACACATGATTTGAATGAAATAAAAAGGAACATCTTGCTTTTGAAAATGTCTTGGGGGCTAAAGAAAATATTTTTTTATGTTCTAACTTTCCATAATCTGAATGACATTAGAAGAGAATGAGACACATTCTTGACTGAATTTGTAATTTAAAAAATTTAGGAGTGGAGTTGTTATTCATATAACTGTGGGATGCAAACTTTTTATCAGAAAAACATCGTCTATTCATTTCAGTGGATTTGAAGGGAATTCTGTGCGGGAAAGAACTTCTTCCTGAGCTTATTAGATGTAAATAATTTAAGATGGTAAAAAAGTATCCCATTTTACAACCCATTTAAATAATAGTGGCAGCCCTTGAGATCCATAGCTCATGACTCCTAATCTAGAAACAAAGATAGTCAGTTATTCAGTAAACAAACTGGAAAGACATTATAATAATGGTTTATATCTCTTATTAGATCCAGTTATAATTCATCTCAAAGCTCCTCTATAATGACGCTGCAGTGTGTTTTTTTGAGGTAAGATGTTTTACAGCAACGAGTCTCAGTAGTCCACCAGGCACTTATACATGCTGTACTGAGCTCTAAACAGATGCCAGATACTGAAAAATACCATTGTGGTATAATGCCTCATATTGGTTTTTGGCTCAAACACAATTTTGATTTTTCGGTTGTATTTTCATCACTGTGAATGTCTGAGATACTGACAAAATAATTATGTTTATTGTGTTGAGGATTTTCACTGGTCCATATTTTGGTAACAATTGTGTTTCCCCAGAATTTTAACAGCCAACCATGAAGTCAGGCTAAGAATTAAGCACACAGAACTCTGCTGTGTATTTTACTTCCCCTCTGTTGTGGCCAAATTAAACATATGGTTTCAAGTCTAGTGGATGTAGACCTGCACGAATTCAAGTTCGTTCAGGTATTCCTGTGCAGTGAGTTGAGGTCTCTACATGTATGATGTGTCTGATGTATGATGCAGTCTTTCCCATGGAAAAAACACTGCTAATGTCAGGTCCTTATAGCAGGAGTTTATTAATGTATACTGCAGAACAACACAGAGGGGTCCCAGATGATTCTTCTGGCTCAGTGCTTTGGCATTGTAATCACTTTAACTGTGGGAATTTCCCTGAACCCCGCTACACCTACAGTTGTGGGTTATCTACTTCTGGACTTTTTCATGAGTGAAGAGTTGTTTTTCTTTTCAGTTCTCTGGGATTTTGATAACTGTGTGAATACTACAAGGCATTCGGTATTCCTTTGCACACAAGCATTAGTTCAGAGCAATTGAGCAATGGAGTTCTTCTAAGTTTTTGGTGTAAATACCTTAACTCACGTTAATTAAAATATTCTACCATATTCTGTTTAACTTTAGATACAAATATGAAGGAAGTATTTGTCACAGTTAAAAGCATGAAGGGTTTGCCTAATTTTGTTTATTCCCTATTAAAATCTGAATACTGAATAACAAAATACTGTTGGACGAGGTCTGTTTAAATTAGCCTACCCCAGCAGATGGATTATGTGACTGCTTTAACCATTTCTTTTTCCTTTTTTTTTTTTTTGGGGGGGGGGGTACTACCTAATTTGAGTGATTCTTTTTGTTTATAACTTCATGCGATCTTTATAGTCTTCTTTTAACAGAAAAGTGAACTTTTGAGCTTCTAAAATGAAGATCCTCTGGAATGCAAAACACATCTTGTGTGAATTTTGCATAAGTTATATGATTTGGAAAAAAAAGTGCTAAAATTTTCTGTAAATCAATCTTAAGCAGATAAAAAAATACTGTATTATTTCTTGTTGAGCATTTATTCTTTACTCGCATTCACTTTCTTCATGCGTAACTGAGCCTGCAAAATATTTTCTTTCAGGTTAGCTATTATTACTTAGCACATTGATTTTTTGAAGATGAATGTTGGTTTTAGTACCAACAGAATTCAGATTTCTGTACTTGGCGTTTTGTCTAACATAATCTGTAACACTGAATGATGAATGACATTTCATTATATAAGTATTTTATTTTACCACATATTTGTTTATCCAAAGGAGTTCAAATATTGGATATCTGAAATGCTGCTATGAGTGGAGAACCTCTAAATATGCTCATTGTGTAGTCTAACACCATGATATTAATGATTTATTCTCCCTCAGAAAAATCAAAAGGTTCATTTGATTTTTTTTCCAGAACATTAAAACAAAGAATAAGATATTGGCTCAACTGCATTCATCACGAGCTTTGGTGTTATCGAACATGAGTCTGTGATTTCAATCCAAAGGAGGAAAAGGGGGATGAGAGGATGGGATGGAACACAGATGCTTTCTGTAAGTCCCTGCTGTCACCCAGAGCCACGGCCCCTCTGCAGAACAGCAGACTGTGAGGAACAATGTAATCCACAGTGCCTTGTGTTCCAGTGGCTGATTAAATATTTTATGTGCTAGGAGAGAAAACAAGCTCCCTTCTTTTCCTAGGGAGTGAGCACGCTGAAGAGCTTCAGTGTGTTTATCATTACATTACAGTGCCTTGGAGCTGATGAGCTGCTTTGAGATGCAGCAGTGGAAGACACCAGCCTTCTCACTTGGATTACAATTATTTTCCCAATTTTTCTTAAATTCTACAGTAATTTTGTCACCTTTAATCCTACTCTGAAATGTGAAATCATGAAAATTATGAAGTAGTAGTTTAAAATTCTCCACTTTAAATTTTTTAGGGGAGCAGGGTTTGATTTCTTACAAAATTTAAGTGTTTGTGGTAAGAGTCCTGGACAATATTGTAAGAAGGCAAAGAACAATCATTTGGTGGGTGATAAAGGGTTTCTGTCTGTAACTGGTTTCTATATTTTATGCTGTTTGCATATATCTATATTTTGCATATATCTGTATTTTTTACTTTCTGCAAAGACCAAAGATAAACCTGAACATCTCTTGTCATTAGACATTTTTGGCTATCTGTCTTGTCAATCAGGAAGCTTTAACATGCTCAGAATTCAACCTTACACACGTTATTTTATTTTAAATTGCTATCTGAGTACCTCAAATATGAACCTGTCCACACTTACCTAGACTATTTTAATTTAGAGGGTTATTTCTTATTGTAATGACTGTGGATACAATCAGACAATGCAGAAAGCTTCATTTCTTAACTGCATGTTAATTCCTAGACTGTTCTCCTCACAGTCATTTCATAATTTTGTTGAAAACTGAAACTGGATGAATGACTGGCAAGGGGTGGAGTTTTTTGTTTGTTTTGTTTTGTTTTAGTGGAAGGTTGTTTTTTAAATTATATTACTTTAATATAGCTCTCTAAGAAATATTTTATACCAGCCTTGATTACTTTGAACTTCCGAGCCTTATTCAATTAGAAGTTTTGTCTGAATGCAATTTGTAGATGTCACTGAAAAAGTTTAGGTGAACCACCACTGAAACTAATAAATACCTAGAAGGGCTCAGCTTGGAACATATATAAAAGAGTTAAGGTCTGTTATGATATAAGGCAATAAACAATAGCAGCTTTCCTTCAAAACACGTTTCTGCTGAAAATGCACAAGTGAATAGATTTTGCTTGGCTAAGAAAGGAGTAACAGACTGTTTCAATGCATTGGATAGGATCAAACTAAATTTCTAGTATGTAGACTTAACATTATACTCTTTTGCTCCTTAAATCATAGCTTTAGTTATGTTTAGCTAAGGTTTACCTTCTAGTAAGCTTTGAGTGTCATAAAAAAAAATATAAATTGTACGGGCACAGGAGAATAATTAATCCCAAATTTCTGTGCTAAAGACTCACAGGCTCAGAAGAACAAGGAGGTCAGACCAGAAACAATGTTATCTTTACATATTTTGACCAGAATTTTTTTTTTTTTTTTTTTTATTTAACACAATTCCCTAGTACCAACCTTTCCACTCAGGTTGCCTTCCCTGTTACAGGATAAAACTCCTGGCATAATAGTGACCAGTTCTCCTCTGGCATGTGAAAGCCTTCCCAAGGGAAGAAAAGTCTGTCACCAAGGTATGACCAGCTGATTGTGTTTGGCCCAGACTGGGAGAGGCAATAGTGTGGCTCTTTGGTGAAGGACAAAAAATGACTTAAAGAAATCCCATCTCAGGGTGTCAGACATCGAGACCTGATATTTCTAAATTGAAATTAACATTATCTCTTGAGAAATTTTAACTTTTTCATACTACTACATAGTGATTTTTTCATTAAAAAATTTTAGACTATTTTAATATACATTTTTCACTCCCATCCACACAACTCACTAGAAAATATATTTGGTTGGCCATTAAGCAGTGTTAGTAAAAAATGTGCAGAAGGAATATCTTCATATTTACAATAGGCCATAAACATACCTATTAAAAATAACATTGACAGGTCATAAAGAGCTCTTTAGAAATAATAGGTAATTAAATGTGGACATCTTATTATTTTCCATCCTTTTCTCTTCCTATGCAAGTTTATTTGGTAAATGATACAGGTAGAGGCACTAACAGTCCACACATGGCTGTGTGCCTGCCCAGTCCCTCTTGTGATCCCATTTCAGCAGCCTGCACACCAGGCTGATGGTTCCTACTTACCTCCCTTCACCTGCCACAGATAAGGATATTTGGTTCTTGTTTGCATGCAAGTTTATGAAGGTAATTTCTGCAAATGATTATATTTTTAATGCTTTTGACTCTGCAGCCTAAATGTATTTAGCTTGCTTTCTAGAAGAAAGTAAACTAGAATAAATCACAAAGAACATTCTCTTTTCCTGACATACTGAAATATTACTGGAAAACCACATTATACATGTATTACAACTCAGAATCAATTTGATATTTATTAGAACTACTCTAAACTAATCCCAGGAGTCACAGAAACGAATTCTGCTGGAAAGAGAAGATTTTTTTACACAGACAAACAGACAGCTTTTGTACTATCTGTCAGTAACAATGGCAGTAAAAGCAGTGCTTAAACATGACAAATGATGAGTATTGCTGCACTAAGTATGATTGTGCAGGTATGGCTGCACCAAGCCAGCCTTTACAGCCACCATCTCAGTATGGCTGTGATTGTGCAGCCGAATTTACAACTGGAACTGAAGTAGTAGTGGGAGAAAATGTATTTCTTTTGGTCAGTTGTGATCCTCTGAACTACTCTCTTCATGAATATTGAAGTGTTCCACCTAGTATCCCTACTCAGAACAGAAAAATTTTACAGCCTAATATGTAGAATATTTTTGAATAGTTAATTTGAAAGAACAGTTTCTAATTTATAGTTCTAATTTAACCTTTTTTTACACAGGTTGCCCACTAAGGAAGCAGAAACACCAGGTTGTACTTACTGGTGCAGTGTAATAATACATTCCTCAGTGAGAATTTTCACTGTTCTGTCTTTCTTTGGTCTTCAGACTGAGAGTTTTGAATAAAAACTCTCTCAGTCTTCAGACTGAGTCACTTTTGAATAAAAGTGACTTGGAGTCTGTATCTCAGACTGGCATGAACTGCTCGAACAAGCCAGAAAATTTCCTAATTGTGAATAGTTAATTTGTTCCATGCTACTGCTGCCATCAGATATTTCCCCATTTATCTTCTGCTTCAGTTTTCTGTGATGGACAGAAGTGGATAAAGTCAAAGCCTGTTTATCTGCATGTGGTGACTACGGTGGGAATTTCTCTGACTTCATGCCTCTTCACTCATGAGTCATAGCTTGATCCTCACATACTCCTGGATGACACCCTCAAACTCCTTTTTGTTCACTTTATTACCACAGCAGAATAAAGGCCAACAGTATTTAATTTCTTGTTACTGTTGTTTATTTTTATTACACTGAGCAGAGAAGCCCTGACTACACAAAGGCACCTGTTATAAAACCATATGTGAAAGATCATCTCTGTGTCAAAGAACTTGTGCTATAAACTAGGAGGGGAGCAATAAGGAAAAAGGAAGTAAAAGTGACATACTCGAGGTCAAAAATGTTCCTGTAGACCTCACTGTTTCTCTTGTTGAGTCTTATCTAAGGCAATTATATAAAACCTGGAATATTGTGTGCACCAGATTAAGTTGCTATATGACAATTACTTTGAAAACAGAAGATGTTTCTACCCACACAGTAATCTTTCAGAGAGACTAATGAGGATGTGTATGAAACATCTGCTGCTTGCCTTCCATTAGATGAAACACTTCTGAAAACAGGAAATCCCTCTTAGTCAAAGTAAAATAGGATTATAATAACAATGATCATCTGTGAACTAGAAGCCAAAAGCTAGTGAGGTAGACAAGTCCAATGCCATTTTAAACATCAGCCACTGAAAAGACACTGAAAAACCTGTTACATTAAACAAATGTAACCAGTGTTTCAGTGTTAGAGGAAGCTGTCTGCAATGAAAGATGGACTTAATTCAAGGTTGATTTCCATTGTGAATGGAATATGTTATACCCTTCTTATTGGAAACAGCTTTGCTGCACCTTCATGCAGAATTTCCCAAAACCTCACTGAAGCTAACTGTGGACTATAGTGTCAGACAGTGTTTGACATTACCTGCTGAAGACTCAGGAAAAAGAAAACTTGACTGCTGATAAAAGTGCAGCCAAACAGGCTGTCCTTGTCCCCAGAGCCACGGGCTAGCATGGTTTGGGTAGTGCCCGTGGCCAGTGATGTGCAAAGAAGGGATGAGAGCAGCACTCTGGGCAGCTCTGATGAGCACGAACCCCTTTGCAGAGGCACTGAACAGACATTGCCTTTGGCATGAGCTTGGCTCAGGGCTTCAATTTGTCTCCAGAATCTGTCACAAGATAATATAGTTTCTGCTCCTAGTAAAATAAGTTATTATTCCATTGATGTTTATTTTCTCCTCTTTATTTTCTCATAGGAGGAACATAGGAATGTTGTTGCTGAAATAGCTTGTGAAATTAAACTATATTAGTGAGATTCATATTAGCTAACTAATTCTCACAGTATTCTGAAATACTTTGGAGAAGGTCTGGAACCCTAATTTAGCAATATTTGTTTGGTTGTGGTTTTTTTCATTGTGATAAATATCCAAACAGCATATTTTATTTTTATGAAATCCACTAATTTTTAATATTTCTTATAAACTCCCCCTAAAAATAATGTTAGCATTAAAAGTATGTCTTTCAGCAGCTTACAGAGTAGTTCTCTAGTTTGTTAACGATTATTACTGGAATGGCTGTGATCCTAGGAACCCTTAGTCGTTTCTGACATTCTTTCCCTGTGACTAATTATTTTTCAGACTGTTTTAATTGCAGGGTGTAGGAGGTATTTTTTATAACTGCTAAGTATTAGAAAGGGACATGCTCTGCAGATCATTAAATATGGTATCAGGAATAAGCATTTTTCTGAGACCAATGATATTTGTCAAAATTAGTCAATGTGTTTGTTGAGGGCAAGAGGCCATCTCCAGGAAATGTCTCCCAATAATTGCTGGCATGGTAAGAGCTGTTAATTATTTAAGGTGATATGGAGACTGTAGATCTCAGGAGAAATGGATTTCTTGTTTCTTTTGTTTACAATCAGGATGCATTAAAAACCCTGAGTTAATTGCATTTGTTTTTGAAACATACCCAGACTGAGAATTTTTTGGTAGCCTGCAAACATTGCTAAAGAGAAGGCAAGTAAGAGACATAAAAATATTATGCATATTTCATGGCTTCCTATCAGAACATAAAGTGATGTAAAATAAAACTTTTAAAAGATTTGAACATCTATGCTCAACTTAAACTAGGCCAACATCACTGTGTACTTTCAAAGTCATTCACTAATGAGACTACCTATAAAACCTAGGTCAGAGGTACTGCTTTGCAGTGCTGTCAGGTAAAGCTTTTGCTTTCATTCTATCTGATTTTGTCAAAGCAAGGGGGTCATGGTCTCCATGAGTGCCCTAAGCCCCAGGTGACAAGAGCATGTCAGGAGTGATCAGGAGTCTGAAAACCTATGAGCCAATATCGAAGGAATTGGGACTTGTAGCCTAAAGAAAAGAAGATTGAAGAAGTGACTCAGTAGCAACTTTGCTAGGTATAAAGATATACCTGGAGGGAACTAACTCTCTGTGTCCAAACAATCAAACAAAATGAAACAAAAACTCCAATCAAAGCAATGCATTGGAATGAAGGTTGTCCAGTGTAATTTGAATTATCACTTCTCAGAGGCAACTTAAACATAATAGTTCTTGCCTTGAGGGATGTGGCTTCATCAAGCTCTATTCTAGAGCTTTTTTGGCAAGACATTTATGGAAGAAACCCACCTGGAATCCTGTATAGACTTTCCCAATGAAAGTATAATCACACTAGGTCTGATTCTAGTAGAATGTCGCATTTTTTGTCACTTTTGGGGTGTTTTCTTAGGTTTTTTGGCGGGAGGCTTGTGTTTGTTTGTTTTTTATTTTTTTGTTTTTCTTTACTTGTTTTTGGTTTTGTTATTGTTGTTTTTGCTCAGAATAATCCTTATCACCGGCTAAAGAGTTTTGTTTGGAAGAGTCCAAACCACTTACTTGGATCACCACTAAGGGGTTGGGCATTACCAATCACTGCTGGAGTTCAGCAATGCCAGTCTCCCTGCGGTGCAGCTGACGGGCACCGTGCGCTTAGAAAATCCCACCTTGGTTTATCCCGGAGCTCCCGGCATTACGGCATCCTGGAGCACATCGTTCGGCAGCGCTGCCGACCACATTTGGGTGAGCTGAGGGCAGCAGTGCGGGTTCTGCAGCAGTGCAGTTCCTGCAGCAGTGTGGGTTCTGCAGCAGTGCGGTTCCTGCAGCAGTGCGGTTCCTGCAGCAGTGCGGGTTCCTGCAGCAGTGCGGGTTCCTGCAGCAGTGCGGTTCCTGCAGCAGTGCGGGTTCCTGCAGCAGTGCGGTTCCTGCAGCAGTGCAGTTCCTGCAGCAGTGCGGTTCCTGCAGCAGTGCAGGTTCTGCAGCAGTGCGGTTCCTGCAGCAGTGCAGTTCCTGCAGCAGTGCGGGTTCCTGCAGCAGTGCGGGTTCCTGCAGCAGTGCAGTTCCTGCAGCAGTGCAGTTCCTGCAGCAGTGCGGGTTCCCGCAGCAGTGCGGGTTCCTGCAGCAGTGCAGTTCCTGCAGCAGTGCGGGTT
Source organism: Acridotheres tristis (assembly GCA_037013685.1). Lineage (NCBI taxonomy): Eukaryota > Metazoa > Chordata > Aves > Passeriformes > Sturnidae > Acridotheres > Acridotheres tristis. The sequence continues at coordinate 58,309,913 of CM072888.1, read as the reverse complement.
CCTGCAGCAGTGCAGTTCCTGCAGCAGTGCGGTTCCTGCAGCAGTGCAGTTCCTGCAGCAGTGCGGGTTCCTGCAGCAGTGCGGTTTCCGCAGCAGTGCAGTTCCTGCAGCAGTGCGGGTTCCGCGTGCCCGCTGCAGTACCCGGTCACGGTGCTAGATGGCGCTCGAGCCCGCACAGACGGACCCCGCTGCGGCCGGAGGGAGCCGGGAAAGGGAGAAGGGAAAATCCCGGGATGTTCTGTTTGTTCTCTGCTGCTTCTGCTTTCCACAGCACCTCCAATGGAAAGAGCACCTCAGCTGCCTTGCTTACCGAATGGATGCTTTATTCAGATTTGCCCCACATTGCTAAGCTCGCATATTTTATGTGTTTTTACAGTGTTTTTCTATTTACAGCAAGGCTGACTAAATATATTTTGATGACGAGACAATTTACCAAAAGCTAGCATTTTGGGAAGACTAACATTATTCAGGGAAAAGAAATGGAGAACTGTTAAAATACTTTATTTCAACATTTTAAGAGGATGGTTGCTTTCTTTTTTTTTTCTTTCCTTATTTTTTCTTTTTTTTTTTTTCTCCTAAAGATCATAATTACTTAAAAGCCTTTTTCTTTCACATTTACTTCTCTGAGGTTCACTTGATGGAGAAGAAATAAAGTTAATGATATCCATAAGTGTAAAGTGTGCACTGTACCAATAATGGATTGGAAAGGTTCAGATAAAACGGAAAAGAACTGTTGTATGCTTTTCCTGGTTTCACAAAACAAATAATATAATTAAGCTAACACATATTATGTGGAATAAATCGGAATAAATTATACACATAATAAATATTTTGCATATAATAAATCGAAACTCACTTTCCCTTAGTTTTAGTTCTATCTAATGTACACATTCCTTATTTTCACAGTTATAGTAGCAACAAATTCCAGCACATTTTTGTGTGGTTTAAGTTCGTCCTTTGGTGTCTGTTGAGGGTTTTTTTAAGGGACCAATCCAAGTTTTAAGACATATTGAAGAGCAAAATGTTTTTTCAATGGAATATGTTAAAATGTCTTACAAAGCCTATGAAAAAAAAGTTAAAACTTATTGCATTTCCTATGGGGAAATTTCTGGTATCAGATAATAGGTAGAAGTACTCAAGGGATAAAATTTATTCATAGATAAATAATTCAAGTATTGGCAATAAGAATATAAGAATTATTCTCAAACTCATTACATTGTTTGTATATTATGTAATTTTGAAAACTACTTAAAACTATAAAAAGCTGAAATCTAATTTGCTTGATGGTAATAAATTCTGGAATTACAACATTTTCCTGAGTAGTTTAAGGGAATTTAACATTGATTAGGGTTTTAACTAGGAAAACAACAAGATTGACTATGATTCTGTGGAGATAAACTGTAACAGACATCTTTGTAGGTCAGATTCAATTAATTTACAGCCAAAAGAGCATGAAACCACACTGTAATTTAACAGGCCAAATGTATGACTGAGTTTCATTCATGGAAGAAATTGACCACACTGTTTCCATTATCAACATTATTAGACAGCATCAGTTGTTTTCTGAACCGTTTTTCAATTAATTGCTTCATTTTTTTCGGACATAGAACAAGATGGTCACTCAGCTCATATCTGTATGTCTCATGAAACCACTGAAATTATCATTCCTGTCCCTTTGTGATGTGGAGTATGTGTCAAAGATGGGACAATCTAAATAGCCACAAGAAGAAAACTGCTCAGAGAAATTCCTGTGATGAATGAACACTTGCTGATAAATGGTGTTTCCTGTGACCCTAACACCCGAAAGAGGGAAGAGTTAAACTCTGCTCATGCTAGGACCTGGCCAAACACCAGTTATGGAGGGTTTCCATGGTCCCAGGTCCAAACCGGGATAACAAAGTCATTTTGGGTTTACACTGGAATTTAATTTGCATGTCAGCAGCAAGTCTTTGCCTGACATACAGCAGATGTGTCTTTTAACAAAAAAGGTTTTAATCCCTTTGCGATGAATGAATTCTGTATTCAGCTGTGGTCATATTTTGTTTATTGAGTCATGAAATGTGACAGCTCATACAAGAGTCATTTTTTTCCAGTAAGTTCAATACAAACTTTTCCTTATCTATTTATCATGACTTAAGTCAAGGGACAGTGCTCAGGTCAGTTAGAGAAGACTTGAAAATGTATCTTGATTACTTAAAAAAAAAAATAACAAAATAATTCTTTACTTTTACCTGGGGAAAATCCATGGGCTTTTTCTTTGCTCTGTTCCTTCTAAAAAGGCATGTTTGTTCTATATTATGTATTTTAGAAACCACAGCCTGTTCACTTGAGCACTTCAATACCCATCAGTTCCTGCTTTGGCATGCTTTGCCCCTCTTGATGTGAATTTCCACTCAAAACACTTTGCCATTTCCATCTGATTGGATAACCTCTCCTGAAACAATCACTTAAACCACTCTTGGCAAAGCCCTCAGTAGAAAAGAATCCCAGCATGGACTTCTATCCCACTGACTATTTACAGATTTTATGTAAGGAATGTAGGAGTTGTGATAAGCAAAGACCCAGTAGAACAAGGACTAGGACATGGTTCTAATTTATTGCTGGCCAATTTACTGCTGCTGACCAAATGTAGTTCTCATTTAAATACTGAATTTCTACGTCAAACAGACACTTAAGTGAAAAGAGTAAAGAGCTGTGCTCCCCTCTTTCCTTTTCCACCCAAGCAGCAGCTAGATGGGATACAGGGATGCTTCCTCTGGTGTCTGGGCATGAAGTGAGTCACGTTCCTAAGAGATGCATCTCAGAAGCAGAGGAAGACATTGCACCCTGCTCTGTGTCTGCCTGCATGGCTGTGCTGGACCCTGTCTAATTCCTGTCAGGGTCATGGAGGGAAGGCCAGCAGCAGAGGTTGGAGTGCTCCTGCATGGACAGGAGCCAGCTGCCCCTGACGAGCTCTGGAGAGAGCCAGACTCCCAGCAGGGGCAGATGAAGCTGCTTGTGAGGAACCTCACAGGTCCTTTACTAACAGTGAGCTGCTGGGCAGAGCTGGCTGAGGGCTTTGCCTCTTTCACAGGCAATGCAGTACCAGTGTCAGCATGCTGAGAACCACAGTTTTTCACAGAAGAATTGAAGGTGTGTGGCTTGGCACATACCACCTGAGCCCAGGAATCCACTCAAATGGTAATTGCACATGGTGAGGAAAAAACTTACTTGTTAGAGATGGTCTAGCTCTGGATGATCCAGACCTTTCTCAAGAAAGGCCTTGTTTGACCCCAGAAAAGGTTCGTATTTACACTTTCTACTCAGCTGAGAAATTTTCTGTATTGGCCTTTAAAGGTATGTGTTTATCAGTCACTCTTTTGTTAGGTGTAATGTGAGCCTTTGTGAAAAGGGTACATAATAGCTCTTGACATTTACCGTTTCACAAAGGTTTCCATGAACTCTGGATCTATTTGGAAAGTAAGAGTTATCATGATTAGAGTTACTATAAAAATATCTTCTTTCCAGAGAATCCTGCATAGGCAGAAAGGAGAAAAATTCTCTTTTCTGTAAAAATAAAAAATATGTCCAGTGATAAAATGTGCCATAGATAAACAAAAGTCCAAAATGAAGAAGTTCCCAGGTTAATATTTATATGTCAATAGTCAAGCTAAGTTACATACTATTCACTTTAAAGAGTATTTCAGTGATGCTGCCCTTCTTAGACTGTGAGAAAACTTGTGATTTTTTGGGGGTTTGAGTGTTTGTAGGGTTTTTGAGTGTGTGTGTGTGTGTGTGTGTGCCATTTCCACTGCTAGTACACTGCAGATGTGTAAGTAATAATCAAGACCTCTACAAGTTTAACTTTCATTACACAAGTTGCCTGGAGCACAGACATTGACACATCCCTCCTGAAAAATTTCCCATAGAATTGAAATCTTCTCATCTCACTCCTGTTCCAACATGTATTTTAGGCCCACAGTAAACTTGAAACCTTCAAAAGAAGAGATTTGCTTGCTACATTTTTAGATGCTTTCTGTAGCAGGAAATTATAGTGCTTCTAAGATGCAGTGAGCTGTCTGCAGAACACATACACAGTCTACTCGAAAAGCATATTAGAGCAGTAGCATGCCTCATTTCAGAGCTAAATCTATCCAAGTCCGCAGAAATAATGTTAGAAAGTCCTTCACTGGTAGGAAATGTAATCACCTCTGAAAGTGTGAACTCCCAGAAATGCTGAGCTAGGGATTTTCAAACCTTGATTGCAATCTCATTATGAACAAGAGACACGATCTTCTGTAAAGTGAGCCCAATGCCTTGCATTTGGTTGCAGGATTGCCACTTGCATGCTGTCAGGGAAGGAGGCATCAGCAGAGGCACATGAGAGTTCAGCTCCGAGCTGTACCAGAGAAAACTGCAAAGACTCACAGCTTATTTACATTAAAATATTTTTGGAGTAAGATATGCAAACAATGGTAAAATATGAAGAATATAAATGGTGAGCAGAAGGTGAGCAGTATGTTTGGGAGCTGTGAAAGAACTGAAGGAATGCCAGGCTTGGATTAATTTTTTATTCGCTGTTTCCTAGCTTAAGAACAGAATAAAAGTACAAACCACATGCATCTCTTTGAAAAAACAGACCTTGAAAAAATAAAATGAAAGCCATTAGTCTGAGAAGGAAACACTAATATCTGGGGAACAGTAAGAGGAACTTTGCCATAGAGGAAGGAGAGCCTCCTTCAGATGACCTTAAAATTGCTTGTGGAGGCCATAATGGGATGGGTGATAGGGAGAGAGAGGATTGGAAAGGAGAAAGATTTATTACTTTTCTCCTACAGTTTAATCATTGTAAAATAAGAATGCTACAATGCTACACACACGAAAAATTTTCTGTTTAAAGGGCCAGTCTATGGCAAGGTCAAATCTTGGAAGATGCTAAGCTTCTTGCAGTTTTGTTGGCTGCAAAAAGGGCATGCTGCAGCCCTTTTTTATTTTGCAGCTGGTCTCTGGAGAACAACAAAAAAAAAAAAACCAACAAAAATCACACCAAACAATAGCATAACAAAACAGGACAAATGTAAAACAGGAAAAAACTGAGCAGATACTGTATAATTCTTTCACAACTAGATCTTCTGTCTGCTTCTATCCTGTCCTGAACAAATCAAGCTCATAAATTAAGCAGAAGGATGCTCAAAACCAGGAGTACATGAGTTTGACTCACTGCCATAAAAACACTCGTCAAATTATCTGTGTACCAGAATTTGTGTTAGAGCTACAGTAGGAAAAAAGGAAGAAAACCCTTCACCACATTAATCATCTTAGGAACCTCCTGGTCTTTAAGCACTTTCTTGTAACACATGTGGTTGAACTGAGACGTTCATAATTCAGTGAGTAGTTTTAGTGAAACTAGAACGACTATTTTAGAAATGCTTAGCAACTTGAGCAAGGGAAAATCTTCCCAAAGCCAAATGGATTGTCTTTTTCAGGAAAACACTAGTGGCTTTTCTATACTTAAGAACCACAAGGGTCCTTAAGCAGAGACACAGAGTGATGCAAAGACATTTTTCCAAATATATGCACTATTAACAAATGACTTTCTATCCAGGTGTTGTCTGGATGAATGAATAGTTTAACAGTGCCACCACTCATGATTGCCACAGGATAGCAGAGAAGAGAGCCTGTTTTCTCAGAAGTGTTAGTCGTGGTGGAGATCCAAGTGGCACTCTGCATGCCAGGTCCTGTAAGGACATTTCTGCCTGTAAGTGATTCCACATTCAGCTCATGCCAGTAGAGCTGGTTTATGAGAGAGCTGGCTGGGGAGAGTTCTGCCACCAGCACTTTGGATAAATGAATGTATAAGAAGCCAACTGTGTTGTTCATTTGTGATTTTCCCAAACACTTCCAAGTAGTCACGACATCCACAATGAAAAATTGCACAACAGATCTGGGCAACAACATCAGGTATTTAAGATCTGTGTTCTTGCTTTGTGTTGGACCAAAGAGCAATGCTCTAAAAATGTTTCCACAAAAGCAGAAGTGAGTTGAGATGTCTGGTGTGAAGGTTCCTCATTTCAGTATGTGCCAATGTACAAGGTGCAGATCTATGTGAGGGAGAACTAATTCATTCCCCATATAGAATGTTCTTTTACAAGTTACAAATAACCCAAAATAAAACTTAGGGTTCATAGACAACTTATATGGATTGACCCTGGCCAAGGACACACCAGAAAGAAGGCATGCAGGTTTTGTCTGGCATTTGAAAAAAGTTTAGACTTACAAAAAAAAAAAAAAAAAAAAAAAAAAGCGTAGAATCTGATGAAAGTTTTCAAAGAAAAATTCTTCTTCAGAACGAGGTATGCCATAAAATGTTGCAGTTGTTGTTTCACTGGAAGCATTCCTACTCTGTCACTGGTGGTAATGCAGGTGAATCTTTTCTATGAATGTCCAGGAACAGTGATAATACACAGGATGCTGTCCCTGGCTTACTCTTTTCTGCCTTTGTGCTTGGCTGGCTGGAAGCTCTCCAGTTTCAGGCTTAGCAAAAACATGTTAGTCAAATGAATTTCATCCAAAATAGCCTAGTCAGCTTGAACAGCCATGAAATTTCTTTAACATCTCAACAGTGCATTACTGTTTGTAAGAAACGTAACTAAGCTTCAGCATATTTTAACTACACTTTTCAATATATAATTATTTTGGTTTGAAGTATGTGAAATCAATGGCAGTGCTGAAAACAATCCTCATTGACTCAAAGGTAATATATAGTACCTGATCATTAAAATGTGAGCAGCAACTGAAACGGTGCCTACAAGATGAAATGGTGAATAAAACATAGATTTCATTTTTGAGTTAGCTCATGGTTTTAATTATGATTTTATAAAAGTATTTTCAAGTAGGAAATTTATTGCTTGAATATGATCACTACATATTAGATTTACCTTAAAAAAATGAAAAACAGTTTACTTTTTAATGTATGTCACAAAATACATCATCAGGAAAGAGTACTGGGTTTATTTGGTTTTAAGGCATTGCTAGCAAAACTTTTCAACTTTATAAACAGATAAGAAAACATACTTACATTTTCAACTTTCTGGCAATAAGTTTTGCAAGAAAACTAAGTTTGTTTGGTCTATTTCAGGAATACATTAGAAATCAGAAAATCAGTCTTGGTTCCATGTACAGACTAGGGGTTCTCTCTAAATGTGCTATTTGTTGTATTAGAGAATTGTAGGCAGCTGACTGAAAAGGCCTTGGAGTTCAATTTATTCAAGTTTTCCTTGCAGATTTGACTTTGGAAATGAAGGACCCTTGCTGGGAAAGTCACTGAAATTCAGAGGGCTGAAAAGAAAAATCTTTGAGCTCTCTGAAACAGTTCTCTGTTTTCTCAGCCATGACAGCATGATGCTATTAAGCAGTGTCTTTGATCTGCAATAAGCATATCTAATTTGAATTCACTTCAAATTACTGCTAGTATCAGCTAAGCCTTTGTGCATCTTCCAGATTGCAGGAATATTATAATACAAAGAATAGCTTCAGCCCAATCAGGAATATTTCAATCATATGCTTTTTCTCTTCAGCAAATGTCATGTGCTACAAATGACAGCACTTCAGACTATCATTGGATCAAAAATGAAATCTGTCATTCACTCACCTCTTCTAGGCAAAAAAAAACCTGAAACAAAACAAAACAAAACAAAACAAAACAAAAACAACAACAACAACAAAAAACCAAAACAAACAAAAGAACCCCAAAAAACAAAAAACAAACAAACAAACAAACAAACAAAAAACAAGCACAAAAAAACGGTTTTAAGGACCCTGTCTTCTGTGGTGAGAAATTTGCATAAAGCAAAATATTACATCATTAGAGTTTCCTCTGGAAGAAATGACTCAAATGTCTTTTCCCCTGAACATTTGCATGTAAGTATTAGTGCCCAATGAATATTACTCAATACACCCAGACTATCAGGATTTCTTCAGGATAGTCATTCATCTTAGTAAATGACATGGAAGAAAAAAAAGTAACTGATAGAAATCTCCATACCTTTGTGCTATTTTATCATACAGTTTTTTAAATTCTTTCAGCTATGTACCACATTTCTCTGTCAAAATAAAGAACTCTTAAATATTAACAGAAATGTTTATTTTCTCCTGTCTCTTTTCTCTTTCCAGTAGGGAGATTCTTACTGGGAACTTTGCCTCTTGATCTTTCTGTGACCTGCCATAATCATCTCAGTCTTCTGTTTTCAAAGAAATTCACTTCCATCACTCACTGCATTAATGACCTGTTTCAAGCTTACCCTTGAAAACACCATTAACTGGTGCTCATTTGTTAGAGACACACATTGTCATTGTCCAAAGTTTGTGGCTGGGTAACCAAGGTCTTCTCAAGCTCTTAAAAAGATTTTGACTGGGTCCCAGACCCTTCACCTCTGTAAAAGCCAGTGCAGCACCAGTGCAGAGCTCCTGTTAGTATAACCAGTAGAGCTGTTACCATACAGCAGGCAATGCCAGAGAGGTGACCATGGTGGAACAGCTCATGGAGGGCAAGAATGGAGAGAACTCTGTGTATGCACCATCTTTAATTCATGAGAAAATTAAGGATGAACCTACAGGACACCATAAAGCTTTGGCCATTGTTGGGATGGATAGGGGTTTGACGGGAAAGTCTCACAGATATGTATGTTTAGCAAAAAAATATTTGAATGCAAAATCTGAAGAAGGAAAAAAAATGAAAGCAAGTTTTGATATTGAAGAATAGAATTGCTGAGCCAGTCTTACTGGGTAACTAAGAAGGCAAAGGATACGTTAGTATGCGAGTTAGAAGGGGTTTTTATAGCTCAAAGCAAAGGATAAATCCAACTCAAACAAAAGCAAAAGCATTTCACAGGCAAACAAGAATGCCAATGTTGCAAGTAGGAAAAAAGTCTCAGAATTTTCCGCTGCAAGAAAGCTGAAAAACAACTTCTACATTAAATTGTAACATACTAACTTTTTGTGATTGGCCTATAGTAACATGAATATGGTAATGCTAGTAGTTAGGATAGGCTACAGGTAATAAAGATATTGATTGGTTGTTATATATTACAATGTTCAGCAATGAAAACTATATAATGCATTGTAACCAGAACTAGAGTTGGCTTCAGACAACCCTACAGTTGTGGCTGACAGCTGTAGGTTAGGCTCTTGTCGCCCACGACCTGTAAATTGCTGTGTCATCTGGATACAATAAACAGCATTTTAAGAGCCGTCTGAAGTCCTGAATCCCTCCTTTCAGCTCTTACAGCCATGGTTCTATGGACTTGACTGGGAAATCAGCATACAAAGAGCTCCTGCAAACCCACGACGTCAAATAGCACTGCAGAGTTTTCCTAAAAGTAAGTCCTTCCAGTTATTTATAAGCTTTATGTCACAGAGGATCTCCCTCCTTGTTGGCTTCCTTGGTGAGGAGAGCAGAAGACCCTTGCAGTCACCATCTGACAGGGCAGCATGGGCAGTGCCCCAAGATCAACCACTATTCTTATTCTGAAATGTACCTTGGAAACAGACAATCTTTTCTTACATGGCAGAAGAATATGTCAGAGAGATATTACCTGTTCAGTGTTGAAAGACATTCCAGACTGATGTGAATACTCTCCTGAAACATTCCTAGTATAAAGTACAAAATTACAAGAAGTTTTTTTTAAAGACTAATATTGTCCTAGCCAGAGGTAGGGGATTCTGATTGTGAAAAGGTTTTCTACTCTGATGGAAACAGAAATCTCAATCTTCTCAGTTTCTTAAATATAATCTTATAAGAAAGATAAAAGAGGACTTTTTTGTGCAACAAATTTTTATCTATATACAACCATTTTTCAGTTCATTATCTGCTAACTGAGCATCAGGGAGTAGCCTCCCATATCCTGCATTATTCAGAATGGGATATACCAGAATTGAGAATTTCCTTTAAAAACGTAGACAGAAAAATGGAAACTCTCAAGAAACAATGTCAAAGGAATTGTCTACTGTGGCTTCAGGCTAGGCTGGAGGCTACAAAGATGCATCAAAAAATCACTGCTAGCTGACTAACAAGCCACGGGCCTTCAGAAGGACCCAGGAGGACTCAAGATTTTGGTATCCTAGAGAGAAGGCTTAGTGATGGTAAATTTTTAGAGTATCCATGATAAAAAAGAGAATAGGCTCTTTAGAAATTTTGCAATAATTTTGTTCTCTCTTCTGACTTTTTATCATTTTAATTTTTTAAGGCACTTTTAACATAAAGATTTACAATTTATTTCTATAAGGTATGTGTGCAGTAGAGGAGAGGGGTAGACTAAGTTTTAGTACCTAAGTTCTTTCTGGTTGGGGTTTGAGCTGATTTAAGATTTCATACGTATGAAAAATAGAGTTTTCAATATATTTAATGAAAGAATCAATGCTCAGACATTTTATAATTTTAATTCATCCAAAATTTCCTTTCAAATATTTTTAAAATTATTTTGCTTTCACAGTGATAAGTCATGCCATTCTCTAGAAACAGTGATAACACTTTGCCTTTTCTAGACCTGATCAAAGCCCTTTCAACAGCAGTTGCTGTGTTGGAGCACAGAAAAGGTTTACAGCTACACTTCCAGTGCTATTCCTCTTCTAAGACTCCATGGAAACAGTGTTTTTCTATCTAGTGATTATCCAGCAGGAGGATAGTGAAAGGACAAAAAAAATACTGGGGTGACATATAATGTCCTTTCCTGTTGCTGTCAAGATTCACCAGGAAAAAAAATCCAAGCAGAATATTCCACATATTTTATAATGTAGGCCACCAGTGACTGGAACTAAGCAAATTTTCAGTGGATTTGTCTTACTATGGTGGAGGTAGAATTTTGGGGACAGCTCAGTGCTCCTCTTCAGCACAGTGAAAATGTGCCTTCACAGCAAGATCTGTCTCCTTCCCCATACAGTCCCCAACAGACATTTCTACAGACAAAATGCTCCGACCTACTCATAAGATTTGTTTCACCATAGAAATATGGTCAGCAGCAAGATGGAGACTGTGGAATATCATTCTCAGTAATTAAGTACATAAGGTAATGGAAAGAAATGTGGATGATGTGGTTTTTTCTAAATATCAGTCTTGGCAAAGTGTACTTTTTAAATTTTTTTTTGACATAATAGAATAGTGAGAAATACAAAATAAAATCTGCTGCCTGACTGGTGTCTTAGAAAGGCAGCAACAGGTGAATAAATTCAGTACCAGCCATGTGTGAATTGAGTTCAGACTGGAGACAGGCATACACCAGTCACCTATTAACTACGGTGCTCCTCTCCCAGTGAGAGCCCAGACTGGCACAAATCATAGAAGAATAAAATGGGTCTGTGACTAGGTGTGCAGTAAAGTCAAAAGCCTTTTCCTGGTTAAATACAGAATCAGAGTATAATTTTACAAACCCACCTTATGGCATCTTAATTAGAGATCTGATTCTATTTCTCTGTACTTAGAAGCTGCTCAGAGGTTTTTACCAGACAGACAGAAGCTGCAGCACAGGAAAGCACTCTGAGGCACATCAGGGTATGGAGCTGGATGAGGAGTTAACAGTGCCAGGTCTGTGGTAGTGTAGGTCTCATGGAAGCCAACACCAGGGGATTCTTGACTTCATTCAGTCCCTATTTCCTGTCACCTGCTTGCTGGTACAGCTTCATCAAACCAGTGCCCTTGCTGTGGCACCCAATTCTTATAACTGCTCATTATCAGTAAGAATATTTGGAAGAAAATGATCTTTTTTTGTTTGTTTGTTTGTTGTTTTAAGTTCCACTGAAACAAACAGAATAAATACTTTGACACAATTTCTTCTCAAAAGAGAAAAAAAAGCTATTACTTTTATCAAGGACTTAAGGAGGCATGGGTAGAGTGGAGGTACATATATTTTTCGTCTTCATTGCTCCTAGAAATAGTTAAATATGCAACAACCAAAGTTCTGCAGCATTATGAAGTAAAAAACAGGAGGAGAATCCCCAGCTGATATTGTCAGCAAGACAAATCTACCTGTGCAATTGAAGAACGCTGTCATTTTTGCTAAAAAAGAACTGCAGTATGTGCTCGATATAGATGTGGCTTGTGACACATGGAGCTGTGCTAAAAAGTCCTCCAGTGCACATAGGGTTCCAATATTTGTTTGAAATTGGCAATATTTCAATTTTAGATGAAATTTCGGCTACTGAGGGTAGAGTCCAGAGCAGATGAAGATTTCCAGCAAGCTTCAATAATACATAATGAAACTACTCCCAAGCTATACAGCAGAGAATCAGCATACACGCACTGTACTTTACAAGATCATATTTTCTTTGTAATACCCAGTATAGGAAGATTTAAAATACAATCAATTCCTTCTTCTTGGACTGCAGAAGCTCTGCAAGAAATGCAGAGATCTCTTTTTCTTGGAGGTGAAGTTGAATTTAAGGAAACAAGTAGTGGCATTTTCACCAAAGAGAGAGAAAAGCTTTGAAGTGCAGAGGCTTCCTGTATTCAGAACAGAAGGCAATACCTCTTGTTCCTTCAATTTTTAATTCCTAACATGGAAATACGTAGTATAGTTTTTTATACATATACATTGTACATAAATAATGATTTTATGACATCCCTGAGGAAGCAGTCACTGAAGGAAGAGATCTCTGAGGCAAGTAAGAAGCAATTCAATGAAGCTCCCATTTAATTATCCTCCCTCCTGGAGTTCCTCACAAAACTCAACCAAAGAAGTTCCTCCACCTTGAATGACCTACCAGAAATATAAAAAATGTCAGTAGTCAGAAAAACATCTATATGTGTAGGAGAGAAATAAAATTTAGTGGAGAAAGCCCCTGAACACTGTTGTGAGTCAGACTCTTGACAAAAAAAAAAAAAAAAAAAAGCATAGAAATTTCAAAATAATAAATAAATAGGAAATATCTAGAAAGATTTTGATTCTTCAGGAAAAAAAGTGACTTTTGGTTTCTAAATATTTTTATTCACTCTTTTTCCAATCCCATCTAGTTTTTATCTGAGCCTTGTTGAATGTAAGATAACTTCAGCTCATGAAAAATGTGAGTTATTACAAGATGGATTTGTTGGAAGCATTATCTCTGCTTTTAAGTCAGAGACAAAAATTCATTTTTTCTGATCCAGATGAGACTTATTTCATCAAAGAATTACTTATATATAATCCAGGAACTGTATTGTAAGAGAGAGGTTATTTACAAGTAGGCCACTTTGGTTAGAATGGAGATCTTTCACCTGCAGGTAAAAGCCATCCTCCAGTGTCTGCCTGAAAAATAAATGTAGAGATGTCTTGCTCCTAAGACTTTTCCAATACACTTTCATTTGCTAGCAGCAAGCACGAAGGCACGTTTGGGAAGGCACTGTTATGAACACTGATGTAAGTAACCTAGGAATACATAAAGGGTGTTTTGCTTTTTGGCATTAACCCTTCTGTGTCCCATGGGGGTGTGAGGGTCAGCTGTAAAATCACCCAAGGACCTCCACTTCAGCCCCTGCGATGAGATGTGTCAGAGAACTGCCAGAAACAAAGCACAGTGAGGCTGTTCTCTGCAGGGACAGCAGGAGCTCAGCACCTACCCTGTGATCCAGGAGATGTGCTGAGCTCAGGAGCAGGAGCTGAGCCAGCAGCAATCGCTCCAGCTGCTGCTATTCTCGTGGCACCAGGACTAAAGTCTGCATTTCTTTATGCACTCACATGTGCAGTAGCTCAACCTGGAAAGATATTTCCAGTCTAGGAATATATTGGTGTTTATTAATCCCAGCAGTGAAGAGAGAATTAGAAAGAGATTTGAAACTGGGTATTAAACATTCAAGTGAGTGCTTTGAGAAGGATAAAAAATCATGGACACAAATGTGACCTTTTCTTATGCGTGGCACAAATGAGTCTGGAGAATGCTTACTGAATGAATCCCTGGGGGACTTATCAAGAGTATCTGTCCCAATTCATAACTATATGTAAGGTATAAATTTTTGCCAATTCTTCCACTGCTCCACATGCAACCTGGAGCAAAAATGCAGATACAAAAAGCCATTGGGCATCTTCAAGTAGGAAAAAACCCAAGGTTTTTAAAGATGTCAAATGCACCTAAAATCAGATTTCAATATCCTAAATACTAACAAGGCAAGCAAACCACTGCACAGACACACGTCTAAATAGTTAAAGCAGAGGAACTGCTCCTTTTAATGAAGCATATGTTTGATGAAGTTGCCAAAATGAGACTTTTTGAAATTCCTTTAAAATGTTGCCAACAGGAGGGACCAAGAGTCTTCAGAGCACAATCAGCAGTGGTGCAAGCCCTACCAGGCTGTCATTTTCTTTATTCTGGAGGGCCTGGAGGGAAACTAAGGGACATGATAGCTGTGCCCTGGCTCTTCTGCAGCAATGCCAAGGAGGTGACTCCTCACAAGCAGGCACCCCACGTCACATTTAGCATATGGGGGAGCTGGGTGCTTTCCTTGGGCTTTCCCCAGCTCAGGGCCTGCAGCATTCCCTGGATCTCCATAAGGCACCATCTCTGTGCAGTGTGGATGTAAGTCTGCATGGAGAAAAGATAGAGGGCACAGAGTTTCATTATTGTCAACCATGTCTGTTCTGTTTTCTTGTCGCTGTTTGCTGTAGGAGCAGCAAAAGAAGACCCAGTGACAAGGCTTCCTCTCAAAGGCAGAAAGAGTAATTTATTGTAGAAGTACACACATTTTATAGACTACTTTGCTAAACCAAGAATAGGGTCAGCTTATTGGTCCAAGGAAGGCAACACCAACACCTCTTACAAACTTGCTTTTACCAAAACATCACATCTCACACTCACACATCCTGTCAACAACAGCAGGTGCATTTTGTTATTAATTCTTTCCCTTCTGTTTTCCTTCAAGCACCTGGGAAAACACAGTTTTCCCAGGCTCCTGTATCTACATTTTCTGATCTCCAAGTGAGATCCAGCAGCTTGGACTAGGCCTACTCCTTCTGACTAACACAATAATTTCTGTGGTGCTATTGTGCTTTTGAGCTGGTGCAAATGACTGACAATCGAGGCTGAGGGCTGGAGCCCTGGTGTGGTTACTGCCATGCCTCAGTGACACCCAGCAGTGTCCCCAAACAGCCACAGGTTGCAGGGTGCCACACGTGTTCTGCTCCTCTCCATGGGCAATCCATTCCTGTGCTGCCACTCCACAGCTGCAGCCTGGCAGGGAAAGCCTGGCACGGCAGCCACAGCCCCCTGCTTGTATTTATGAATGTGAAACCTTGTAAGGAAATGGGAGTTTGTGAGATTAACAAAGTTGTCCAGTTCCCATGAGCTCTACATGTAGGATAAATCTTGCTGTTGAATCACAGTAAAGGTTTAATTTACTAAATAGACTAATATGTTTTATATAAATGGCCAATAATTTTGGAACAAAACACCACATGGAGCAGGCTGTAGAGGAAGGTAAGACTTTGCTCCCTTTTAGTTATTTATATTTTTTATTATTTCTAAACTAAATATAGTGCTATAATACAGCTTGATTATCACTGTGTTTTTCCATATTCTGCTTACATTAAAAATTTAGAGAAAGAACTCAATTTAAAAAAATTTCACATACAGTGCACTGGAATAAAAAATAAAAACCCTTTAGTGGAAAAATTATGTTCTTCCTGAAAAAGAAGTGACTTTGCATGCTATGAATAGCAGTCTTTCAGTAAGCCACATAACAGACTTTGATAGAATTATAATTTATGAGGTATTAACTGGACAAAGCAGTATTAATATTTTATCCCAGAAAAAGTTATCCCAAGCTTAGCAAAATAATATATTTCAAACTTTATTTGCCTCCATTCCCAGGAAAAGAAGTCTTGCTTATATTGTCAGTTGGAAAATGGCTCCTAAGAAGTAAGGTTTCATAGTGCACTTCATTTCTTGGGATAATTTAAACTCCTCTACTTTCAAACATATTTGTTAACTGTTCTGTCTCAGAGAAAATATTTACTATTACATCATTATCTGAAACAGCCTTTCAACTTTTATAATACCAGGATTCAGCTAATAACCACAAGGATTCTGCTTGTAATGTTCTAGCAGTTTTATGAGAGATCAGTTTTGAAAGTGGATTTACAATTTTTAGTAAATTTCCACTTACAATAGTGGAGAAAAATAAAAGCATTGCTAAAATTTATTTAGCAATTCATACACCACCTTAAGTGTTACTTTTTATATTCCAAAATGTTTATCATAAATGATATGTACCTCAGAGTGCTTTTTACCAAGTATTGAAAAATACCTTCGTTTTCTCTCGTTAAAAAAAAAAGAAAAAAAAAAACAAATATCAGCTCAGCCTATATTTCTTTTTTCATTAAATCATGAAAATCCATTACTTTCAGAATGCCACTAATTAATGAAAACCAAAAAAAAAAGCCCAAAATATAAACAAAATTGACTAGATATTTTCATACATACAAAGATAGTGTAAAACAGGTAAGGAAAACTTCAAAATGGGTTGTCATTATTCTTAAGTCCTGATAATGAAGTAAGTAGTGTTAAAATCAGTCTCTCTACAATTTGCAAGAATATCTTTATTTTTTAGAAGCAGCCTGTGAAAAGCTTTTTTTCATTTAAGCCCACTGATGGTGTTCATAGGACACAAACCTTTTTCAAAGGGAATATGTATCCATCACAGACATTTTCTTTTTCCTGTGGCTATGAATGGAACTTAAATATTCAGCCTTACCTACTGTGCATACTCAAAAATTTAGAGCCAGACCCTGTGAGTATCATAAGGATGGACTAAAATTATATTTTAAAGACCCACACACATTTTCAGATTTTGCATTTGCCTTTTACAGTTTGACCTTTTCAAAGCCCCAGTTTCATTGTACCTCTGAGGACACAGAACTTACTACAGCCACAAAGAGGTAAGGGAGTTATGATCACATCACTTCAGGAGCTTTAGGTTTTAGAAATACACCAAATATCTTTACTTTGGCAGGTAATTGGATTGACGGCAATGCCATCAGGACAGCAGAAAACATAAATAGAGATATAAATACAAGGAATGACCTGATTTCCTATTTCCCTCATTTCTGTTTTAAAGCTCTAATGTATCAGATCAGAGAGCAACTAGGCTCAGGCGGATCTTCATCTCCTGCCATGGATATATTTGTTTTCACCAACCCTCACTTCACTTGTGTCCTTAAAATTTAAGATTACATTGTACTGGCACAATAACAAAATCTTAATTATTCTGTTTGTAATTTGAATTATTTGTTTCTCCTTCTACTAATACCTGAAACAAAGCAACTAATCCATCAAAACCAAAAAAATTACAGATGAGTAATAAAGCCAGCTGTCTTCAATTTGCCCACTGCAGTGTGAAATTGAACAAATGCAGCTATTTGAGGGGAAGGTGTGTTCTGTGAAAAAAACTCCCATTGTATTAACATGTTAAGTGCTCCAGAGTCACACAGAAAATAGAGTCTGTCTTTTCCTCCCTGATGTCACGGTGTCCATCATATTTACAAACGCCAGTGCTGCAGAACCACTTTCTGTAACTGAGGAATTGATGCAAATACCTGACAGCATTTAAGGTCCAGGGCATGATTTTCTTTAAAGTGAACCATGAATGTACTCAATTTCTTTTGTGGTTTGACACCCATAAAGTTTTAAAAGGGAATAAGTTGTTGTTCCTTTAATGTAGCTCCATTTTACCTCTGGAAATTTACCTGCTTTCTGATGGCAGATTTTTCTCTCACATCTGTAGGAATTAATTAACCCCCACAGATTTTACATCAGTGTTTGCAGGGTGGATGAGAAGGAGCAGTCAAGTCAGTCTAGCAGTCAAGCTGGATGTATGTCCCTTGTGTGTCACTTGTCTTCTAATCTAGTTCAGATAATTAACTGAGATCATTTAACTGGGATTTACTGATGCTTCGTGAAGTAAAATCTCTCCCTCGCTTCTGCTTTTTCTCCTCTAAATTCATCATAACTTACTCCTTTTTTTTTTTTTTTTTTGAGAGTTTGCTATAAAATCATTAGAAATGAAACTGAAATTAGAATTTCAGTTCTTCTGTTGTTAACATGTCTTTCCCTGCTCTGACTTGAGCTCAGGGTCAGGAAAATTTCTCTAGGATATGAAAAAAAAATGCTTACATGAGCTAAAATGAGATCAGGAGATGGAAATTAGAGAGTGAAGACACTGCCTAGATAAACCCTTGGCCTCAGTTCCAGGATGACCTGATTTCAACTCTTTGTTTACAGCTCAGGGTAGGAAAAACCTGTTTCTTCCATGCATTTATGTCTTTGTATTCTTCAGTCAATGGGATGGAAGACAGGAGCAGAAGATTTAATTTAAGCATTGCCTTTAGCCTTTGGATTTGAGCAGCTGAAAATCTAGGAAAATCACCAGTCCATGGATCAGACATTAGGGGAATGAAAAGCCATATTTACCTAATAAACTTCATTTAGAAGAAATTAGTAGGGACTTCTCCAAATCCTCAGTTTATATATTTCATATGGAGGAAATATTAAGGCCCTTAGGATGTATTTATCTAGAAATGACTAAATACCTTTTTTACACCATTGCTTACCTTTATTTTGTACAATAATTTCATTCAGTTCTTTGTCGTCTGAACCAATTTCCTCCACCACAGAATTTTATTATTTGCTGATTGTCTCTAGGTAGCTTAATTACTGGTAAGAGGATAATGAAGTAAACCTGGAGCTGGTATTTAAGTAGAGTGGAACTACTCGAGTGTGATGAGCATTTTAAATTTGCCTTTTAGTACTTTGTAAAGACCTATAACAAAATGCCTCCTTCCCTCCTGCCTTGCCTATTAAAAGGCTGTCAGGAGTTGGTGCACTGTGATTAACACCAAGGGGCAGTGTGCCTGCCAGGAGATGGGGGTGGGTGGAGGGGAAGGGAGGCTTGCTGCTGGCTGGGCTCTTCTGGGGCTCCATTTGCATCGTGCTCTTGTAGCATCTTCACTGAAATAGAAAAGCAGGAACAGTGGGGTCTTAAAAGGTCTCCTGGTGTTCCTTTTTTACCTCGAGGAGACCATTATGAGTTACTGTTGATGTCCTCAAATATTCTAGCAAAGTTCATTATTTTCCATCTACTTAAACAATTTCCATGATTTCAATTATATCAGTCAGACTTTACTCTTAAAAGTTTTGTTTTTCTTGCTTGTTCTGCAAGTGGGCTTCAAACCAGAGCTGACTTCATTTCTAGTGACAAGAAAACTCCCTGTGAGAGTCCCTGTGTGAGGGATGTCAACCCCAGCAAGAAGCAGGAGTGGCTCAGGCACTGGCATGCTCTTGCTCATGGCTGGATCAGGGGATGCAGCCCAAGTCAGGAGGGATTTGGTATCAGTCTCAGCACATATAGCTTAGAGAGCAGAGGATTTAGCTCTGTGCATTTAGCTGTGTTTTCCTCGTACCAGCCAATTCAGAAAATGAGTCTTCATCTGCTTCCTTGACTGGGTAACTCAAAAGAGTAAGTTGAAATCTGAGTGATAGCTTCTCTTCGCAATTTCTATTCTTTTTGGTTTCCATGGAGTAATTAAATCAGCTTGAGCCCTGTAGATGCGGGCAAATGGTGTTTCATTTCTATGTACAATAGAACTGTCAACTAAAGGTGCTGAAATATACTCATTCAAATAATGGACCAAGAAATATTTGGGGTCCTTTATGAGTTTAAATCCTTCTGCGAGAAGAGGACAATCCTTGTTACCCTTGCCATATGGGGATATTGTGTGCACTGTTTGAAGCAGAGAAGAGTGCAGCCCTGCAGCCACTGCCATCTTTGTGAGGTTCTGGCAACCACAGATTTTAAGGGCAAGTTTCTGACTACTGATGGCTCATTGTGTTGTCTCCCCAGCTTGGTCCAGACTTTGGAGCTGAACTGCCTCAGCAGGATCAGAGTGTCTTCTCAGCCTTTGCTACCAGGTAATTAGGTGGTTTGACACTCGGTGATACAGTTTTAGTTCTTCCCTTTCCTTAGAAGGAGCAGCAAGACTGATTGCTGCTAGAAAGAAAGGTGACTAAAATGAAATGCTGCAGTTCTAATCACAGTGGATTTAACTTGTTGCCACTGGGTCTTTAAGAGACAGGTACATGTGATGCTGAGCTTCATACCCCCAGTAAAGAGACTATTAGCCCTGGCTCAGCTGACTCCTGTGAAAACAAGGCCAAGCAAGAGAATGTTTTCAGCACCAGATGAATCTTCAGTCCGTGAGCTGAATCTTCTTGAATTATGGTGTAATATGCATCTAGAACATAATCAGTATGCACCATAAATACTACAGCCATAAAAGCATACTTGGCTGAATCCTGTCATGGCATATCAGGCACAGAAAGTGTGCAGAATTCAACAGATCCTTGTCCCATGTGCCCCAAGAGTTAATTTGGCCTGTTATCTTTCTTGTCCTGTTAACATATATTTGCACCTAATAAGGCATGAAGTCACTACTTGTAGTGTATGTCCTAACATTTAATCCCATGGTGTCATATTTTAATTGTACAGAAAAAGTAACTAAATTATTCTAATTCCCTAAGGATGTGGTTATCCAGTAATGATCACAACCCTTGAAGCTCCCTTATTACTTTTATTGAAATAAAATCCTTCATGACTGAAATACTACATAATTTTTAAATTGCATCAAAATGAATTTGATGGTTTAAAAGATCATTGCAAATTTAGTTCATACAAGACTGCCCATAAGTAATACCTTATAGAGCACTTTCACATACCAAGTCCCCTAGCTATAAAAGGTTAATGCTTCAAACACAGGAAATGTGGCTGAGGGCATCACACCTTCATAGGCCCCCAGAGGGGTCTGTGAGGCTCAGACCAGTAAGTATGGTTTGAGGCTTCAGCCTTTTTTATGTATATTACATAACATGTGACCAGATGGAAATGAAGCACCGTTTGCTGTCATCTACTGGGCCTGAGCTGTTTAAGTCACTCCATGCAAAACCACAAAGAACAGAAATTGCAGAAGAGAAACTATCACTCAAGTTTTAGCTCAGTCCTTTGAGCTATACCTCGCTGGTAGCATAGACTAGAATTCAGTTTCTACTTCCACAGAAACATAATAAAATCAAAATATTATGATTTTGGGTTGAAAGGGACCATAAAGATCATTTGGTTCCAAGACCCCTGCTGTGGGCAGGAGCACCTTCCACTAGACCAGATTGCTCAAAGCTCCATCCCAACTGGCTTTAAATACTTCCAGGGATGGGGCATCCATAATTTTCTGGGCAACCACTGCTTCACCACCCTCACAGTTAAGAATTTCTTCCTAATATCTAAACTTAGTGTACCCCTTTCAGTCTGAAGACATTTCCCCTTGTTCTATCACTACATACCTTTGTAAAAAGTCTCTCTCCATCTTTCTCGTAGCCCTCTTTAGGTCCTGGAAGGCCACAGTTAAATCTCCCTGAAGCCTTCTCTTCCCCAGCCTGAACAATCCCAGTTCTCTTAGCCATTCCTCACAGGATAGATACTCTCCCTCTAAAGCAGAGGCACCACTGTGGCACCATTCACCCTACTTCTCTTTGGACAAGTTAATAATTCTTGCATCTTTCACAGATTTCTCAGATACCCTCCAAATCAACAGAATGATATGTATGCTTAAGATAACCATGCAATTTATCTGATTATTTCAATTTATAAAACTGTCTTTAATCTGAAGTTCTCCCTGCCTTTGTATAAGAAACTGTTATCATGGTCCTCATATTCCTTTCCTTTAAAGTATGTATTATATATAATATATATAAGAATATAAAAATTTCTAATGCTTGGAATTGATATGTCATATTATATATATGCTCAAATTTTATAATGGTACTTCCTAGGTTATATATGCATGACAAATCAGCTTCAGGAAAATTTTTAAACAGCTTTTATTTCCTTCAAAGCTACCCAAACCTTCTGGTGAAAATAGCGAGCAATCCAAATTACTTCTGAAAATTGGTGCATCTAGGAAAATAAAAAGTAAGCAATGGCTACTAATCAAATCTCTAAAATGTAGTCCATGGTATACCTACTAGCAGTCCCTGGTTATGCAAAAAAAAAGTGAATTTAAAATATAAATCTCCGTAAATGAGAAAAGGTTGCTCTTTAAAAAAGAATAACCTTCTTGGTTCTGCTATTTAATGAAATAACGTGCCTTATGATTTTATCTCACCCTGGTCACATTTATAACTCTTCATTTTTATTAAGTAGTTACAGATGTCACTATAAACCAACTCAAGGAGCATACTTATGACGATCATGTTGGGCAAAATCTTTCTGCAGATTTTCCTCAAGTGATTGTTGTGACATTTCGTAGCTCATATGGATCACAACTGTGGATTCAAAGCAAGCTTTGAAAGACTTGAAGTACTTTTCATGCTTCACAAATCAATGCTGTCAAGAGAAAATCTTGACCTTTACGCAATTTTAATTAATTTAATAAAAACCTTTGGCATGGTGAGTAATTCAGGGATGTATGGAAAAAACTTGGCTAAGTAGTTCCTGTCAATTTTGACAAAGACCCATGATGGAAAGTGAGTAAAGGTCCATAAGAGTCTATCAAACTTGTCTAAAGCACCCAGAAGCATTTAAAGTCTTATCTTGTTTATTCTTTTTTATACACCAAAGCCAAAGCAAGGTGAGCTGCAACCTAAAGAATAACACCACAATTTACTTTCAGACTGCCTGAAGATGATTTAACATTTAGCAGACTACATATGCAGTCTAAGGTTAATGAATGGATTTGCTGAAGCTCCACTGTGCTAGCAACTTTGTACTGTTAGTGTACTGGAGCAAGAATTTTTGGTGCGTGGAGTTATCATCTTCTGTTTCTGTACACCTACTTGAACTGCTTTGAAATTTAAGAAAAAAACAAATGTGTCAAGCAACTCCCTTCAAGTCATAGCTATCCATAGAAATGAACTTGTAGAATAAATTTGCATAACCTCAAAGTGTTTTGAATAATTTACTATTCTGATTTGCTTCCATGTGATACTAATAGTGATAAGATGCAGGAAAGTGGGTTTAAAATGAGAAAGGAGAGATTTAGACTAGATATTAGGAAGAAATTCTTTATTGTGGTTGTGGTGAGGCACTGGAATAGGTTGCCCAGATAAGCTATGTATGTCCATCCCTGGAAGTATTTAAGACCAGAATGGAAGGGAATTGATCAACCTGATCTAGTGGAAGCTGTTCCTGCCTATGACTGGGAGCTTGGAACTCAATGATCTTTAAGGTCCCTTCTTAGCCAAACCACTGAGACATTCTATGATTAGTGACACAGTTTTGATAGGCCTACTCTGTGATCTGGGCACAAAAGACACGAATATCGATTTCATGCATTACCACTAAAATTTCTGTGCTTTGAAGCTATATTTTATTTTCTTGAAAACAGTCTTAATGTGGGTAGAAGTAAGCAGAATTCAAACCAGAATTGTGTTCTATGTTGCTGGTGTGTATCATCTTTACAATGCACATGATGCAAAGGACTGGAAGTACTGTATATGAAGGGCACAGAGCTCAATCAAAGAGAGAGCATCACTGCCTACTTATGGAATAGTACATTTATGGAATAGTACATTTGACTTAAGTTACAGTTGGGAAAGTTAACAGTGATTTAATGTTCTTACCTGCTCACGTTTAACACAGAGTTTTATAAGGAGCTTATAAATTTACGAGTTTATAAGTTTAGCTAACATTCGACAACTAATTATCCAAACTCCAGGCCAAGGATCACAAACCTTGCAATCACATTGCTTAAGAAGGAAGTAAAAGCCTGGAAATGTATTAAGTTCATTCTTGTGAAACAAGAATATCAATTCCATATTAAATTTCCAATGCACCATGCTTAAATGTCAGGTATTGATATGTCCTTATTTAAAGAATAACAAGTAAAGGCTGGTATTCTTTATAATGGGACCATTCCATGAACAAAATCAAGAACTGGAAAGTACAGGATACCTGATTCTGAGTTTCACTCAGAAGCTTTCAAGGAGCTATTTTGCTGAGAAAAATATGTTAATCACAATACTGCTTAGGGAGACTTATTTTTGTTATCACACAGTGAAATCACCAAATTGTCCTTGGCTGCATATAGCAATGTAACTGTCTAATAAAAGAAAGGTTAGATTTGAGGGTGAGATTGCCTATCTCCAGATCAAGAATTTCACAGTACTTGGAGAAGTCTGATTGCATGATTTCTGGTTCTAGGCTCATAGATACACTCCCCAACAGCTGCAGTGGCATTTGTCTTGGGAATGGACTGTGGCTTCTGTCACTCACCTGAGAGCTCTATGCTCCTCATATACAGAAGCAGAGGCCATTCTTCAATTTTGCATGCCTTTATCTTACATCTTCAGGAACTGAAGGAGGACACCTGGGTTGGGGGTTTTTTAAGTTCTTTAGAGAGAGAAAGGAGTTCCTATGTAGAAATCCTGTCAAAGTAATTTTTAAAGCAGTTTAGAAATTGTAGTTTATATTAAACCCTCAAATTTCAAAATAGCAAGGGCTCATGGTGATTAAGAATTTTAAAACAAAAAAAATTTGCTTTCCCATATTCCCTGGCACATCTTTCACCTGCATGGGTGGATGTGTGTACCTGTGCTCAATTCAGAAGCAAAATCCAGTGTGAAAACTGGCAGCCTCAGAAAAAGCTAGAACATCTCCTAAGAGAAGCTTTTGAACCTGATGCAGCTGCCCTGAAGGGAAGAAAGCCAGCATGTCATTTTAAAGAAGGGGTTTACTTTCCAGTTTGAGCCTTTAAGTCAATTTCAGAATCAAAACAAGAGAAAGGTGCTGATTCTGTCCTAATATATAACACTACAAGGCAGTTGTGCTTCTCTTGCAGCCCGTGGAGTGACATCTGTAAGACTAATAAGACACATGAAAGAGTAACACCTATCAGAATTTAGTTTTCACTGAGGCTTCCTGACACTACCAAAATGCTAATATGAAGCAAGGACATAATTGACTCTTTGGGATGCATGTGAAAGGCAGTATCAGATTGTTGGATAATATCCTGGCTCTGCTCGAGTCAATGAGAACTTCTCTCTTAAACTTCGGTGGGTCCAGGATTTCATCAATTATATTCATCAACATCAAAATGCCATGATTTCTACCTGACTTATATTCTTTTGTTTTAAAATTCCTCAACTCTAGTAAGAATTTACAGCTAAATTAGAAATATTGTAACATGATTTTTCAATACTGAACTACTCTTTTAAATATTATGAGCACTGCTGCTTTAAAGCATGATGGCATTTTAATTGGATTGCATAAACAGTACACAGCACAACTTCCAAGGAAGATGAGATGAATGCAGAATGGTAATCCTTTATGTAATCATACACATGATAGATTATATCTGGGTTTCTGGGAAGACAAAGGCTGTCATAGACAGCTACAGGAGCTGAACACAATCGTCTTCCATCTCTGCAATTTTCTTGACTTTTAGAAAAATGCAGTACTAATCAAGAGAAACAAAAATCTCTATAAATTCTCATGAATAAAATATCGAAAAAAAACCCCAAAACCCTAGGCCTGCCAGAATATTTTTTTAAACACTAACTCAAAATTCTTATTGCTGACAAACTAGCTGAAACATTGAAATTAAAGAGCATGCTGATCTAAGCACACCATATTTCTCCAAATGTCAAACTTTAAAATGTCATATGTTTCCTTAAAATAAGGAAGATATTCAGAAGACTTCTCAAAATTTCTCTCTTTGAAAAATTACTCAGTAAGAAAGAAGGATTAAAAACTTCATGGATATGTCTAAGGGACTCCTCTGCAAGGCAATTTAAAAATGAAATAAAAAGGAAGACTTTGGACACTTTCTCACATCATAACTTCATTGAAAAGCTTAATGAAGTACATTAAGTACAATGTACAAGTACATTGATGAAGTACACACCAGGTAAATGAAGTACAAAATAGTTAAGTGGACAGTGAGGTGGATTTAAAACTGACTGAAGAGGCAGCCCAGGGGTTTGTGATGAGCAAGGTGACTTCCAGCTGGAGGCCAGTCCCCAGTGCTGGGCTCTGGGGGACAGTGCTGGGGCTGACACTGTTCAGCATCTTCATAAATGACGAGGGCTCTGGGACAGAGTGCTCCACCAGCCAGGCTGCTGTGGTCCAAAACAGGAGCAGGGCTGATGCAGCACTGAGTGTGCTGCCATCCTCAGGCACCTTGATGGGCTGGAGGAACAGGCTGAGAGGAACCTCAGGGACCTCAGAGGGGAGGAACAACCACAGCACCAGCCTCCATGGGGCAGGAATGCTGGCAGCCAAGGACTCGGATGTTCTGTTTTGGTGAGCAAAAGGTTGACTGTGAGTCAGCAATGTGCCTTTGCAGCTGCATCTTGGGCTGTGTTAGGAGCAGAGCTACCAGCAGGTCCAAGGAGTTGTTGGCAGCTGTCCTCTTTCCACACTAGTGAGGCCACACCTGGCGTGTGGAGCTTTGCAAGAGAAAATGGACTTACTGCAATGAGGGGAGGGCCACAAAGATGGTTAAAGGAGTGAAACATCTTTCATTCAAGGAGAGCCTCAGAGACCTGATACTGTTCTGCACAGAGACAAGAAGGCTCAGAAGGACCTTGTCCGTGCATAAAGACAACTGAAAGGGAGAGTAAAGAAAAGGGAGAGAGGTGGTTCTGAGTGCTGTCCAGTGACAAGAAGCAAAGGGCACAAATTGAAACACGGGGAATTCTGTTTAATGATAACAAAGCACCTTTTTATTGTAAGGGTGGTTGAACAGGTTGTGCTGAGATATTGTGGAGATATTCAAAACATGACTGGAAATACCTCTGAGCAACCAGCTCTTGCTGATGCAAGGACTGAACCACAGGATTCCCAGAGCTGCCCTCCCTCCTCAGCTGCTCTGTGATGCTGCTCCATGGCTTGCACTAAGAGCTTAAGCACTATTCTTAAAAAACATAACTGTCCCATGACTGAGGTCCAAATTCATCAGCTCTCCTGAGTAGTTAACAGAAATAATTTGAGTTCACAGTGCCAGGACCGTGTTGATGACATGCAGCTGTGTAGAAAGAACACTCATTTTCTGTGCATTTGAAAGTAAGGTGGTTTTTCTTTCAACAACTTGAGAGGAGACTGTTGAGACAAGCAAATAAAACTGCAAGGAACACCTGCAAACATCACTGCTTATCAACATGCTCAGGGTTGTGTTCAACTGAAAAAACTACAAACCAGAGGTGGTTTAAAAGCTTAAAAACAAGTTTAAAAGCTTAAAAACAAAAGGTTTATTAAATGTTTTCTAAAGCAGTCTCAGATAATGAAGTACAGCCAAAGGATATTAGTGAAAACTATAATGACCACTCATTTCTATAGCAGAAACACTGTTTTCTTCCCATGCTCTTGTGAGAGGCTTATGAATTTCAGTGATAATGTTATGATTGGACTTCTGGCCACTGACATTTTTACCAGAAATTGAGATTTAAAATTGATTTAAACTGGTTCATTTGTCACAAGTATATTTGATATCTCTAAGTTTTCCCCTGGTATTTGTGATATTTTAAGGAGGTCTTATATAGACAGCCATATCAATGAGAAAACTGTATAACTACACAGCTGTATTCTTATATACCTTCTCTTATATAACTTCATGATCTGTATCTATGTTAAATGCCTTACCTGTTTGAAACATGTAATCTGAGGCATGGAGCTGTTACTTTTTCCAAATTTATACTTGAACACTAGATTCTGAATAAACTTTTCAGCAAAATTGGTTTGATCTCTGTAAGAATATTTTTCAAGTTTGATTTTTAGACAAAGAATATAAATCTCTGTAGCTCCATGCAGTTGTGTTTCCAATAAACACAAAAGTAACCTCTAGGGATTTGTCTGTACATATGCACCAGACAAAATTCACTAAATAGAGTATTGCATGAGTTACTGTTAAACTCAAAAAACTCCTTGAAAACTTCATGGCTACAAGGAGAAAAAAGTTCTGTACGTATATGCAAATCTGAACATTTTGTTACATTTCTGCAGGCATTTTGTAAATAAAGAAGGAAATACAAATATGTGTTCCTGAGCATTTGCAGAGAAAGCTCAGAACATCTGATATGTCTGTTCCTTTAATGTTATTCACTAAGAAAAGCAAA
This sequence comes from Acridotheres tristis, assembly GCA_037013685.1. Lineage (NCBI taxonomy): Eukaryota > Metazoa > Chordata > Aves > Passeriformes > Sturnidae > Acridotheres > Acridotheres tristis. Next base: position 58,281,821 of record CM072888.1, on the reverse strand, counting down.
TACCTAGAAAGCTGAACATACAGTAATTTTCTTTATAAAGAGTGTCACAATTCTATGTAGTATTAAGATTCTTCGTAGTGTCAAGACCACCTGACCCAAGGGGTTTGTATTTGATGAGAATAAAAGAAAGAGAATATCAGTTGATGCCATCCTGTCTGCACAAACATCCTTTGTCAAAAATTTCTAGAGCTACTTTTATCACTACTGGAAACAAAGTCTGACCAGAAAGAGTAGTTCATGTTTATATGCAATTTAAACTTGTGTACTTCATGGTCTTGAACTATAAATGTTGGATTTACAGTAGACAAATGGAAGTTACAATCAAAAGAGCATGTCTTAAGTTGAAGGAAAAAAACATAAGAAATTACATAATACAGGCTGAGAGAAATAAAAACCAAAAGGAGCTAGGCCTGTTCAGAAGTAGTTCAAAGAGGAGGGAAAGTATTAGTAGACTGAACATTTGTAGGGATCTCGTTTCTGGCTTCCTGCAGCACTCCCTGTGCTGCTTAGGCATCAATGGTAATGTTAGGCTTAGGCTGCTGCTTTCAAGAGAGGTGTAAATGTATTCAGCCAGACACATTTAGAATGATTTAGCTATGAATGTAGCTTCATTTAGTTATGAAGTTAAACTAAGAATAGTAGAATATCTTCTAGAGAATAACTCAGTGTAATTAGAAGCATGCCATCAAGAGATAAAACAGATTTTAAAAAGCTAGGACCATTAGTTCTCTAAATTTCCAAATAAGTCATTACAATATGAGTTGTAAACTGTGACCTCATCCTCAACACCGTTTAGCAGGGCACTGTTTCACTGACCAAAGTACCAAACTAAGCTATGAATAGCCTTTAAAGTTTAATATTCCTGCTGACCTAAGTAGGTCCAACCAACCTAATGGCAGCCTTTAAAGGTTAAGCTTTAATTTATTTATTGTACTGTTCATGTATGTTTGATTTAAGTATTTCTTTTCTTCCAAGGATTTCACACCTTCTTGAAATCTGAGTTTGTTTAAACAAAATTAATACAAAAAGGCATTACTGGAACTTCTATCTAGAAACAAACAAAAAAACCCTCCCATGAGTAGAGAAAATTCTTATATTTGTATTTGTGTCACGTACAAAATTCTGTTTGCAGCTCTGTTGGAAAACAGCCTCTGAGGAGTCACACACTGTGCATGCTATAGAACACAAAGATGCTCTGATGGCAAACTTCAAGCAAGCAAAGGCATGTTGTTTGGTGGTGGCAGGTGATGGCAGCTGCCTGCAGCTGTGCACCCTCTCCAGTTTCACCAGGCACTGGAGGGGCACTGTCCCAGGGGCTGCATGTGGCAGAGGAAGGGGACCAGAGCCTGGGCAGGGTCCTGGAGACCTGCCCCGAGTGGGAGGCACAGCAGGGCACTGTGCTCCCTCCTGCTGCACAGCCCTGCCCTCCTGGTGGCACCGTGACCTGCGCATGAACCCCCAGAAACAGCAGCATTTGTCTTCCTCTAAATCCTCCAAGGGATGAAACACAAGAAACATTTCACTTGTCAGGACTGTTTACTACTTGTTGAAGTAAATGTAAAACTGATGTTTCTCTAACAGGAGCTGACAGGTCTATTTTACAATGACATATCCATAGACTTCTTGGCATTTCTTATTAATATTTTGACACTAGAAGCTCTTTCCTGTGATTTAGTGTCAAAGCAGTAAGGTCATCTTGAGCTCTTTAAACACTTGCTAAATAGCAGTCTTAAAAATAAAAAGCAACAACATTATAAGAAAGAAGCTCGCTACAGGTACCCATGACTATTTCTCTGTAGCTACAGTATTTCTACAATAATATTTATTAAAGAAATATATTGCTAGTGATTCAGTGTGTATCCTTTAGTGAAATTGTGCATTTATTAAGGAATAGCTGCTGCCACGAATGAATTTACAATTTGAATAGGTCAAACATGTAAAATCAAAGAACACAAAGCAACAGAAAAAGCGGAGTAGCAACTACTGATTATTCCTTGCCCAGTCTTTATGATGTTTTAATTTCAACCAAGTGAGCCCCTCCTCTAACTTGAGTGGTTGCCCTTCTGGCTCTGACAACTCAATATGGAAAGTTGCTGACTAGCAAGAAAAGATCAGAAGGTTTCCACAGTCCATAACAATTCTGCCCCTGGAAGGACTGTCATAGTTACCCTGCACCACAGTCCTGCATCTGCTGAATGAAGACTGACTTTTATTTAATAATTCTGTTTGTTATTTTGACTGACAGGGAACTGATTCAGTTTAACTATATGGTCAATTAGCTATTAACATTTAAATTATAATAGCATTGTGACTTGTCCTTAAAAAATTATGGGCCTATGAAGAAAATGATGATTTAGGAGATATTTCACCACTACATTTGTGAAGGAAAGGAAGACAAAAACAAAATCTATAGTGGAGACTGTTTTGCCCTAAAAATAAAGATACCATAGGATCACAGGTTAGCTTCCTGATTCTGCTAAATTCTCCCTTGCATGTGCTTTCTAAAGGTTAAGACTTACTAGGGCACACAAGACCTTTGGAACAACCAAGAGTAACTTCAGAGTAACCCTGATCTGTATTTGGCTAAGGAAAAGCTTGTTTTAGTTCAGTTACAATGTTTAAGTCAATATATGTCAAAGCTGTGACACTGCTGTTAGAAGCACAAAAGTTGTCACAGACATTCTTGTCCTGATTGATTTGAGATGTGGGGCTAATTTAAATGATTCAGAGGGTTGCAAGGACATCAGTCTTGGAGTTTCTTTATTGATGAGAGTTTATATAATTTTATTCTTTGCGAACTCTGTACAGTCTCTGCAGCATGTTTACATCTGGCTTGACTCAAATGACTGCCACATTAACTGGAAAAGCAATGTAAAAAATCAATAACTGCTACAACTCTTTATCACCACCACAAACTTTTAATGTTTGCTCTCAAAACTTTCATTCTGTGTGCAGTTTATGCATCAGTTGAGATGGATTTTACTTTAAATCTTGTAAGGCATACCACAAGGTCTTCAGCTGAAATGCACATTTAAGGAATAATTATTGCATACAAATGAATTTTATGACATTGGGCTGTTCCAGTCCCATATTTATGTGTGTGCATTCTTTCCTATTGACGTTCAACCTCTACATTCATCATCTAAGCTGTTTACTTCTACAATGGCACATTTCTGTCACCTGCAGCTTCTAGTCCTCTTCTTTCTGCATCCCAGTTAGCAAGTGCTTTGTCTGTATGTCTCTGTCACATTTTTTCTGTTAATATTGTTCTGATAGAGTTAAGAGTTTACAGATAACAATTTCTGCTGGCTATTACAGCTGTTGCTGTAGCATTTGAGATGGAATCTCCTTCCAGGTGAGCCCTACTGGAGGAGTAGCTCTACAATGGTTGCATGATCAGCAACACAACGCTGATACTGCAGTTGTAGAAACATGCATTGTTCATTCTCTGTTAATATTTCAGATAATACTGTAAGGTGTATATTGCACATATACAGAACCTTCTTTACCCCTTTTAAAAAAAAAAAAAACCCAAATGTAGATATTCAGTGATATGCGAGCATGTTGTTTAGATTTAGCAGACCAGAAATTCTCATATTTGCCAAATGAAGTGGAAAACGCTTAAGATTTCCAAGCTAATGAATGCTGAAATGCCCCAGATCGTTCCATGCACACTAGAAGTCTGTGTACCAATATGACTAAGATACTCTATTTTTTCTCTTTGGAAATGTCCTCGTCCTTTTCCACTGCTGTAGAGATTTTTTTTTCCCTACAACTGTTAGAGGATTGCTGTAATTTCTGGTGATTAAAAGTTCTTAGGTGCAAAAGTTAATTAGTAAAAAAAAAGCTTGCTACCAACTGCTAGTAATAACTTGGTATATTAAGAATATCCTTCCTATAATTTCAAGATCTCTGCCCTGAGTGTGGTGTGTCCTGGAAGTGTCTCTGAAGGCATCTTCCATATGAACAGTAAACACGATATCAAGTCTTAACACATTTTAAACTGTTCACTGATGCAGAGGATAATCTTGTGTGATGCAAAGTCTCTGAAAGTCATATTGATGTCTGGCCATAAAGTATTGATATATATCAAGAAGTTCAATAAGAGCATCAGAAAGATCACATCATGAGCCAAGGTTCACTTTATTTCCAAGGTATTTTATCAGTTTGGTTATCTTGTCTGATGATAGCTTGTTATTTTTAGAGAGAGATTGAGGATAACATTGGTTTTCATGGTGACTGAAATGTTGTAAGTCACCTTCTTTCTTCTGATAGGGAATGAATAATTACAAGCATAAAAGAAAACAATTTTTAGCAGGGTTACTTGCTGAGTGTTTTGTGATGCAGTCTAGGAGAAATTACATATGAAGAAATATTTCTGTATATGAGCTCAGATAATGTTTATTTTCATAATTGTTTTTCAATCATTATGTCTGATGATCTTTAGGTTTTCTGAAAACATGCAAAGGCCACTGGTTAGGAATTCTTAAAGAATCTACAGAATGTTTTCTAAACATATTCTCGTATTTTCTTATCATATAATTAGCAGGCAGCAGTCCAGAGAACAACTTCTGGACCACTGCAGTGTGTGACCTGAAGCAAGTGCTAAGGAGATATAATTTTCTTGTCACAATCCCATTACTCTCTGTACCAAAACTATTGAATGTCTCTATTGAATCATTTTCATTTTCTGAATCTCTCCCAGAGAAGGCTCATTACCTACTAGATCACATGAGGTTTTGCTTCCTAAGAATCATCATAATCCTGTGATTAAGCAGCTGTGGGCCATGTGTATAAAGCAACAAAAATTGTTGCAGATATGTTAGTAGAAATCTATTATATGCTTATTATTTTAATTTTAGATGGAATGGGAACACATTCATTACAACAGAAGTCTTCAGCAGAATTAAGAAGTTACTTATTACATGTTTTCTTATTTTTTTTTTCTCACATCATTTTTTACTATTAATTCATTGCAATATTATTGATGCCAGATACTAGCAGAAAAATTTGAGGACATGTTTCATTCTATTTAAGTTTGTTCTTTTATAAGTTTTCCTGAATATACTTACTTCTACAGATGACAGTATTATTCATGTCAAAACTTACTCTTTATATTACAAATTTCAGCACCCTTTTGTTACAGGATAGTGGTATTTTTTTACTATACTTGTCTCTTTCTCACGGTGACATTTTGTTTAAATAAGAAAATCTGTATAAAGTGGCTTTGTGCCTATGGGTGAATTTATTTGAAGTATAAAATGTCAAACTGGCAACAGAAATAATCCTGTAAATTAGGTATGTCAAATAATGTACATGTAGACTTGTGATTCATCTAAGAGTGGAAGGTTTTCTATTTCAAGAAATCTGAGTCATGAGTTCCCATTTTTTAATTGGTACTCTTGACAAAAGTGAGGAATATACCAATATAAAAAATTTATAACTCAGAAAATATTGAGTCTAGAGTAAAACTAACACCATCTCCCAGTTCAGCAATTCTCAAAAAGAAAAAAGAAGTCTCTATACATGGAACAGAGTTCATCATCAAACAGTAATTTTCTAATTAGCAAACTGCTACTAAACTACGTCCAGGAGGTTGCCTAGAGTGGTGCATAAATGCATTTAGATGCTGACTGTGCTGTGACATGGATTGTGTGGCATGAGCCAGTCTAGAGCAGTCACAGCCCCTGAGATGATTCCATCACACACCACCCCTCTCAGACCAGGTACATTCTCTCTAGTAGGACTGAAGGTGACTGGGGAGACCACAGAGCCAGAAGGAAAACTGGGTGGAAGATGTATGGGGAAAACATTGATCACCACATGGCTGTGGCTCCAAAGGCTGAAAAACCACCTTGTCATCAGAGCTGGTCCCTCATGTGTAACCTTTCCTGACCCCTTTGCTGGGTTGTGTAAAGAGTAACGCTTTGGGTTCTCCAAGTTCACTGCTGAGATGGGCATTTTCTGCTCTTTTTTGGTCAATGAGAGACAGATTATCAAATATCAATCTGAACTATTTAAGTTTGGTTTGAAGGAACTAAGTTACAGAGTGCTTATCTAAGCAGTTGCCCAGAAAATCTGAAGGGCAGTGAGGAGTATTAGTAAATACTTAGGACTGTTTTTTTTCTAATTCTATAATTTCAGCTAGAACATTTCAAAATTAGAATTTTCTGTATGAAACGAGAAGAAATTTTGTCTAAGTAATTAATTTAATTGCAGCTATTTGCTCTAAGTACAGTGCCAACAATTTTTCTTCCTCTGCAAAGACTTAACATTTCCTGCAATGATAAAATGGACTTGGACATAGTTCAGTTTCTCTTGAAGCTTTGCCACTTCTTACTCTTTCTTTGAGCCTTCTCCTTCGTTTAACAGTGGTCACACTTTAACACTTAAAGCCTTAAAAACCTACCATGCACTCTACTATTTTCAAATGTAGTATCTAGAATGGTATGGTATTGTGTTACTCTATTATTATAATATGGATGTACTGTAACTTTGTGCTATGCAACGTGTTTTGCAGTGTTTTACCTGCCACTTTCTGCACTCCACTGTAGAAATTTCAGCAGTTACTATTCTCTCTTACAAAGAAATAAATTGCTTTTTTTCAATTTATAGGTCACAATGAAATTAAAAATGCTACTGTCCAAAAAGAAAGAATGAAAAGGATAAGTAATTTAATTTATTTCTTATTACATGCATACCATGTTAATCCCATGGTATACACAGAAAATAGTTCTTCTCTTAAATTTTTATGCTTCCTGAGGAATAACATTGTTCTCAGGAATCACTAAGCAGCTATTGCACAGTGCTTCTCTGTGAACTTTCTCATGGACTCATATCATCATTGTTATTGTCTGCATTTGAGGAGGTAGGCTAATTACACCAGGTGTATACACCTAAATTAATTGGGATTAGCTACAGCCAGCTACACCAGTACTGCCTGCTAACATCATATGGTAATGTCACTTCACAAAAACTAAATTAAGTTATGGAGGAATATTCTATCCTGAACTGAATACTGGCCATAAAATAGGTCTCTAGCCTTAAAACACTTCAGTGATCCTTTAGAGGATGGGACAGAGAGGGTCAGGCCCCAAACCATCAGCACTAAAAAATCCATAACTCAACCTTATTAGTCACTTAACTGCCAGAAGTAGAACTAGTTTGTAGTTCAAACACGCTAGAAGAAGATTTTTGTAAAGGAGACCTGAAAGAGTTTTGTGTCATTCTCAATCACCAGCACCAGCACAGGGACATGCAGGCACCAATAGCATCCATCAAAGGAATCTGCATACAGCTACTACACCTTGCTGCTTGTTGGACACAATGCAAATATTCTGCTGAAACCTTAAACCTCTCAAGTAAGGCTTACAGGTAGAGGAAGTTGTCCAAATGTGTGTTTTTCCTCTTACTTGTAATGAAATAATTGCTTTGCACAGACTTGTTTCTATTTGTTTTCAAAGTCAGTGTAAGTTTTCCAAGCTCTGTTAAAAATGAAATATCATCAACAGCAGAACTAGAGACTACATATACCTTTAAATGACCCTGGTTCTTATGTGACCCTCTTTCTTATGTGTTAAGAAGCTGAAACATTATTCAGTTGGCTTTAGCCACACTGCATTCTTATACCATTCTGAATTTATTTTTCAGACATTCCACAGTGTTAAATGGTATAAAGTACATCACATTGTTTGTGAAGAAATCTCACCTTTACGATCCCTTTCATTTCTGCCTAATTGTCTAAGATAAGAATAGCTTGCTGTGCCTGAGGGGAAAATTTTCCATTACTGCTGAAAAGATAAATGGTAGAAAGCAAAATAAACTTGGCTCATTACAACCTCTTGAAAAAAAGGCAAATTGGTCTTCAGAAATGATATAATAATGCTGACACTTTTAATAGTCTGGAGTTCAAACATAGCATTTTATATATTTTTTCCATAAAGTATTATACAAACAATTACAGATGCTGGCAATAATGAATGGTACTTAGTTTCTTTTATTAGCTTTATTCTGTGAGATCCAGGTGGAGGAAAATGGTTTCACCAATAACCATTTTAATGAGGGGAGAAAGGTTACTTCTAAAGAAACATAACATACATTTCAGAGTGTTTCTAGTCTTAATCTCTATAATAATTGCACTAATGCATTTTGATCTGCTATGGAAGTATGTAAAATGCTTAGCATGGTGAAAGCCAGACAGCTTACTTGGCATTTGAAATATCTATGAGCTTTGCAGGACAGGTCTGAAAAAATATTTATTTCTTAGTACAGAGCATGCTTCAGACTAATGGTCAGGCTTTGTACTTGGGATTCATTTAGATCAATTACTTCTAAACATATTTGCATTGTGCTGTCTATCATGTGCTTAACAGGCAGACATTGACTGGCTGGAGTACTGACTAATAATTCCCAACTTCATGTGACAGTGGAAGAGTTTGAGTATCCTTACACAGCAGAACTATGGATGATTTAATGGAGGTAATGGATGTGATTGATCTCAAAAATCCATCCTGAAAAAGGAGAGAAAGCTTATCTCTTATATGTATCACATAAGTTTACTTTGGTATATTGTTTTGGACTAATGGAAAGGAGTTTGCAAATCTATTGAATACATATACATTGAATATAAATAAATATGTATATTTTTTTAAAATATATATTTAAAGACATGGATATTGCTGTCAACCTATGCACCAATCCAGGAGCACCCCTAACCTTTTAGATAAAAAAATCTTGACTTCACTAGGATTTAAAGTCTGGATTAGGCAGGTTTTATAGAGCAATGCTGAACAGAGGACTTGACTTGAGGGCATAAGATTAGGATGATTTTTCTGACAGTTTAATTCAATTTGCTCACAGGTCTCCATTTGACAGTCATTTTTTATCCACTTCATTTTCTAAATCCAAACAAAGAAAAACATCTGGAAAGTAGTTTGCACACAATGTTCGTGCAAACAGAAAAACTTTTTGTTTTTTCAATGGAATTAGGTTCACAGATTGACGTTTGCCATGAACATTTTGATTGTACTGATTAGCACGTTGTGGGAAATGGCTGCATTTGTATGTAGCCTGAGGAAAACTTAATACATTGCAGATCCTACCTAGGTAGAATGCAGTAGAATGAAAACAATAATAATTCACAGATATTCAATTATTGCCTAACACAACATTACACACATTTTTATGGATACTTATAACTAGAACAACACAAGCTTATTAGCAATGGGAGAAGTATTTTAAATTATTTTATCAAAATGATTAATGCTACTTTTCCAATCTTATTGAGGTCAAATGTGTGCATTCATTTATGTGAATATAAAAATAGAAAAGTTTGGTACAAATAAATTTGTTATGTCACCTTGCTTATTCAATTCTCCCTCTTCCCCACAAGCAACCTCTGTGTTGTAGGAGGAACAAGGTCATACACACTAAATTTTAAAAAGCCAATTTGCAATCCTTCTATGTACATAGCTCTAATGGGAAAGGGAAGGAGGTCCTGAGAATTGTGGAGTCTATTTCTGCTTTCATGTTGTGCCAGGTCGCCAAACAAAGCATCCCTGAAGGTATCCTATGGCTCCAAAGATGCCAGGTGCCCTTTATTTTTCCCCCTCTATTCCACGCTTCTAGCCTTTGACCTCAATCTCCTTCCTTCCTTCCTTCCTTCCTTCCTTCCTTCCTTCCTTCCTTCCTTCCTTCCTTCCTTCCTTCCTTCCTTCCTTCCTTCCTTCCTTCCTTCCTTCCTTCCTTCCTTCCTTCCTTCCTTCCTTCCTTCCTTCCTTCCTTCCTTCCTTCCTTCCTTCCTTCCTTCCTTCCTTCCTTCCTTCCTTCCTTCCTTCCTTCCTTCCTTCCTTCCTTCCTTCCTTCCTTCCTTCCTTCCTTCCTTCCTTCCTTCCTTCCTTCCTTCCTTCCTTCCTTCCCTCTATTTTCCTTTTCAATTTTTCTTTTTTTTTCTGCCTCAGAATTACACTTAATTTTTCTAGTTTCTGTGTCCTTTTTCAAGGTGAGCTTCAACACTATCCTCCAGGTTAAAACTTAGACACACTGGAGCCAAAATAAGAAAAACAAACACAAGAAACAGTGACTGCTATCTATATGAAAGGGAGATTGTACATGCTTCACTTGAAGGCTATGTCAGCACGGATCAAATGCCATTTCTTTCAAACATTTCTTGAATTTGTACTCTCTACAGCAGCAGACATTCAGTTATTTAGCAAACTTCTTCCACAGTACGTCAGCAATCCTTGTCACAGCCCAACTGATGCTGATGTTCAGTAAATAATTCTAGATATCACCCAGCGCATTTATACAGGCTTGTTAAAATCTGGAGGGGTTATTTCAATAACCACATTTCTTTCATTCGCTTGGCATACCTAACTGACACAGATTTCTCCCCATAGTTACCAGAATTCTGGAGCTCCAAACAGTATGTTTCTTTCCAGTCAGAAGTCAGACTCAGCATTTATGTGTAAAAGAAGTGTCCCCACTGCAGTGAGATGTGACTGCAATGAGCCTGCATGTCCCCAGGTCATCTTTCAGAGAACCTCTTTGAATGCAAGGGGCCATGCTGCAGGACAATTCTCCCTCTCTCACTCTCCAGCTGGACTCTGGTCACCTTTGACATTTTAACAATGGCATTGTTAGCACTGTACTGTACCTAAATCCTAAACTCTCATGAGAAGCACTGTTATTAGTGCAGGGTCAGCCTTGTGTTAATGTTCCCTGCATCCAGTTTTCAGTTCAAAGCTTGCTTCTTACAGCCAGAGGAGATCTGTGAGTCTCAACATTTCCATCTCTACCTGCCCTAAATGCTTACTCAGTGTCACTGGGTGGTTTTGCACAGTCCATGTTGAACTCTGTACTGCCAGCAGGTGCACAGGTACCAGCCTGAGCTAGCTGTCAGCTACCCAGGGTACAGCTGCAGGGTGACAGTCACACCTTTGGGTTTCAGTGTCAGCAAGCCTTGTGCTGACAGCACTGAGGATGTGACATGAGGCACGGGCCAAGAGTATTACATCCTCCAAAACAGCTCTTATAGTGTGTGAAACTGGCCTAAAACAGTTTATTTTCAAGGTGAGAGGTATACAAAATGAATTTTTATGCTAATTCTACAATTCTTCCAGTCTTCCTTAAGGCACAGATTTATGTTCAGATGGTTTAGTGATACTATCCATCAGAGGGTTCAGCCTTTGCAATATGTTTCACAGTAATCCCTAGGTTTGACTGAGGAGCAATATATCATTTTGGTATTGCTTTATAGCCTGTTGTCAGCTGTATATTTATCATATTTATCTATTTATTGGGAAGAGATGTGTGAAATTTCTAATAATCAATATTATATTGAACATAGCAAATAGAAACAAAAATAAAGAGGCATATCAGTGAAAGGAATATCATAAAAGTAGTCATCAAGACTAAAATTATCATCATCATCATCAGCTAAAATTAGCTGTCAATATTAACTCCAGTTAACTTCAAATTGCGTGGCAAAGTTAGAAATTGCTCACACACTTACTGGTGTTACTAAGGTTGGAGTGTTAACAACTCTCAGGGCAGGGAAACTGTCCACCCTTTCTGTAGCCTTCAGGATCAAGGATCTGCATGAGAGACTTTTCTTTTTGAAGTTTAAATCCTTAGCAATATATGTATTGTAGTGATTACTGTGCAGATAAATCTGAGCCAGCTTTAAAATATCCTGTTAAAGGACCTCTAGTACATCAGCTGCAGTAGATAGTAGAAACAGCTCTGTGTGCACTATAAGTCTGTAGGAGAATCAAAGTAAATTAGCAAGAAACCTGGTCTACTGATGTTATACCACATCATTTTTAACCACACACTGTTATCACACCACACTGTTTATCCACAACAAGACACTGGTGGTACTAACACTTCCCCAAAATAAATGTAGTTTAGCTGTGCCAGTGTTGAAACATCCTCATAAAGAATTGTGAATCTCCAAAAATTACTGAATAGAGTCTTGATTTGAGAAAAAAAAAAGTAAAAAAAAAAAAAGTAAAATAAATTAAGCAAGTGAGAACACTGCCAAAAGAAAGCATGGGATAAGGTAGAAGTACAGCATGGAACGAGATCTACCTTGCTGAAAGCTGTAGGACATCAAGTACACCAGAACTTCTAGCTAAATTATGATGGATCCCTGGCCAAAGAAAGCTTTTTTCTACTCTGATAAGATAGGAAGGGTTAAGGTGAAGAAAAACGCTAAGTTGCCTGGCAGGAATCTCCTTTTCTAGTAAAATAGGGGTAAGTTTGGTAGTCCCTTATATAGCAAACTACATAGATTTCCTAGGAACTTGCTTCATAACACGATCAAATTAAATTTGAGAAAAAATAGAATTAAAATTTAGGAGGTAAGAAATATATTTCTGTCATTTGAATCACTAGAAGAAAATTCTTCTACAAATTAAACTCAGCTTTCACCTGTACTCATAGCTGTGAACAAGGGTATCCCTGATCTCCCAGAGACACACACAGTCTCCACTCCTTCACCTCTTCCTCCTTTGGGTCAGTAGCTTGTAGAAGAGAATGAGCAAGTGTGTGTTCATATGGTGGAAACATCATGGAGCAAATCCATGGTCAGAAGAGTAATTTCTTCTCGGGAAACAGCTCCTCACAGCTCAAAACTCAGCTTTCTGTGTAAAATAACCAATATTAATGCTTTAAAAAAAATGAATCAGTACACTTTATTACTAAACAGATGAAAAATACCACAGTTGTTTTATATTGTTATTGCATATGGTAAATAACTATTAAGGTAACCCTATAAATGTAATAAATCTGTAAATTGTTTCCATCACCACAAATGCATGAAAAAAAACCTTGAAAAAAATAAGTAAGAATTGTGATCCTTATTGAATAAATGCTTCTTTCTAAACACACTATTCTGGAGAGCCATTTTATTTTAACACTCTAAAGTTCTTCTCTCTGCATTTCCCTGTCGTTAGCAGCAAGGTGCATCCATCTAACACTGTTTTGTAAGGAAGGATTCTTCTTTGCCAGCATGAATAAGAAAATCGAATTTCACTTTCTTCCCATTAGAACAACCTATTCTGAAAGTTGAGTTTCGAGGTAATCTCAAATGAAATGCTCCTCTATCAATCAGATTTCTTCTCTTGCAAAATCCCTTCATGATGTATTTCTGATGATGAAAGATGCAGGTAACTCATAAATCTGTCTGATTTTTTTTTCTTGCAAAACAATAAACTCCCTGCCTTTTAGTGTTGTTTCAAACGGCCTGAAGTCTTCATGATATAGTTTTGTTTCGTACAGCTAGCTGGGGGAGAAACTCTGGATTCACACAAGAGGCTATTCTCTGTTCTCAGATGGGATACCACTGTTGGGAATACTCACAGATACTCGAGTGTAGAGATTCCTGAGGAGATGAAGAATGTGTGCCTACTTCTGTATCCTGAATGCCCAGCATTTCAACATTCATCTTCCAGTCATGTACCTAAACCTTATGCTTTAGAGCATTTGGGATCCTTTAAGACATTTTGACATCTTTGCTCCAGTTTATGTAAAACATAAACCATTGTCAGCAGAGAAGTGAGGTTGAAGAGCTTTGTGGTTGGAATTGTCACCAAAGGTGGATGAGAACTTCCTACCAGGCTGCCTTTCCCAAACAGCCTGACCTGCATGTCATGCTCCTGGTAACAAATAGATAACTACTTCTCTCTGAATGGAACAGTTGCACCAGCAGTATCTGCCTCAGTGCCAGGATGTTTAGCTTGAAAAGAGCACATGATGGTCTTTTCTCTTGGCAGGGAGTACCCCTCAGGGATGGGAGATAACAAAATAACAGATTCTGATTTTCTTGAGTGAGTGATCCTGTGGTTCAGCACTGAGATAGTAAGGAAACATCTCTTGGGATTTTCACTTGTCCCATCATTTTATTTGACTCTAAATTCTGAAGAAGGAACAGTTCTGCCATGTTGAACTCCATGACTTTGCTTGCTGTGTTGTAAAGCAAGTCAACATATTTTAAAAGTATTTTCATCTAGACCAATTCAGGCTGTTGAACTACAGAATTAATTATTCACACAACCTTATTAAACAGATAGGCAGATCTAAACAACTAAATTACCTGATCTTTGTTATTTATCAAATTTTAAAAATATTTTGTTCCAGTATCTGTTCTTTTTTTTTCATGTATGTGCTTTCTTGGTGTCTTCTTCCAATTTCCATTCATCTAATTCTCCAATCACATGTGTTCATACACTTTTTTTTTACTTCTTAATATAACAGTAGTGCATCAACACATTTCTACATTCTATTTCACTTAAGCTCAATCTCGTCCCAGCACTAGCTTTGCTCTCTTCCTTGATTTTACAGAAAGTGCTTACTCTGACTTCATTCCTAAGTGTCACAGTGGCACAGTTCTTTGGTAGGGATAAATGAGAGTTAAACCGTGAAGAATCAGGCTCTATGCAAGGACAAGTCCTGCAAAGTTAAAGCTGTAGCTAGCAAGATCTATTTCAGGAGAGTGGAATAGGAAATTTCATCTCAGGAATCTGATTAGCATACAAATGGAGAGTAGTGATTCTGTCCAAGATGAAATTCTGGTTACTCTAAGAAAATACCAAAATCATTTACTATACATCCATATGGAACCTTCACAGGTGAGTAGTAGGAGGTCAGTAGTTTCCTTGAATTTTTTGTTTAACATAGGTATGAATCAGGTTTACTGTTACTCTTCAAGTACTGCTGCATCCTGCATATCCTTTGACATTACAAAACAGTTTTCAAGTGCCAAACCTGAAACAAAAATCCAATGTGGACAGATAAGCAGGAGACAGCCAGATGTCACCCATGTTTCTCTTTCATTTCTCCACTGCTTTAGTTCTTATTAATGTGTTTACTGTACATGTACCGTATTGATATCCATGAAAATGAAAACCTATTAATCATCAAAAAGGGCACTGGATCTTATGCTACACCACATACTCCTTGGAATGAAATTCCAACTGGTTAACAGCCAGCAGATATTTGGTCTGAAGGACCGTTTCCAAGAGAAATGACAGTGTGAGATTCCCATGCAGAAGTCCTTCAAGTCTCAGTTTTGTGCCTCAGAGAGATAGGAATAGCCTATCCTTGCACTAGTTAGCACATTATTTTTTTACTTTCTTCTGTTTTCTCTTTTTCCTTACCCCCCTCCACCACCCACACACAATGTAGACTGAGTTGAAACCATAGCTCAGCTTAGAAAACTTGGGTTTTAGCATCTCCCTGATGCACTTGACCACCCTCCAAGCACAGCTCTTCATGCCTTGGTTTTCCTCCTAAGATATGGTTTCATAACAATGAGATGACTGTTTTTAGGCACACCATGTACTAACTCAATAGTATGCAAAATCAACCTCAGCTGGCCATTTCAGCACCTTCACAATTCCAGACAAGTGCAGAGATACAATATTGTTCATAATTGGAGTCCATCAGTAACTCGGGAAAGCATCAGAATGGAATTTCCGTTGCACAACACAGAAAGGAAGATTTTAAAGACCAGGATCAGCAAAGCGAATTAAGTTACAGATCTTATCTCAAATGATTCCGTATGGAGGTAAGTTGTTAGATCTGTATATTTATCCTAGTTAAAATATTTATGTAACCCCTTGGTCAGTTCAAAACCTTGTAGGAGGAATTGAAAGCAAGAAGGAAGAGCACCTATCCTTACTCCTTGGAGAACTCTCTAACTCAGTTCTCCTACAGTGACATGTAAACACTATGCATTTCTGAATGTTTGCTTAGCAAACCTAAAGACTACCACAAAATGACTAAAGAAACAATGTTCTAACAGCGATATGACCTCCAGAAAGGGCTTTCTATCACCTGGGACCTTTTTTTTCTCATCAATACAATGAGATATTTACACTCAGAGACTATAGCTCTTTCTTTGGTTTTCAAGTTCCCCTCATTAACATCCACAAGAAAGTCTCAGTTTCTTTCAGCAGGTGTTGACATTTCTATTGCCAGAGGCAATAACTCTGTGATCTGCTCAGTCACACATCGACCTGAATTCTGCATTCAGTGAGATTAGGGTGAAAGCTGTAGCGGTGTGCAGAGTAAATAACTGAGCAATATGTAGATATTTTCTATGTATTTCAGTCTTGAATGACCTCCTGATTACCCCTCTGAAGACAGAATACACCAGACTGTGCCAAAGCCCAACCCAAGAGTCCCAATGTAACCTGAAAATCTACAAGTGTCCCTGCCTTGGCTTTTTAACATCACAGAGCTGACTTAAGCAAAAGAGGACTCCATAGTAACTCATCTTGTAAGCACTAGGTTTCATCTTATTTGGTTTCATCATTAATCAGAGAACTAACTGCTCATTGTTAATTTTTGGCAGCCTTAACCTCCAACACAGAGAAAGAACCATGTATTTACTTTTTACTCCTTCCAAAATTAAGAAGCTTGGAGCAGTTACTGTTAAAATTTTACATTTCCTCTTTCGAGGTTTTTTTTTTTTCTGATGTAATAGAAAAACACATGAATTTATACAAACATATGCGCATGTATGTTCTGGAATAAAATTAATGCTCAAAAGACTTTTAGTTAGCTATTAAAAACAAAAACAACAACAACAAACCAAAAAAACCCAAGATTTGTCTTTGTATTTATGAAGCAAGATAATGTTACTGAAATCTCAAGCTATTATATTGCCTGCCTTATCTTCTTCCAGTATTGAAAATGGACTGACTCTGATTAAAAGCAGTATTGAGGATAAGGATGTAAGTTAATGGATTCAGTTAACAAGCTTTGATGGATGATGCAATATATATTTTTCTTACTAAAACACAGCTAGAAATAAAGTCTCCAGCTTTAGCATACTGTAAAGTTAGTTCATGAGTAACCTGTTTTCTCACATTAATTTTAAGCTGGCAGGCTTCCATTATATAATGTTGACTTTGGAGTGAACTCCTTCAAAGCTCTCTTGAAGGAATTAACTTTCAATTTCAAAACTGCTGTAGAGGAACAGAGATATTGAATCTCCTTGGAACAGTTATGCTGTGAGGGCAATGCTGTTATTGCTCCTGGGTTAGAAACTATGCTGAGAAGGCTCACAGCCTGTTGGGAACATCTTGCATTTGCACTGAGCTGTCAGTACTCTCTACTCCAAAACTGCTGTAGAAAATGAATAGCATACCAAGTATCTTCATCACTAATAATCTGTACACAGTACTAAAACTATGTGAGGGGAAAAAACTGTGAAATTGTTCACTACAAATAAATCAGTAATTAGAAGCAGAAGTGTGAACTTTTTGCATTGTAAATTTACACAGTAAAGTGATAAAATGGCTATCTTAATTTTTTAATCATTTTAGGAAACCTTGATATAACTGCTAAAGGAAGATCCCATCTTGAGACTCATAAACTGTGTTTTTGAACATTTTACAAGGCATATTTGGGATTTTGCAAACTGAAGACTGCAGGCCGCATAAGTGACAGCATTCAGAACGTGTGGGCTCAGTAGTGGCATTGCTGAAATTCCTAGACTATGTCATATCTGCTCAAACTCCCCCTGGTGCACCAGCACTGGGAGAGAAGATTGTGCAGAGTTCCTGAGGATGACGTTTACTGAACTGGCTGTAGACCAAGAGGCAGTAAGACCACACCACTTGCACGAGCAAACTGCTAATTAGACCTCCTGAGGAACAGTTTCTAGGCTTGGGCTCAGCCCTGGGCTGCACACTTCTATTTCTGGGGCAAGCCTGAGCTACTGACACTCATATATGGCACGGCACTCTGCACCTTCTCAGTTTGGGTCTTGCTTGAAGGTTTCTTCTTCATGCTTCATGACATAAAATGAATATGTTCTGAGAGATCTCTGATTTAAAGGGAGCTTGACAATGCTCAACCCACCACAGCCCTTTAGATGTCTTTATGTCAAGCAAATATTAACATCCACAACCTGTTGAATAACTCTTAAAACATCATTGTTAGTATTCTACAAATTCAACTTTCCAAACTTATGCAACAAGCTTTTTTCTCCCCCATTAAAATAAATATAAGAGGTTTCCCATGAAATCCCAAGTGACTGGCTAGTGGTAGAAGCAATACAACATCCAACAGGATGTAAATCTCAGGGTTTAAAGTCAGTATAGCTGAGTAATAAAGTCTTCCCTTACTTTTTTTCACTTTTTAGCTACATTCAAGTTCGCAGCACAGGCAACCTTCAAAAAGTTGGAAGATCAGGGAAGCCCCCCCAAAAATTATTCTCTTCTGTGCTATGGAGCCACCTCAGAAATAAATAACAATATAATATGCTGCTTCAAGGTGTTACTAATGCTGCAGGAGTCTACAAATATTCTTTGCCAATTAAATTTGTCAGAGACTGAGTCTTTCTATCACAAATGCAAAAACTGATAAAAGGCCTGCTGCAACTTGCCACAAGACAAGGATCTACTGTCTGCAGGAAACTGACTGTGTGGCTCAGACTGGGGAGAAGGGATGCTGAAGAGGGAGACTAGGGATAGTTTCTTACAGAGAAAAAAATGCTATATAAATAAATAAGATTATAAATGGGAACACAGAAAGAAAGAATAAAGAATAATCCAGTAGGGCACAGGCAAAAAACCCGAGCATATTTTAGGCAGGAGAGAGAATGCAAATGTGCCAAAATTAATATATTGCAGCAGAATGCCAGTTTTATTCTTCCCATTCATCGCTATATATGATTTCATATCATTATTTCATATAAAAAATGATGCTTTTGTGGGTTAAGTGATACTCCTGGAGGAAAGTTACACTGGGGACAGAGAAATCTGAATAATCAAAACATGGGAGATGGGAAATATTTGAAAAGCACATCCCTCATGTTTTGGGAGGAACACAACAAACTGCTGGGGAAACCACTGTCAAAAATATTTGCTAATGACACTCTCCAAAAGCTTTCTGGACAAGGTAGCCCTTTGTGCAGGAAAAGATGGAAATGCAAACCCCACCTTGCCCTGCTCAATAGGAACCTGCAGTGCTCAGTTCTGTTATGCCTTTGGTTGTGGAAACATGTTGCATTCTGGCCCTCCTTCCTTCCCCTTCAGATCTCACTGCTCCCTGGCATCTTTTGCAGCTGCTGTTGTGATGGACAGCTAGCTCACTTCAGTTAAAATGAGTTTTCTTAAATGGCTTGAAATAACACATAAAGCATAATTCCAGTCTTTTTTTCTCCCTAACATAGGTTAGAAAGCAAACAGGCAGGTGCATCAGATGGCAAACCTAGAAAGAAAATTACACTGGAAAGAGACAAAGACCAAGAGCCACAGTCTCCTCAGCTCTCAGGGGAAGCACAGTGTCTAAGACTACATAAAGCCAGGAATTTCCCACCGAGCCAGTTCTTCTGGTCCAGCTAATTCATTCTTGAGTGTCCACCACAAATAACTGACCTTCAGCTGCACTGTACAACACCAGATTTGTATCATGTATTAATGGCTCAACAATGGGAGCCAACTCAAGATTAAACACAAGATATTTTCCATTTGTTCCTAGTTTGTTATCCTGCCTTTATCACCGAAGAGGATATTGTGTAATAAACTGTTAATTTTGTTGTTAAGAGGCAATTTCAGAAAATAATCCACAGATGAGAGTGCCAATCTGAGAAGTCAAACCTAGTGATACATCAGGATTTAATTTCAAGATGCAGAAGCTCTAGACTTTAAACAACCTATAAAAACTGAAATTTTGGAAGGCAAGATTGATGGTGTTGTCAGTAAAGCAGCTTTCTATCAGAATTACTCAGAATTGTCAGACAGTTATAAGCTTAGTTTGAACAAATGCCTCTAGAAAGGAGCACGAATGTAGTGAAAGACTTTCTGATTGTCTGCTTTGCTATGAGACAGTCTAAATCCGAGGCAGGCTGTGTCTGCAGCAGGAAAATTGGATTTTTATTCTTGTGGAGAACTTTGTGCATGGGTGCACACATGGAGGGTGTGCACACTCCAGTCAGAATCAAGCCAAATTTCAGAATATTTTTCATACACAATGAATATTTTTTTCTTAGAATTCCTTTGGTGTGCAAACTCAGATGCCAAGATCCAGTCCCTGAGATGCCAAGATCCAAATAGTCCTCTGTGAGCAGTCTTCTTGGTAGAAGAATGGGAACCTTTTATGAAACACATGTGGTAGCAAAGTGTCAGAAATTGGTAATGGCTACTCTGAGCACATCCTTTATTCCCATCTCTCTAGAAGTCACTGCCAGAGATGCAGCACGCCTCTCTACTATCCATGTATATAAACATACTTATAATGTCCTACCCAAAGATTTTGCCTTAATTTTGCATTGCAAAAGTTCTGACTTCCTTTTAGGGCATACTCTGGCATTAATTATACTTTCCTTGTATATAAATTATCACACACTCCTAGGAAGGAAAGAATACTATAAAGACTCCAGACCACAGTTCTGTCCTGAAAATGTAATATTTTAAATAACATAGGATATGATTTTAATATTTTGTGAAACAATGAACATATAACAGCAAAAAAGAAATACTCCTTCCTCATAACAATAAACCACCTCCTTCAGAAGTAATAGCAGTGTTTTTCTCATGGTGTTAAATCTATCCTCTATAAGCTACACTACAAATTGGAAAACACTAAAGAAACTGAAGATGTTTTTAACCATGATTTTGAAACAAAACAACCTCTACTTAGGTATGGCTTATTCTAACACTTGCTCTAACAGTGAAGGAATTGTATTTTTACAGTAGCTCAAAACTCCATGCATTCACAATGGAATTGTGTCAATTAGAGATACAGATTAGTAAAGCAAAGTGTGAATTCAAGGTTCATATTAATTTCAAGTCTGTCCATCATGACTGGTAAGTGATCCATTGTGGTCCCAGAGCTGATCACTTGGCCCACACTTTAAAAAAATTTCCCACAGGTTTTGCTAGTTGTTAGACCCATTCTACTCTGGTACTATTCCTTTTGGTAACTCTTCTGGAGTTCATATTATGTCACTTAGCATATGTGCATTTTAATGCTCCTGAAAGCTAAGGATTCTATATTAATCTGATTTGCATTCAGTTACTTTTTAATGACCTCATTAGCATTCCTTTTTTATCCTTCAACAGTGACTATTTAAATCAGAATCTTTTTGTTTTAATGGAGTGCTGTCAAAGAGAGTGGAGGTCTTTGGGTTATCTCCCCAGAAGTACTTTGGAAAATAAGGTCATTGCAACAGTAGCTAGGTTGCAGAATTCATGGAATCATAGAAGGGTTTGGTTTGCAAGGGGACCTTGAAAAGTCAACTAATTCTAACCACTCTGCCATGGGCAGGGACACCTTTCAGTAGACAAAGTTTCTCAGAGCCCCATCCAGCCTGGCCTTGAACACTTCCATGGATGGATCATTTAAAATTTCCCTGGGCAACATGTTCCAGTGTCTCATCACCCTTAAGGTAAATATTTTTTTCCTAATATCTAATCAAATCCTACACTCTTTCAGCTTGAATCTATTCATGATTGTCTTTCTGGACCAGTTAGATACCTGTCTGCTTCTTAACCACTCCAGCTGATAGGTTACCATTATCTCTACTGCTGAAGTAACTTTTTCTGCTACTTCTCCCATCAAGGGAATAACCTCTAAAGTACAGGAGTGGAGAAGTGAAGTCTGCAACTCACAAGTTAGAATCACCTCAGCCTGTCTGTTGGAACAAGAACTAAGTCCAGAACTAAGTACCTGACCATACTGGTTCAGTTCCAAACTGTCTCTGACACAAACTCTGTAAGTCACTATTGTCTAAGACACCAATCTCTAATCCAAACTTTGGATCCTCAAAACCTTTACTCAGCTTCTGCCTGGCACTATGGTCACATGTATGCTTTAGAGAGAATCAGTTTCCCCTCAGTGAAACTATAGATGTGTGCCTGAATGGAAGCTCCTGGGCATGATAATGCTAGGCAGGTAGTTGCCAAAATCCAGCAGGATGCATATAGCAGATGTTCTCCCAGTGATCTACAGCTACCAAAATTCCTTGCACTGATCTTGGCAGTACTCTGTACACTCTCCTCTTTGTCAGTAGCTGGTGCCTAGATATTTATCCAGAAAATGTAAAACAAGAATCAATTCTGTCTGATAGCAGGAATATCTACGTTTTCTTCCAAAGTAAGGATCACCACCAAGCTCACAACCAGTGTGTGATTCACGTAATCTTTAGGGTTCTGTCATAGGAAAATTCAGTGTGGGCTGGGGGAAACAGCACAGCAACTGGAATTCAAAAATGTACTTTGAATACTAGTCTAGAAACTCAGTTCTATTCATTTAAGGTTTGTTCAAACTACTGAATACATCAAGAGAAAGGCCTGTCAAAAGTACTTCCCAAATTTACTCAAATGCTTGGCCAAATGCTCGACCAGTTGTGATTTTGGATATTGTCCCAAGTGTAGCAGGTAGCATCAAGCTGAGATCAGAAATAGGAGAAAGGAACTTTTTGCATCCATACAAGGCTGTCTTAGAATAATTATTAATTGCTCTGGTTCACCCAGGCCATTGTGATTTTTGATTGCCTCAGGAAAAACTGTAGCCTCCTTCAGGCTGTAAACCAAATCAAGCCTCTTTTATAATGTACTTGCTTGCAGTTATTTTGTAGGACAAAAACTGTGGCACTCCCCACTCAGAGTGCACTGCAGTTTGCTAGCTCGAGGGTTGCAATGTGTCCTGGGTGAAAATTATTAGCTGAAGTTACAGTTCCAAGGAAGACTGCTATGTTTGCATAAATTTACAGTCATTTTTTCTAAATGTGCTGTACAGACAGACTTTGATATTTTGACCTATTTTCAATATTCATCTTTTCAAAATGTCAAAGCAGAGGGAGGCCTTCATGGTTAAGATTACAGCTACATTTGGACTGATTTTGGACTGATTTTAAATGAATAATGGAAAGTATGTATCATGTTGTCTGGGAATAATGTTAGAGCTACTGGAAGCTGGGGCTTCTGACTCACAAGATTTTTAGAGCTATTATTTAGTGACTGAGCTCCAGACAAAGACAAAGAACATCTTCCAGCTGAATCTGAGTAGCTGCAAAGTCGGGCGTGAAAGAGGCTGAAGCAAAGACAGCACAGCACAGCACAGTGCTTTAATCTATCTTTTACAACATTCACTAGAGAACTCTCAGTCTGTATCACTACATCATTCCTGGATTTTTTATTTTGAGAACTACCTAAAACACACTGGCAGTCTAAAGTACAAGGATCATTGATTTTTGCTAACCTAGCTGAGAGCTTTAGGCTACACAATTAGACTACTAAATCACAGAGCACTAAGCTCTATACCTGCAGGACATTGCACCCCTTTCCATAAGAATTTTTGATGTGTTCTGAGTCAGAACCTCTTGGGCAACAAAACAACTTTTTTTACTTGAAGAAGGGCCATGACAGGGTCCTTTCATGACAGGCATAGTACAGATCCTTGGTAAGAGAGGCTTATCTAGCATGTTTATAATAAAAATGTGAGATGAAAAATACTTCTTCTTGATTTGTAAAATATTTGAAATTTTGGAATAAATGTCAAAATAAAAAGAGAATCTTATTTTGAAAATAGATCTGTTTGGTTCATCATACATCATAGCAGTTTTGAGAATTACATTTTTATTTTGACTTTTAAATGTAAGTTATTAATATTTCATTTACTAATATGATGAAGCCCAGGTCCTTTTCCAGTAAAGAATATCGTCATTACATAAGAAAATATCAGCATTGATGTCTCAGACTTTAAGCAATTGTAGTTTCTGAGACAGGACATTTGCTAACAATAAAATGGTTTCCAATCACTGTGGAAAGTTGCAAACTGCCTCAATTTTAATGCACTGAATATCTAGTTAAGGAGTCATCTAGTTATATCTAGTTAAGAAGCTATCCCATCAGGGGCTTATCAAACTATTATCTCTCTTACCAAAACCACACATTCTTGGAAGAAGTATCTATAAACTTTTCCTCAAGCCAAACTCACACAAAGATGAAAACCAATAAGTGTATTCCAGAACAATTGGGTAATATTCTAGATCTGACAGCAGAGATGAGGCTGAGACTGCACAGCAGAATTTGGAGTCATTAACATCAGTAATGAAGCACCACTTTGAGAAAGGCATGCTTTTAGTGACCATTTTCATTTAAAATTGAAAATTAGTTTTATTGACAGCAGCTGCCCTCTGAATTTATAAAACTGATTTCCTTGGGTGATCAGCATTTTAATCTTTCCTTAATACACATTTCTAAATATCACTGAGTGCTTCAACAGACTGTAGAGTGGCCTTGAATTTTCAGGAAATTAAATGAAACTGATAAGCTTTTTGTATATAACTGTGAGAAAGACAGATATGTCACAGCACTTTTGATAAGAGTGTGGTACAGCCCTCACAGCTTGACAAACACTGTTATACATAAAGCAGAAGAAAATTACATATTTAGGGTAATTGATTAAAGAGACCCCATTGCCACCTATAATCTGTTCCAGTTGCATCTCACAGACCCACAGAACATTCTGATTTGAAAGGGACCCACAAGTGTCACTGAGTCCAGCTCTTATGTAAATGGTAAACACAGGAATTGAACCCATCAACTCGGTGTTATTAGCACAATTGCCAGTACCACGCTCTAACCAATTGAGATGATCTCAGCTTGTTAGTGATGGAAATTAACAGCTCCAAAATGCCTACGAAATTATATGGTGATCTGGGTTCAGCTGCCAGTGTCAGTGTGGGGGTCAGAGAACACACCTTGGCTCCAGGCAGGTGTGGCTCTGCCTTGGTGAGGGACAGCTCCTCGGGGGAGCAGGTCCCAAGGGCTGCTTGGCTGAGAAGATAATACATGTGTTATAATCTTTCACAGTCTTTGTCAGTTTTTCATTTAATGGCATTTTAGCAATCATTTGAGAGATGTCATACCAGTTCTCTTGACCAATCCAAGTGATATGTACTTTAAGAAAAGGTTCCTCTCCCTCCAAAACATGCAATTTTGTTTATTGCACAGTCTAGCCTCTTGCTCTTTGGATTTTACTAAATAAATTCTATTCAAAATGTACATTTCCAAAAATAAGCTACACAAGAATTTAGACAACAATCCAATGTTATTCCTTCTTCACTGTATTTATAACATTCAGACGTAATTTCTGTTATAAATCCTTATATTAAATGGTTTTTATTTACTGTCAAAATAGATATTTCTGAAGGATTGTCAAATTTGGCAAAGTTTCAAGATTATTATGTTTTATTTATGAATAAAAAATGTATGTATTTCCTAAACAACAAATAGAGATCTAACTCAAATTCTCTACGAACAGCTGTAGTGCACTCCATTGCACCTCAGTTCAGGCACTGACAAGCAGAACATCTCCTTACAAAAGAATAGTAATGTATATGTACATGATCTGCTGTGTTGTATATTTTAGATATGATTTGACTTGCACATGGATGTACTGACATCTTCAGTGCAGGAAATAGAATACAGCATACATTTGATCAGTTTTGAAGTGTTTCCATTGTCTAATCTCCTCAAACACTGTCAAAATATATAAAGTGGCCTAGATTATTAGTAAGGTGGTAAATGTTAAATTAACAGTATTGAGCTAATTTGACTGCAGTCTTTCTACATTAAAATTTAAAACATATTTTAATTAATCTTTCCCCTTTATTTAGTTTCGACTATTTCCTATGTATGCATAAAGACACACATACACACAGTCTTTTCAAGGCATTTTGTTTCAGTACATCTGAAAGATTTCTAATCAGTTTGAGTTCATTTGAAATAAAATGGCCAAACTCAGCTGAAAAATGTTTCCATCCAGCTTTAAAGCTGTATGTAAACTACACTTCAAACTGAAGAGGTGCACCTCTTCCTTGCAGAGAATTTCCAACTCAAAAGATAAGAAACACCATTTTCCATGTATACAGGGCCCTGGGCACATATCCTTGAAAATGTTGTCCTTAAAATTTATTCTGAAGTTCATTGTAGCTGCAGCATAATGCATTTACCGATGTGCTTTAGTACAGTAAATGCCTTTTGGGCCATCTCATTCCATTCCATAATTGTTTTCTGGGGAAACCCTTACCCTCTACTTGATTTATGCAATACAGATGGTTGGTAAAACTTGAATTTTTATTGATGCATAGTAATATCTTTCTCAGCACCCTTAAAGAAAGTGGCATAATTCTTTAAGACATAATATTACACTTAGGAATTGCTCTAGAGGGTCATCAATCTTTTGTGAAACTCTTCCAGCACTCTGCTAGTGTTAAATAAACCATGACTAGAATGAAATTCAAAATAGTTTGAGTGATTTCTGCAAAATGTTCTCCATTTGCCAATTATGTAGCACTATATTTCATCCTATCAGTTATTCATTATTCTTTGCTAAAAATACAGCAATGGCAAGGGATTTTTGTGAGTTTCAGAAGAATTACGGATGACCCACTTCCTGAAAACCAGGCATTATTTTATAAAACATTACAAAGTTGATAACTAAGTGATGATGAAGTGGTATTTGTTTATAATTTTTGTTTTCTTGATAAGAAACAGTATTCAAGCCAAATGGGAAGAGTGTTTGTTCAAAGCCATTTTCTAAAAAGTTGACTGGATCTTCTGAGCTTATGCTTAATTCACACCTCATCCTGATGGTCCTTAGCTGGTACCAGAGTTCCAAAAGGCAAAACACAAAAGAAGAAAGCATAATCTAAATATACTGGTCTAATATAAAAAAAAGGCCATACCCATATCCATGTTCCTTCTTCACAAATATGTTTGAAATACTTTATTTGCTTCCATATTCATAACCTTGCTCTGCCACCTCCTCATGCCAACTTTTCCTTTAGCTTTGTCATTTTATCTCAAATCCTAAATTGGGACTTTTAAATGCAGTCTGGGTTCGGCCAACTAAAGTTCATTTTAAAGCATTCTAGGCATTTTTATATGTCTATAGTTGGGGGTGTTTTGACTTAGATTCAAACCACAAAGGAACTTCCTTTCAAGTCCCACATTCCCCAGGAGCTCTGACCCAGGAATAATGATGTTCCCCAAGAGCCTGGCTCTCCATTCTCACATTGAAGGCATCAGCCTGAACCTTGAAGAGTTTTTTGTCCATGCAGAAAGATAAGAACCTGTTTAAGGCTCCAATGTGATGTCTAACATAGAAAATAAAAGCAAGACCCTAAAATAAGTTAATAAGGTGGGTGCATGGGAAGGCAAAGGCTTGGTGTTACTTTTTCTTTGTCATTCTCTTTTCTGGCCCCCAGGCAACCTTGTCCCAGTTTAACAGGGAAAAAAATCTTGATGTTGCTCACAGTATGGTACATATCATCCTTATTGCCACTGAAAACCAGAACACACTAACATAGAAAAAGGTTATGATTTGAAATCTTCTTTTTTCATACTTCCCTTACTAGCTGATCTTTCACTACAATCTCTTTGATATGAAGAGAGGACAGCTATAAGAGGGGACATTTTCTTCTTCTATAGTAAAAGATGGCGTGATCATTCAGAGATATAATTAGGCATTGTGCTTTGATTTCCATGCTTGCTGAAAGTCTTTAAGCTCTCCTCCTTAATACTAAACATTTAAAAATAATGAAGAAAATCTAGCTTCCTAAAATATGTATACTATAAGAGACAAAAAAAATTAAGGAAACATGCAGAATAACTGAGGGCAGTTTCTTTAAATTATGGAAAGGAAATAAGAAAGTTTATCTCAAGTAAAACAAGCTATTTATGTTCACTTCTTGTATTAGTTTATGTCAAATCAATTCAAAGTTTATCTTGTGTGTTTTAAATAGTGATTTTCCATTAAAAAGGCACACACACACAAAAAATAAATCCTAAAAGCACTGGCCCTTTAGTCTTTATTATACAGTCTTTGATTCCCAGAATACATCCACATCATGCTGTGGAAATCAGCTTAGCATTTTAGAAAAAGCCCCAGAGCAAGTGCTGGTATGGTGCAGTGTTTGGTCAGGCTGTTCCCCTGTGAGTGATTAAAGTGCTCCAAGGACACAGCTGACACTTCTGCCTGTGATTTCATTGAGTGCCACCTCCTTTACATCCCAGCTCAGGCATCTTCGTACCAGCATCCTCTGGAAAAAGCACACTCATGCCTTTGGTGGCAGATAGGCAAGAGCACAGGAGAATGACTGTGCCTGGGAGACCATGCCATGAACCCAGGTCTGAGGAGAATCCTAGGATGAGAGATGGTAGCTGACCTTAGAGCTGTGGGGAAGACAAATAAGAGCTTTATGATATAGCTTCATAGAAACAGAAAGTTTGAGTGTGATAGACGTAAATGTGATGTTTACCTGAAGTCCAGCAACTTGTTTTTAATTTTCCAAAAGAAGATTCCATAAAAATCAAATAATTCGGTTTGGACAAAACCCAAATTTTAATGAACTGTATTTCAGTTGAAAATAATTTACCAGTTCTTACAGTTTATAAAATTGATGGAGGCATAAGGAGTGGATCAAAGTTCACCATCTGCTACTGTAAATAAAAACTTTTATTCTAATGTTTAAGGAAAATAGGGCAGCTGTCATGACATCCCTCACACATGATAAAATAAAAAGCCTACAGCACCTGTAGAACTGACACTTTACTGCAATCCCAACATGTGAGACTTAAGTCTGAGAGTGATAATCTTTGTTCTTACTGTAACAGAGTAAGGCATGCCAACGCTGCAGAAGATAAATTATTTAAAAATATTTATATGCTAAAATTTCCTCACCAGAGAGAAAGAGGACTGTCCTCATTAGATGTACAAAAAAATTACTAATAATGGATTAACCTATTATTCACAAGACAAGAACTACAAGTTCACCGGCATAATTTCTTCTCCCTTAAGAAAATAAAATAATTATTTGTCATATACTTTTTGAATCTGAGTTGACTTTAGTAAAAATCATAATTTTTCTTTCATGAATGGACAATGATTTTAAAAGGAAGCTATTGAGAAATTTTTTGAAAATTGTCTCTTGTGACTCCAAGTAAATCATCTACTTCACAAAAGAATACCTCTCTTCTCTGAAAGTCATTGCCTAATTAAAACTCATAGTTCTGTGTCCTTTCTGGTTATGGCTGACTTTTTCCAAAATGTAAGAAAAAAAGCTATACCACTATATCTGTAGAGCAGCATTTTTTACCCTGGAGATTTACTTTCAAGGAGAAGTCTGAGTAGCTCATCTCACTAGATGAGTGTTCAAAGCCTGTTTGAAATGCAGCTTGAACTCAGTGAGTTTGGTTTAGTGCAGGTGTTCTTCCTGCTTTATTATGTCCTTGATTATTTTCAGCATCATGACAATTCTGATATTAGTCTTTCTACAAGAAGGTGGAATACTGGTTAGACTGGTTCACAACTGAAAACAGTTTTAACAGAGTTGGGCTTGACTTTTCAGAAACAGTAAGCTGTTTAAGAACTACACTGAAATTTTCAGGTAGAGACTAATGAACTCATTACAACTGAAACAGATGGCACAGCCCATTTGCTAGTCTATTAGCTTTTATAGAGCACTGAAGAATCATCATGAAATAGAAGTAATCTGGAAAACAGGGAAGACTTCTGAGCTAGATTTAGGATGCATTTATAATTTTGATTTGACTTATAGGGTTTCTTAATTTTATTACACAAAGGATAAAGATACGTAAAGATTATATACATATATAAAGTGGACAAGTCAAATAATGTTGCAATTTAGAAAATATTTATAAGCAGAATATAAACAATTCTGAGTTGTGTGTATTTGAAATAATTTATGGATGTTGCAACCTGTGATTAAATGGTATTTTAAGGTAAGTAAATTTCACCATGAAATCACTTTCAAGGTATTTAAGCTACTTTGTACAAATATGTAAACTATCTCTAGAATTCTCTCAGGAAGGTTATTCCATTTTTCAGTGGAATCAAGGATAAAAGATGGTTGAACTCTCTTTTTAAGTTAAGAAAAGAAAATGGCTGTTTTCTTGTGTGTAAAAATATATGACTAAGAAAACTAGCTCATAAGGGCCTCTCCATTGTGTATTTCATGTTAAGTGTAATTCAAAGTCTCATTATAAACGTTTGACCCAGGGCTGCTGCTTCCACTCAGTTGATATTCATTCACTCAATGAGCCACCTAAAAGACAGTAATTTTAAAGCTGCCATGGGATGCCTCACTACATGATCTATTGTAAAATTATTTGTGTTTGGAGACTCATCCTTTGTTGCTTTCAACAAGCAGAAAAGTTTATATCTGAGAATGTGTATAATTTCTGAGTCACACACCTCCATTTGTAAGGCAAGATACATCTCACAAAGCCAATTAGGCAGTCAGATAGAGGCTCATTGTGTAAATTATCAGTGATTTATAAGTGTTTACCATCCAAATTATTTTCGTAATTTTTTGCAGTATTCAGTTACTAACATAATTTTTTATTAGATCCAGTTAAACACAATGACTGATCACATACAATTCTTTTTGAGTGTCATTAAGTGAAATTGAAACCATTATTAGAGTAAATTAGAATTATTCAGAATTTAAAAGTTAGGACTGGGTTGCAAATAAATTTCCTTCAAAAGAAAATGCTTCTTAATTAGCTTATAACCACTTCAAAGGACTAAACTAATACTGTTCACATGAAACAAGGGTTAAGAATTATAAAGCAAATACAATTTTATCTTTATCTACTGTTGTGATTTAGCAGTGGTACTCCCTAATGTAATTCTCCCACCAAGACTTCAAACCAGATTGTCACTTGCTCCCTCCCCCCTTACGCTCCCCTTTCCCCTCTGGCAGGATGGAGTTGAGAGTCTGAGGCACAAAAGAGGAAAAACATGGGTTGAGAGAAGAACAATTTACTGGAAACAGCAATGAGATAAGAAAATTATCAATAGCAGCAGCAATATGAAGAACAAGAGCATCAGACAAAGAAATGATTTGCAGGGAAGGTCCCCCAGAAGCACTGACCCCAGCACTGCTTCCTTCTCCTAGAAGGAACGCCCTTCTCCTCAGACACTGACCATTACCCCACGCCTGGCAATGACATCAGGGGATACAGAAGCACATCTGGGCCTTGGCCATACCCCCCACAACTACTGTAAAAAAATAACCCTATCCTGGCCAAAACTCACACACCTACACATATCTAAGACCTGCAATATCTGAACCTACTCCAAAAAAACTTCTCACATATGAACACATAATCCTAAAGTATTTTACCCTATTAGGAGAGAACTTTTTCCATTTTTTTTCTTGTAGCCTAATGATAATACAATCAGAATTGCAGCACCAAACACCTGATGTTAGTCCTGACTTGAAAACATGCTTAAAAATAAATAATAATAAAAAATCTAAAACTGGTTTCCAGCTAGATCATTTTATATTTTCATCATGCCATAATATCTTATAAAATTTTCCCCAGCTGATTACAACCTTACAATTCACCATATTGATTTGATAGCATTTATTATGAATTACTATATGAAACTTTAACTTCAGGGAATAAACATAGATACTTTTTATGTCCAAAAGAGGCAAGGCATGAAAGTTGAACTTATGAGTTGAATCTAACCTGTACAAAATCAATAAAAATCTGTAAACATCATAACACTACTCACAGAAACAGAACAGAAACTGCTATTTCCCAGCAGGACGTTTCCTGTCTGGGCCATTTTAAGCAGGTATCAATAGTTCCTATCCCATCCTTCTTTACTCTTTTAGAGCAATTTATTGTTACCTATTGTGCTGGTTTTGGCTGGGATAAAGTTCATTTTCTTCACAGTAGCTGGTATGGGGCTGTGTTTTGGATTTGATGGAATGAGTGTTGGAAACTCAGGGATGTTTTAGCTACTGCTGGGCAGAGTCAAGAGCCTTTTCTGCTCCTCACCCCATACCACCTGCTGGAGGCTGGGTATGCTAAAGGATCTGGGAGAGGTCATAGCCAGAACAGCTCATCCCAAGTGACCACAGAGGTATTCTATACCATATGGTGCCATGCTCAGTAATAAAACTCAGGGGAAGGTTGACAGAGGAATTACTGCTCAGGGACTGGCTGGGCATTGCTTGGTTGGTGGTGAGAACTGTTTTCATTTGCATCACTTGTCCTTCTTAGGTTTTATTTCTCTCTCTTTGTTATTTCTCCTTCCTTGCAATTGATATGTATTATTTTTATATTTTATTTCCATTATTAAACTATTCTTTCCTCCATCCACAATCTTTTTTCATTTTTATGCCTCTAATTCTCTCCCCCATCCCACTGGTGTGGAGTGAGTGAGTGAGTGAGTGAGTGAGTGAGTGAGTGAGTGAGTGAGTGAGTGAGTGACTGACTGACTGACTGACTGACTGACTGACTGTGTGGTGCTTAGTTTCCACCTGTGATTAAACCACGACATCTATCTTCTTAAAGTATTATAAAGTTTATGAAAACAAAGTTAATTTCTCATTTGATGGTCAGCTGTAGGGTGTGAAAAGGTGACTGAAAGCCTCACAAAGTATACCATGCTGTAATACACTATCAGACAGCAGGCAGAAGCTGAAACGAAATTTCAGAAAGCCATATATTAAAAAAGAAAAAGAGAAAAAGAGAAAAAAACAAACAAAAAAACGCCCACAAAAAAGAAAAAGTCATACTTAAGGTAGGTAATTTCAACATTAAAATGAGAGAATCAGTTCTACTAACTCATATTTTAGTGCATACTGCACTAAAATAAAAGAATGAGAAAAGCAGGAGAGTAAAGTGCTTTTCCCACTCAGCAAAAAAAAGAAAGGAAAGAATCTAAATACTGACCTCAGAAAACAAAGTAATATTTTCCTTTTTTAAGACAGAAAGTCAGAAGGAAATAGGTCAGGAGCTCTGAGATTTTAAACAGGTTAGGAAAATGACAACAAAATAACATGCCCGCTTCCAAAGAGATCTACCGAGATAATCGATCAAGTGCAAAAAGCAATATTGAAGCAGGTGCAGGTCCTGGAAAATCACAAACAAGTTTATGAGATATGATATCACTGATGTCACTGGAAAAAAAACCCAGCGTGAATATAAGGC
The DNA here is from genome assembly GCA_037013685.1 of Acridotheres tristis. Classification (NCBI taxonomy): domain Eukaryota; kingdom Metazoa; phylum Chordata; class Aves; order Passeriformes; family Sturnidae; genus Acridotheres; species Acridotheres tristis. Next base: position 58,248,822 of record CM072888.1, on the reverse strand, counting down.
ATGCATTGCAATTGTAAAGAATAGTAAGGACTGAACTTTTGAGAGACACTTGTCAAAGCACAAACATTGTTTACTGTGAACCTCAAGCAGTGGATTGAACTGGTTTGCAAAAAAAGTGGTCAAGTTATATAATATAAAAAAAATATGTGTTGCTCTGATGGAAATATTTAAAAAGGGAAATGGGGAATTCAAGGTTAAATTTGGTGGGGAACAAAGAAAAAATTTCATAGGCTTTCCTTGGAAAAAGCAACCTGAAAGTTGTTTAGAGAAAAGAGAAGTTGAACTAGCTCAGTCTATAGCTGCAAAGAAAAATCAATTGAAATGACAGTGGTGTCTCAGAGAAAATGTTATCTGTTTTCAGAAATAGTACAAATATTTTCTAAAAAGCAAACAAAAATTATATCTCTATGTGTGTAAAGTAGTCCGAAATGTTATGAAAGCTGAATTGTTGGAAATGCCTCTAAGTCAGAATATGAAGATAAATCAAACTTACTTATTCTTGTAGTCATGCTCCTTAAGCTCAACTTTCACACCACAGGGAGAGAACCAGTGAGCTACTGCTACTGCAGAAGCAAGAACTAAAAGGGCATTTGATCTCATGGAAACCTTTCCAGAAGTGCTCAGAGTTTAAAAACAAGGGGTTTAAAGTTATTTTTTCAGTCTCTGTCTTCTCACAATCACAAATGAAATTTTTGTTGAAGCATTTTCAACAATACATTGGTAGTATTGTAATACTGGTAGTATTGTAATGTGGTGTTTTTTTGACAACTTCTATGATTTGAAAATCTTAAACCAAATGTGTTCTTCAGATTCTCCTGTTACTTAGATTATAGCCACAATATTTCAAGATGCTCACTGGATGAACATCAGAGAGGTGGTCAGCATGACAATCTGTAACTGGCATATGAAAAAGGGCATTTGAAGTTTGAAGCCACTATAATTTATTTATTAAAACTATTATGAATTCCCCGTACCTAGAGGTAGTTTAATTTTGCAAAATTGCTTTTTCTTGTCTTTCCAGTCTAAAACCATATTTTTATTTTTATATGGTAGTACAAAGTGAATCAATGTTTGATTTTCACTGACATCCTCATTGAGAGAGAAAATAATTTCATGCTAAACATTTTTGAGATTGTGATTGATTCTAATAAGTACCAATCGGTCCTTTTCCAGCACAGAACATTTTTTTCTGTCCTTCAGAACAGAATTGCTAACAACTCCTATTTATTTCACCATCCTTTCATGTGCAATCAAGATCAGATGTCAATCTCAACAAATAAATAAATTACTGACAGTGCGAACATCACATATCAACATTTTTAAAGAATTCAATTATTATATCAGATGTGTTGTTTTATTTATAGAATATTAGTCTTACTTTCTACATCAGTAACTGTAGAAGAGGAGTAATGTGAAATATTCCCTTTTTAAAGTGGAATGAAGGTGTTTCCTTTTTTATTATCTTTTTGACTGAGTAGCTAGACTGCAAGTGTACTAAAATCAATTGGGTCATTTATATGCCAAGTTTGAAAATTACTTAGGTATTTTGATGGATAAATATCATAGAAGATCAAATGCAAAAAGCATCAATTACCTTTTGAAACTCAAACTCAAAAATTCCTTAAATGTTCACCCTAAAATTAATTAATTTTTATTCATAATCTCTAATCTGAATATTCTGAATATTATAATTTTATATATATTTACTGCTTGGAAATGCAATCTAGCTCCATATTCATCTACTCTTCATATTGTTTCAAAACAAATAAATATTATTCTTTTCACTTTTTAATAAAAAATATTTTTTTCTTAATTACACTTGAAATATGACATGGATATGAAATAATTTAGGCAACTGGCATATAATAATTTCTAAGAGGAAGTGTGGGCTACACGTGGTGTATACTTCCCACTTTCTAGTCAGTAGATCTTTAAATTTATGCTGACAGTCTCTCACAAGCTTGTTTAGAAAATTGAAGATTGTTCTGGCTGTTTGAAGTGTGACAAAATGGTGGGTTTCCTCTGAGCTATGTGAAAAAAATATAAATCCTGTAGTCTTAACAGCAAGGAAAATCAGTACTTAAAATTGCTGCCACAGTAAGGCCTTCAGTGGAGGAACTTGTTGCATCTGATGAGCAGCTGTCACTTCCAGAACTCTGAATATACATGGAAGAAACAGCCTTAAGACAAAAATAAGAAGGTTAGAATTTGTTTCCTTGTCCTAAGAACAAAGACCTGCCTTGTACCTTCTGTATCTGTCTCTTGCTCTTGGTTTTGTTTCTTTGCACTGTCCTGTCTGGCTGTGTTAATCAGCTCCAATCAATCTAAATATTTCTCAGTGACATTATTAGTTCTGCTGTCAATGTCAGTTTGCAAGTGCACCCCAGTACTTTTCCTTCATTCTAAGATAATATGTATTATAAAAACAATTCCACTGTTCTAGTTCAATACACTCGGCTTTATTGCCTGCTGTCAGAGCTGTGTGGGAAAATTTTATTGAAACAAGCTTTTAGTACAGAAAATCAAGAAGTTATTTTCATAGTGAAAATGTTCTTTCAAACTATCAAACTCTAACCAGCTGATTTTTTGTTTTGTGGTGGGGGGAGAGTTTGGGGTTTTGGTGTTTTTTGTTCTTGTTTTTTGTTTTTGTTTTGTTTTGGGGGTGTTTGGTTTTTTTGTTTGTTTTTTGTAATGCAAGTGTTGGCTGTTATCATTCTTTGCAGAGCATGGTGGATATAAAAAATAAAGCTTGTAGCAAGTATTCCACTGTTAGACACAAGACTTCCAACTTAAATAAGTTCCTCTTCATAGCCTCACATGACTTTTCCCTCTTTCCTCATGATTCCAGCCATTTCTTGTGTCTTATCAAATCATGTATTAAACGGAATCTTTGCAGGACTTGGAATGTTGTATCAAATTTGGACCTAGGGAACTTCCCAGTCTGCTGCTGTGCTGCTGGGTGCACATGCTTAGAGTTCCAGACATTCAATGAAGATAGAATTATGCCTTCCTAGTCTATCACAGGAGCTGAATAAAATCCCTGTTAGTCAGTGGAGGTAAGAATGAAATATATGATTAAAAAAATGAGCTCAAAAGAATGTGTCTTGGAGGCATACCACATCTGTTTTACAAAATTCTCAAGGGGATGAGATTTAATTGGTAGTTTTTTGAGAAGAATAAAGACAAAAAGATGGAATTACTTTTCCCTGAACAAGCTAGAAATTTGCAGTGCTTGCTTGGTTAAGAGAGAAGTGAGCCACTCTTGCAAGAAAACTATCTATGAGACTAGAATAGTAAAAGCATATATTGAAATTAAGAGGAAAGTGTTAACGAGAACTGTATATGAGACACAGTGTTGGAAAAATGAGGAAATTACTCAAATCTCACTGCACCCAAATAAGACAAGTGTGCCTCAACTTAATTAAACATCAGTGCTTCGGAGAGATTTTCTGCCTACTGCTTTCTCATGTGTTTTCAGCGATGAAGCATAGATTTTGTTCCCATGCTAGGGTAAATTTGGATCTAGTGCAGCTAGATTGATTCATACTACCATGGCAAAAAGTCCTAGTGGAAGTCCTTGGTGAAAATCCAGATTCTGCCAGAGTATTTTATGTGATACATATCTCGTTTCTTCTCATACTTTTTTTTTTCTGGAGACCTCCCTCCACACAATCAGCTTTGTACTTAACATTAGAGCAAAATACAACCATGCCCTATATCCCTAATGTGTAGTAAGAGATGCTCTCCACCTTTTCTTAAACAACTTTCACCTTTTCTTAAAAACATTTGGTGTGAAGGAAAAGAGAGGAGATAGCCCTGTGTGACTGGTTTGCCCTATGAGTTTAGACACAGACTTTCTCCTTTGTAGGGGGAGAACCCTTAGATCAAAAGACCTGTTCTAGATGTTTATGTGCTGAAAGCCTTACCTTTTGGCCTCCAGCAGGTACAAGATTGGAAAACATTGGAAATAGCATGCAATTCTTTACTGATCTGATCACCTTTCCAAGGATGGAAGACCAGGAGGAGGCTGGTCCTGGATTCCAATGTAAAGAGCTGCTCAAAAGTATGTATTCCATCACCATCTGTTGAAACCAGGTGGGGCAGTGTTCTTTATCTATTCCACAACCCATCCTTCCTCCAAGAGGCTATCTTCTGTTAATGGGCCATTGAGTCCCACTGAATGACTGATAAAATTACATCATCCCATTGTGAAATGCTCCACCCAGGGGGAGGAACAAAACATTTCCTACGTAGATAAAAACTGAGATTTGGAACACCAAGGCAGCCCTTACCCACTGGTTTCCAGAGGTCAAGAGCTACCAGACCTTTCTACAGGATCACTACTTCAACAAGACCACTTCATCTGGACTGCTACCACCAGGTTGTATCCTGACTCTGTCAGTGGTTTTCTTTTGTGCTATTTCATGTATTTTATTTTTTCCCTGTTAAATTGTCAGAAGACTTGGAGTCTCTTACTGGTTTTGCTTTCAAAGCAGTACAAGGCTGATGGGAGGGAAGGGTTGTGCAGTGTGTGCCTGCTGGGGGGTTCCTTACAGCTCTGCATGCTCTAATGTGGGTTAGTCTCACACTCAGGATACTGGACAAGATTTAACATGCTTCCAGTGTTCTAGGCACTAATATTGGATCTTCCTCGAACAAAACACAAACCCCAACATTTTTAAGTTCATTAATCAGAACACTTCCACTGTGTTAATTACCCCACATGAAGCACTCAGCACCAGCTTTTCAAATTCCAAGGAAGACCTAGGTAGGTATATTCTGCATCTCCCACAGCTCATAGCAGTTTTACAACATGCACTGAAAATGATTTTGTAACAAAAAATATTCAAAGACATTTGAAGAAAATTCTACCTGAGTGCACAAGGAAAATGCAGGGCTTTTGGCCTTTCATATTTTTGTTTGCTTCCAAAGTTTCACAGCCATTAGGAATACTTTGACCCCTTGAGGCTTTTGCTGGCTCTTGGCAGACTGGTATTTTCCCTACACAGCAGGCACTGACAGTGACAAGTGAGAGCATTGAGTCTCTGCTTCTGGCTACCTGCTGCCTTTCTTCTCCTGTTTCCTCAGGAACAGAGGCTGATCTATGAAAATAAAACAAGAGGAAATGATTCTGCAATTAATATTTTAAGCCCTATGCCTTTATTTCCATTGAATTTTTACCATTTCCTCTTTTTTTTTTTATTTAAGAAGAGTTATTTTCTAAAAGTAAGATGCCATCTTGCTATTTTGTCTGCGGAGATGGGATAGGTGATTTCTCAAGGGAATGTGGAAAATGAATTATTACTGTGCATTTGCTGGGTGTCTTAAAACTCAAATTTTGTCAGCCAAACAAATGCCTCTGTTCAGAGCAACAGATTGTTAACTCACAAAAATGTCCGGTGTTTTTTTCCTCTACCAGGGAATAGGCTAGACAAAAGAAACAAAAATAATAACCACAAACCCACCAAAGTACTCTCCTGGGCTCTCCTGCTGTTTCTGGACTGTGACTGCACAAGGCTCTGAATTGCTTTGTCCCTGTCCCAGTGCCAGCCATCAGTCCTTTTAAAGCTTGCTGTCTTCTCTCAAATAAATCCACCCTTTAATGAGGGGAGTATGCATTAGTAAAAGAATTTGTAACCTGACTTTTGTTTGGGATTTTGGTGGGTGTTTGCCATCAGTGTGGTACTTCTGAGTCACACAGTAACAACATTTTTGAAATCTGGTCAAAATACTTGGGTTGTCTCATTTATTCAAAATATTATTCACACGAACAGCAATGATCAAATTCACCTCAGGTGATGCAGGCAAGGCGGGAAATGGTAGCCAATGAAATGGTAATCACAATACAAGGAAAAAAGCATCTGAAAAGTAAAGATCAAATCAAACAACATTTTTCTTTTTTTTTTTTTAATTTTCAGTGACATTTCAGATTGGCTGTGCATGAAATGAACTGAGAGGCTGGGTAACAGGCTTCAGTCAACACTGAAAAACAAGCACAATCAAGAGAAACTGAACAGTGGAACAGATTTGAAAAAGCAAAAAGTAAAAATCTATAAATAAGAAATGAAACAAAGAGATATTACAAGGTAATATAGAGAGGACATGGCAGGAAAGCCATCACCCATTTCCTTTAGCATTAAAAAATTCATGCAATAGGTTCCATAGCCACACAAGAAAAAAACATTCTTCAGTTTGAAGCAAGTGACATTCACTAATGCAAACAGTGTTTCAATAATGTCCCATCCTACTCCATCTAGCCCTGTTGCTATTTTCTACTTCTCTGTCACAAAATTTGTGCTATTACAAGAATTCTGTCCCATATAAATATCATTACTTCCAAATGTTGCTGTGATCTTCAGTTTTTTTCTGCTCTATCAGAGATAGCATTTTTGCCCTGTCCACGACTCATCATCTTTTTAATATCTGACTTCAGCCTACCCAAATTCCTACCTGCTGTCTCCTCTAATCTCAAAGCTTTTGAGTGATTTCCTTGTTCCTGGTTCCCTGCATCTTTCATCTCCTTCAGTTTTGAAAATATTCTCCTGGTCAAGGGGTGATATTTTGTGCTTGGGTCCTTCCCTCTTGCCAACTGTGTTTATCTCCCAGCCCATCCCAGGCTTGTGGTTTGTGACCTCAATAGAAGAAATGACAGTTCTCTCTTTGGGAAAGAATAGGATTTCTTTATTTGACTTTTCTTCCTAAGGGAACAGAGCTTATGTTATTATGTTGTCTGTCTCTGTCAGAGCCATCTCTTCCCCCATCTTTTCAATCAGTAGGCCTATTTCAATCAAATTGCTTGCTTCAATCAAATCTTACACAAGGTATATGTATTTTTTAAAAACTTAAATTTTCCCATTTTTCCCAACAGGGAATTTGGGGAGCTAAAGAAACAGATGCTTAAACTGGAGGAAATTCTCCAGTGTAACCCTGTCTGTTGTTACTGGAGTTTCCACACTCCAGGAGAAGATTTAATAAACAGGAGCTGTCTAGATACCCACGTTAGAACTGGTGCTTTCTTTAACTTCCAGTCAATCAGTCCTGACACATAAACCCATGTACCATCATGTTTCATTATGGTTACCAGTTCTCAAAGAACTTCCTGCCCTTCTTTAATGAAAACTGTAACTTTCCAACACTAGCTCTTCCCTTTGCCCTGAGTATCACGTGTGGAATTTGGGTAGAGGGTGAGAGACAGCCCAGGTCTCTCTATGATAATAAACTTTGGGAAAGTGGCCTGCAGTTTCTGAGGATCAGCTCTAGATTTCAGCTATCTATTTGAATAAAAATAACATTTTCTTGCCAGAAAATAATTGTGCACATTGGGATTTTTTTTTAAACTTATGAAGTACTAGTAGCTCAGCATATCTGTAAGCAAAGCAAATTATAAAGGTTCCCCCTGCAGCATATGTTTCACTTTTTCCTTCCAAAAAAGCATATGTTTACGAAATTAGGGTACTCCCCCAAAGGGCCTTGAATAATGATAAGATATATGAAATAACTACTGTAGGCTTTGAAATCAGTGTTGCAGAAGATAAGGATTTAGCTAGGATGTAGCTCAGTCAAACCTGATTAATTTGTGCCTGCTTGTGCCTAAGCCACCAAAACATTTCACTGGCAGGCAGTGCAAATGACAAGCCACTGCTTTGGTAGTCTGAAGGGGATTCTTGTTAATATTTATGAAAACAGTCTGCAAACTGATTCTGTCTAACTAGGTCTGTCTGTACTACCATTATCTTATCACATCCCACAGGGATACAAAACCTCAATACTGAATTAATCATACTATGACATTTGGAAGAAAGAAAAAAGGAGAAACTATTCTGCTGGTTCAAACCACTGGAGATTACAAATTTTATTTATGATTGTTGTTTGAGAAGATGGCAAATACATTTTAATAAACATCTGTCAATAAACATCAAACAATTTTTTTCCAATATTTCTCTGCACATTTTCTCAAACATTTAAAGATGCTGGTCTCCACTGTAAACAGAGTTTAGCAAGAAGTTGCATTTAACTGGAGCTGACAAGGTAACTGACTTTGCAGCAGTTTAAGAATATAAACAATAAAAATGAAAGGGGAGATATGATCAAAGGAGTATGAGAAATTTGGATCATTACACTACCAAATTGCCTGCTACTTTACATAAAAAGAACTTCCATTGAAGTTAATATAGAAAATAAGCATATTAAGTATGTAATATATATCTGCAAACTGACTCACAGTGGAAACCATGGTTTCTTTCTGTGCACGTGTATAGATATATGTGTATTTTCCAACAAATTACACACTAACAGCTTTTAACCAAATCTGACAGAGGTGAAGATTTTAAAGACATTAATTCCTACCAGCACATTTAAAACAGGAAGTTAAGCACAGAACTTAGAGTATCTATGAAATTCCCTCAAGGGCTGAGCTCATCCCTAACTTGGCACTAGAGAACCCAGGGATGCAAGAGCTTATCCAGGACCTTGGAGTAAGGGGGAAGGACCTTGAGCAACTCGGACCTGGAAATCTACTGACAGGACAGAAATCCACTATCTGCTCTGTTCCTTGCAAAACAATCATACACTGGTTTTGTGGAGGATTGTTTGTTTTGAAACCACGGGATTTTGAGTGATTTGCTGTGATTCACAGCAGTTGATGCTGTGAATAGGAGCTTAGTTTTCCATGCCTGGTACAGGTGAAAACTTGACTTAATACTGGAGCCCCAGCATAAGTGAGGCTCCAGGATGTTTGGGCAGAGATGTCCACATGCATGCAGGTAATTGAGGAATTTTCAAACCAAAGTTTGCCCCCTCAAAATGTAGCCACACTGTAGGAGAACTGCTGGATTTTTAATATGGGTACCTGCCTACACACAGTTAATTTTAGAAGCCCCAGTAATTTTTTTTTTTCATAATTTTATTTGAAGGCAAGATTACCTAAAAATTAATTTACTTCAGTAGCTGGCATTCTGATAACACAATGGAAGATAGATGCACTGACTTCTGAAAAATGGTTCAATATAATGCAAGCTAAGTACAAGTGAGAATGAAAACAAGAATGTTCTAACAAAGCTGAAACATATGGCAAAGAAATTACTCTACAACCCTTTAGAGTGCAATAGACCCTTGTTATGGAGGTTTTAAGTAATTCTGTGCAACTTAATTGCACCCCTGCTATAAAATGTGAAGGTTGGTTTAAAGTGGCAAGAGGGTGGTTATCATTTTCTCCTCACTTCTATTTATTACTTAATGTCCCCAACTCAATAATGATAAAAAAGGGTTCTTCCAAAAACTTACTCAAAATTCTTTTACAATATAATAGCAGATTTATGATGAAATACTTTTCCATGGAGAGATTGGCTTCTTTCCATAGAATCTCCTTTTTTTTTTTTCTCTCTCTATTAGAATATTTTTCTTTCAAACTTAATTTTTTGAAAACAAGTGGAAACTTTTAGATGAAACATTAACGAAAACAGAAATTTATATAATTGTTTTTTTAGTAACTCTGGCCCTATAGAACACCTAATATATCCTACACTCTACATCTTTAGATTGAATCTCAGTCCAGTCACACAACTGAATTGTAGAAGAAAGTTTAGTGTTCAATTAAAAGTGATGTTTTACTGTTTTCATTTCCTACTGTATGTGATAAAATTTCTATTCTTTTTCTGGCTACTCCTGTGTCAGCATAAATAGCATGAGTTTCCTATATTTAAATTAAATTTTTAACAATTTAGATATTTGTAAGGAGTGATACACTGACTTTTCCCAACAAATTTAATAGGAATAATATCCATTCCCTCAACCAGCAGCTTAGGATATGACTCATATATATAAAGTGTTTACTTTCTCAATCCAGCCTCTGCATTACCATACCTTTTTGTGTGCATAGGTTAATATTGCCAAATGAACTCCCAAGCCAGGAAAGTTTGCCTCAGCTAGAAACCATTTTTCAAAACTTTAATTGTTGAAAGCAGGAACTATATTTTTGATTGAAAAGAATCAGTGTAAATTCACATGCTGTCCATGTGTGGTAGGGACACTGCCAGAAACAATCATTTTCCCATGGATGAAATATTTAAATACTTTTTCACAGACTTTTTAATTTTCACTATCTTATGGGGAAGATCAAAATCAGGTTTGTCTTGATCAAACTAGAGGATGATGAAGGACTTACTATAAAGCACTCTGATAAAAAAGTGATAAGAGCTTTAGAATTATCTAGGGAGAAGGAGATGGAAAAGCTTCAAATACTGACTTGGTGTTCGACCAGCCTGTATCCATTCCTTACAGAAAATCTGCCTTGAGCTTCTACTTCCCACAAAATATTAAAACTTTCTTTACCAAGAGCTGACTTCAAGGAACACAGGAGAAATGCATTTTAAAATCTTCAGATGAGAAGAGAAACAGATTTTGAAGGGTATATCTATGACTTCTCTTTATATTATGTATCCACTAATAAAAATTCAGGTGGCTCTAAAAGGTCTGACCTTGGTTACTGGAGGCCAGCTGCTTAACTTGGAGTCGAATCTGCTGCTGAGGTCTTCAAAGAAATTGAACCAGGAAACTGTTTTTCACATAGTTTGAAGAAAAATAGAGTCAGCTTGAGAAGGGGAAAAGTGATGTTCTGTGGACATCAAGGGATCCAGAACAGAGGAGTAACCACAGTGCTACAAAAAGGCCTGCTGCTCAAAGAATTAAGGCAATTCTTATTCAAAATAAAGTCATAGGAAAATGTGGTTATTAAATAATAAACTGAATTTCATTTTCAATTGATGGCTAGTCAGAGGTAGGAGCATCTTGAATTTTCAAAGGTCAAAATGTACTTGATTTCTTATCTTTTAAACTGTTTCCTTTTAGTATCAAAACTATCTAAATCCCAGAAAGGTTAGGCACACTGCTTCACATCTTGTCTCCACTGACCTAAAACTACATATATTTTTCTTTGTCCTTTGGGCTAAAATATGAGTGTTTCTCTGTGTGTGAGTGAAGATAAAGGACTCCAGTTTTACTACAGCATAGACTAGGAAGGGGTGAAGTGCTGGCCTGGTGAATCAAAGCCTTGCAATATTGCAGTGTCTTCTTCTCACTGTTTCCACCATCATTTTTTCTAACCACAGAGTTCCTCAGAGTTACCTCCAGTAAGAATTTCATATCCTTTGGTGCTGAAATGAGTCTACAGGAACTCAAAGAGGCAAGAAGGATTTTACCTAATCATCTGAAACCTGGAGCCAAAGTGCATTTGGTATTCAAAAGAGGATTTGGAAAAACAGAGGTAGTGTCTTAGTCAAAGGGAGCTTTTTACAATAGCAAAAGGATTGTGAACAAAAGACAGGAAAGGCAGATTGAGCAATGGATCAGGGAAGTGGTGTGGGCAGGAAACAGAATAAAGAGTAATTCTAAGTATCAACACACAAGAGCTCTTGGCTGAAACATGTCTGGAGTGTAGTACGTTGTTTTGAATACTTAATCATCACTGCTGTTGAAAGCTCTAACAATAAAAAACTATGCAAAATCTAGATAAAGGTAGATTAATTTCATCCATTATTACAGTCTAAGATAGTCAGTTCATTTCTGTGCAAGACCTTCCAGTTTTTCCATGCAAGAAATAAAACAGAGATGACTGTCACTATAGCACTGTACAAGTCTTATCTAAGTTTTTATTTTTGTACATCTGAGATCAAAAATTTCCTCCTCATGGTGTTAAAACTAACAACTTCTTAGAGTACACTTTTTTTGAATCCTGAAAAAACTTACTGAAGGACCAACAATTTACACTTAAGTAGTGGATATTTTTGGCCATATTAAAATATTTATCTATGAATAAACACACGAGCCTACAGATTTCCAGTGTCTGTTTTGCCATGACGTGGAGCAGTTTCCCCCATAAGCACAATTCATGAAAGCCTCTCCCAGAAGAATAGCACTGGGCTGTGCTTTCACTTTGCAGGGTATGCTGAGACTCCACATGCTCTGCAAGATTCGAGATCTCTAATTCTTTCTGTGTTTTTTTCACAGAGCTCTGGTCATGGAGTAGATTTCTCCACTGGGATTTGCCTACTCCCTGCCTGCAGCTCCACCCCCAGGTTTCTGTTTGCTGTCCTGGGTCTGAACAAGTTCAGGTTCTCTGTCACAGCTTGCTGCATTGCCTTCCATCCCCAGGCAAACACCAGAAAAAACGTGGTTTGAGCTTACAGCAAAGCACAGGTGAACCTGAATTTCTATCAAAATTATCCACAGATTCACGCTACTCAGACACAGCCTGAAATCAGAATTTCTGACAAAAATCACGGCTAAAAAAAAAAATCATATGGTGTCATTTTCTACTGAAAAAAATTCCTTTAACTTTGATAAACATATTATAAATCAATATACTCAGGCAAACTGCATTGAAAGCAGTACAGCTGAACAAATCGTTCCAACACTAATGTTTAATACAAGTTCATAAACAGAACCGAGTACTCTGGGTGCTGCAAGCTCACCCTTTCCACAGGGATGGTGAAGAATCCCAGTTTGTAGAAGTGTCCTGCTGCTGCCATCTGGCCACTGGCCGCCCACTGAGCCGAGCTGGCACTGCCAGAGGCAGCAGTCACTCAGGGAGGGATCATCTTCCAAAGTGCTGGTTTAGTGCCTTAGCAGACAGATTGGCAGTGACATAAGGTAGAAAACTCTGGAAAGTACAGTAGGACAAGAGAAGTGAAAAGAGAGGAAAGTAGAAGGACAGTAGAGAGACCTGCAGGTGGTACACAAGCCAGAGAAAAGCAGAAGAGGGTAAGTGGAACAGGCTACACTGAAAAGAGCAGTTTGGGAGGACTTAAAAATGGTATCAAAATTATTCTTGAATTGGAACAGGAGAAGGCAAAATCTGAATTTTAATTTTCTTTGGTGTCTCTGACTATAAAATAGTAAACACCTACATGCTTTCATGGGGTTTTCCAGACCATGAAATTCTGTGCTCTATTCAAATAAATGATTTTGCTTTTAAATAAATATGCTGTTTTACACAAATGGATTTGACACCACTGATTTGCAGTTCCATTATGTGTGCTAATCAGGGACAACAGCAGCAAAGTAGTGAGAATGGACAATGACCAACATTTGAAGTGTGGCATCCACATAAATGTCAATTTGGTGAATTAATTCAGTGCTGGAAGTTCTGTGTTCAGGTGAGTTAAATGACTTGCCTCAGCTGCTGCAGGTGAAGCTGTACATGCACAGAGAGGGCCTCTGACATTGTGGTTATTAGGTTCTCATTGAGTTTAATTCAGGTCGCTAGTGAAAGTCATTTAGCATTGTCAACTGTTGAGAGTTGTGAAAAAGCCACCCCACAATGTGACACCATTAGTTATTTCTTCTAAGAGGAAAAGTCTTATTAAAACAGCAGGAATGCTGCAGTGTAATCAGATGTGAAGTGCTCCATGCCTGCACAATGTCAGCAGACTTTGTGCTGTGCTAGGCATGGCTCTGCCTTCCTTCCCCATCCCAGTGACATTTCTCTCTGCATGAAGTCCTGTGTCTAGCTGAGAGATTGTTGACATTAGAACAGTCAGAAAAGTTCAGTTAATACACAGCAGACCACTGTGTGAAGGCTCTCTCTTAAAAGGGAAGAGGCTCCAGTTCCCTGCAGATGAGCTTGAATATGTGAGTTTGAAACTGCTGTGCTCCATCCTGAAAGGTCCAAAAATGTTACTCCTCGGCTTAAATTAGCCTTAACTCTCTGGAGACTGTCATATCATAACAGTTTCAGCAGCAACATTACATGAGGATTTCCTGCTTGCTATTCCTACTTGGTTTTTTTTCTGGCCAAAATCACAAAATTTTGCCCTCTTATCTGTGATATGTGAATAGCCAGGACCAGAACTGATGTCTCCTTGCCTCAAGAGCCATGTTAGGAACTGCCAGGAACCACATTTCCCTTGACTAGATTTGATTGCACCGGGGTAAATCAAACACTTATGCAAAAGCATTATCAGTGTTTTTGTCAGGCTTTTAGAGAGAAAAATCCTTCTTATGAAAAAGAACAATTTCATGTTTCAGAAAAATTATTTTCGAGTTGCAATGGCATGACAAGCTAAGAGCTCCATGCTGTTGTGATCACGTTGCTGGTGGTAGAAGACTTTGTTTACAGCTAGCTCAGGTCTCTGCATAACACCACAGATTGCAGCATGCTTGTATCAACAGCAGCTACTGAAAAACCAGTGTCCCAAGCACACCTTTAAAGAACTGTTTACTTGGATTTGTCCCATTTTACTCTTTGCTGTTTTCTAGTGTGGAGTAATTATTTTGGTCTTTGAAAAGTTGGTTTAGCAGTTCTCTGGTGAGCACTTCTAGGTGGGGATACAGATGTCACGTAAGGTGGGAACAGCACTCAAATTTCCCTGATCCATGAAAAATAAATGTTTTGACCATTAAACTCTTCTCTAAATCATGGAAACTGGGCACTGTTATCACAAGCAAACTTGCACAGTGATTTGAGGTTTCCTAAAACAGCTGGCTACCTTGAAAAGTTGTTGTGGTTTTAGGCATGTACTCCCTTGGAGCACTTCGAATCATCTGACATGAAGAAATTTCCTGTTCACTTGAAATCTGGAAGATGGTCATGGGTAAGTGCCTGGCTTGCCCTGTTTGCAAGAAGGGACTGGAAAGAATTGGAAGGGCTTTTATTCTACTCTGAAGTCCGATCACATTACTGAATCAAGTATTCTCACCCTAAATAAGGGTAGCTTTAGCATTTATGTTACTGCTGTTATTTTCAAAATCTTACTTTCTTACAATTATGTAAGAAGTGATGTAGAGCAATGTCTCAGAATAAAAACAGTAAGCTGGTTATGAAAAACAGTCTAAGTATACCTCTTGTAAGCAATCTACAGACTAAAGAGAATATATTAAGGAAAGTCATATTGGGTTAATAATACTATGGGCAATTGCCTTGAGGAGAAGAAAGTTTGAGACACATCCTCTTCTGGAATCTGACAAAATATCTAGCAATAGGCAGCTTCCTTTATAATGCACAGCTAGGCATGCTAATGTACCCTGCTCAGGAGAACATTGTGCTATATCGTATAAAAAACCTAGAATATTAATGGATGTTATTTTTAGATACAATTTGTGAAGGTTGTTAAAATTAATATAATTATATTTCTTTACTCTAGAAAATGCTTTTCTAAATTTTGTCTAATATTTACTATTTGTGACTTTCCTCTGTCTCCATATGCCTATGTCTTCACTCACTCATACAATTACCACTAACACCACAGAAATTTCTCCGATGAATTTTAGGAGTTTTTAACAGACTGGTTTCAGTAAATATTTTGTCATATGTGGGTTAAAATCTGCCACGGCAAGACACATTTGGCTGCAAAAGAGTAATGTGAGAGCAGGTTATGAGTTTCAGATCTTTAATCTCTTAGCTTCTTGGGTTTAAACAATTTAACGACTTAGTTTTCACTGTAATGAAAAATGCTGGATGTTCTTTGTCACAGTGCTGTGCCTTCTAAACAATAATTACTATTCCTGATTGTTATTTCAAACATATGCTCTGGGTGCCCAACTTACTGGCAAAACCTATTTAAGTGTGGTGGGCTCATCGTCATTGTCATGTTGCAGTATCTGAAATAGCTTTCATAAAGAAATATCCATCTGGTCCCCTGTTTTATTTTATTCTTTGCTTATTTAGATCATAATTACAATTGTGGGGTATCAGGGTAACTACAATTCAATATTGATCCTATGTGTAACATCTGTTGAGAGTGCCTGATCTGAATATAATCAGGTAGTTTGTTGTATTTCATTCCACGTTAGAGCATATTCTTGTGCAGCAATTTCATGTTTCTCAGGTGGTTGGTGCTTTAACTCTGCAAATGGCACTGTGTCTTGGAAGCAGTAGCTGAAATTATAGTATTACTTTTAGAGTTCTCAGAATTTTAGTGACTTTGTGGACTATTATGGAATTACAGTTGATTTTGTTTTCTGTCGTTCTAGACTATTTTATATCAGATGCTGAACAGTTTCATTATATGTGTTTGAATGCTTTAGCTATGCTCTGCTCCCAAAGACCTGGGGCAGTACTTTACCATCATGAAATGATACCAAATTCAGGCCCAGGAGGACTTAGGGGTAACACTGTGATCATCCAGTCTGATTTCTGCTTTGCAGTCTGCCTTTACTTCCTGCACTAATTACCTCAGTAAAGGGAATTCTGCTCTTCCATGTAAGTGGGTAATGCAGTAGTAACTGCACTGTAGCACAGCTGAGTTATCAGCACAGAGATGAGAAGGAGATTGTTTTACACAGTTAAAATGTTGCTTCTCACAAAATGGTCCTGTCACACAGCTGGTAGGGACTTAGAGAGCTTAAAACAGCATTTTAATGTCCAGAATCCACAAGCCAGAAAGAGCATTCATGGAAATATTTTCTTTTAAAGCTTCATTCTTCACAGTATTTTCTTCTTTGTTCACAGCAAAATATATTATATTTTGGGTATATCCACTTCTGCAGTAGATAGTGAGAAATTTAAGAAGAGTTACATATGACATTCAAAATTACCCTATTGAGGGTAGAAAAAGTATAGGAATATTTGTCAGGCCAATACTTCTGTTCATCCTTTATTAAGTTCCCACACATTAATTTTTCCCTTTTTCTTCCTAAAAAAATTACCTCTGAAAGAATTTTAGTTCACAAACTTTATATACATGTCACATAGACCTCACTTATCTGATATCAGCTCTAGAGATCAGATTAAAATATCTGAAGGTCACATAGATCAGTACAAAAAGATCAGCAACACATATGCACACATATGGTCAAGAGCAAGCACATTTTATTACAGACTGTGGCTCTTTTCAAACAAGGTCTATTTCCATGATACCTATACTATTATTCTAATTAAAAACATTCAAACAGACAAAGGCAATGTTCCAAAATATCTCTGTGTTCATCTTTGAAGTGGACTTGTTGTGCTGTTTCTTTCATGTCTAACCATATACTCCCATTGTGGATGCACCACTCCTATTAATAGTTTAGAGAACTATGTGTGATAAGAAAATGACTGCAGAGCTTACAGCCACAGCTTCTGAATAATGGGCTACTTTTTCATAGTCAAACTTTGCAGAAAAAGTTCCCTGATTTATTAGACATTTATACAACGCATTTGGTGTTTATTTGGATTTTGCAAGACATTTGCCTTGCAACTGAGAAATGTAATTAGCACTCGGGAGAAGTGAATGCAGTTCCCAGCCTTTCTTGCAGGGAAAGTATTCCTGTGGATGGCAGGAAGAGATGAAGTGCCACATTCATCTAGCTGTGCCTTGGCTCTTAGTGTTGTTCTATGTACAGTTTAATGAGCAATACAGGACACCTACTCTCCAGGGCTCCCAGACACGCTGTACTGTCAAACAGAGGTAGTTATGACACCTAGGCCAGCTGCTGGCAATGGTTGGTTCACAACAGATTCCCTCTCTTAGGGGACTTTTTTCTCAGGGTGTGCTGTCTCTCTAGTCCTGAGCCAAGAGATGATGTGCATGTACATATATATATACATTGCACACTCATTTTGGGCCTCAGCTCTTGGTCATTTTTTGCAGTAGACAGCTTCTACAGACTGAAAAATAAGGAATATGAGTTTTAATTCATATGAAAAAACATGACAAACATTTTGGCAACACCCTTTTCATTGCTGTTTCTCATGTTGTGAAAATGTGTCAGTTAATTTTGAAGGAATATTTTTCAGGAATGTGCCCTTTCTTCAAATGATTTTATATTTTTCTGTTCACAGGTCTTGTTTCTTTCTCGTTTGCTGTCTGTTAGAGTAAATACATTCAGTACAAGAAGATAAATTGAACACTGGAAAATGTTATAAGTTCTGGGCAATATTTTACCATTTATCAGTGAGACAATAGATTGTCTTTCTTAAAAGTATAAAGGAAAATGATTGATTTGAAAAATGAAACTTCAGTCATCCTTTACTGCTTTAGTTATACAGTGATCCAAAGTCCTCTATTGGATTAAAAATGGCTAAAAGGTTCTCTCTATTTGTCAGATCTTTTGGTATTTGTTGGATTTTATTTATTTTTTAAGTGAAATTGAAGCCTGAGAATTGACTGTCCACACTGCTTTTATGCAGTTCAATTTACTCCAAAAGGATTAGAGTAAGGCAGACACATATCAGCAGAGAAACTGGAGAATCAGCCATGCACTTTTGTGACCTTTACTCACCATTATCTTGTCTGTACTTCATCAATGAGGGTAAAACTGATATATTTTAATGAAAACTGAATTCAGGAGCAACCCAGCTCTAATGAAGTCAGTGAAATAAAGTAGAAGTAAACTATAAAAAAACATCCATCAGACTTCAGTTGTCAATTCATTTTACTATATTTTAATAACACAAATTTCTGAGGAAAGAGATGCCCAGCACATGGAGCAGGTGGTTCTCTTTTCCTGATTAGTTTTTTGTATTGACTTTAGTGCAGTGGAGTTGGCATCCATGGCTGCTGTGATGGTTTGGACTGACTCACATGTCACATGCATCTTATGTTAGATTTTAAATATATTCAGTTTGATCTATTTAGGGAAGGCATTTTGAAGGATGTTTCACCTAGTGAATGGTGCATATGTTCTTTTTTGATGTGTCTTATCCCATACCTGGTAGCTGGTCAGTTCCCTAAATCATGGAAATTCAGGAATTGTTCCTATGGCATCTGATGTCACCAAGTACCAAAAACTGAAGGAGTGTTTCCTTTGACTTTGGTGAGGGGAAAAAAATAAGATCAGAAGGATGATTTAGTCCTGAAATTCTTCACTCAGTATCTGTAGAATATGTCCCACTCTTCAGCTACTCAGCTGTACTCAGGGGACCAAGTTTCTCATGGGAAAGGGCTTAGATGTGATGACTGGAACTGAATGACTTGTGACAAAGGAATATGGCTTTGGGAGGACAGTAACTAAGTATACACCATTCAATATTTAATTTAAAACTGAGCTTCCCCGTGAATTTGCCTGAATGGCAAATGGTGTGAAAATGTAGAGAGTTGTAAGGAAGGGCTATAAAAATGTTCTGGCATAAGAGATTTTCTATTTTCACAGAAATAGGGACAAATTTCCCAATGAATAAAATGCAAGTAAAATACAACTTAGTTACTGAAACTGCACTAAAGTGTGTGTAGAAGAGAAAATTACATTTTTCCACTCTATCAAATTGTCCAATAATAATAGCAGCCATCTTTTAAATGCTACAAATCAAGCTGTCACTTCATATCATACAATTTGACTGCGACATTTCCTTTTTCTTTAGAAGAGCCTCATGAGATTAGGGTGGAACAAGAACTGTCAATTTATGACAAGAAACATTTCATATTCAAAGTTGCAAAACTTGCTGTAGGTGATGAGATCTGGAAGAAAACCCTCCATAGTGTTCCCCATGAGATTAACAAACAGTGGAAATTGTTGATATCTCACATATTAAAATTTATATGACAAGGACATTCCAGAGTATTAAGGCAAAACTGGAATTTTCCAATAGTTTTATTAAACTGAAACCAACTTCCCTTTCTTCAGTTATACAGGAGCTAGAGGGATTTGAGATTATATGCTTTTTTTAAAATTAATGTGCAGTTACTGTCTTTTAAAGAGTATTGGGAGAAATAAGATTAAAACACTGTACTCCTGCTCTCTCTTTAATATGGCCTTTTCTTCAGAGTCTTAAAGACTGAAGAGCAAAATTCAGAATATTTAAATAATTTAGTCTGGAAGGAAGTTTTGGAGATCATCTGGTCCAACCTCTGACTTGAAGCAGAGACAACTTTGAAGTCATATCGATCTTCAGGGAATCCCTGAAGTATTTTCAACAGTATATTCAAGAGTCACTCACCTTTCCCATTTAAAATGATCTCTATCAAAAGGCAGCTCTGTTTTGCAGCCTTGCAATAAAAAAGCAAAGTAGAAGCTAAAATGCCCATATTATATCAAATTCATTCAAGTAGACAATAAATTGCTTATATCTGTTAGTTTCTACACAAATCATTTTGAAATTTACTCACTTGAATTGAATACCTTTTGTTGCTAGGGAAAAAAACATCATGTAGTTGGAGAAAACCAGGAAGGAAAGGATTAGAGTACTTTCAAGCTATTACCATTAAGAGGCCTTGGCCACCATCCTTTGCTGCTCTTTACTGCTGATTATTACTTCTTCCATAATAAAAATATATTATTATTATTATTATAACAGCTCTGTTTGCTAGGATATTGAGGGAGAAGTGTTTGTTTTCCTGTGTGTTTTTTTCTGAAGCAGTTACCTTTGTGTCACAAGAACAATGAATTTGTAGTTGATTTAAACATATTGTTTGCTGTTTTTCAATAACATTATTGACTGAAAATGTCAATGGCCATGAGTCCCGTTCTGTATGTATCAAATTTATTTTAGTTGTGCATTGCTTTGGAAATATTGATTGCATTCAAAATTAAATCCTACTGTGCTGTTCAAGCATTCAGTGAATCACCTGTAATAAATTTGATTACAGAACTTGTTTAACTACCGTATCTGAAAAAAAGAAATCAATGGCATGTGCCAGTTGACCTTTAAGCTAGCAAATGTAATAAGGAAATATTGTTTAGTAACTTCAGTCTTTGTGCTGCAACTATTGTTGAACACCAAAATACAAAAAAAAAAAAACAAAACCAAAAACAGAAACCTTCCCACATTTCAGCTGTTCTAAAACAAGAAATTCCTATTCACTTCTGACTGACTCAGAGCCTGCAGTATCTGAGTTTTTACCGAGACTAAGCATTTTTTATTTGTGTTTAGATTTTCTGTATAGTCTGATCAAGAAATAACACCATTCTGTTATATGTATGTAGTGTTAAATGTTTAAGACTTTACAGACTTCACAACTAATTGAAATTTTGTGATTTTTGACTAGATTTCTGCCTCTTGGTCTTTTCTCAGAGTTGAGGTACAAGTAAATACACCTAAGAAATGGATATGTGAGAGAGTGTTACAAGATGCCTACTTCAGACAGCTGTGTTAAAAATGGGGAGGCAATGCTGACTGAAAAACGCCACTTCTTCTCAATTGTCTTCTTCAGTGTTGTGTACAAGTAGCCATGAAAACACTTTAAAGCAGTAAAAAATTCGTATTTATTAAATACAACATCTTGACAAGCTTATTTTCACTCACTTCACCTTCATCAGTCACACAAGTTTCTTCACATACACAGTGTGCAAGTCTAGATGTTTACAAAAAGGCACAAAGGAAATAATTTTAAGAGAAGAAAATGCATGAGGGCTCCTCACTGTTCTGAGCTGACTGATGTGCATGATAAATAAAAGGACTTGTTTGTGAAATGAGCAGGTAAACAGTCAGAATCCTTGTCTCACCTGCCTGCAAATGTCCCAAGAGAGTGTGGATGCTATTAACAGAGAAGGACAAAATTGGATGAGATTTGCTCACCAAACTGCATTCGGCTAGAAGAACATTTTATTTAAAATGGGCAGCTTTCCTACAGCAATAAACTTACTTGACTGAGATTCTATGCTGGCTTTCTATAGCCTATGATTTTCTATTACATTTTAACACAGAAATTAAGTGTAAAACACTAAACACACTCCAGTGCAGCACAATGACCTCAATGTCATGGCCACAAAATTCAGAAGTGGCAGGCTGTATATTGCTCCTGTAATCCAGGATGACTCTGTGCTGTGCTGCTCTGATCCTAACTAACTCGAGGTAATTCCTCTGAAACCCATGGATCTGCTGCTGTGACAAAGCTGGGTGATCCATGACCAGCCCACGTCACTCACTCTTCTGTGTCGAAGCAGAGAAAATCCTGGAGATCTCAGGCTCAGTCCACAAGGGGAATAACTCCTGTGATTGATAAAAATCCTGACAGAAGCTCAGGCAGATTTAACTGGAGCACTGAAGACACTGAATGCTCTGCAAGCCTGTCTCATTTATTATAAACATTTGTGCAACTCTTCCTCCTTTGAGGTCCTTGCTGATGGATTACACAGCAAATAGGGCAGCTCATTTTGCTGTCGTGGTCTCAGTAGGACAAGAAGCTGTCAGAGGACCTGTCTTGAACCATCCACCATTGCTAATCACTGCAAAATATTTAATCTTCGGGCATATATTTCTTCTAGTGAGGAATACAATCTGCTTTATTCATGCAACAGAGACTAAAATGGATTAGCCAGTGCTAATGTTATGATATGTCGTAATGTTACCAAGCTTTAACATGCCTATTGAAGCACAGATCTCCATCTATCCTGGCCAAATCCAGGATAGAGTTAATTTCTTGCAGTAGCTGTGAGGGGGAGGAGCTTGGAGTCCTGTGGGTGTGGTGAGTAGGTTATTCTGTACCATTCTGTACCACCTTACATTAGCATTTGGGGAGCATCTTGCCTTAATCACTGTGTCTAACAAAAAAAAAAAAAAAAGTGGTTTAATTAACAGGAAAGAGGATTTAGGCTAAATATTAAAGAGAAAAGTTAATTGTTAGGGTGGAAAAACCCCAGGAGACCACCAAGAAACCATTGGACCTGGACAGCAGTTGTGTAAGACAACATCTGCATTGATATTAGTGTCCAAATTTTATGGACTGAGAAATATTAAATCCATCCTGATGACCTCTCAACTTCACTTATTATGTACTGTAATAGCAGTGGCTGTACAGTCATTTGTTTGAAATCCGTTGGCAAAGTAGGTGACATCATGGATTGCAGTGTTGTCCTCTATGACAGCTTATTGGGAATTTAAGTTCTGGGCATGGATATGGTATTTATTTCATCCATTTTAGGGTTTTAGAAAGCATTTTGAGACATCCTTCTATATTTATGCAATGCTAAAATATTATTTTGCGTTTTAAAACATATTCAATCTTCATAAACATACTTAGAAACTGGGGAGACAGGGAAGAACAGCGCCTGTATTTTTTTTCAAGTCTACTTTAAACTAATCTCTGAAATCCTTAGGCTCTCTCTAGTGCCACAAAACAGCTATAAACTAGCTTAACCAGTCTTTTGAGAATGTTCTTACACAAGGGAATTGTCAAATAAGCAGCAGAGAGCTGACACAGCAACTCTTACAAAAAATGCCTTCCTAAGCTTTCAATGGCTAAGATGTTCCCCTGTCATCTTCCCAGAGGCATATTTTCAGCTTCTAGGTGTGCTGACATGTAAAATAAACTTAAGCAACATTTGATTTGCTCCAAATGACTGGGGGTTAAAAAAAAATCTATATGAGTAGTGGAGCAAAACTGTGATTTTGAGGTACTCCAAGTCCATACAGGAATAAACTAACAAATAAAATAAACAAAAAAGTACCGTTTTTAAAAATAATGTTATTTCTGTATTTATTTTCACATATGAAGAGTCAAATCATAGATCATAGAATAGTTTGAGTGGGAAGGGGCATTAAAGATCTAGTTATCATCCCCTTGGCATGGACAGGGACACTTTCTAATAGACCAAATTTCTCAGAGCCCCATCCACCTTGGCCTTGAACACTCCAGGGATGGGATATCAACAACTTCCCTGGGAAACCTGTTCCAGTGCCTCACCATCCTCACAGTAAAGACTTTCTTCCCAATATCTAATCTAAACCTACCCTCTTTCATTCTAAAGCATTTCACCCTTACAAAAAGTCCCTCTCCAGCCCTCTTTAGGTATTGAAAAGTTGTTCTAAAGCCTCTCCAGAGCCTTCACTTCTCAAGGCTGAACAGCCTGTCTTCATCAGAGAGGTGCTGCAGCCCTCTGATCATCTTTGTAGCCTTCTGTGGACTCATTCCAAAATGTCCATGTCCTTCCTGAGCTGGATGCAGCAGCCCTCCGGGGGGGGGGGGGTCTCATGAGAGCAGAGAAGAGGGACAGAATCACATCCATTGCCCTGCTGGCCACACTGCTTTGGATGCAGCCCAGGACACATTTGGCTTTGTGGGCTGTGAGTGCACATTGCTGGGCTATATTGATCCTTCTGTCCACAAACACCCTCAAGTCTTTCTCCCCAGGGCTGATTTCAATCCATTCTCCACCCAGCCTGTATTTCTGCAGCCCTGACTCAGGTGCAGGACCCCACACTTGGCCTTATTGAACTTCATGGGGTTCCCATGGGCCCAACTCTCAAGCCTGCCGAGATCCCTGTGGATAGCATCCCTAAAGTCCAGTGTGTCAGTTCCACCACACAGATGGTGTCATTGGCCAACCTGCTAAGGGTGCACTCAACCCCACTGCCCAGGTTGCTAAAAAGGGTGATAAAATGTGCTGGTCCCAATCCTGACCCCTGAGGAATGCCACTCACCACTGCTCTCCACTTGCACATCGAGCCCTTGATAACAACTCTTTGATTGTGTCCATTCAGTTCCTTATCCACCAAGAGGTCCATCCATCAAACACACATCTTTCCAATTTAGAGACAAGGATGCTGTGTGGGACAGTGTCAAATGCAATTTATCAGTCCAGGCTGATGATAATGGTTGATCTTCTCTCTTCGGCCACTGCTGTTATTTCACCAGAGAAGGCCTCCAAATTTATCAAGCACAATTTGCCTTTAGTGAATCAAAATCTGGAAAAAAATTGCCTATATTGGTTGCTGCCAATCACCTCTTTATTTGCCATGTGCGTTCACAGACTTTCCAGGAGAATCTGTTCCATGATCTTGACAGACTGAGATGAGACTGACCTGCATGTAGTTTTGTGTGTCTTCCTTACTTCCCTTGTCAAAAATTTGGATTATCTTTCTCTTTTTTCCAGTCAGTGGGACCATAAGTGGAATGTCAGATATGATGGATAGTGGCTTAGCCACTTCCACAACCAGTTCCCTTGGGACCTGTGCAGGGGTCTTAACAAGTCCCATGGACTTGTGTACCTTCAGATTCCTTAAATGGTCTCAGGCCTGGTTTTCTCCATAGAGAATGGACAGTAACACATGGCACTTGTACCCAGTTGGAGGTAGACACTGTGATTTTGAAGGTGTAGTTTCAGCTGTGTGACCAAAATACCAGCTATTTGTGTCCACCTTAAAACTTTTAAAAAAACTTTTGTTGCTTTTGTCACTGCTATGAGAATGACCCTTAACATGTCCCATGTCTAATTTCTCTTAGAAAGTGGTTCTTTCCTTGTATTGTTCTAAAAAAAAAAAAAGCTAATCAACTTACGGGAATTTTAACAAACAAAAGAACAAAATATAATGATATATTTTTTTTCTCCCTGTGGATAGCAGTAGAGGAAAATAAAACAATTTGTCCAGGAGAGACTCTGTTGATAAATGGAACTACTGCCACTCAGTGATTCCTGTTTTAAGCATGTAATGATTTACTGTATTTTATTTTAGGAAGCTGCAGCTTCTTGTAAATCTGTACAAAT
The DNA here is from genome assembly GCA_037013685.1 of Acridotheres tristis. Taxonomy (NCBI): domain Eukaryota; kingdom Metazoa; phylum Chordata; class Aves; order Passeriformes; family Sturnidae; genus Acridotheres; species Acridotheres tristis. Next base: position 58,223,484 of record CM072888.1, on the reverse strand, counting down.
CTGCCCAATATCCTGTTTTCTTCAGGCCACACAATATCAACTAATTTGGTACAAGGAAAAAAAAAACAAAATAAGAAATAGCATATGAGTCGTAGGACTTTAACAGTATGTTTGAGCAGTAAAGGTGAAAACGTTCTGACAGAGCTCCAAATATCTGCAGAATGCAGGAGAAGTAATTAGTGAAAACAATCTCAGCATGAAGAACAAGACTCCACCTCCTTCTTTAAAGCTTCTGATTAATTATTCCCTATTCCCTTTCCATTAGTCTTCTTTGGTTTTCTAGGACTTGGGTGGTAAATTCTTACTATTACTGATTGTTGAAGCTATTATGATATGTTTACCTAAGGTACCAAAACATTTGGGTGAACTACAAGATTGCTCCTCCTTACTAATGCCTAATTAATTAATGCTTAATTAATGCTTAATTATAATATTTTGTAGGTTGTTCATAAAATCACTTAATTAACAGACTGAATAAATTTTAGCACATATTACTGGTCAAGCAAGTATGTGACAGCCTTTTTAGCTGCTCTCCTCCCATTGCTGGAACTGCCTGTTCAGAAGAGACAGGGAAAGCAATGCATAAAAAGTGATTCTTCACCTCGATATAGAGGCTTTGAATTTAAGCTTCAAAGTCTGTGCTTCCTCTATGAAGTAATAATAGCCTTCATTTTTTATAGTGCTACTTACCAGCTGCTCTGAAGCATGGTACAACAGAAGACAGTATCATTAAGTCCCAGCAGAAAGATAAAGCATTTGAAGCATTTAAAAAGAAAAAAAAAAGGAAAAGACAGACCAAATAGCACCTACTAAGCCTTCCCAGAAGCTTTTTTAGGCAGTGATCCTTAGCTCCTCTGCTCAGCCATGCTAATTACTTTGTAAACTCACTGCTCCTTGTTGAGATGCAATCCCTATTCTGAGGAAAAACGGGAATGAGGACAAAGTTTGTGGGTATAAGAAAAGTAAACCTCTGGGTTTGGGTTACTGCTGCAGAAATGATTGTGTACTGGGATGGATAACTTGATATAAAATACTAGTAGAGACAAAAAAAATTAGCATTTTATTACTTGATTGTAGCAGTACACCTCTAAATCAAATTACTAAAGAACAACTTGAGTAGCTGCAGCTTCATAGACTACCTATATACTACCTATTAAGGGCTTTCTTCATTGAGAATTTTTATTTGCAGTAACCAGAACTGAATTATTAATTGGTGAATTAATTTTTTTGTTTGTTTTCAATCAAATCAAAACTCTAAATCTTAAAAAGAGTCTAGAATACAGCCAGTTGATGAAAACCTAAATCCACTTCCTGGAAATTTCACAAATGGCCAACAATTTCAGAAAGATAAAATTACTGTTTGCTTTGTTTGGCAGTAACTGTTGGCCCACATCAAATGTGGCCCAGCTTCCTAGAACCACTGAAAATATATTTTGAAAGTAGGAACACAGAGAAGTGATTTTCACCCAACATTTTGAACTTAAGCCCTGTGATATGTTATCCAACTTGAAATGGTAATTTTACAATCATTCAGGTTTCAGACTCAGAAACTGTGATTGCAGGAGAACATGTTAAAACCTGAAAATAAAGAGACAAATCAATTTCAAATGGGAGTACTAAAGAGTGCAATGTATTAAGGCCCAGGGCATGACCTGCAAAAGACACATGGATGAAGGAATGAAAGCTCTGCAGTGATTTCTGAAGTCACTAAAAAAAAAAAGAGGAAACTAAAGTCCTCTTTTTTTATTTTTTTTCATTCAATTTATTTACTGTTTTCCTGCAATATGTTATGAAAGCAACAAACCTGGAAAAATGTGTTTGCCACAGGTTATGTACCTTTCATTCCATGCTTCTTACAACCAATAACCATAGTGCTATACTTATGAAATATGTACCTCCAGTCCTAATCAGATAGTTCTATTCGTAAATTAAATTAGCAATGGAAAACCACAAACGTATATGCATGAGAATAAAAAATGAAATATCCTTTCATCCTTGCTGAGCTTAAACCAAATACACTAAACTTGGAAAAGATCTAAGGGTCACTGCAGACAGCAGAGACTTAACAGAGGACAAGGCACTGAAAAAAGGACAGACTGCAGCACTGTGGATTTCTCTATTTATTAGTGGCACAATACCTTATGCTCTCTAAAGCATTAAATCACTAATTTTTCTAGTACTTGTATGTGTAATCATTCTCTGACAAAAGTGGAAGCTAAACGTCAATATCCAGTGCACTTGTGGAAAAAAAAGGGAATTTACAGTCAATATATATTTCTATATTTGAAAGATAATTTAATGCAACACCCTGATTTAATCTGAATAATGACAGCTGAACAACTTCTTTGTTCATGGCCATATTTTGGCCCAGGTCAAATGAATTTCCAAAATAGTTTAAACTGAATAGGAACAAATGACTTCTCTTCCTGCATAAGACTGGTAGACTGGTCACACAATGAGGATGGGAATAGCTTATTCAGTAATAACTAATCCAAGAACCAGTTGAGATATATATATATATATAGAGAGAGAGAGAGAATAAACTTTGATCTTGTAGCTTTTTTTTCCCTACAATCTGTTCCTGCAAGAGACTCTAATCTTGGCAGCTTTCAATCCCTGAGCAGAACTATTGTCATTCCTGTAAGTACTTTTAAATTATTCCTGGTTAAGCATAAACTAAACTATAAATACACAATTAAGGATTAGCAACACCATTTATCAGACATGACATACAAGCCTTCCATGCTGTTGTCAGAAGTACTCAACATTGTCTATTTGGAACAAAAAAAACTTCTACGTATTTTAAGCAGAAATATTTGTGATCCAAAACTAATTATTCATATTAAGACTATAGGTGACACCAGTGCTAGAACTGAGAAGGTTTTGAATGATTTTAGATAAAATAGCATTAAAAGGGCTAGTATTTCTTGGGGCACAAAAGAGCACTTTCTCTGAAACACAGCCAATATCCAAGTGAGCACTGTCTTGTCATCTGAAAATAACTGCTGTCAGAATTTTACTTTTTTGTTACTTGATCCAATTAAAAGAAAAAAAAAAAGTGAAAAATTTAAATATGCAAAGTTCTGTTGTTTTCTAATGTTAAAAAATGAAAATTAGCAGTTTTAATTAGGTTCTACTGCTTTGGGAAATTACTAGATAAGCAACCAGATTTGGTTAGAGAAAAATGGCTTAGGGAATAAGTTAGGTACTAAATGTTTTGCTGTTACATCATATCTCTAGTAGATCCACACGATTTTCTGCATAATCCCTCGGCTGCAATGTACAGTAAATTCAGGGAACAGGATGAAGCTTCAAATATCCACATCTAGCCACTTAGAAAACATGTGTCAGTGACTGCTGATGAACTTAAAATTAGGCTATTGTTTTAAAACTTTGATAATCCATGCAGAATTCCTAGGATGCTGAAATAACATCTATAGATAAATGCTGTCCATGGCCAGTTTTCTTCCCTCCCTAATATGTTTCTGGAGTGCCATGCCAGTTTGCCTCACTGCAAACCATTGTGTTGGAAAAGAAAATTTCAGGATGCTGGTGTCACAAGGACTGTGGATGATACAAACCCCACTTCTATTTCTTGAATGAATCCCTTGGTAACAAACAGCTCTGCCTACAGAATAAGGATCTGCAGTTTTCCCTCTGTCTACCTTGTTGTTAACTTGATCAGATGCATTTTCATATTGCTGCAGTCATGAAGGAAGAGCTTGTTCAAAGTTCATTCTGTGAGATGAATTTGCACAGTGCAGTTCCTCAAGGAGAAAATTTAAAAACACTCTTAGCACATTGTCAGTATTGCTTGCAAAACGCAGAATGGATTTTAAATAGTAATTACCACTGAGCCAGGCTGAGAAAACTTTTAGGAATGACTGGTGTCTGAAACTTAATTTTTGCAGAAGTTTTTAAAATTATTTGTAGCAATAATAACCATAAATTTAGAAGGAATGGAGGAGGCTATACTTCATACTAGTTCCAGTCTTTCCCAGATAGCATAATCTGTAGGAAATAGACATCAGAACTCCTATAAAATAAGTAATGGAGTCACACTCTGGCCTGCTCAGTGTACCTAGTCAAGGATGCTATTATGCCCAAAGAATGTGAAGCAGCTATCCATGAATGCCTCCAAATGCAAGTGGTGCAATACTGGCCACATTAAAGGTAATGGAGTTTTTGTCTCTGCTTTCAGCAGGGTACAGATTTTGTTCCAAGAATAATTCTCTCTTTAGTTTTTAATGAAGACTGCAGTACCTGAATATTTTTTTCTCTCTTCTCACTGTTTCCTATATGGACCTGCTACAATTCAACATTTCTGTAAGGCTCATACTGTATGAACCACAGGAATTTATTTAAAAATCCAATTAATCATTTAAAAAAATAAAGAAGCATTCTTTTTTTCTTTCCCTGATGAATCACTGAGCTTGCCTGGTTTTCACTAACTACTATTCTACTGCATTCCCAAATAGCGTTGTTTCCTCTTAATATTTATGACCTCTTAATATTTTATAACCTGTATCAGGTTATACCTGTAACAGGAGATCATATTAAGTAAAAATACTTATGAAAATTCATATCCTAAACATGATGGCTACCTGTCATAATATTACCTGCAGCGTTCTGCTATGGACTTGCTGTTTTAATCCTTCATACATCACATTTCTTATCTATTGCCTACTACTAAGGCAGAAAACTAAAGTGAAGAACCAGTGCAAGTAAACTGTCCAGTAATGGATTTTTTTCCTAAAGAGAATCCTACTTTGCTATGAGCAAAATAAAACAATGGCCTGTGGAAGGATTCCCTTCTTATTTAACATTGGGTACCAAAGTGAAGTTCTTCATGCAGGACTGCAGTTGCACTGATACAGTCCTAAATGCTCTTTAAAACTTGGCATATATATAAAGTTTAGCTTATTCAAAAATTTTGTTTAAAATATCGATCAGAAATATTTTGCCTTAGCATTTCCAGATTTCATTCTGCAATATAAGAGCTTCACTCAAATATTATGTAATGATCTGTCATACTGGAATCATTTTTACACAAATAATTTTAAAACTGTGAGTAAGCATTGATCTATTAATTTTCTACTTATGAAAAACAAGTACTGGGATATTTCTGATCCTGGACTGCATGCATATGTCTGAACCTCAGTAAAATGCCATCATGGCTTCTATCAATACCTGTTTTATTGACACAGGTAATATGATTTTTTAAGTGTTTATAGAAACAGTACTATTTATTAGTTTTCTTAGTTATTTGAACAATAAAATATTTTCCTGTGTATTAAAAGACTGCAATTTAAAGAACATGCTGTTATTGTGTATGTAGCATGAAATTCAGATGGGAAAAAATTATATGAATGGCAAAAATAAAACCTTTCCTTTCAAAAAATACATCAGTTCATAGTTTAGATTTCATAGAGTGATTACTCTCCATCTGTTTATATAGCTAGAATACCTACAGGTAAAGCAAGACACTGGACTGTTTTATGCAAGGTATTTTTTTAACAAATGAAACAATGACACATGTGTCTCAAGTATCTCACACTCTTAAACCTTGACACCAGGCAATACAATTTTGGTTTTAGTGGTCAAAAACTAAAGTAGCCCACCACATTATTTGAAAGCTATCTCAACAACTGCAAAAAATCCAACACATCATCTTTTGGACTTCCCCAAGTGCATCTCACATTTGTAAGAGCTAGAAATCAATTAGAAGAAATTAAAATTTTGAAAGAGGTAACTTGATGAAACTAATCAAAGTTATATTTTCAGACATCAAGAGACTTCTAGAATTTCATGCAGGCCACAGCAAGTCCTCTGTCATTAGGACCACAACACACATATATGTGCCTAATTCAACACCAAGGCAGAACAAAGTCAAAAGGAAAATACCATAAGAAACTAATGTATCCAGAAAGTATGCAACCACCAAGCAGTTTGGACTTTCTCAGTTTTGATCTAGAAGTCTTTCAAATTTTGGCGGTTTTGATCCATTGTTCTGTAATCATGTGCATTTCTCAGATACGAATAGACACGGCTGCCAGCTTGAAGTCAATCTGTCACCACAGCAGAACCCGATGTAAGATTCCCATGAACCAAATCCAACATATATTTTACGGTAAAATTACCAGCAATTCAAAACTCCTTTCTACACGAGGATGGCAAATTACAGGGATATTTATTTATAAATATTTAACTTATTTCTCTTTTGGACAGCTTAGAATAATCACTACAGTATCAAAGACAGCAGAGAAAATTAAAATTCTGTCTCCACTTTCCAGTTTTCAGGTATTGAATATTTTAGGAATACCCCAATATTTGAAGTTGCCAGCAAATTCCCTTCAGGTGCATATAAATCTTCATTTCTAAGCCAAAGCAAGGAAGCAGCAGGAATTGCTGGCAAATAATCTCAATAAAGTTTTTGTCTTCTAAATAGATGAGGATGATATACTATGAATCAAGGTATCTTTGAGAAAGCAAAACAGTAAAAGATTCCCAGGGCTAAAACTGTTCTTTGGAAAAACAAGAAAAATATAATTTGTCCTTCCAGGATATAACTAATAAGGACAAAGAACAAAAAACAGCCTTAATCATGCCTACTGTATGAAAATGCTTTTGGGAGCTGCTTTGACTTCACACAATGACAAAAAGTATAATCAATGGGTAATTCTTGAGTGTAAGCATTTAAAGGACCACATAACTCACAGCACACCATATCTGAGCTTTTCTTCTGACTGTCCTCTCCTGGGGAGTGTTAGCTCAAAGACTCACAATATATTGTACTAGTTTACCATTACAAATTGCCATATTTTCAACTTTGACATTCTATCAGTTCCCTGCAATGTATAAAAGTGAAGCTTAATATCCCAGTACTTAAACCAAGAATCCCCAGCCTTGTCATTATTGTGGGCACAATAGCAAGCCTTCTTGGAATTGGTCATCCAAGCCATGGGGAGGCTTGTAGTTAATTACATCACCTTAGACAATAATTTGCTCCTTGTGGTGGTAGTTATCTCTTTCCACAGTTGGTTCTCTTTTTTGTTGCTTTGTGATGTCCCATTAATCACAGCTACATTTAATCTGTGTCATGTGATTCATCATCCTTTATCCCTGCAGCTGTTTCCATCCTGGACTCTGATAAACTGCTAATTTAAGTGGGTGGTGTCCAACCTTGAATATCAAAACGGCTTGTAGCACACCACAGAGAATCAGCTACTACACTTGCACAGCCCGAGATTTTTAGTAAGACTAATTATTTTACAGCCCCTGCTCATTTGTTGGGGTAGAGATCATCTGAAATGAGAGGATAACATTTTTAATGTGGGCTTGACATGACAGGGCATAAAAATATGCAGAGTTTTTCTAATATGAGAGCAAACTGCTTCTTTCCTTCTCTCTTCTCCTTTACTGTCTTCAAGTCTTTCAAGTCTTTTCCTAACATGACATGAAGCTGACTATATTTAGTGGTCTGTGGAGAGGTGAGAGGAAGAGAGAAAGGTTTTGCTATTTCAAAACATTTTCCCACTGCCTTCAGTCACCTTCTCTGATAAGTGTAATAAAGCAGGGGACAGAAATATTTGCATAAAAATAAAATGAGACCTAAAGCAGATATAGTATCTAACATCATAACTTGCAGAATAAAGGTATTTCAAATAATAATAACCCTTGATTTCTATTTTAAAAGGGAGGATTTTTCTATGATTTTTCAATTTATACATGTGTTAAAAGACAAGTAACATTAGAGTGTTCATTCAGTGGGAACTGGTATCTCGTTAGTGTGATGTGTATGAGAGGAGTATATCAAAATGCCAGAAAAAAGTACTGTTGTTTTTTTTTACCTTGAGAAAGAGCCTGAGGGCAGGTGTAAGACACTGACTCATTCTTACCACATGAAAATTGTAGCTCATAATGGCTTTGCAATAGGACTGGCTGCACCAGCCTGAACAATGCAATAGGTTTCTATGCAGGAAGAAAATGCTTTTCTTCACAATTACATCAGTCTGCTGTGTGAAGCAGACAGAGGAGCAGGTGAGAGACAGCAACAGAAAATGTGACACCACTGATGTGCTGATGATAATGATTCCTGGTAAGGTGTGACTGCCAAACTTTCTGTCGATGCAGTGCTGCTAATGGCTCCCAGGTAAACCCTCCTCTGAGTTATGCAAAAGAGCATGGCAGAGGGGCAAAGAGGAGCAGGCAGAAATGTAGAAATACCTGTTTATTAACAGAGCTTGGTGGAGCACATGGCACATCTCATGGTGGCAACCCTGTTCAGTTACACCCAATTTCAGACTGGCCACCTGATAGTCTGGGAAGCTTAGATAAATGTCACTGCACTCTCCAAGTCTAGAACAGTTCATGCCACTGTCAGCCCCATTTGCTCTACTGATTCCACCCTTACTGTTTTTGCTTCTGCTAGAGAAAGATCTCAGTTTTCACCAAAGATGGGCATTTAAGAATTGAAAACTTACTATATTGTTTGCTGGTAGAAACACTAATAACTTTTGAAGAACAAACAAATGAAAGATATATATTCTATACAGAAATCTTATAAACATTTTGGTCTTGTCTAAATGAAGTTGAAATTGTGAGGGCAGTATGTGTTAACTAGGTTTGGATGAGAGATTTCTGGTCCAACTTGGACCTCCTAAAAGATGCATCATGCAGAATATATCTTCCTCAGATTTCTAAAGAGTATAAGTCAGCATGATAGCTGATACAAGTTGACTCCAGCTATTTAAAGTTCAGTCAAGGTAAGACTTAGATCTTAATGCTGCTTAAATCAAAATTTTGAAAATGTTTGTTTTGTTTGATTTTTAGTGTTTCTCAGATGACACCTTAAATCTCAGTTAAACCAGCATATTTCTAATGATCATCAAGATGTACACTCTTGCAGGGGCCAAAATTTCCACCATTTGATGATTCACTCAGGGAACAAGTTAACAAACCTGTTAATTTCTTTTCCCTGTTTGGTGACTACACCACTCATAAAACTTCTAGGTTTAAACAGCCATGCTTAATGCAATGAAGTCTCTTGTGAGGAGTTTCATTACTCATGCTTCAAGAAGGGGCTTTCACAGGATTAGCCTATAACTTTAAGAGGAAAATTAAAGAATGGGATATCGCTTAAAAAGAAAACCAGTTCCTTGCCATTTTATTGCCTGTGGTGAAAAAATACTGATTCAAAAATATGCTCTTTGCACTCTCTGCACATAATCTTCTATGGTTTTGTCAAAAGCTGTGTCAAAACTTCATAAATTTTTTTTAGTCTAGTTCTCTGTGAAGAAGGCGTGTTGTTCCACCTACTTGATCAAACCCTGAGGGCAGAGGAACAACACACATTTTTAGGCATGAAATTTCCCCTTTCTCTGATCCAACCTCAGACTGACAGATCCACAAGAGCTAGTGAGACAGTTTCTGTTCCCCGTTAACCTCTTGGCTGAATCACTTCTCCTCCTTAGATGTCTGCTTAGAGCAAGGACATTTTCTCTGCTATCTCACCATATGATATAACAAAGACAGAATATTTTATATGCAATGTTTTGCAGAACTGATCTCATGCAATGGCACTTCAGAGCACCATCATCCACATCGACATTTTCCTCTGAAACTTGAGAGCTTCTCCAGAGACACCTGGGAGATGCAGGGAAGTCTATGACAAAGGCACTTCAACCTTCAACATAATCTCTTCCAGATGGAACAACCAGACTATCTTTGCTCTGCCACTCCACTTACTTTCAGAGGCTGGAGTCCTTTATTTTTTAAAGGTCCTGTAGCTTCCTGCTTTTGTTGGAAATGCTTACCGAAAAAAAAAAAACCAAACACCAAGCTCCTTGTCATTTACATGAGCACTTTGACATTGTGTGCAAGTGCTGAAGATCCTGTCCTGGGGTGGCCTCAATTCTTGCTTGAATTCTTATGGGAACAATTTGGAAAGGCTCCTTCATTTTAAGACAGTGTGCCACAGTTGACAGTATCACTAAACAGGTCTCTGAGACAGGTATTATCAAAGGTTTCTCCTGTAACCAAGTCACTCATATACATTCACTTTTAAAAGGCTTGTGCTGGCTCAGAAATTTTTATTCTAATTTCTCTGCTTCTTAGCCTCCCTGTAATTAGAGAGGATATATTCAGAAGCAAAACATTAAGTAAGGACTAGTTCTTACCTTTCATTTTACTAGAACTAATAAAAAGTACCACCATTATAGGAGAACTTATTCAGTTTAGTATTCTTTCGCACAAAAGGCTGAGACTATGTAGGATACAAACATTACTTCAATTATTTATCTGAGAATTCCATTATACTATTCTTTTATTCTGGTTGCACTTAGGAAGCAAGGAATCAAAACTTACAGGAGGAAAAATTTTGGTTGATATGATATAGTAGGTAAGGTCTTATTTTATGTCACATCTTCCACTAGTTAAATAAGATGCCTGACACTAATTACCAGCGTAGATGTTTAACCACAGATGCTGAGCATCCTCCTAGGACAAACACACCCTCCTGCACCTGCAAGGCATTGTACAATTGATCAAAAGAAACAGGTGCACTTCAAGGCACCCTCCTGCACTGTGGAAACCTGGCAATGCTCCACATTTAACATGGGATTTCTGATTGACTTCTCACTTTTAAAAGCTGTATCATTGGCACATTATAAATGCATGTTGAAAGTCAAGGACAAATGTAATATAAATTGACAACATTCTTCACTGTGATTGATGCTTGTTATTTTGCATAATTTGTTTATTGTTTGGTGTGTGTTTGTTTTTTAGAATGTCTATTCAAGCCAAACCCTTGAGACATCAACAGCAGCAGTCTAATCTCTCCAAGGACATATTTTATGCTATTACAATCTCACGGAGAATATTACTGTGAAACCAACTAAATTCGATGAGCACTGGAGTTCCCAGGAGTGATGTAGGCTATACGCAAACCTAGGTAACCAGGAACTGCCCAATTAACATATATTTCCTTTAAAAATCATATATATATATATATATATATATATATTAAAAAAGAATCTAATGCCAAAAAATCACACTGAAATTTTATTTAATATATTAATATTTCTGAAAAGACTTCAAAGGAAAATGTTGACTGGTAAAACAAATCTATTTATACATTTAGGCTTTGATTCCTAGAACTGTTCCATAATCCAGACTAACAGGAGAGTACATGTTTATTTGAAAAGAATGTCATAGTCCTGCTCTGTTACCATTAAAGTGAGAGGGACAAGTCCTGATGTTCAATCACAAGCCTTCAGTGTACTGCAGAGTCTGACCCAGAGTGCTTAGCACCTTGCAGGAGCGAGTCCTTCACTATTGTTTATCTTTTTCTTTAAATACCGACACAAAGGAAAGTCAATACATGATTATAAGGTCAATAACTTTTTTTTTAAGCCTACAGTTTCGATTACTGCACATACTATTTCGAAGCAGCAACAATTTTGTTACACTTTGTTTTGTCACAGGCTAAGATATTTTCTAAGATATTTTCTGCTTTACAGCTGTCTCTCAATCAATCAGAAAGCAGTTTATATTTCCATCCTCTGAGAATCTTAATTTTTTATATTAACAGACACTCAATATAAGCTTTATAATTTTCAAATGTTATTCATCTATTAATCCCACAATGCAGACATGTGGAGGTAGTTGGATACTGACTTTAAAACAAAATTATTGCCAAGTTTTTTTCATTTTCCACTTAGAGCAGAGAAAATATATGCTGCCAAGTTAGCTGAAAGTTGGCTGTATCATAAGAACTCACTATGTGCAGCTACTGTAAATGTAGAATATATGAACTTAGATGCAGATGACATTATACTGTGGTTCCTTTCAGTCTTGAGATAATCATATATACAACCCAGCTTGTTGCTTATTTTTCTTTACATACAATGATAATAGGTGTGGCTGAATTATGTATTTTTTACATACTGCCTGCATTATTGGTTACAATACAAAGACTGATTAATTTATTTAATGTTCCAGGTAATGTCTAATTGCTATTGTTTTATAAATTCCATCAATCAAAGAAGAGCCTTATGACATTGGCAGATAATTTTTGTAAGGAATGATAGGGAGTGATGAAAAAAGAAATTGACAAATTAAGCTACTTCTGCTGCTCTTCTTCTTTTGGGCCTAAATATTTATTAGCTGGCTCTGCAGTGGACTCACGTGTGAATATAGAAACTGATCCTTAAAGGTGGTGAATGGTTTAAGAGTAAGGACATGGGAAAATAACTATTCACATCTTGAAAGGAACAAAATATGTTTTCTCAAGTACAGTAATAAGTGTTAAATATGAAATGTCTGCAAGATTCTAAACAGAGGCAGAGCTAATGATCAGTATTTTAAGTCTCAAGTGCTGCCCAAAATATTTGCAGGACTGAGTTCAATCCAAGTGCCTTGCACTTTACACCAATACTGCTTGGTCTTTGTCAGTAATTAGTGTGAAGTGTGAGGTGAGCCTTGTAACTTCGAATAGAACACTTAAGGGAAACAATGCTGTGGATATTTGTTACTTCAGGATGAGGGCAAAATTTGCAGAGTTGTATTTAAACTAAAGGGCAGCTCAGGTCCATGAAGTTTCCTGGTAGTCCTGATCCTGTAAGAGTCCAAATAAGAAACACAGATGGAATAGCCCACATATAATTTCTGGCCTGCATAAATTTCTTTCTTTCTCAGACAGCTAAGAAGAATATTTATATGTATCCGGGTTTTTCATGCAGATAGGCTGGGATTCTGCTACTAGGGGCTAGTGGCACAAAGCTATTAATAATGTTGCAGGTGCTGAGCTAATTTTAAGCATGCTTCAGAAATGTCAGCATAAGAGGAAAAACATAGTTCAGGTTGCTCTTTCACCTCAAATGGAGCAGAGGTGGGGGGAAAGAGAAAAAAATGTGTCTGATGGCTCTCCTGGAATGAACAGAATGAAAGTATTGGCTCAAACTCTTAGTCCTTTCCTGACAACAGTTGAAACACCATTGTTTTATAAAAGGTGCCTGTGCAGGTGCTGGTCCCCCTTGCAGCAAATTCCCTCAGGATGTGCATCCCAGTGTGCCAGGCTCTGAGAGAGCTATTTTTGGATCCGTATCTTAAATTTCTCCTCTAAAATCTAAAGTCCGATCTGGTCACTGCCTTCAGAGAACATCTATTTTTCACTGCCATTTTCTCATCCCGGCATGGTTGAACTTTTGTGAAAAGAAACAGATTCTGTAGCTATATTAGAAAGATGAAAAAAAAGCCCTTTCTATTGCCCAGGCAACTGTCATCTGCATTGCAAGGGTTTTTAATTTCATGCTTTTACACTCACACTTACAGTACGATCTTCAAAGGTGTTTCATAACAATTATTTTCAGCCATTACATCCAGTGGAAGTTGCAAATGGCATAATTACTCATAAGTTTGTCCTTTTGTTTTCAGAGGTGCCTTACACACTTCAGTGCTCAAGAAATAATAATATAGGAGTAATACAGTATGAAAGTCAAATCCTACACTTGGTCATCTATTACTGAATGTTATATACTTATGCTCAAAACAGTGTCTGATTTAATTTTTAAGCACTGGAATATTTTTATCTCTTTTATTCAATTTGAGAAGAAAAAAAACCCACCCCCACAAAATTTCTTCTTGAAGTAATTTGCTTATCTTCTCCTGCACGTTCACAGAATGACATGGTGATGTCAAAATAGAGACCCACATATTACATTATTACTACAGCTATATTATAAAATAATAATATTCATATACAAATCCACAGATTACTATCTTAGCAGTTGAAGCAAGATATTGAAGGGTGACTCAGGACTGCATGAAGCAGCCCAAGCATTTTGGTGCTCAGTAGGACCTGTCACTAAAGACTGGAAAGCACCTCTGAGGACTGTACTGGAGCTACCCTTGCAGCAGGCTGAGCCAACTGCAATAGCCTTTCTCAACTATTTAATTTCTATCTGGCCAAATTATACTGTTACCCTTTAAGTCACTGCACTCACCTTAGCCCTTCTGTACATGTGACACCAGAAACACCCAAAACATCCAAAAACTCTCCCTTAGGTAAACTAAGTGGAAATATATATTCTGAAAAGTCCTAATAATATCTTTGAAAGAGCATTGCAATACAGCCCACTGTGTTGATAGTCCATGTACTAGCCAGTCCCTATGTAATTGCTGACACCACAGTTCCAGAAGCTCTGACGGGAAATTACCAGAACATAGTTGCTTCTGCTAGAATTAGATTAGCATTTAGAATATTTTTATTGTCACTTTCCAACCCATTAGCCTTTCTGCATCAGAAAAAATACTGATATCCAACCAAGATGAACTCATGAATCATTTAATTTGTTTCAAGTCTGTTCAAATAAAATCAGGAGAAAAACTGGATAGAGACTCTCAAATTCTTATTTTTAAATTACTGTCTTGGACACAAATATGACAATGATTTTTGTTTAATGTAGTGGTAATTATAGTTTACATTAATAAAATGGCCTTACAAATTGAGGTAGAAACTAAGAGCCAGTACTTCCAATTTGTTGATCAGTTTCTCCAGAAATGTAGCAAAGGGGGGAAAGTGGCAAACATCATACCTGAATGAAAGCAAAGGAGTTTTACATTAGCAGGCAGTAATTACTCACACTGGAATTTAGGAATGGCACCACCCTCTACTAAGGGTGAAATATATTCCTTCAGACATTTGGGCTCCCATGCATGAGTAGGATGCTGGTGTCTGTTGAACAGCACAGAAAACTCCAACAGTGCAGTGCTCTCAATGTCACGTTGGGCTTGTGACAGAGGAAGCTGCAATGCCAATTGAATTGTGGATACTACTTTTTGTACTGCAAATTTGTTGCTCTGAAATACCATCAGCTAATTTTACAGAGCCCCTGTGTAATTTATCTCATTATAATGCTCCAAGGATTTGTTCTGGGCAATAGGAGGGAAAACTCAACTGAACAGTACTCTCTGTTCAGGTGATTACAGCTAGGAGCAAATGTGCAATCTTCAAAGACATGCTTCTGGCTATGATAAAGATTATTCACTCTGACTTGTGGGTGAAAGACTCTCAATAAAGAACCAAACTGGCAAGTAAAGATGATGTAAAAGTCAGAAGGCTAAAAAACCTGTTCAGTCCTTCATTAGGGAATCACTGTTAAAATCTGGAGTGAAATGGCATGGAAACTTACTTTTACAGGTGATGAAATACTCTTCAAGAAACTTGAGGAATTGAGGTATCTAAATCATATCACTTCTACTAAATACAGAAATAAAATAGCTATGGAAATTGAAGTGTTGCCTCCCAGGCAGTAGGTGCATGTTCAGTAGCTAAGTTTTTAAGGAATAAAATATTTTCCAAAACTTGCAGTGATAAGTGGTTAAACCCTTGTGGTTGGTGCCTAAGCTCATGTTGCTTGTAGCAGATGACGTCCATTCAGTCAATTAAGGCTCAGCAGAAATGTTTCGCTTCAACTCTACTGACCAGGCTTAACAGCAAAACACATCTAACTGATGTCTTTTTAAAAAATAGTAAGTTCCTCTACTGCCTTCTTGTTTGGTTTGGTTTGGTTTGGTTTGGTTTGGTTTTTGTTTTGTTTTATTTTCTGCACAGACCAGTCTCATTAATGTGCTCTGAGGAAGCTGCAGCCAAGGCATCAAGGCTTGGAAGCAGGACAGACAGATAAGGAGGGACCTAAGTGAATGGATTGTGACAATGCTTTTAGGGAAGCTAAACACTGACAAATGTTCCCATTGAAGGCACCAAGGTGAGCCTTTTAGCAAGGTGAGTCTTTTAGCATCTGAGAGGTTGAGAGCCAGATGTTTTCAGGAGTAGGTATTAATATAAAAGAGAATTTCAGAACTGAAACTTTTGGTCAAAAGCCTAGCATATAACTTTTTTGATCAGAGCATTTAAACTATTTTCTGAAGAATCTCTGGTTGCTCTAACCTCACACTTGTTTCTTTTAAATGATAAAGAGTGGTGTCTGGAATGGACAAAGGTGCAATACAGGTGACACCAGTCATATCAGATGAGATTACATGGAAAAATCTCTCCCTCACTTCATATACATTGCTGCAGAAACATTATCTATGTGCAGAGAGGAACCATCTGAAATACAACAAGGGCAAATGCAGAGTCCTGCACCAATGGAGGAATAACCCAGGCACCAGCACAGGCTGGGAGCTGACCTGCTGGGAAGCAGCTGTGTGGAAAAAGACCAGGATGTCCTGGTGGACACCAAGCTGTCCCTGAGCCAGCTTGTGGCCAAGAGGGCCAATGGTACCCTGGGGTGCATTATGGAGAACATGCCAGCAGGTCAAGGGATGGGATCCTGTCTGTCTACTCAGCTCTACTGAGGCCACATCTGGAGAGCTGTGTCCTAACCAACCCATTTTGTGAGTCTGTAATTCTTTGATTCTGTGATAGTGTATGCTATTTGCAGGTTTTGATTACCACCAATCTGTCAAGTCTCAAGGGAAAAAAAAAGGAAAAATGGAACCAGTAATCCCCTTTTCTGTAAATAGTGCTAGGATTAGATTCGTTTGGAAGCTGAAGAAAACACTCAAATATTTACAAACCAAATATGTTTACATTGCATGTTAGGAAACATGACCAAATTCCACTTTTCTGATCCTGTATTAAAAAGATTTTGTTTGGAGTCCATAAAGAAATTCAGAGTTTCAGGAGATGTAAAATAATCAGAATGTTATTCTAGTTTTTTCTCAGGGAGACTTTTATTCCACACTTATAGTAAGAAAAGGCAGAGAAGTTGGACAGAAGTGACTGGAAAATGCACTGAATGAGATTTAATTTTATGGGGATTTAGGTGTCTACTTGCCATAGGTTTCTTTGAAAACTATCTATTTAATAAATGTATTCAGTAAGTTAAGACCTCTATATTAATATATTTTCAGACTATGGATCATTAGATCATCTAGTCTGCCTACTTGTATTTAACCAGCTATAAAACTTCATCTAGTAACTCCCTCAGTAAGCCAAATAGTTTGTGCTTTGTGAATAAATCTTGTGGGAGGGAGAGGTGGAAGGAAATCCTTCCTGGAGCTGAAGACATCCACAGACAGAAAACCTACAAATTCACTTGATAGGTGTTTCTACATATTACTCACTCCTATGGCTTGATTTCTCAACTGAATTTGTACATCATCTCTTTTTAGGCCTTTTATTACAACTTTTCAAACAATTTTGGGAATATTATGTGCTACCTACCTTTAAATTACCTGTTGTTCGGTGATTTCTTGAATTAAACTGTTGATATGCCAAGGAGATGTCAACCTACAGTTATTTCATGGTATCTAATACTGCTTCTTTACATATTTTGCACAATTGTGCTTATCCTCTCTGAATAAGCAACTTCTGAACATGTAAGAGGCAGTGATGATGCCTGTGCGAATATTTCTGGGATGGCTCTTGCTATTCACAGATGTAGCCAAAGCACTTTATTTCTATGAATATTCTCGCCAATAAAATTTTCTTAAATGAGTTTTTTAAAATTATAAAAAAGAACAGAGAAGCACTGTGGACACTCTCAAAGTAATATGTGGTATTTGCATACATATTTTGCAGACTGTTTAACCAGTCTGCTATTCGCTTGGATTTTCCTGACATTGGCACAGTTGTACATTTGCCATGACCATGACAAACTGTGTAGACATTTGAAATTCTACTCTGAAATCAGATGTAAATGGGACAGTTCTGTCACGTGCTACCAGGATCATCCCTTTCTAAATCAATAAAAAGTTACTCTGACAAGCAGAGACTGCAGGGTATTCCCATGTCTGCCCACCCAGGGTTAAAATTATTTTGTAGACTCTTTCTCCCTTGTAGCAGTATCTTGATACCTTCTTTTTTGTTCTTGTACAGGACATGTTACTAGAGCTACCATGCTAACAACAAGAATCAGACTAAGAAAATTGCAAAAACACATCGTGACTATCTCAGGATTTCAAAATAGCATGATTCCCAGTTTCATGTGTAAAAACATTTTTAGAAACAAAATTTAATCATGTGAGAGTAAAGTATATACTTCTGCAGAAATTCCACTTACTGCAAAGTAAGTGCAAATTAGAGGATGTGCTGTGTGTATATTTTCCTCTATTAAGTTACATTTTTTACATCTTTTCTTCCATCCACTAAAGAACTATCCAATTTTGAAGTGCTATGGAAAATATTATGCACTATGAAAGAATTTCAGCCACAGGCTTCTCTAATTACCTCCTCCAGTGGTCTTTTTAAGTTTCTTCTTGCTCTTTCCCATCCCATTTCTTATCTGCCACCTGGCTCTCTTCTGTTAGCACCGGAAAAAAGCAGGCCAAGCTTGCCAATAGCATTGTTTGAGTGACAGGCTGTGAAAATGGAAACACTCCACAAATACATTATTTTCTTCTGGAAAAACAAAATTCAAAATCTCTATGTTTCTTGAGGTTCTGATGTAAACTCTGCTCCATGGAGCATAAGGCCATGGGCAATAAATTAGTTCAGCAGATCTAAAAGGGTCTTATTCAGGAAAAAAAAATAATTTCAGAAGAAAAACTTCCTTCCTTCCTTCCTTCCTTCCTTCCTTCCTTCCTTCCTTCCTTCCTTCCTTCCTTCCTTCCTTCCTTCCTTCCTTCCTTCCTTCCTTCCTTCCTTCCTTCCTTCCTTCCTTCCTTCCTTCCTTCCTTCCTTCCTTCCTTCCTTCCTTCCTTCCTTCCTTCCTTCCTTCCTTCCTTCCTTCCTTCCTTCCTTCCTTCCTCCCTTCCTTCCTCCCTTCCTCCCTTCCTCCCTTCCTCCCTTCCTCCCTTCCTCTTCTACTTTCCAAAGGCAATTTTAGATTTCTAACTTTTATGTGTTGATGTAGTCGTGTGATTTTCTATTCATATATTATTTATATACAGAACACCTGAGATTAAAAAAATTACTATTTTTAAATCTAAATATTTGCCTTAAACTCATAGTTTAACATACATGCATTTGTTGATTATGACTTGTTAACTCAGGTAATACATTTCTCAAACTATTCCAGAAACAAGTTTCCATAGGAAAAAAATTTCAAAAAACTATTATTTCTTAAAATATTTTTTTTCTTGACCCAAATATATCAAGTACAGTAAAATTTTTGCTGACATGATATTGATCAGATCCAGAATGAAGTTTGTTACAAAACAATCAGTATTTCTGTTGCCACATTTTTGTATCACATGGAAATAGGTTTAAAACTGTATCCAAATACCCTGTTTTGTTTGGTTCAGAACAAGAGTTTGAAGCCAAATTTCACACCTCAGTATCTGATGCATAAAACTAGAAAGTATCCACTGACTTTTCTCAAATAATTTTTTCCCCCAATTGGCCTAACATAATTTATGTAAAAAATTAAAAACAAGTTTTTAAAATCTTTGCTATTTCATGTAAGGAATAACCTTTCTCTGTGCAGTTCTCCAGCTAAAAAGAAAGTCATTGCTGCAGCCAATTAGATGGCCTTGTAAAGGTTAGTCCTATGCTCCAGCAAGACCTGACCACACCTTGTGTACATTGCAGTAAACCAAAAGCCTGTTGCTTTGCCCATGTTTTTCAATGTAATTCCTCTTTCACCTTAGTTACTAAATGCTTTGGTGCCAGATAAGAGTTCTTGTCTTTCAGTGAGGAATGTGACTATTTCTCACAAGTGATGTTTAGGAAAATATGTTGGGATTTTTACAATATCTGTGCCTCAAAATTCATTCTTACTATGAAAAATTTAACTGTAATTCACAGTTTTAATTTTAAAAACTTTCACACTTTCTAACCTCAACAACTCTTTAGTGTCTTTGTCTCTTTTAAAACCAAAGGCACTCTTAAATAATTCTGTATCACAGACCTCTCTCTTGACATCTCCCTCATAAATTCATTGCACCACCACTGAATTCTAGACTTCAGTGTAACCTGCATGGATTCAATGGGACTCACCTATAGCCACAATGGAAAAATATAACCACATTTTTCCTTAACTGTGAGGTGACTACAGTGTCTACATTGAGCAGATTGCTTCTCCCATTTCATTGACGTCAATCCCTTTGACAGATGTGTGCATCTGCCGGTGGCTTTCATGTATCTAGTTTCATCAAACTGTCCATGTTAACATGAGGGGGAAAAAAAAGGTTAAAAAAAGAGAAAAAGAAAAAGCTGGACAAAAATAAACACAGACACTGAGCTCAGGAACACAAATATAAATTAGTCCAGAATAACTCAGAGCAGACCAACCTTCCACATTGCCTAAGTGCTAAGTACTATTTCCATGAAACACTTAACTTCCAAACAGCTCAGGATTAGGTGCTACTTTGGAGACTTTATCCAAAGTAATAACAGAGTCCAATATTTTTGTTAAAGCACAGTTGAGAAGATAGAAGAGTCACTCCAAAACCACTGAAACCAAGAGCAGTTTTCTCCTGCACACAAGACAGCACAGCCCATCTCCCTTCAAGTAGTCTCTTAAAGACTAAGTACCATATTACTTCTTCTCTGTGAAATGTATCTATTCTTCCTTTTTTTGCAATAGGTGGAAAGTTTGGGGCAGTTGCTCTGGTGCTGGCTGTACTAGTTTAATAAAATCCTGCAGTGTTTATTAGCTGAGAGAAACAGTTATGTCTCCAGCATTCCTGGGAGTTTATTTTGCCAGGAATTCCTGCTCACACAACAGATTTCAACATTCCTCTTTTAAGACGGGAACAAACAACTGAACCTACTGAGAGTACCCTTTGTCAGAACTTGGTAGTATTTTTCTAATAAAACACAGATGATTTATATGTCCACATGGGAGATATTTGGCATATAAAGCAGTTTCAGCAAAAGATTCTTGGGTGCCAGAAAGAGGTTTCTTGTGATTTCACAACAAAGATCTTCTGTTACTGCTCTGAGCAGTCAGGGAACTTTTATGCACAACATTAAAACAGTAAGATATTCTCACTAATTAATAGCCACAACCTATTTTTCTGGGTGTACAGCAAAGCCACAATAAGTAGAATTGTTCTACCATGAGACAAATCCCTGAGAATTGCCAGTGAACCAAAGAACAACAGGGTACCAATAGCTACATCCACGTTATGGCTGTAATAATTAATTTATGTATCACTAGTTCTATACACAAGGCTCCAGCACAGATTTAAGGAGCCAAAAATTCCTTCCTCCCCAGTGGAGGCACTGCCAGGACAGGGGGGTCTGAATAGAACTGCCATTCTCACAGGAGGGCACAGCTTTCAAGATCAGGGAATTTTCCTGGACAAAGACTGCCTAGACAAGGCATCAGGCATTCTTTGTCTGTCACAGTCTTTCTGTTAGTTCTCCACTCCCTGACTCAGCAGTCATGGGTATTTTTTAGCCTCTTTACACGACGCAGTTGACTACAGAGCCAACAGCCTATGTCCAGTCAGACATTCAGGGATTCAGGTCAAGTGGAGGAGTAACTATCACAAAAGGTGGGCAGGAGGAGGCAATCCTCAAACAAATATACAGTAAGAAGAACTTTGAAGAAACCTCACTTTTTTGTTCTTCTCCTTTTTGACAGACTTTCGATGTTAAACCAATAATTTCCCTCACATCTTTGTGTGTATGTGTGTGTGAGTGTGTGAGTATTTAACTCTTTCAGTACACTGATAGAACTGCATAAAGAAGGCAAATTTAGTGATGTAAATGGCTCAGATGTCAAGCTAAGCATCCAGGTGAATGATTGATTTTTACCCCTCTGCCCTAGTAAATTCTAGTAGAATGAATAAATGCAAAAAAAACCCCAATGTGTCTGACCTCACTGAGGTCTTGATCACTTTTACTTTATGGCTTACATTTTCTTTACTCACTCGAGCTTCATAACAAACAATATCACCATTGAGAGAAGACCTGTAAAAATGGAAAAACTGTGCATCAGCCATCCCTGGTACCAAAACCTGTTTGAAATGAACTTGAAGGAAAACACTTGTAATGCAGGCCACAATCACATTTCTTAAGTAAAACACAGACTAACAGAATAATTGACTTTATAACAAATAAGAATTCACGCTGGCAAAATTACTTTTTCAATGCTCAGCAAAGAGAATGGGGAAAAAATATTCCTGTGGGATAAAATACATTGATCATTTTAGCAAGTTTCATAAGCTATGTTTCTTATGCTTTTTGTGTTGCTGCCTCCTCTATATTTATATACAAAACATGAACAGAAAAAAAATAAAGCTTTTTTTCAGATTTTTGAGGAACAATAGTCAGGTCATACATTTTAAATATGAATTTTTTAAATTAAATTCACTTCTGTTGTCTACAGGGCTGAATATACTTTGCATAGCATTTCAAAGAATGGCAAGAAACCATTAAAAGCAAGCCAGTTACTAAAATAGGTAATACAGATTGAATCAGACTAACAAGGAAATAATTTATTGCAGTACCTTTAAGCTCTAATTACATAAAAACTTCGTGGTTTGTTACTTATGAGTACTCAAATGAGAATCAGTTATTTTGCTGCATACAACAAAGCTGCTGTGAAAGAAAACTGCAGTCCATGTAATCTACAAAGTCTGTCACCTACAAAAGATGCATTTAAAAATGGCAGAATGACAGTTCATAGGTTCAAATGAGCTCACATCATTCATTTATTTCTCTGAGATAAATCAGTCATCCTTCAGCAAGTCAGGTTTTAGTAAGATTCCCACATTCATCAAATTACATGCATGAAGCATGCATAAATATCATGAGCTGCTATTTATGAAATAGACAGCAACTAAAAAGTGTTTCTATACCAGCAATAAAAATAACTGATCACTGTGCTGTACCATTTTGTGTCAGGCACTAGCAGTTTATTACCTGTTAGAGACACTCTTAATGTCTTAGCCAAATAACATCTGAAAGTAAGACACAAATAATTTAGTTAAGGTCTTAATTCCAAGGTTTCCCATTAAACACTAAGAGAAGCCAAAGACTGACCAGAGAATAAGGGCTTTGCACAACTGAACTTCAGAACGAGCACTTTACAGGAAAGAATTTCCTGTGAGATTTCCTACCTATTGTACATCATCTCTCAGGGGAGTAAAGTGGAAATAATAGCTACATGTTGTGCCCATATTAGAGCACAGCTCTAAGCTGTTGAGTCTGTTCCCAAATGCCTTCAAACCTGAGGTATAGGAAAAGCAGAGGAATCATTTATGAGAAATTTAGAAGTTGCTACTTGGCAGATCAGTTTATTGTTCTGCCATTACTTTAAACAGAATTTTTTCCATGCACCTTTTATAAACCTACGGAACATTCTCAAGCAGGTCTGTTGTTGCATTTATTTGGAAACCAATGCTTTAAGACAATAATGGGAAGACAGTAAGGGTAATAAAGTTTTAATGTACCTATAGTGGTAAATTTTGAGGTAGGAATTGCTTATATGAAAACTATGCAGTCCATTCCTTATTTTTAATAAACTCCAGAGTTAAAGCAGCTTTCTGCCTGACCATTTCAGCATCAAGTACTGCTAGCTGATGCAGGCACCTCTCACTGTCTGTTTGATTTAATAATTATCACAGGAACTAGCTACCTTTGAATCTAAATGTAGGGGTTTATCTAGTATGAATAGGACTGCTCTTCTCTAAGTTATTTCAAACATTGACTTGACTGTGGAAGGTTTAACATGTCTGTCATGTGCTAGCAAGATTCTAGGGCACTTCTATATCTGTCATGCCGCAACTTACTAAATTTCATCTCAGTTTTCTATGGAACTTTTCCAACTTTGGCTGGAAGTTATTCTGAACAACACTCATTTGGCTTTTAAAATGTACTCAGTGGCACTTTACATTTGCATCTGTTAGCATTCTCAGTGTGCTGAGTGCCATTCCTAAAATACCACAAATGAATAAATTCATGGGAGAATCTTGGGGATTTTAGAGATCTAAATTTTAGATCACCTTCTACACTGTGAAATGCAGACTTTTCAAATTAGCCACTCTAGCATGGGGAGTGTTAAAAACTCAACAGCTAGGTGCTGAAATATCCTTGAAGAGGGATTTTGATAGTCAGTGTGGTAGATAACTCTGAAAGAGAGGGTAATTTAAACTGCATTTCTTGTTGGTGTCCTAATGTTCTTGAAGATTCTCAACACCAAACTTCTTCCAAATGCCCAGAAACCATCTTTTTTTTTTTTTTTTCAGACAAAAGAGGAGCTGATAAACAATAGTTAGCACTGGGATTATCTCTCCACTAGTGTGGGAGCTGCATGCTGCAATGTCAGCTGAACAGCCACCTGGCTAGGAGAATTTCCTACCCACTCCTTTCAGAGGTTTTCCACTCCAACCAGAACACAGACTCAGGACTCACCAGAAAGGCAGAGATGCAGCAATGGCTTCTCCGGAGTATTTTCCTCCTTTAAAATGCTGACACCTCACAGATCTACACCTTCACCTTTTACACTTTTCCATTGCCAGTCAATTAGCTCTCCTTCATTACTGGAAATGTAAACAATCCAGGTAGCCCACCTCTACCATCACAAATAGAAACAATATATTTTCTTCATCTGCTCATTTTCCTTCCTGCCTCCACCCTCTAGATATTCCCCACCAGTCTGGAAAGTGATTCCGTGATTGGAACATTTATTGGCACAGAGGCAGGCCTTGCACCTCCAAGTGATTATCCTGAACTGAAAGCAATAGACTCATGCGAATTTTCATTTTCTTGTTCTGGGCCAATGCACTGTTAATTATTTCATGCCTGAGCACATCTGTTGGTTGGAGACTCCAGGTAAAGTAGGCGAAAATTTTGTGAACCTTGGCAGGAAAGTCCTTAATCACCTGCCAAGTATCTCAATGCTGTGAAGACTTTGCTGGCTATAGCAGTGCACCAACATCCTTCCCAGGGGGATGCAGATTCAAAAGAAGTTTTAGACACCTGCAGGGTTAGGAACAGATTTTGCTCATGACAGTGGGTATCTGAAAAATTAGCTAGCTCCACTGTCAATCTGGCTCCCAACATCTCAGTCAAGTACTTTCAAATGAGACAGTACAACACCACGATTGCAATTGTGCACATTACGGGTTCAGCTTCATTTAAATACAGAAACATAACTGAGGAATTTTATTGTTCTACTTTTCCCCTGAAAATCCATATAATCCCATTCTTCACCTACATAATCTGCCTGCCTTTTCCCAGTGACTGGTGCAGGAGCTGTCCACACTAGAGGAGCTCTCCTCAGAACTGGGTAATGCTGTTTGGCAGTGATTGAGACATCTGGAATAAGAAAATAGACTGTCAGCAATACAATACTCATGATGTGTTCTTTCTTCAGAACTTTTCCCCCCAAAGTCTTGCAGTGAATGATGCAATTAAAATTTTGGAATCTCAGGCATGGTGATTGAGTGCTCAGCTTCTCATTTTCTCTGGCAGCCACTCAACTCCTTTGTCCAATTACAGCAGGAACAAAATGAATCACAAGTGAAATAAATTTTCCTCAGAGCATTTCCATATTGTCAGCATATGCTTCATGTTCTGAGGACACATTAACACCACTAACCACATTAACATCACTGTCTTTCATAGACATTATTTCAAATTGTTATTTTCTTCTGAAAACCAAGGACTATGTAATTACACCCAAAGAAACACAAAACAAAGTAGCCTTGAGCACAGTGTTCCTATCTCGTGAATATAAAAATTCAGAAAGATTGACTGAATTGTGTTTACATCACTGCAAAAATTTTAGGTATTGAATTTACACTTAATATTTTTGTCCAGTCTCTTGTTTGTAACAGATGTGTTTCTGGACACCCTAAGTTTAGCTAAACTTACTTCTTGTATGAATTTCACTTTTGAAAATATTGCATCAAATTGGCAGCAAAAACAAACTTCAGAGAACTCTGGGATCCTAATTGTTCTTCCGTGTTATAATAAGCTGTCCTTGTTTGTCAGCTAATTTTTATTTCTGTGCTGTCCATAATATTTTTTCCTATTAGTCTATGAAGTTCAGGCTTCAGATTCAGGATTTCTGTAAGGAGAAATCAATTTACTAAGGATAATCTATCAATTTAAACTGCTAAATCCATAATGCATTTGGTGTCGATTTTGTTTAATTTGTATCCATATCTTAAGGATTCTTTAATGCAAATTGTAGGCTGGATTTACTGATTTTAAACTAATGACTCTGTAGTGCCTTGATGGCCTCCTTACCTTGCTTTTAAAACAAATGCTGTATTTGTTACACTTCAGTCATCTGGTACCAATTTAAATAAATTACTAGAGTTATTTAAAACATTTGCAGCTTAATCTGTGGTTTCATATTCTAAAGCTTTTAGTCTTCTCAGATGGAGATATCTGAACATCATTTTTCTGTTTAAACTCTGCACTTTAGATCTGCTTCAAAGATTTTATCCTGGTGGACACCAAGCTGTCCCTGAGCCAGCAGTGCCCTTGTGGCCAAGAGGGCCAATGGTACCCTGGGGTGCATTATGGAGAACATGCCAGCAGGTCAAGGGATGGGATCCTGTCTGTCTACTCAGCTCTACTGAGGCCACATCTGGACAGCTGTGTCCAGTTCTGGGCTCCTCAGTACAAGAGGGACATGGAGCTCATGGAGCATGTCCAGGGGAGGGCTACAAAGCTAGAGCATCTCACTTATGATGAAAGGATGAGGAATTTGACCCTGTTTAATTCAGAAAAAGATGGCTGAGAAGGGACCTCTTCAATGTCTATCAGTATCTGAAGGGGGGGTGGCAGGAGGATGGAACTGGACTTTTCTCAGTGGCGCCAAGCAATAGGACAAAGGAAAAAAAAAAGAGCATAAGGTAACGCACAGGAAGAAACATGCTACTAAACAGGCTTAAATTTGGATTAATTGCCGAAATCAATGTGCTAATGATGTCAATTACAGTATCGAAATGCTTCACAACTGTGAAAGGTTATTTGCTATTTATTGCATACAGTGTAAAAAGTCTGTGTCTTAATGCTTAGACAAATGCTTAGTCTTACATAAACACACTAAATTCAGTATAACTG
The DNA here is from genome assembly GCA_037013685.1 of Acridotheres tristis. Lineage (NCBI taxonomy): Eukaryota > Metazoa > Chordata > Aves > Passeriformes > Sturnidae > Acridotheres > Acridotheres tristis. The sequence continues at coordinate 58,196,504 of CM072888.1, read as the reverse complement.
TGTTGAAATATCTGAATACTACTTTCCAGACTATCTAATACAGAAACCATATTGCTTTTTCAACTAATGAATGCAGATATAAAAACAGAAGAGGTATATGAAGACATAATCTAAATTTTTTAAAGGAAACACTTGTAGCAATATTTTCTATTATTAGATTCATGCTGCCAGCACAGGGCTTGAACTTTACAATATATTCATTCTCTTTTTTTAGATCATTTTTTATTTTCAAAAGGTTGAATCTTTAAATGTATGAAGGACATTCAAAATACGTTTTACAAGACCACAGCTGACATTCTGAATCTCTTTTCCATTGAAAGTGATTATAATCTTAAAAAAAATGTATCTTTTTTTTAGTGTTTTTAAAGCAAATTACAAACTGGTCATTTTATGTTCTTACTGTTGATTATGACATGTAAAGTGCCAAGAAATGTTTTACGTATGTCAAGAAGCTCTTTCCTAGATTCTCTGAAATAGCAAGAAGTTAGTGCCATCTATAGACAGAATTTAATACTGAAAAATAATAGGGGAAAAAATTACAGGCTCAGCAAACCACTAATATCAAACAAAATAAAGGTCATTCAGTAGTACAAAATTTAATAGGAAAAAAATGCCTCACATCTGCTAATTTTTTTCAGTTTTCCAAGAAACATTTTAGCACAAGTGATGACTTGAATCTATAACAAAGCAATTTAATATTCTTTTAAGTAATCCTGTGAACTCACTTTAGTACACCCTTGTTTAAAGCAACCCAGCAGTGGTTACATCATTCCTGAGTCATTTTGCTTTTTATTGTTTCACTTCTCATTGAGTTGCCTTCCATTGTTATTGTAATGACTGTTACCACTTGCAAATCTAACCTTGCAATACTTAAGCTCCTAAGTCACTTTAATTATACAAATAAACAAATTAACTTCACAAGATATTCACATGCTTTGTCTCACAGAAACATGCTCATAGATCATAAAATTATCTGTTGTATGCTTCCTTTAACTGCAAAGCTTCTCTCCTGGTTTTCCACCAGAAGTAAAATTAAATATATTTAACGTAAAAATAACATTATAAAAGAAATAAAAAAATATTCTGGTAACCAATATCCACTTAAATATCTGATGAGGATTAGAATATTGCCAGCAGAAGGTTACTTTGTAAACTGTATTAAATAACCTAGTCTGCAATTTAGGTGGCAAAAATGTATGTGTAAATCTGTCTTCTCTTATTTCCCATGCTTATGTAAAAATAGATGTTTGCAAATACAATCCATTTTTCCAAGAAACACCTTTTTACTTGAATTAGGTTTCAAATCTAAAGCAATATCACATTGCCAGAAATATAACTGTGATACAATTTGTTGAAGTTATACAGAGGAAAACCGTTGCTCTTATTGACCACAAAGGATCGATATTTTCACTATTGTCAAAGGACTAGCCCTCCTCCATGCCCTTTTGGGCAACCTCCTTTCATTAAATCTCTATTTCTGTCCTGAGGGTGAAGAGGAGTGTAGGGCTGGAAACACCTGCAGAGGATTCTGCACTCGTGTTACAGATGTGCAGAGCAGCATCAGGGCAAACAGGAGCACAGGGTGCAAAATGTTCCGTGGTGCTTGCAAAGCAATAGCTCCCTAGCTGCATAAAACACATCACATGAAAAAATACACCACATGGAATCTCTAAATAGCTTGTTTGGAGCTGAGAGATAAACATATTTGGTCAGGAAACTGCATGTTTTTAGGGGGGCAGTTTAAATATTTCAAAGTAGTTAAAAAATAGATATTTTCTTTTTAATACATTTTCATATAATTGACATTGCTATGCCAAAGTTCTATGGTACATCTGAATTAACTTTGGTATCTTCAAAGGGCATGCCTGCATATTACTTCATTCACTTCCATAGCTTAGGTGTCTTAGCAGCATTTCAAGACTGCATTGAATACACACATCCATATACATCCATATAATATAAAAATACATGTAAAACGTCAGCAATACAATTGCTTTAAAATGTATTATGCTTTAACATTTTTGCTGCTATAACAAAAATGAATATGATAGTAAAATATGAAACATTACAGCAGACATTTAAATTCTTCAGTAGAAGGAAAACAGTTTCACAAAGAATGTTCTTTCTGTCCAGTTCAACACAATTGCAACCTGTGGTAAAAGCTTTCTAAAACGAATTAGGTTGCTTAAATTTGTTTGAATGTCAAGGTTATATATTATCTCTCTCCTTTCATTTCTTCCAAGTGCATAGACAAATTTCCTTCTTTACTGACCTATTCCAAAAGCAGATTTCTCTATAAAAGTGCTAAGCTTTGAATATTCTTCCTCTCATGCTAGTGGAAAAAATGTCATAGTCTCTCCTCAGATGTTAGCACAGACACGTGTTGCAGAGCCATACATTTATTGTGGCTAAGCTGAGCAAGCTGGAGATTTCCAAAGAGGGATGAGTGAACAACCGACTAAAGGCAAAGCCAAAGGCGGTCCCAGAAAGAAACACAGTCTCCTGTGAATCTGATGATTTTATTTATTATTGTATCTAAAGTTTTTGTGATGTTCACCTGCATCTGCAGCTTCTTTTTTTGTAAACTCATGAACAACCTTTATTTTCCATCTGCTTCAGAAAACAAAGACAGTGCATTTGAAATGAAGAGGCCTAAGTGGAATCTGGGGCAGCCTGATGAGAATATTCAAACAATGGACTTGATACATTTATTGATTCCAGACAAAAAACCGCCTATTTTATCCCTAACTTAACAGCTCTGTTTTAAGAAAAATTTAGAAAAAAATGGATGAAGTCTTGGGGCTCTTGCAAACCTTCTATTACCTGAGTAGTATAGGCTGATGGTGGTGTACATTTCATTTGCCTGTCCTTGATTCAAGCCCAGGAGATTCACAGATAAATATTTGTCAAAGAATTTTAATATATTTTCAACAGATCTGGAAATCTGAAGGCAAAGTAATTTCCATCCCTTTTTTTACATGTACAGCAATGATTTCCAGTAAGAGTACTGCTCACAAGTGCGTACTTTAATTTCTTTTCAAATAAGAAATGATAAATATATAACTTTTCAGTATGCTTTTGATAAAAAAAAATCTTACATTAAGTATTTATTTAGAAAGAAACAAATTATCAAATTACACACACGGGATCTGGAAGAAAAGAAAAGAATGTGAGGATTATCAGTTTTTAAATGTCTCAATCAAGTAAAATTACAGTTTGACTTCAGGCTACTTTATGAAGTATAAAACCAACTGAACTGAAGATCATGAGCTAACGCTTGTTGAGGCTAATGGGGCTTTGGGCATGGGATCAGGCCACAAAACATCACATCTTTTTATGTACAGTTCTGAAGTGAGACAGTAAGATAAAAATCTCATATTTAGGAGGTCTTTTCTAGGATCGCAGTCACTGGGAATGCTCTGAATAGCAGAAGAGCCAAAATGAACACAAAAAGAGTATACATCTCAAATGAACCAGCTTTTCGATGAGGGTTTGAAAAATATTCAGGAAAAACAAAGCAGTCAAATATTTTCAATTTAATTTATATTTTTATATTTAAAAAAAAATATTATAACAAAGAGAACAAAAAACACCTTATTGGCAATTGGGCCATCAAAGATAAACATCAAGATAATCCAGAAATAATTCAGTAATATATACCTATAATAAATATGATTGGGGGACAAAGATTTCCTCTCAGCACCACTTGAATTACATTAATTAGAATTGAATATTTACCCATAAATTGCTCACATCTCAGTAGAGCAAAAGTTTATATCCCCTCCTAAATTATATGCTTTATAGCATATCTGTTGCCCTATAAAAGCAATTTCAATATGTGGATATATGTATGTTTATAAGTAATAGTGCTAAATGAGGAGATAAAGTAATTTGATGAAGATATTGAAAAATAAAAGCTCAGAAAAACATTCAGTGAATAAATTGAATATAACCAAATTTCAGGGGTTTTCAGCTTTTTTTTTTTTTAGGAAAAATGAAGCAATTTTGAAAGGCTCAGATATTTCTCTGCTGCGGTCTGGAGTTGTTGCAATATAAGTTTATTGACTTTGTGCTGTTTTGAATTTGTATGAGACCATTTATACTATTTATGAAATCTCATATATTACTGTGAAGCACATAATGTGGTTATGTAAAATTTGTTTTAGTTGCCAAGGAAAATAAAGAAGAAAAAAACACCAACAGAAAACCCTAGTGTCTTTGAGAGATTTTAGTATGCACTGAGCTTTAGAGGATGAGTACAAAGCCAAATCCAACCTGAATGTTTTGGGTTTGCCCTGAGGCCTGGAAAGAACTTTTTCTTTATGTACTCTGCCTCAACTAGGAGCTAGATGCTTATAAGATATTGAGAAGCTAAATCAGAAATAAAAAGTCATCAATGACAGCCTTGTCCAACTTCAAAAAAACAGACTATTTCTACCCTCTATCTATAAAAAGTTTGGTTTCTTACTAGAAATTAAAGAAACTGATAGAAAGAACAGTATAATGTGGAATAATGGGCTACTGGATCATCCTTTCCCATGGAAATGGATTCAGTCAGTCTTCTATAGCAAAAGCTGTAGACTTTTACTCAATATGAAAGTATCCCACCTTCAAGTTTGCTAATTCATGTGAAGGGAAGTTTCAGAGAATTTGAAAAGGTAAAGTTATGGAAGGAGATTAAGGGTTATTCTGTGTCTCTTGCATGAAAAAGCTTTGCTGGAGTTGCAGGAAGGAAAGCAAATCTGTCTGGTAATATTATATTATCTAGAGGTAAATTGGGTGTTAACTGGGTCAAGCTCCACACAGCTGTAATTCTGCTGTAGGAACATCCAGGACACTGTGTCAGCACAGCAGCAGCTCTAAAACACTGACTCTCTCACCCATTGCAGAGAGCAGCAGCTTCCCTGTGGGGCATGAGAAATGCAATCCTGCAAGAAACTGCCTGATCAGCCCATTTTAAAATACAAACAATGGAATAACTAAACAATTTCCAGTCCAAATAATTAAAATACTGTTCAGTGTTGTAGAACTCTATGAAGGAAATCACCTACAGGAATGCCAGTATTTACTGATGTTGCTCATAAAAGTACAGAGTACTAACTTTTCTCACTTTAAATCTGATGTAAATAGTCCATGTGATGGCTAATAGTAGGAGAAGACTTTTTTCCCTTCTTATATCAAGACATAAAGCATGAATACTTGCCAGGCAAAATGTTATGCTCAGAAGCTTATTGGTGTGAGTGGAAATAACTATTTTTCTGCTTTTGTTATAGCGGAATATTGCATAATTTATAATAGAATTGTTTTGATGTGCCGTTGCCAGCATTAAGCCTCACACAGATTGCCTCCAATTTTCTCTCAGAATCAGAGAATATAACAGAATATTTCATGTTGGAAGAGAACCACAAGGATCATCTGGTCCATCTCCCTGCTCCTTCAAAGGGCAACTTAAAAGTAAACCATATAACCAAGTACATTCTCCAGATGCCCCCTCAACTGTGAAACATTTGGTTCTTCATAATGCACCACAAAATGGTTTATATTTTAAAGACCAGCTATGTTCTGGACAGCCTATCACTACTCTTCAGCAGGGCACAGTCTGCAGAATTGACAGGGTCAAACCCAGGGCCAATGGAAAGTCATCATCCAAGTTTATTAGTGGTAAATACTCCACTGGATTTGGCTGCTGAACTCAGTTCTGCTGCTGGAATTTGAGAGTACTCCTACCACAAATATCTCTTGTAAATCAATGCTATCAAACCAAAGAGGGTTCATAAGTACTTTGGAGAATTCATTCCATGAGGAAAAAAAAAATCACGGGGGACTCAAGTAGCTGTAATGTCTTTTGTTATCAAAAGACACTTATTTTTTCTGCAAGAGAGAAGACTACTTAAGAAAATGGAACTCAACAAACAATTTAAGGCCAACTCAAAAGATGAACAATCTGTTTGCAACACATGGATTTATTGTTTTGAAGTTATCAAGATTGTGAATTAAACAGAAAAAGAGAGGTGTTCTTTGTATGATTAAATCTAGTTTAGATGACCCAGTGTCTATATCAAATGACTTACCAATTCACAATGTAGTGAAGATTGAAAACAAACCCCTCAGCCTTATATACAAACACTATAGGGTAACGTTAGAGAAGAGATGGGCCAATCTGATTAATGCCAGTTAACAAAATACAAATTACACTGTATATAAGTTACAACTTTCTGTATATTACTTTGCAGGAGTAACCTTACTGTACTCTGAAGAAGTTTGATTCTATGTTAAGAATAAAAATAAACATGTTAAAGTTTTCTAAGCATTGATAACCAAACCTATCATTTTTATGCATATGCTAACAGTGATGATTATTAAAAACACTGAGCTCTGTGGGTCATTTCAAAAATCAACTAAAGGCAGTACTGCCTTCTATTTCTGAAAGTCACTTTATTTAGGGTATCTATGTAATCATTTAAGGATCTGCATTGACACTGAAATACAGACACTTAGGCTGCATTCACTATTGAGCGCATCATTCTCATATAAAGTGGAATTTTCCATGTATTCCAAGGAACCCAACCTATATATCTACCTGAGTGAAGGCAGGGACACACCCTTTTGCACTTCAGATACAGGATGAATTCTCAAAACAGCAGCACCAATGCAATTTCCTCCTTCTCTCTCAGTAGTCTCTTAATATTTCGTCCTTCCTGTTCTGGTCCAGGCACTCAGCTATTTTGTTTATGGCTGCAACAATCCCTGGCTGTCTTGCTTTGCCCTAGTAAAAGCTCCTTGCTTGGTTTATATATAATTTTCAATGCTCCTAAGAAACTTGATGAAGGACAGATAGCAAAAGAGGCCAGACCACCAGTCAGTGTAAACTGGATAGCTCTGTGGATTTGAGTGAATTAAGACCAAACTGTACTGATTCACAAAATATGTTTTTCATGCCGGGATGCTGTTCTTTGAAATTCTGTTGTGGCTGCACAGACTCTCCATTTTTTGGATGCATATTAAAAAGCAGTCATTTCTGTTTGCTGTGCATATTCATTTTGATATGTGTTTGAAGCCAAGGAGATCATCTGGATCCACAAATAAAATGCCTGGAGTCATTCATGTCCTCTCAAAAATACTATTGGTGTGACCAAAGGTGGAACCTATAATTTAGTTGTCAGGTTTTGTTAATGGGTCTATAAAATAAAAATTATAGGCTGACAGCATCTTCTGTTGGGAAACTTGCCACTGAGATATTCTGAGGTTTCTTAAAAACGGAGTGAGAAAAGTCCTGTTAATATGGTGGTGCTTTGGGGTAGATAGAGTTCTTCCCAAATACTGCTCTTGAAAGGCAAATGCGTTTGTTGATATCCTCTCCAGAGAAGATGTGTAAATTTTGGGGGGAAGAAAACTGGCAGTTAAACACAGACACCACTTACACGGGGATCTTATTTATTCTCCATCACGAGGAATCTTGACATGAAACTTGAAGTCTGCATAGGAGATGTGCTGCACTCTGGCTCTGGCTTGGGAGGGAAGCACTTGGGAAATTGCAGAGGCAGTGCTATGAAAAAGACACCAAATTCCTTCCTCTCCTTAAAAACCTACCAAAATGTGCTTTACCCCAAAACAAGTATTTACTAAGAAATAGTGTCAGGTTGCAGCAGCATGGTTCAAAGCTGTGCCCCTGCCAGCCCAGAAGCAGGACCTGCTCCCCTGCTGCACACATCATTCCTTGGGAGAACCAAAACCAGTTGGCTCCTGTAGTGCAGGAGTTCGTGGGCTTCCTTTTACTCTGATAAAAGAGCAGAGGGAAAAGGCTGTTCTTATAAAAATACTGGGCATATTTACACAAACGTCTACATTACAGCTATCGTAACTCCACTTAAAAATTCTCTTCAGTGTGTCACTATGAGCATTTTATTGTGTCTGAATGTGTAAAATTACCAAAAATTGGTATTTTCCCCCAAATTTAAATGGAAAGGAGAGGGAAATTTACTGTGTGAGATTCAGTGGTAAAGACTTGCAGTTAATTATTAAAACTCAAGTCTTTGATGGTAGACACTTCTGTGTGGTCTCACAGGTAAGATACAGGCCTGGAGGGAATGGCAGAGTTCTGAACATGGAATGAACATATGATGGAGTGAATTCCTGTCATCTTTAAAGCCTGTAGTAGCAGTATCATCTTTTTTAAACTGAAATTGAGGGTAAGAATATTCTTCAATCCATTTTTATCTCTTCTTTTCTCAGCAACCTGGGGCTGCTTCTAAGTTTCAAAATCAAAGAAAATATTCTATATGGGCTGAGTGGTACTATGCCTTCTCTGCAAATGCAAATAACCCCCTCAAATCTGCAGCAGTGAGAGGGACAGGACAGTAGCAAATACCTTGTATTATTATATCTTTTTTCTCACTCATCTTCAGTTATTCTGTTTTTTCATTTTCTTCTTTTTTCTTTCATTCTTCAATTCCCAGTTCTCCTTTTTTTCTCCAGCCATCTGCTATTTCTCTGTGGTTCTTATGTACGTGAGAAACTGCCTCACTGTTCTCAGTAAAACAGGATAAGCAGTTATAAGCAAAGTACACTACAGAAGCCTGCTCACCTGGAGCCATTGAGGGACAGAGAAGCTTCATATATTACTTAGTGGTATTTAAGTACCTAAATACTTACCACAACAGAAGTCGATATGGTTTATTCATACACAGATTTTTCTAAGCAGTTCAATGTAACTAGTATCCAAACCACCCACAACTATGCAGCGAAACTCCACATAGTTGTATAAACAAGTGTTCCATGAAAAGCAATTTCTCTCTGAATCCTCAGGGCTTTGTGGGTTTTTTCATTATTTATTTATTTAAATGGCTTAACAAATGTACTCAGATGCCACAGTGAAAGGCAAGATATATGAAGCAAAGTAGAATGTATGCTGGAGAACAGTTTAAGATCAGATGCAAATAATTAGCTACAGATCAGCCTCTTCATTTTATCTAGAATGGAAGAGATGTGACCAAACAATAGCAGTTACATGGAAGAAATTTTTTTCTGGACTACGGGCAGAAGGACATAAAAATGCTTTTTTTCTATTTACCTTTTGAAACCTCTTAAGATGTACTTCTTTAAACTTTCACCTGGAGCATCTCTGAGTTGGTCCATTTTTCCTGATATCTGGTGAGGACATTTCAAGAGCAAAACAGGAGAGAAAACACATTTGATATGATCTCACAAGCATAGCAAAAGGTAGTAATGCTATACTCTACTGCTTTTTAAGTGTTAAATTTTAAAATTTGCAAGATTTCAGTTTGATAGTGTCTGTCTTTGAGGCAAGAAGGTACATTTCCCCCTGAATTTTCTTAAATTTTTCTTAAAACACATTCTTAGAAAATTAGTGCTGTTTATCCAACAAAACTGAGCACAACCATAGAAAAATAAAGACTAGGCATATTCTCATAGTGATTAGAAGAAAAAAAAAGTGGATACAAAGAAGCAATTTATATAGAATTTGAGATCAGCCTTTAAGAAAAATAATGATCACCACTTATTGATTCTTACTATCTTACCTCATTTTGTGTCCCCTAAATGCCAGTTTTGCAGTGGATAGGAGGATTTCACAGCACTCTTGCTTCTGTCTAGGACTGCTGTGTTTTCTTTGTAGCTGGGTGAGCTGCACCCCATCTCCCCAAAGCCCTGCAGTTTAAAGCCCTCAAATGCTCTGTGGGCACCAGCTCCAATCTCTGCACCACACATGGTCTTGGAACCCATCAGCTGTAACACAGAGCACTGCATTAGTTCCAATTTGCCCATGCAAACACAGAAGGAAAAGACTATGAGGGGAGCTTTATCAAGCTGAGCCTTGCACTGTTCTGCTTCCTTGACACTATCCGCACATCTAAATGCACAAGTCCACATCTAGATATGTACATATAAAATGTATAAACGTGACCATATTCTGCCCAAAATTCATCCCACTACCAACATAGGTGTCTTTGCCTTTGTTCAAGAGTTCACCCATTTGTTGTTATAGGTGACAGTCCAGCACAGGCAAGGAGAAAACTCTCTGTGGTCACAGCCAATACCAAGGCTTGCATGGCCAAGTGTGTCTAAGCCAAAAAGTTTTTGTATGAGCGTCAAGGGTCTTTCAGAAAAAGGGAAGCACTAAGATGCATCACACCTATCCTGACCTGGAGGCTGGTGAAATATCTTAGCAAAGAGGCAAATGAGATTTTTTTTCTGCCTGGGGCCATTCAGGCTAGGCAAGAGAAAGCACCAGGAAGAAACAGGCAGAAAAGGGATGGAAGAATATGTCACTTGAAGTCCTGAAGAAAATGGGGACTAGGTGTGCAAATTCAGATTGGTAAGGAGTGCACTGATGGATAAATAAGCAGGCAGGACATGAATGAATATGATGGAACAGAAATGAGTTGGATTTTATAACAAGCCATCATGTGTACTGTCTAGGAGCTGACTTCTAGGGCGTCTGTAGCCCCAAGGACTAGGGAAAGTAACAGTTCCTACCTTAAATTATTTAAAACAACCTGTCTGGTACAACTCAGCCTTCAGGCTCAAAAGAAGTCTTTTTAATTGGGTGCTAGAAGCAACAGATGATGTTGGAGAATAGAAAGATGTCCCCTTCCACCTGCAGTGAACTCCACTGGCTTCGCCAGCAGGTGCATCCATGGAGTAGAGGCGACCCCCGTGGTGACTGACACCTGTAAATCCTTTCTCACTGTGAGGCTGCCCTTCATGTCCAGAGTAGGCAGGGGAAGGCCACCACACTATCTCAGGAGAAATGTGAGAGAGCTGGAGTGGTGGAGGAAGGACAACAGTCTTAACAGAGAGCCTACAATAATCTCATCACCCAGGGGTTTAAGATAATCTTAGCATCCTAAATCCACCAACACAGGTTGTGAACACCATTCATGAGAAGAGAGATGTCTCAGAGATAGAGTTTATAAGTCTTATGAGTCTTGTAAGTTTTTAAAGAAAATCTCTGTAGAAACCTGTGGTAATTCTTATTCCTGGTGCTTGAGCCTAAAGCTTTGCCTTCCCATCTTCCTGTTTCCTTCAATAGACAGCTTGGAAGAATTATTTACTCAGCAGAGACTAAAACATTAAGTCAAGAATTATGCTTCTGTTCCTAATCCCACCATTTGACATAATCTGTGGCTTTTGCTAAAACACCAAGCCCTCAGCTTTATCCATGTGTGAAATGGGGATAATACTAGTTTAATGTAACACACTTTGAAAAACACTGAACAAAATATGCAAAATAAACCTTATTTTTTTTCTTTCCTAGCCTTTATAGTCAAAAGAATAATTCACAATGCATAACTTATGCAGTAATATGAACTCCTTTGTCTTTGAATGTTATTCACGCACAATGAATAATTTTTTTTTCTGAGTTATTTGTTATTCCACACTGGTTAAATAATACCCATAAATATTTAATGATTTATGGGCTGTTCATGAAAAGTTTATTCAGAATATTTATTGCATGAAATGAAATGAATTGGATATTTTTGGTATATCCAGTCTCTGCTTCCTAACTAGAGTAATGTAATTTGTTGAATCAGGTCCTTTATGTAAATTATTTTGCTTGTATATCAATTATATTATCTGTACATATTTTTGCTTATAATATAAGTTTGAGAACATCCCTAGCCATCAACTCATTCACTCAAAAACAAATGTAGTTTTAAATCACAAATGCAGATGAAGAAAACCTCCATTTGCATCTGATCTTACACTGTCTTATCTTTCATGTACAGACGTTGAATACAAAGTTAAAATATATCCTAGACTTTTTTTGAATTTAAATTAATTTACCATTAACTCCTTTCACATAAAAATAATTTAATGTGATTAAAGAGAATGCTCTGTGGATTTACATTTTCCAAATGGATTAGCAATAGATCTCTTGGAATTCATCAGGTATAAGAATGAAGCTGTAAAACAGTGATTTAAGTAAATGCAGGGAATACCAAGAGGATTAAAATGAGATCTCTAATGTCAATAACATTGCAGTGTAGATTTTATTGTAACATTAAATCTTTTGAAATATTTACAAAGAAATATACTTTAGCTCTGAGACAAATTATAGAACACAGAAGTTTGAGTAAGCTATGATTTACATTTACACTTACCTGAGGGAATCACTAATTGCTAGAAACTGTTCATTATTTAAGAGGTCTTCAACTAAAAAAAAAAAAAGAAAAACAGGGGAAAATTTTGGGTGACAAGCAAGGCCAGTTTTAAATATAGCCTTGTAATTCTGTTTTTGTTTTCTAAAAAAAACTCCTGTAATCATATTTCAATGATAAAATAAATGCATTAAAATATTTTTATGTTGCAGTTACATGTTAATGTAAAAATAGAATAGCCAGCAAAGTAATTAACTGTAAGGACATTTATACTTTTAATGCTCACAATGTTTGGTAAGATTTTTAATTTTCTTTAACAAGACTTTATAACATATCAAGTAATAGCATCTCATGGGTCATAATCTCCAGAGTATCATCGTTCTGCATAGCTGCTTTTCTCACATCAGCACAGATCTTTGAGGACAAATTTTATTTTTAGTCTGGTGAAAATCTCAGTTAGCATCTTTCAGGGTAATGGGCAAATGGATAAGCTCTTTGGAGTTTTACTCTAAAGTTTTTGTGAAGCATGCACACATTTTTATGCCTGTCAACCTAAGTGTCTTTTTGCCCTTTCCCTCCAGATAGGCCTTCACCCCTGTAATTACTGTATTTGTGCAAACACAGAAATTCACATGCAAACACAGAATTTCAGGTATGGGAAACTACCAAGTATCAGGGGTGAAAGTCTGAGAGTTGCTAAATACTTCGCTTAAAAATATTTGTCTGAATATACAAATTACTGGAAAAAGGTATTTTTCCCTGATAAATTTTAGACTCAGCTTTATTTGAATTACACCTTACAGTAACTGTAGTGTCAAAGACAGTGTATGATAATTTAATTTAGTACAAAGAAAGCTCCAAATATAACTTCCCATTTCAAGTCTTCATAACTTTTATCGAATATATTATCTTAGAGTAAAATTAGTTTTCTCATCTCTCCAATTAAATCTTTAAAAATTATGCATTCTTATTCATATTTTTAAAATTACAAAGAAAGATAAAAGACTGTTGACAGAAAGTATGGCTATGGATAAAGATCCAAATCTAACCTGTCCCATTAATTCTAAAATATAACAGACTTGAAAGGCATATTCTCTTGAATATTTTCTGCTGCTTTATATTCACTGACACAAGAGTACTCTTTAGCAAGATGATGTTTCCTGAGGCATAATAAGTGCTGGCAAGCTCAAAAGAAACAATGACTACAGAAAACACATATATTGATTGTTTCAGGCAATAACACGAACATGCATTGTCTAATCTTTCTGTACTCTCATCCTCCCACACAAAGCAACATGAGCTAAAAAACATCACTAGAAAATATGGGAACAAAATCTGCCACAGACATCTCAATAGCTATGCTTTTATTGACCATTTCACCCATGGAAAACAAAGATCAGGAATCTCAGAAAGTTCCTAAATATAGCATTGACTTAACTATGAGACTACTGAAATAGTGTATAAAGACCACTAACCTCGAAAACTACTGATGTGTTGTCTGTAGTAACTATGCCTATGGGACATCCTTAGATAGAGATAAATCATAAAGTCACATTATAGCACTATGCAATGTTTTGTTTCTATTTGAGGTACAGCTCATTGGTACCAGATAGAAGACACCATCTGGTAGAAGACACATACATCATGAAGGTATATCCTGGTACTGTGATTAGCTTATGAAAGAATTGCATCATGAAAAGCAAAAAAGCATTTTTCCTGAGTTCAGTCTCCTGCATTTAAAGACAAAACTGGTAAATCTAACTGTATCTGGCAGTTCCCAGAACAGTTGCTACATGCTAGTTGTAACTAGAGCATGAGACAGTGATGGATAAATAGCCTGCTGGGGATGATTTTGGAAAAAAAAAATAAAACTGAACTGTTATGAGGGTTTACAAGGCTCAGAAGGTTTGGAATTTTAGAAGCATAAAATCTTCCCAGCTGCACTCAGTGGAATTCCACAGCTCCTCCTGCTGCTCACAGCAATACATTATTTAACACATGCAGGGGAGAAGCTTTTTGAGAAAAACAGGTTTTACATACCAGATGCAGTTTCCTCACATGTATTTTTCCTCAGATTGTAACAGACAGTTTCTCACTAGCAAAGAATGACAGGACTGTCAAATTGAAAAGACTTTGCAGAGAGCCTCTTTGGCTGATCTCAGACTTCTCCACTGCTTTCTGATCTTCAATACATTGAAGCTTTTTATTTTTGTCTTCAGGTTACCTATATATGGGTACTCATTCTATTCTGAATTACCATGTTCTACTGTATTGTCTGTGGTCCCTTTGTTTCCTCTTTTTTAGGGCACTCATTTTAACCTACAGTCCCGTTGGGACTTATTGTGAGTTGAGTAGAGCTTCTGATTCACAGTTCTGGCTTTATTTTGCTTTTAAAAACCCTCCCAAAGTTGCTTTTCTTACTATTAAGCTGCTTTCCTCTGTCATCATATTTAATGGGCTCTTTTTTTTTTTTTTTAAATTCAATCAGTTCTCAACTGCATATTAGCAGGTTATGACAGAGAATTTAAGCATTCAAAAATCAAAGCTGTTGATAACAAAAGTCGCAAGTTTGGCTGGGTGCATTTAAAACTCTAGTAAGTGGACTTTTGCAGATAGCTCCTTTAAAGAGCAACAAGAGACTGGCAAGCAGCATTTACCCTGCCAAGCTCTGCAGGGCACTGTGTTGCAGCAGGAAACCTCAGCAGTAGTGATCCACAGCTTGAATAATCCACCCCAGGCTGCAGGAGATAAGGCTGTGGACTGTTCAGTCCATGGAGCTTGTTGCTAGAAGCTGGTTTTTAAAGTACTGGACACAAATGAAGTCAAAGCATTAACGAGGAACCATGAAGAAACAGAAAGATTGGATTCTTGGATGTGTGGTGGGAGATTAGTGGACACATCTGATTTGCTACTCAGAAGGGAAAAATAAAAAGAAAACCACTTATCAACAATGTATACATCACTACTTAAAAAGGCAAATCAAAGCAATATTTTAAAGCAAGGGACTGAATCAACACTTGTCTATCTATATTCTATTGCATTGCATTACTGTAGTATTTTTGCCAGTAGCAATTAGGAAAATAGGAAATTGAATTGCATTTCAGTTCAGCCATGTTCGTGCCATTTCTGTAAGATCAGTTCTGTGCAATGGCAGAACAGTTTAAATCCTGGGGTTTACTTTTTGGCTAGGCCTGCCACTGAGAATCTCTGCCAGCACTGCAATTTGTGAGTTAGATAGGGAGAGAGCAGAGGAACAAAAATAAAAAGCATAGACCTCATCCCCAGGCACTGGCTCAAAGGAGGCTACACCTGCTTGAAGAGGGTGGTGAGGAAAGCAGTGGCACAGGGCCCAAAGCTGGAGTCATAGACTGGCACCTTGGTAGCAGCAGGTGTACATCAGTGGCCTCTTCTCCTACCATCACAAGGTGAAGAGGTGGTTGGACTCGCGGGCAAGAAGAAAGGCAAAATAGAGGGAATTAACCCAGCAAAAGTTACAAACCCTCACCTTCAAAAGCCCAGGGCCATCCTCCAAGTCCACTTCTGCTAATTTTTCCCAGATCACTTTCCTGTCAACCTTTCCCATCCCCCTATACCACCTTTTGCTGAGATGTCCTTCTGCTGCAGCACTGTTTTCCTTTCGTGGGACCTTTTACTCATCTTGGCCATAACCAAAAATGAATTTGGATTCATGTTTGCTTACAATACAGAAAAAGCTTGATCCAACTTTTATGTAGCCACAGGAATGAACCACCAACCTCTGTTGATTCCCAAATATTACTACAGTGTGTACTGTAAGAAATCCTAGGGAGATCAGACATAGATGGCTCACGCAGTACAAACCACCTAATTGCTGAGCGACCCGAGGAGCTGGGTAAGCAGTATCCCTGGTCAGCACCTCCTCATTGCTAAACTGAAAAAGTACTTGTGGTAAAGAGCCATTCCTTTTGTTTAATTTTTGGCTTTTATCTTAAGCCCAAGCTTTCATCACCCTTTTTTCACTCACAACCTCTGGATTTCCAACTCTGCGGCTGTAAAACTATATGAAACAGAATATTGGAGACAGACGGCTACAAAAAAAAATGGGAATCCTTGATAACCAGGATTCCCTAGAGTTACTAAAGAAGCTATATGCACTGCCTGCTTTTAGTAAGAGTATATGTTTTTAATACATAGAAAAACTCTAGTGAGAAAGATACGGGGAGAAGCCGACAGACTAGCAATCTTGTAGTTTCTTACTGCTAGCAAACTAGGCATATTCTGAAATCCAACAGGTTAAATCAGAGCAACAGGGGTCGTTAAGGATCAGTGATTAGTGTTGGATTTTTATCTAAATAAATGGCTGAAAAGAATTAATGGACTCAGAGGTAGCTCTTTGGCTATAGCCTTCATGACCATCACTGTAAAAGTCATACTGAGCATTACTACATGCTCAGATTATTTTAAAGGGACAAAAGCACAGAAAACTATATAGGAAGCAAGCAGATTTTCTCTCAAGTTCTATCATTTTAAATTTTTCAGGCAGGATCAAAGTGGTTGGCATCTCTGCAAGAGGTGACAGAGGCTACTCCTGACAGCAATTTGCATGCACACATGGGCTCCTGGAGAGAGGATCCCATGCTACTAAACATCGCTTGTGTCAAACCAAGCATGTAAGTCTTGGTTGGGGAGCAATAGGGAATGAATACAGAACGTCAGACAGTGGCAATAGATGTTTCATCAAGTGCAATATGCCATGGTGGCTTCAGTGGAAGTTGCACCTGCTGTTAATGACAGCAAAGTTATGTTGCAGTTAGGTACTTTTGACCTAAACATGTCATATGGAATTGTATCCTGCAAAAACACTGAGTATCTTAGTGCTTAGTGGGTAGAGTCTGTGGAAATTTCTTCAATGTTGGTTTTCAGGAAGAAAACAGATACTCTAAAACATTCATTCCAACAGGTCTTCTCAGCTAATTTAAACCACTTTTTTTAACTTCCACGAGTCAAAATATCCTTTCACTGCAAGAAATTTCTGCTACTTCACATGCTTTACAACACAGTTGGTGCAACCTGAGAGATGTCACAATACAGTGTTGTACCATATTCCAGGGTTGGGCTTTTTTCTCCTTCCATGATTATGAGACAGACAGCTCATTCTTGCATGAAATCAGTTGACTCAGAGCACAGCTGAGAGCTGGACCACACAGACACAGAAACTCTGCCTAATTTTTTTGTTCTGTACATCACTCTGCAAAATATTAAGGCCAAAGCCACACCATATTCCTTAACTTGCCATCATTTTATTATTTCCCTCATTTTTATTTACAGGCCAAGACCAATGGCTTTCTATACATCCTTCAGTGGCAATGCTGTCTATATACTCTAGTCTTGCAATACACCACACGGTCAAAAAATACTGGGGATCCATTTGCCAACTTCTATTTTGAGTACTTTGAAGAGTACTCAGAATATAAAGGCTTTGTAAGACAAAAAACAAATTATCACTTTAAAGACATTCATAATTTGCAAAGTGTTTTTCCATTTTACATCTTGTTTCGTCTCATACTAAGTCTCATTATTCAGTTATATTTACTAGTCTAGTAGGCTTTTTTGTCTGGAATGTGCATAACTCATCCTTTAAAAGATTGTCTGTCACATAACTTACTTTATTCTTTATACCAATAAAGAAAACATTCCAAGGATGTTATTTCCCTAAAGAGTACAAGGAAGTTCTTTTAATTCACCCTTGAAAACAATAACTAAATCAGTAATAGACATCTATTACAATGGGTTAATTTTTTGTGTTTTGCATAAAGGACATTTGTGTCAAGAAGGTTCCTATGTATTATAAAATAGAGCATCAAGATTATAATGTATAGCTTTAATATTCTTTGATTTCATTATTTTAATATAAATTTTTAATAATTAAATAAATATAATTAATAATCTAAAGTTCAAAATGCCACAAGAGAAAACCAACAATCTACCACAAGAAACAGTGTCTAGATAATTGCAAGTGCTAATCTAAATACAAAATGAAGCAGAAATGTTTTCTAAATATTTGCATCAAATACCTTTTTAGCAGTGAGAATGATCATCTGATGTTATCCTCACCTATTTTGACATATTTAATTTTTCAGTCCTTTTGATTATCACAGTCTTTCCTTGTCTGCAGATAGCCTGTTTGATGTGGGTAATTATTCTGTTAACAGCTTTTCCTGATACAAAAATCTATAATGTCAAAAAAAAGAATTCTAATGTATCCTGATCTAGTAGATTTGGAATGACAATATAATAATTTATGAACTGGTATCATGATGAAGTTATGGGGTCAACTTGGCAGGATTTTGTATGGAAAAAGAGAGAAGAAAGAAGAGGCACTGTTAATTTTCTCCTTCTCAAAATACTGTTCAGGGATTCACTAGTTAAAACTCTCAACTATCCATTTTAACAGTTATACCAACACCACTGGGCAACCTAAAGTTTGTCTTCCAATTAGCAGAACAGTAAAAATTTTGAGCAGAATCAAAAAACTGCAGGAGAATTGAAATAAAAGGAGGAGGCCCCCAGGAATCACCAGTTGCCTGGGAGATGCAAGCTGAGGTGTGCCAAGCTGCTGGCTAGCAAGCCCACCTCCAACAGAGCCAACACTTCCTTCATTCCTTTCTTTAAGCAAACAAGACAAGGAAAATATGCTTTGCCATATCTCTGGAGCAGTTTCTGTAGAGGATCAGAAAATGAGGCAGATGTGGAACAATCACTTTAGAAGAGCTGCTTTCCAATGTTGTAGAGAAATCAGAAAGGACAAGATAAAGCTCAATGGTCCCACCTATCTCTACTCAAGCAAGATTTCATTAGAGTTCTCTATACTCCTCTGCAGATACTGAGAAATCCTGATAATTTTAGCAGATCTGCTTCTTAGAACACCTGTTACATCTTGCCACATGTACCAGATCACACATTCCACTGTCATTCACTGAAAATCAATACATCCCAATTGGGAGTATATCAGTACATCTGAAGTTTGGAGTCAAAAGATGCAGAGTCAACTATATGTACTTTATTTATTGAGCATCAAGGTCAGAATTCAGTCCGAAGAAGAAAAAACTGTTTCTCTCTTTCATAAGTGAAAGACATAAAAATGTGATTGGGGCACTTTGCATGGAATATAGAAAGGTTTCACACACAACAGTAGGACTTTTGCTTCTGTGAACGAAAAAATAAAAATGAAGACTTGTATTAGCAGGGTTTTTGGAAGCATTTGTTAAAATGACAAGCAAGAACTATCAAAACGAGTAAAAGTGTATTTTATACTTAAAAAGGAGCTACACGTTTTGCAGGCAAAACTGAATTTACAAAATTTGACAGAAGAGAGTGCAATATTTCATTATCATAAATGGCAGACTGTAAAAAAAAATTTCAAAAAGATAAAAAGGTCTCTGGAGCAGTAAAATGAAATGGGTAACAGAAGCTTGTAAGGAACAACAAAGTGCAACTTCAACCAGCTAAAAAGCAAGTACCCAAAAGGCGCCTGAAGGGGAACAGAACGGCCTCCAGCTTCCTTCTCTGAAAATCCAACTTGGTGTTATATCATTCATGCTGACCTTACTGCCAAGTCCCATTAAACACTACAGCTGAAAGTGATCCTTCTGCTCTTTTCCCACACTTTCCAACTATTGTTTTCTTGCCCTCATTTCCAACATGCCACAGAGAAGCATTTTTCTGGGCCAATCCTTAGTGCCAGTTCAAATTAAGGCTTTTTCATTCTTTGAGAATTAACCCAGAAATCTGTGCTGCCAGTCTTGCCCTGACTGGATGTGGAAAAGGAGTTAAGACAATATATCTTGATGGAGCTATACAAGATTTAATGTACAATGTTCATTTGAGTGTTTTCTTTAATCTGTTTTGGATCAGGACAGGGTATTTTGATTGGCAGGGTGCATTTTGATTGTCTTGTTTCCCTTGAAAGTATCTTATTTTCACAACCTTCTTTCATCTGTTCCAAACCCCCTGCATTTAGATCAGCTTGGCTTGCATTTTTAAGGGTAGTTCACTTGGGTTGGGTTACTCTGAACACACATTTGGTTATAGTCTACTGAGAAATAATGTGAGTAATTTACTCCTTCTGAGTTATCATTTGTTGAAAAGAATCCAAGCCTGGAAATGTTTCAACTTGAAAACATTGTAGATAGCTGTGAAATGGACAGCACTGTCTTTTCAAATGGTCATTGGCTGTGGGTGCTGCTGTGTGCTAGACACCCATGTCAGTAACTTTTCCATCTAGGAAAAGTCATTCCTGCCTGTGAGTATTTTACAGCAATGGAGGAATATGAACCACAAGAGAGTTTGTGCAGTGTATGTCAGCAACTGAGAATGGGAATATTTTTATGGAAGTGGAACCCAATATTGTTCTCATATGATGTGAAAAATGTAAAAGCTTTCAAGGCAGGGTTTGTCTTGGCATGACCTTGAACTTAAAACATCAATATACTACACACACATCAGTAAGGCATTCAATCTGTACTTTCCAAAACTCCCCTTAGCATTATTTTATATTTACTCAACTTTTTATCTTTCTAGACTACCAAAAAACTTTTTACTTTCAATTATTTATTGTAAGTTCTCACCACTATTTCTTTTCCTTGGCGCAATATTTCATCCAGAATCCTCAAATGAGAGTTGCTGGTTCCTGGTGATTTATGTATTTTGACTTTCCCAAATTATTCTGTGCCTTACTCACCCTTTAAATTTTTTTTTTAAAAGGAAAAGAAAAAAAAAAACCACTAAAAGAAAAAAAAAGAAAAAAGAAAAAAAAAGAAAAAAAAAAAAAAAGTTCTGTCAATATTATATTCCAATTACTTGCATGAGTTACCTTGAAATATCGGTCACACGCAGCTGTGCTATTGCACAAGTGTAGATGCAAAGGTGACAGGGTCCAAGTCTTTATCCCCTGAAATACACAATGTTAATTTTGTTGTGTAAATGCAGGAGAGGAGGAAAAATAAGAAAAAAAAAAAAAGAAAAAAAAAAAAAGACAACAGCTTTAATGTTTCCTAATGCCTTCTGATACATCCATACCTGGCAACAGGAATACTTCTCACTCTTTCAACAATAACAAGTATGTTAACTCTCATTGAGTTCTCCATTTCCTTGAACTTTTTTGCTTTCTTTTTTTTTTTTTTTTTTTTTGTGAAGGCTACAAAAAAACTAGCCAAACATAGAAATAAACAGCCACTTTGTCTTCAATATTTTTTAGCAATTTCTTATTCTTGTGTATTTTGGAACTGTGGTCTTTCACTTAGATCTATCAAACACAGCCCTTTCCCTAAGCCTTTTTTTAATAAATTATACTTGGTATAATGGATTGTAGACAGCAGGTTTTGGCCCTAAATGATTGTTTTCAACAGCAATCATCTTGCACCATGCAAAGATAGAGGGACCAATTCATTTTGTGTTAATTTGGATGAAGACTTCTTTGTCCTTTGAACTGCCACCTGGAGATGACTGTTCCTTTGAATTGCATGGGCAGCACTGGAGAAGCAGGCACTTCAGCTAAAGGGCTGAACTTGGAGAGGGTGAACACAAGCTGTGGGTGAACACTAAGCACATGAGAATGTCTAGAATTCCTGATTTCCCTTTATTATTTAATAGTCACCCATAAGGATTTTCTGGCATGCTCACATGATACAACAGGAGTGACTGATGGACCAGGAAAGGCTCCTTATTGAGCAGTCTTTCCTTTCTCCAACACATCTGCGAGATGAATTAAAAATCTTCCCCTACAAGTGTCTTCTTCTGTAGAGTTTTCACATAGATCCTCATTGAACCTTTTGGTCTTTAATACCTAAGGAGACTAATGGGAAAGAGTATGAGAGAAAATGGATTTAGGTGCCAAACCTGTCTTCTGCACTCAATTACATATTTTATCTTCAGTTTATGTAGTTGTTAACTCTTCAAATATCAGCATCGACAGACACCTCTGGGTGACAAACCCCTGGTAGTTGGAAATGTGTGTTTATAAGGATGAAAAAGCATTTCACATTTAACTTGTTAAGAAATGTTCATTTCCAAGTGAGGACAAGTCAAAGTCACTCGTATTTGTCACTTCCAGGCTTGGTTGCAGTTATTCATACTAGCTGATGTAGAACATAAAGAGAAGCTGCAGATTCTAGCTAATGTGCAATGCATCTGCTTCCCTTTGCCTTAAACAGAACCATGAGCAGGTTTTTTTTAGGCTTTTGTCTTAAGTTTCAAGTCCATTAATGGACTAATCTCCAATAACACCAGAAAATGAACACTAAGTTATGAACCAACTCAATTAGTTTCATCTAGAATAATGCAGAAAATGAGTAAGAAATTAATTCTTATAATCAGTCTCCAGAAGAAAATAAAATTAGCTGAGAATCTAGATGTATTTGGGGAATGTTTCAAAGTATTCTTTGTTTGGAAAACTTCTTCAACATAACTGTTGTGAATAGACATGAAACATACTATGACAAACGTCTTTCAGACCTTTATCCCCCACTCCCAACCCTGATCTTAGTTCTACTTCCCTGTTAAGGAAACATTCTCCTATTGATTTTTACCTAGAAATTCCATCGATAAAGTGGATAATAAAATAATAATAAATAAAATAATATATACAACAATAAAACATGCAAGCTATGTAGTTTTTTATCTCTATGACATTAAATTTGCAACCACCATCACAAAGAAAAGCCAAACTACTGCAGGCACTAACCGGGATTCTTCATATGTAGTTTCAGGATAAGCTGCAGTATGGAATATTTTCCTACCAAGATGTTAGCTATATCTTCCACCTAATCAACACACGACTACTACTCTTCCTTAACAATAATTTTGAGGTTTTATCTGTATAGCTTTTTGTTCAACAATTAACATGAAAATACATTCTATTTGTTAACATTTTTTACCAGCAAATTAAGGTAGTCAACAGGGAAAAATATCCTTATATATAGAAGGCTCTAATTACCTTCTAGTCTTTGTTTAATGCCATGAAAGGTCCTTATACCTATAAGGTTTTGATAAATTATGGATTTGGATGTTAACAAAAGGCTATGGGCAATATTCCCTCAACATCTTTTAATGGCAACAACATCATTGGTACTTTGGCACCAACATTATTTTAGTTTTATAATGTGCAACAGGTAAAAGAAAAAAGGAATAATAATTTTTTTAAAGCCTGGAAGGTGGTAATGTCAAATGCTAAAATATTAATTGTGTGTTAGAATCAGAATCCTGGATAAATATTAAATCTCTGCTGGTACATCAGTGGAAGCCCTGACACGTTCAACAAAACCAACCAAACTTCATGACAAACAAATGCATACAGGGCTTAACAATGGCTTAATAAAGATGTGAGGAAGAAATGAGCAGGATTTATTTCCCTGCTTGATATCTCCAAGTCAATAGATTTTGAGGTCACAGAGTTCCTTGTGTATCACTCCAGCACTCTCCATCTGCATTACCTTGTCCTTCAGAGTCTGTGTGGCAGATGGTGCACTCCCACCTTGGGAATCTGCAGCTCAAAGCAGAGGCATAACATCAAAAGTCTGCACGCAGCGCACCATAGCAGGGCTATGAGCATCACTGAGAGAAAAATGCTGTGAAAACAACCATCCCTTAAGTATTTATAGTAATTGAAACCCCACAGCAGTACTTAGTCACATTATGTGAAGGGACCAATCTTCATGGTGTATTCACTTTGGAGTGTTAATTAGGAATATGGTAAATTTTCAAAAATAACTATTTTTTTTGTGCAGCCTTACTTCTAATAAAAATCATCATGGAAATGATTGGGTCAGAGTGAAAACTTTCTCATCAATAAAAATTTTATACACATTATAAAAAGCAGAAATATTTTTATAAGCCCTGTTTATTGAATTTCTTTTAATGCTCTTAAAAAAAGCAAGCTTCGGATATGTCTCATATCATAAAAAAGCACTTGTTGGATTTTTGTCAAAAGCTCACTAATTTTAATATGACAATTTTATTGATTAATTGACATAGCCAAAGAGTTAGAGTTATAGCCAGAGACTATATTTTCAGTTTGGATCTAACAATGTGACATTTTTCATTGTTCTCCATCACACCAGTTAATCGGTAAAGACTTTGATCCCATCGAAATGAAGAGTAAATCTTCCACTACTTAGTCCAGAGATACACATTACATATATTTTTCTAAAGAAATAGAATCTGCATCTAGTCTACAACTTCTTAAACAAAAACTGGAAACACAATCTAAAGCATGAATTTAATCTCTTGAGCACCATCTAATGACCAAATTGTAAAATGACCAAGAAGTAAATCGGCAGCTGTGTTAAAAAAAGATGAACTTTTTGACTCAAGTTTTTGACTCAAGAATTTCCATCAGAGGTTTTAATGGAAAGGTGGTTTTTGCTGAAGTATAAAACTCCATGAATAGCATCCATTTTGACAAAATTACTGAGGTAGTTCTTTATGAAAACAACACCTATAAATTCTAACATTTTCTTTTCAGGAGATTTTTTTCCAACATAACCAAAGAAGTACTTAAATTATTATAAAGCTTTATTGTTTTTAACTCTCCCTTGAAAGAGGAAAAAAAGACTATTTCCTGACCAATTGCAAGCAAGTATCTTCATTCAATATTTCCAAACTTTCTCTTGCAAAGTCAGTTTCATGTATATTGCTGCCAGCATAGAGTTTTGCATTTATAAACAGTCCAAGTGCATAAATAAATAAACAAATGAAATTAAAAGTGTGTCAAAAAATCAAATTATTTAAGCATAAAGTAAAAAAATCAGCATGTCCAAAAAGCATCTATGATGAATAGTAGGAAGCTAGTATTAAGACTACTTATATTAGGCATGTATAAATCCTTTAAATGCTTAGAAAGGTCAATCCTAAACAAAATATTAGATTTAAGATAAGGAAGGAAAAGGGAAAAAGTGATATAAAGGAGAAATTAAGGAAAACAAGAAAGGACAGAAAAGGATGTACATCAGAGAAAAAAAAAAGAAAAGGAAGACGGATAGAGCAACAAAGTCTGAAGGACAGCAAAGGAGGCACCGTCACTGAAGGTTGGATAAAGGGCACATCAAATAAATTTTAGAATTTTTTAGGCTACAATAGGAAGCCTAAGATGTACAAAGCACAAAAAGGCCAAACTGAGGCACAGATGGGATACTCAACATGGGCTAAATACAGAAAGATAATCTTCCTAATATCCTTAGAGATATTCCAAAGGGTGGTTTATTTCAGGTCAGGAATAACCGTTTCTCAAGGTAATCTTTTGGTGATGCCCACTTAACTGCACTTCAATTCCCATTGTGGAGCATCTCAAAGCACACAAACTGTATTTCTTTTGGATGAGCTAACTGAACAGATGCTGCAGTGCTTTGAAGTTAAAGGCGTAGAAGCTTCTGGGTCTGATTCTGCAAGAGCTGTACCAGCTTGGACTCCACCTCAGCAAAGGGGTGCCAAGAAATTCAGGCTTTTCAGCAGACTATCACAGGCTCTGCAAACCCTGCAGAAACAGCCTTTCACACCACTGTCATCAGGAATCCGTGCTCCAGGCACAGCTGCACCTGGGGACTTGCTATTGCAAAAAAGATGAGAGCTAACTCCTGGAAAAGTCTTCATCCTGAAAACATCTGGATGTTTTCCAGTCAGTACTGGTGGCAGCTCTCTTTAAAAAAAAAAGACACCTGTCACATTTTTTAAAAAAAAACAAAAACGAGACTCCAAAAGCAAATAGCTGGATTGCAGCTCTCATTTGAGCCCAGTGCATCCTGGCAGGAGGCAGCATTCCCTCGCAGCAGCCGAGATGCTGACCTGCCTTTCCCAGCCTGGAGCTTTATGAATGCCACTTTCACTCCAAATATTGGTGGCCATCAGCCCAGTTCTCATGCTAATGCAAAAGTTGTTTTTCAGCGAGTGGGATGAAACTAGGTGAAATAAGGGCTTGATTTACAATCGGCTTTGGGCCCGGCTTCACCCGCTGCCTGTGTGTGGCAGGCAGGGCCGGCCTCAGCAGGTGTGAGCAGCCAGGAGCACTTGGTGGCTACGGGAGAGGCCGCCCTGGAAAGCAGGTGCTAATTGATGGGTGTTAGTGCAGACACTCGGGCAGAATGGCTCAGTGTTCTGCTCTCCTGGCGTACAGCAAGTGGGAACGGGCAGCAGCCACCATCAAGCACTTCATAAAAACACCACTCCGTCCATCACAGGGCCCTGAGACCGCAGCCAGGCTGAGGGCCCTGGGACTGGGGGCACTGGCTGAGCTGCGGTGGGAAGTTTGCACAGCACCTGCCTGTGTTATATCTGGCATGCGTCCCCATGGGCCAGCCCCATCCTTCATCAACAAACAACAAAGACATTTCATGTAGACTTTTATATTTTTTAATATATACAGGTTGTGTCCAAGGAGAAGCAAGTATTTGGGCTAACTCTGATTTCCCACTTCTGGCTGTCTCAACGTGTCTCCTGTGTCCTGCAAGCACACAGGGCTCTGCCACTGGCCCAGCAAAGCAAACCTGTCCCAGTGGGAGCAGTGGTGGCTGCTGCTGCTACTGACTCCAAGGCTTCCAGCAGGAGCACACAGGGAGCCAGGCTGCCCCTGATGCTGAGGGGTCAGGAAGGCTGGGAAGGCTGCAGGGCTTAGCTGGAGCTTCTCAAGTCTTCCCCAGAGCACTCAGGGTGCCAGAAAGAGACAATAAAAGAGGACAGCCACACGTGAAGATCATCTCTTTCACACCAAGTTTTTGTATGAGATCTGTTTCTTTTCCTTTCCTTTCTTTCAAATATTTTCCAAATATCTGTCAAAAGGTGCAGTGAGGGTTTAAGATGACCTGCACAGAGGAGAGGGTTTGCATTCAGTTCTGAAAGTGTTGACATGCTACAATTCAGAGGGGAGATGTCCCACTGCGAAAACTTTTCCTCCTTAACTTCAAAGCTTTCCTGGCAGTGGGAGCTCTGATTCCGAATACGACCAGTTTGCTACTGTCCAGGATAAGGGGGGTTGGGACCACACAGAGACAAATCTCCAATGACTCTACTGCCTCCAGATCTTGGCTGACTCCTGATGCTCCTGGATAGGCTTTGCAGCTCTGCTGCACAAGAGTCAGAGTGCCACAGCAACTCCCATTGTGTTCAGGGTTCCAAAACCACTGCTCATGCAGAGGAGTCCCCTGGGCTTACACTGTCTGGCACAAAGAAAGCTCCAATGCCTCAGCACTGAGCTAACCTAGTTATTCACCTTGGAGAATTATTATTCACCCGAGAGGCTCTCAGACTCCACTATAGTTAATACTTGAAAAACGTTTTGAGCAGCTCAGAAGACTGAGTTTCTCAGAAAATCTGCCCCTGAGTGTTGGGTTCCATTTGCACTATATTGAGGTCTGCTTAGCCCTGAAATCATTCTCCTAAGGCATGAAAATAGAGGGAGACTAAGTGAATAAGAAAAATGTATTTATCAGAGATTGTGGTTTAGGAATAGGGATTTAGATATCTCAGTCAAATCTGTTGCTTGACTTAGTATTTCTAACACTGCTAGAGAAAGTACATTACTAAACATACCAACTCTGCCATCTTTTCAGCATCTAATTATAAGAAAAATCAAGTCTGTTTGTCCCTCAGGCACCTCCTTGAAGAAGAAAACAAATGCTAAGAAAAAAAATAAATCTATCCTTTTGCTGTGCTATTAGCTTATTTAAAGTCATTGCGTGAAGCATATAATGGAGTAAAGCATCACAAAGGTATTTTTTGATGTAACTCTCAAAGATTTACAGAGCCATTACTTCAACAATTACAAAAAAGCTGTGAGAGAGTAGAAGTAAATCTTGCAGCATGATGAATATTTTCCATGGTGGATGGCAGTAATGTTCCTGTACACCCAGGGGTTATGCCAGGGCTTTTTTCTCTCCAGATTTCAATTATGTTGCATACAATGTCAGGGGAGCAATATGAGAAAGATAATCACAGGACCCATGAAGTTCAGCAGCTTGTGTCATTAAAAATTACAGTGATGTCTTGAAATGCTTCTAAAAATTTGATACCATTTGGCATGACTTTTTTCCCCTGTATTGCAACATGAACTACACAGCAAGTAAATGAGATCGTCCCTGATGACTGCAGTTAGAAGTTCCATGTCAAAACCTGACCTGTATTTTTTTGAATCTGACACCAAAAAAAAAAAAAAAAAAAAAAAAGATGAAAAAGTACTTACACAACAAGAAAGGGACAAAGGCAGTGTTCATCTGTTAAACAGCCAACTTGCACAAAAGACCAGTGTGAAACCAAGACTAATCTCCCCATGCAACATACACTGTATTTTAAAAAGTTAAGTGCTCAGGTCTCTACATTGCCATGTGCATTAGAAGGAGTATTTGTAATGTGTTGTAAAGCTAACAAGCTTAGTTAAGCAGAGGTGTGTGGTCTTTCAAAGCATATTCCCAGGATATAACCTCCCTCCTCAAGAAACTCATTTATCACTGTGATGGTTTCACCTCATTTGAAGCCAAGTTATTGTCACCCTTAAAATAATGTACCTTGACA
The DNA here is from genome assembly GCA_037013685.1 of Acridotheres tristis. Taxonomy (NCBI): domain Eukaryota; kingdom Metazoa; phylum Chordata; class Aves; order Passeriformes; family Sturnidae; genus Acridotheres; species Acridotheres tristis. The sequence continues at coordinate 58,167,852 of CM072888.1, read as the reverse complement.
GGAAAAAATGAAATTAATGTGAAAAGTTATAAAGTCATCACACTCTGGACTCAAAATATAGACTATCATATCAAAACTTATAGCAGATGAAAACATTTTCTGTGGATATATTTAGGTGGTATTTGCTTGTACCACAGACTTGTTTCCCTCTTTTTCCTCTTTTTCCTCTTTTTCCTCTTTTTCCTCTTTTTCCTCTTTTTCCTCTTTTTCCTCTTTTTCCTTTCCTTTCCTTTCCTTTTTCCTCTTTTTCCTCTTTCCTTTCCTTTCCTTTCCTTTCCTTTCCTTTCCTTTCCTTTCCTTTCCTTTCCTTTCCTTTCTGTGGAATAACATTTGTCCTGTGTTTCACTTTCCTTAAAGGGAGGTGTGTATGCTTCATAGCTGCCTCAGTATGGCAGCCCAAGCTCTTAAAATGTTAAGGAAGGCTGAGAAAAGTGCAGATGGAGCAACCATTTAAATGATTGGTCACTCCCTAGTGCACAGTTATATTTCAGGTGTTGTGAATGTGCTTAATCTTGTCCTGTCCTATTCCACAGCTGATATTTGCACTCTGGAGTCTCTTATGTCTTTCTCTTCAATCCCCCATCCTCAAAAGTCATCAAGGAACCAGGGTGGACTAGACGAGTGAAGCTCCAAGGGGAGATATTTCCAAGCTAAACCACAGTCTCACTTAAGAAGCGCAGGTTTCAGATGTGCATTGAAACAGTGCAACACACATGACGTACTCCGAAGGGGCCATGCAGGAGCTTTTGTTTGTGGGCTTTTTTGCCTTTTTGCTGACATCCTTTCATCCCTGCAGAATCTGCAGAATTTATTTTTAAGGTTTTGGATTGTTGTAATTTTCCTAGCTGGTTTGAAATCTTGCATTTATTATTTACAAAACCACTAAAATCAATTCCAGGGAAAAAATATTGTGTTTTTATTCAACTATTTTCACCCTTAACTATTTTTCAAAGAATTCTTGAAGTTCATCTGACTTCACTGGGAGCATGACATGATACATTAGTCCTCTGTGGGGCTGTACCTGTCAGTTAGCAAATATTTCCTACATTCTATATGACTTCTGTTTGTCCTCATTGCAGTCTGTGTAGCTTAAAGACAAGCCTTCATATCTGTATTTAGGCTTACATTTAAGCAACCTGAATATTATAACCTTGTAGATCTCAGTGAATTCTGAAGAAAAATGTGGCCATGTTTAAGGGACTGAAAATGAGCTTGGATAGGGTATAAAAGTGGCAGGTGACATTGATAATGAAAGGTGAGATACATAAACAAAGAGGAGAAGGCTCAGGTGGATATTAGAACTTTTGCATAATAATGTTTCTCCTGCCTTCCTTACACAATTATTTCTCTTTTATATGCCATTATCTTACACAGTCTGTTTTACTGAATTGTCAACTACAAGGAAAAAAACTAGGTATTTTTATGAAATTTGGGTACTAACACAATCTAAAGAAATAATTATGTAAGGGATGCAACGGAGAGTGCTGTGTTTAGAGTCTGTCTCAAAACTAGACTATTCTTTATTGCCTAAGGTTCAGTAAAAAACAAGGTTATTTAAAAATTGTGGTTTATTAGCAAAAACTCTGCTTCAAATCCTGTATGCATAATATGCAATTTTCACAGAAACAGTTTGTTTTGCTGGAATTTCATTCCAAGAAAGAGAACAGCACTTTTGACAATTTCAGAACATGCCCTGAGGCTATATTCACAATTTAATAATTCAAATTTTATTCTGACATAACTTTTCATTTATTTTTTCTTACTTTACCTTATACTCATATAATATGATCAAAATCCTGCCTACACAAACCATAAGAAAATTAAATGTTTCCATTCTGTCAAATGAAGAACCATCAATCCAAAACAAGAAGACATTTGGGAAGCCTGGTTTCTAGAAAATGTTAAATATTCGAGGATTTTTTCCAGTTTAATGCACAGCTAAATGTCAAACCCCATTGCAAAACAAAATTTTGTTTCTATGCCACAAAACCATGTAACTGAAGATCACAAAAACATAAGGCTTGGTTACTAGAGAAACTATGTTTTTCTAAATATTGAATTTAATACTGATAAAGGAGACGGTTTTCAAAACTGGACACGATTTATAAATGTCTATCCTAACCTGAATATTTGCATTTTTCTTTCTTTAATCCAGTTGCTTCTTCAGGTTCTAAAATATGCACTAACTTCTGATGTAATTAAGGGAAAAGTCCAACAGAAAAATTTTAAGATAGTTCATTTACCATGAGATCAATTCTTATTTATTACTTTCTATGTAACAAGTAAAATGATCAAGACATATACATGCTAAATTAATGTCTGTTACAATTTTCCATCTTCCTCCAACAAACAATTTTCTCTCACAGAGAAAATATTGATGTCCCCTTGTGAATAGTTCTGATATTTACTGAAGCAGATTTAAATTGGTCCCAAACTGTTAATCCATGCAAAATTTAATTACTAAAGAACTGGAAGCAGTTTTAATGAGCAAACTTAGGTGAGTCTTGAAACCTCCTGATGCTGCTGGCTCTCATCAAACTTTGTATTTCCCCAACACCGCACAAATTAAACCCCGGTTTTTAAGATGCTTTCTCTCTAGCCCTGTATAGATCTCACCTGGAGCTATTTTCCTTTGCTAATCCTGTTACTTAAGAGCAAGAGATAACTCAAAGCAGTAAATATGCCTAAGGTGAATTCATACATTTGATCGCATAGCAAATTTAGTACCAGCAGGCATAGAAATATTCTACTCTGGAGGATTGATGAAAACTCAAAATAAGCTGAAAACAACATTGATGAGATGAAGGTTATTTGTATAATATTTACTGACACTGAATTTTAATGTTAAGCCTACACTGTATGTCCTAAAATGAAGAACAGATGAACTAGTGGGCATACAAGAAAGCCGTGAGACAGAAAGGGCTGATTCTACCCTTGAAGAAGATGAATTAAATCTGGAATGAAAGGCAGGCACAGACAGGGGAGATTACTAGTCTGTTAAACAGTAAATAACAAGAGGAGTGTTGACAAAAACAGTAGAAAGTATGTCCACCAGTCACAAAACACTGATCAGGGAAAGGATTTGGTGATGACTGTTGACAGACACTTAAAACCAGCAACCTGATGTCTGGTAGCAGTTTGGAAAGCAAGCAAACATGGGGAAGTGTAAACAGAGGAACAGAGCACAGATTTCAGCAGATAACTGCATCCTGGTACAAAGGGCTGCTGTGCCACACCAGAGCCCTGCCTGCTGCTCTGGGCAGCATGTAACAGGAACCCAGGGTAGGTACAAATGAAGCAATCAAAAACACGAGCTTCAGAGCAGGCCCCTGACAACTGAGAACATCACTCTGATTTGGGACAGCTCACAGTAAACAAAAGCTCCCTGGCAGAAAGAAATAAGAAAAAAAACCAGCTCGAATAGCTTTATATTGAGAGAAATTTAAGGCAATTCAGCAGAGGCAATATGGTATTGTCTGGTCATAACTTACAGAACACACACTGAAAATCCTTGAACTGCTTTTCTGCAGAGCTGCAGCTATTCCTGTGGCTGGGAGCACAGCATAGTTTCCTGAGAGCATTTTGGCATTACTGTGTGACTCATGGGTATGGATTTATACCACATGCCTAGGGGGCCACAGTACCTTTCCTTAGAGGTGTCCCCTGCTCTCATGGAGCAGATCTGCCCTTGCTGAGAAAAATTTGGATGCACCATGGTGTTTGAAGCCATGCCTTCTCAGTCATGCACCTCTAGCTGCAGAATGAAGATTCTAAAATCTATGCATATAATATTGAAATTGAAAAGCAGTATCTCAGGAGGGAACTCTCAGTTTTGTTACATGCTGGCTATGTTTATATTAATGTTGTGGTTTAGACCAGGAGAAATTTCTAAGAGACTCATCTAATGGCCTGGCCCCACTTAGCACACAAGTCACATTGTGGAGCAACTTCAGGGCACACAAACTGAATTCCTTTCAGATGAAATTACACCTTGAGACCTCTATCAAACCTCTAAATGCTCACAAGCTTTTGTTCCAGGGGTCAGAGCCCTAACTGAAGCTGAAGGAAACCCTTGAAATGAGAACAAAATGGGTGTCAGGTCCTAAGCACAGATTCTTTTTGCCCACCAGATTTGCTCCTGTTGGGCTTAAGTTGCTGTGGTAGATGTAGCCTGTCTCTATTTTGTAACAATAGCTCCTCACTGCAATTCCTGAGCTTACTTTGGCGTTTTGTCCAGCAGTGGTTTTCTCCTGGAATGGCCCTAACTAGTTGGGTTGGTAGGTTTACCTATGAAAGAGATATCCATCCCATTACAAGGGGACATTAGGGAAGAATTATTATCTTCATTGTCTTTTGCCTTTTGCAGAAAAAATTAAAATCCCCAAATGTGGATTGACAAGAAAATATCTGTCTAAGTATGAGCTACAAATGTCAAAAGAAACCGATAAGCCATAGAGCTTCTATTCCTCCCAAAATATTATTACTGCGTAAATACGAACCACGCAGATGGTTTGGCTATTTGCCAGTTCCACTTGGGTGTGAAAAGCAGCCTTCATGGTTGAAAAGCTATTTTTCTGAACCGCAAATGCCCATGGCCACGTGAGAAACATCTATTTAAGATCTGGCCCAAGGAGAACCAGACATAAAAGTTGAAACAGCTTCTGGGGCTCTGTGCCACCCTGAAGCTACCTTGTTTTTTAATAGTCCCTCATAGACATGCTAGGAAACTATCTGAGACAAGCTCAACCTCTTAGCTGGCAGCTACTGTCTGCCTACAAAATATGATTGCTCAAAGATGTATTTTATTATGATGCACTTTCATAACTTCCTGTGCTTAAGAGTTTATTTTCAGCAGACTTTTTAGAGAGGTCCTATCCATTAATCAAAAAGACAAAATGCCCTGGAGTGGACTGTGTTCCTCCAAAGGAGCTCTAAGAGCAGGTTATTCAAGAACTCATTTGCGGTTATAAATACTCTGAAGTTCAGAGCAGGAGTATGGGCAGTGCAGAGCACATTAGGGGCTGGTGGTGCAGCTGTGAGGATATATTTCCCTTGACTTGTGTGGCATGGGGTTTAGAAAGTATAAAGGGTAGGAAGTGAGGTGGAACTGGAATTCAGAGTGATCAGGGTCTCTCTGCACTGAGAGCACGTTGAAGAAACAGCTGAGTACATAAAACCTCATAAAGAAAACCAAAACAATGATATTCCCTATTGTGACTGTTTAGTCTTTCTGTAGAGACTCATGAGGTCTGGGCTATCATCTATTTTTAATATCACTTGACCTGAAAATTTATGCTACCATCTGGAGAATGTGAGGATTTCTGTGATACAGACTTAATGCTGTCAGGGAAAGAAAGAGGGGGGTGGAAAGGAGGTACATTACAAAAATGTTTAAACATTATTCAGCAAATGCCACTCATTACTTTTTTTCTAAAAAGAATGAAACAAAAATATACCTATTAAATTGCAAAATTTAAGAATATAGGTTGAGATATGAAGCAATTTGTATTATCTCAGGTAACATTTGCTTTATATTTCTTTGTATTTCAAAGCATTTACTCTCTTAGAAAACTAAGGTATACCTTCCAGTGGTCTGCTGTTAATTTTTATTTTTCGTAATGAATTGTAAATATCAAATGCAAGAGTGAAAACAAAAGGTTATTTTAAAGCTTTGTAATATTACTCATGTTAGTATATTTATAATGCTTTGTTTATGGAGTCATCTTTGAATAGGGAGATTGTTTTTTAAATCATGGAATTTAAGCATCAAAATAAATAAACTTCACTTTTAATTTTTTCATCTTAAAATTAATGCTCACTCTTCAAAACTTCTCTGAAAATCTGACGGCTAGGAACCCTGTAATAATTGCAATTGCTGCAATGTTAATAAAATAAACCATATAATTAGATTTGCAAGTCACAAAAACTAGCAGCTGTGTACAATAGTGACACAAAGCCCCACACCAGAGCAGGCTTAGTGTGGGAGAGGAGGATGCTGGACCTTGTCCAGTGTAAGGTTTCTCCTGATGCTGGGGTCACCTGCAGTGGTCACTGGCCCACAGGGCAGCATCATAGTCTGGATCCGCAGGATGCCCCCGGGGAGTGACCCTCACCCACCTCCATGGATGCCACGAGTGGTCCATGCCCACCTTGCTCTGCAGGAGCCCTCCGGGGCTGGCCACGGCCTCGCATTAGCCAGCCCCACGTTCCTCTGGCCCATGTGGCCCTACACACACTTTGCTGATTTTTGGTAGGATGGGGGAGGAGGGGCTGTTTCAGGGCCCCTGAGATAATGTGGGGGTCGGGCTGCATCCCCCCAGAGTGATGACTGAGTGACAAATCTGAAGTTGTGTGCCATATCCTGAAGTGTGAGGCTCTCCAGGGTACAGCCTGCTACTATTGACTCAAAAATGTGTGAGAGTGAGGAAAGTAGTCCTGATACAGTCTTGTCTGTACTTCTGATTGGGAACTATCCTAAGGTGAAGTATCCCCTGAATAATTTTGAGGGTTCTTTTTAAATTAATGCATTGGTACACAAGAATAATATTTTTTATATTTGTCTGTTTTATATTAACGGAAGCCTGATCTGAGCTTCCAACCAGGGAAAAGCATATTATTTTTAAAATGTGCATTTTTACATATTGACTTTCATGATGTATGAAACTGAAGAAAGGGATGTAGAAAAGTTCACCTCCAGAATCAATTTTAAACCAAAATTAATTCAGACTATCTTGATAGAAATTTGAAGAGAAGCATTAAGATCATGGGCAGGAGTCAGAGAAGGACATTTGATTTTCTACAGTCAGGTTGTTTAAATCCTCCTCTACACATACATGTTACTGAAAATCGGCTTGATTTTTAGAGCTCATGGTAGCATCCTGCAAAGATACAAGAAATGCATTGCAGTATTTCTGGAAGTCAGAAAATGTATTTAAATGTCTGGCATTTGGAACTAATTGGAAGACCAACTAACTCAAATTCTTCAACACCAAACCTTAAAAGAGTCATAAAATTATTCTATTAAAACAGTGTTGTTGTAAAGCTTTTTAAAACTGTTTCAAGATGCCAGTAAAATAATCACTGATATTTGAAAAATCTCAACTGACTTTCAGCTCAGCACCTAACAATTCAATTTCCTCCATTTCTACAAACAGGCGGGTAGAGAAGTTCCTTTTTCCCCATATCTAGGTTTTAATTGGTCACAAACTAATCAGAACCTATATTTTTATCAGTGGAGCCCCATGGGGTAAGAGAGAGGCATTTTGAAACCTGAAGTGATCTTTTCCTTGGTTCTCTTTCTCAGATTCCTCCCAACTGTGGCTGCTTCCTGCCTGTCTACTCCTGTTAACCTTCAGCTTCTCTTTCTTCACAGCAGCTGGTAGGACTTAGGCATATTTTGTGCCTTTTGCCATGCCCCTTTCACCCTGCCTTTGCTGCAGCTCTAACTCTTACACCTAGATTAAAGGGTGAGAGAGTAGTGGCAAAGTGCAGTGATTGAACAAGAGGCTGTGAATTATGAAACTCTGCTGACACCATCTAACCATGCAAGTTAAACAGCTGATCCTCCTTACCTAAATAAAATATGCTGGCTGGGAGAAGGAGATCTTATTTGTTTGCAGACATTCAGTGCTCTGGGACATTGGAAAATACAGTATTAAAACAATCCCGATGCCTGAAGGTTTTTAATATTTTCTTTAATATGTAGAAGCAAATCTGTTTTGCTCACACTGTTCATCAGCTGCAAACACTGTAAACACCTCATCTCACAGCTTCCTGTTAGTCCTAAGGTCATGCTTCATACAGCATAATTCTTAGTATCATTATGTTGATGCATATCTGACTCGGAAGCTGTACGAGTTCTGGAAATTTGTAGCTATATAGCCCCAAAGAATTCAAAGAAAAATATAGTAATAATTTTTACTGCTCTTTTCAAAATAGAAGAGTTTTTTAAAACTGAATGTAACACCCCTGTTTATCATTTCCCTTATATTCTGTTTCGTATTGCAAAGTCATGACACAGGAGAGTACTATTTTGTTATTTCACTAGGTAGCAGAACGAAGACAGTTTAGAGTAGAGCAGAGCTGCAATGCACACTGTGTAGTAAGGTTGATTTTTTTTTTTTCCTTAACTGTACTTTTACAAATATTGCAGAAGAGTTTTCATGTCAGTACAGGACATGCAAACCAGGTCCTTCTATTGCCTGTGCCAAGGTCTCTGCCAGCATATACCAGAGGCATTATTTCTTATTTCCACTCATAAAAACTGAGAAGAAAAGAATAACTACATTATCTATAGACTGCACACATCACAGTGCACTTGGAATATCAAGACACATTCCCAAGAGACCTTATTGGGAGTTATTAATGTGACTAATGTGTTTCTGTATCAGCTGTTTGTTTAACTGAGCATTGCCATTGCATTTTGCACTGGCTGCTCACTGCATACATAGATGTTCATTGTTCTGGCTCCAGGCTTTGTTCCCTTCTTTCACACATTGGAAAAGTTTTCCACAAACTGAGTGTTTATGTGTTGAGTGCAGTACTCCATGGACTTTAGGGTCTAATGGAGTGTGAGACGGGGCCTGTGGTTTTTCATCTTGTTTTCAGCTGTACAAACATCATGTACTTTTCCCTTCCTTTTAGAGGCCAGTCTATGGCCTGCTAAAACACCAGCACACAGCAATACAGTTGCTGAGACTTTACAAGTCAAACTGGGAGGACCTGATGCCATTCACCTTAACACCAAACATATTGGCAGTGTTTATTTTCTCTGCTCCAGCCTCAGCTCTCAAATAAACATATCAGTGGCTGATTTTCAGTGCTCCTCTGAAGAAAAGCCTAAAAGAGTATCTCTCTCATTGTCAATAACAAGTATGAACTGCTCTCAGACTAAAAGCAGGGGTGGGGAGCAGAACCGACCGAGGAACATAGTGTAGGTATAAACAAAGGAAAAGATTAGTTCCTCTCTTATAAGCCTTTTTAAAAACTGGTATTTATTTCAAGAAGTTTTTGATACAAGCAGGGTCCCTGCTTTGCTTTTACACTTTACACTTTGTGAAATCCCAAAGGGATTGAACAAGGTTGGTTGGTACTTTGTATATTTTCTAGCATGCGCACCTTGCCTGTAGGGAAAGACATTCATTAAATTGCTATTCTGGGTTGATGACATACAGATTTACTTTTCTCTTCATCAAGAAAATTCCGTAGCTGTCTTGCAAAAAAATTCTCTGTTTAATACGACAACTCCTAGATGTGCTTCAACCTTTAAATTAGCAGGAGAAAATGACTACCAGAAGTCAGTATGGATGCAGCAGTGCAGCAATGTACAATTCTAGCCAGAAAAAATAAAATCCAATCACAAGTCTGTACTTTTGACACAAAGGCACATCCAAAATCTGTCATTGTTTTACAACACAAGCAGCAGGCAATTTAAAGCCTTTTTAAATGGAAATTTTGACGTTGGTTCTTAGAGATAGTGTAGTGAATGCAAAGAGAGTTCACATTCTTAATTTCTAGAGGACAAACATCCTTTTTAAGGAATGTTAATTTTGGTGTTTGCCCAGACCATTTCATATCTCCAGATTCCTTCAGCAGTATCTTTCCATCCTTTCAAGCATATCTATATAGTTATCACAAACAGTTCATATGAATTACATACACAAGCCTTTTGACTGATTATGATATAGTTGTGCAATTAGATTGCAAATGTGTAGATTTCAAATGAAAAATGCAAAAAAAAAGTCTGAATTCTGGTGTTTAATCATAGTTTCTATATTCATGGTTCTCTTTTATATATATTTCTGTGACTGTGACATGGAAGCTGTTCAGAGTGATGACTGACTGTCACCACCATCTCTTCTGTCTTGATAAATATTCTCCCAAGTGTCACTGGACATATGTTATAGTTCTTTTATCCCTTTTGAAACAAATTTATTCTAAAATGAACTAATTTATTTCAAAACTTAAATCTCAATGTTGTTTTTGTGTGGTTGTATTAGCTAAAAAAAAATGTATTGAAGAAGCAGTATCACACTATACTAGACATCTTCACCAAGATAAGATTTTTATGCCCAAAACCACCTAAGAATTTGGAAAATTGAGCTACAAGCCACAGAGAGAGATTTCATAGCACTGTAGCATCCTATTAAGTCAGAATTAGTGTAATTCAGACAGCCTGGTTCTACAATTCAGAATGTTAAGAACAACTGCAGCAAGTTAAAAAACTAACTTTGTAAAAGAAGTTCCTTCCTTGGGTCATTTTCTGGCACGTTTGTCATACAGCAGCTGCAGTACTGAAAAACTGTTTTAACCCTTGCTTGTGGTATTTTGTCTCTTAGGTTCTTTACTTCACTAGTCATGAGAAACATGTTTTTTGGGACTGGATTTGTGGCAGCTGCTTTTCAGACGCTTCAGGAAGCCTGGCCTTCCTCTGCAGGGAACACAAACTGAGAACAGGCAACCAGATGATAGGAGTATCCTAAATGAAAATATAAAAAAGTCATCACACAAGAGGTCACCTCCTTCTCCTTCAGACATTTATTTTTAAAAATCTATGTAAGGGCATAAACATGTTCATCTCTCTTCCTTCTCCCATAATCTCTCTTTCTAATTTAGTGCCTTCTCCTTCCTTTTTTCCATTTTTAAAAATAGTAAAGCTAATAATAATAATTGTATTTAGACCAAAATCTTTCAAATTCACTGAGTATTGGCATGTTAGTAATTAAGGTCTCAGCTCTCCTGTTGTGACTTTTATTAAAGTCAATTTATATCTGTCAGATCTTGGCAGCCCATGAAAATTCCCAGTGGGAATACTAAGAGCATATTTCTCCCATCATCATTAGTTGTGTGTCATTAATTTGATAATGCATCAGAAGCATTTGATAGCCCTAGAGACTGGCACTTTCAATCCAGGGCTTCTGTAATTGGCAGGAGCTATTTAAGAGCAAACACATACATCTAGACCCCAGGTGCACACATACAGCCCCACTGAGCTACAGCTTTTCTTGAGGGTTTACTCTCGTACCAGGTGCAAGTTTTTACTGTGACTGAATTCAGGTATGTTTTGAGGATTACCACAAAATTTGTTTGGAATTTCTAACTGAATATTTTTGGGAATTTTAGGTAAGAATTCCAAAACTGGAGATATACTGAAAAAGGTGTAGCTTTTACACTAATACACTTCAAAACATTATTAGAAAGCTAAGCTTTCCACAGAAAAGTAAGGCAATATTTTCCAAAAGCTCAGCTTTTTCCTACTTCACAGAGGATCAGACATGGAGCCTCTATAACACCCTTTAACTGGCAGCAGTACTATGAAAAATTATGAAATAGCTGTGAAGTTAAACTGTTTCAATCTTTCATTGTATTGTTCATCCCTAATGTTCAAAGCTAAATGACTAAATATAATGCTTGTATGCAGCAAAAACAGCTACTGATTAACAGCACCAAAGGGGCTTCTTAATTTCAGAAGGCACATACTCTGCCCTCTTCCCAGTTAAGCCCCATGCTGTGGGAAACTGATTTCACAAACGGGAACAGCTCTCAGCAAGAAAAGTTACAGGAGATAGATTAAGATCTTCCTCCATTACTGACCTTCAGTACAGTATAAGATTATCTTTTAATGAAAATATCTAATCTCCAAAGGAAGCTGGCATAGGAAATGACTGCTTACGAAAGCTAGGAACGATGCAGTTTCAGTTTTCATACACTTTGTAAATTCTTTTTTATAGTGTCCTTTGGATATATTTTACTGCATCCTCATTTCCTTAACTGGGAGGGAGGAGAGAACAGAAAGGGTTTCCCAGTGTTTCTCTCTCCAGTGCCTACAAGGCCTCACAGCAACTCTGAGCTCAAGTTTATCCTCAGCTGAGCCTGGCCCAGGCTGTAAAGGCCCTCATGCCCATTATAGGCAGAAATCAGACTTTATTGCACTCCTTATTCCAAGAAAGTAACTACTAATTTCCATCAATAAATTAAAAGTGTGCCTGATGTAAAAAAACTTCCTGAAGCACATCTGTCCCTGCATTAAATTTTCTGTGCCCTAAAAAAAAAATCAATGGCAAGTACCTGACAATATGTTTGGATAATTTGCTTTTTCAGAAGGCAACGGCAGTACTAGCAGAGCTGTTGACTTTAAAGTTATTTAGGGGTTTTGAGTGTCCTTTTGATTCTTGAAAAGCTCCACTCACTGGCATCTTCCCACTGTTTTCCCCAAGGCCACTCAGAAAACAACTTTACTGTGTTTCTTCCCACCAGTTTTACATTTTCTTATTGTGAATATAATTAAATTTCAACTCCTCTGATGCCAATGGGAATTGGTCTGTAGCAGAAAGATTTCTGAACCTGGATGGAAAGGAAGGGACCAGTCCTACCCAAGGCAATATAACTCCTCATAAGAAATTCTCCCTTGCCTTCAAGTCCTGCTGTAAGACACCAATCTGCAATGACAGACACCTGCTATTTTTCCACGAAATGGCTCATGCTCTTGGTCTGGGGTGAGTGGGGGCTGAGTAGAGAGAACTGTAGGCTGGGAGGCTCTCTGGGCATCATCATCCTGACAGTTCTGCAACAGAACTCACATCTCTACCGTGTGAGCAATGAAATCTCACCTCCTCCACAACCCAAGTATCTGTGTAGCCACAGGACTGAGGCACAGGTGGCTTTCCCAGGTATATACGGAGCATTCTGCTAGGAGAAGACACAGAGGCCATTTGGCAGCTTTCACCCATCTTTTGTCTCACTGCACTGCCAATATCTGACCATTCACTGGTGGCTCCCTGCTCAGCCACCTCCCACCCTGCAGCAGAGGGACATGGTGCCAGCAGTCTTCTGTCCCACAGATTTTCTCTGTCTCATTAGGAACATGTCCTTATTCCTTCTCACACTTATTTTTTCCCTGGATCACAGAAGCTTAACCAGCACATTTTATACAAATTCAGTTGTTATTACTAGTGGCATTGAGGAGCAGAATGAGTTTCTGTTACAGTTAACTGATTTCAGAGATTTTAAAGCATTCCTTAGGATGAAGAAAGATTAGAAGTTTTTTCAGTGTGAGAGCTGGCATTAAGGCACTCAAAGAGAAACAATTTCTTTTTAATTGGTGTAACACTATAATTGTGCACAGCTTCATTGCAGGCAGAAAAAAATCAAGGAGTTTATTGTTTTTATGTGGTGATTTTCTTGCCCCTTATCCTGTTTAATAAAGGACAAGACTACCCATTTTTTGAAAGGAAAAGTGGTTGATAAGTTTTGTTGGATCTGTAGAAACAACTATCATCCATATGTACCTGCTTACTCTTTTGCTGAAGAGTTTAACCTCCATTTACTACTAAGGATTGATAGTAGGACCTCCTAATGGATACGCTGACAGTTTCTTAACTACATTTTTGGCCAAGCATCTCTTTTTATATCTTGGCCTGAAATATAATGAATCATAATTCTTACACATTGAAATGCTGATTCACATCTAGTGGGTTTGTTTTGGCTAGCTTATGGGCTTTTATAAGTACTGCAAAATCACACTGGGTATATAACTTTCACTGATAATAGAAGGCTTTAACTCTGGAGAGTGCAGATCTGGAGTTATTCCACCATACCCAGTGGAGCAGCCAGAGGTGGGGGCAGCAGATATTATTAAAATTTTGAGAGGGCACTAAATTAATTTCTGATTTGGTAGACCCCCTAAGCTGAGTGTTGTTTTTGAAAGAAGTAGTCGGGGATATTGTGAACAATGTGTTATACAGCAGAGCAGTTACACTATAGAGCTGTTATGCTTTGCATTTCATGTGAGACCACTGGATATAGCAAGAAGTGAACTGCATCATGTAGTTCAATGAGAAATGATCTTATAAGATACTTATCTCATGTTCAGACCTATCTGAACAATTTATTTTCTCCTATAAAGAGACTGAGAGATTTAGTTGCAGCTTGAAGTAATTCCTTATTCTATAATATCCCTTCATCCTTGTTTTTCACAGATCTAAAAGTATATTTTTAAAATGCAAATTAGGTAGGTTTTGCCTTTTACTCTTGTGTCTAATGCAGGGTCAAACATTTCACTGGCACTAAAATAAACATTAATAATAATAACCAGACAGTGGGTAAAATACTAACTTCAGTGGGACAAACAGGAATACTTTCATCTCTTGTTATACAGGGGATGCTCTATTGCTATTCCTCAAGTCATGGCATCAAAGGAAGCCTGAAAGTCTTAGGAAGCTGCTTCATATTTCTAGACTATAATCCTCTTTGCTCCTTTGTGATTTGCTCAGTCCCCAAGAGAACTTCATAGGAAAACATGACTATTTTTTTAAGCTTTTTATTAGGCTATTTTACCTATCTCATTTATGTAGTCTTCTCTCATTTCTTGTCATTTGGATGCAGGAGTTTCCCTGTGCATCATTTCAACATGCAGAATTTCAAAGTAGGTTTCAAGAGCATGATTCACATCACTGATTATTATAAAGAACTGACCTTTTAACTTGCCTGTTACTTGCCACTGTCAGATATTTGCTAATGTTTCTCAAGAGGTGCCATCATCTTTCCTTCTTGCTATTTGCCAGAAATTAGAGATTAAACTTAGATTAAATTTGTCTTCTCTTTACCAGACCAAACTAATTCTAATCCTGTGTGCAGTGAAAGATTTTTTACAAAAATTTCAGTTTTCCTGATTTTATTTTGAATTTTCAGGAGAGCAAAAAAAGCATAACTATCCCATTTTCAACCACTCTCAAACTGTACAAACCTCCAACACATGATTTCCACTCTAAGCATAATGACCACGTTTTGTAAGCTGATGTGCTAATATGCTTTGCAGTGCAAATGGCATAAATCCGTGTTGTAGCTGAAGGTCATGTCATAATTGTAGCTCTGTGTTTCCTTCTTTAAAAAAAAAAGTCTCAAACACCACAAACCTAGGAAATTAAAGGGAAAAAATCAACAAAACAAACAAACAAACAAACAAAAAATACCAGAATATACACAAAAAAATACCCACTGAGTTGAAACCTATGTTAGAATGTGCAATAATTTTAGGTGGAAGAATCAAGTGCTACTTTAAAGTAAGGAAATGGCAGCTCCCAGTTACCCTGTGGTATATCAAAACCCATGAGCACAGACTGCTTCTCCAGGGGATCCTTCCACTTTCTCCAGGAGGGACTGACACACAGCACAGCAGAGTCAAAGCATCTTGAATAATCATATTGAAGAGCTTGGTTTTAGGAACAAAACACCATCTTTACCTGGATGTTTCTTTGTTACTTTGTTACAACCCAAATGTTGTTCAAGAACACAAGGTTGATGATTTGTACTGCGGGACAAAATTTGAGATGAACACTTTACAAGTGTGGGTTAGATACCAAAGTATTAACCCGTTCAGGATCTGTGTCTGACCACCCAGTGACAGCAGAGGATTGGGAATGGTGTTGCAGATGAGCATCCAGGAAGTAGGATCAAAAGAGATGTATAAAAATAAGGCTGCATGTGTGTTGCAGATGTTACTGGAGTTTTGGGTTCCTGATCCCCTTGTTTGTTTGCTTTTAAAATATCTATGGCTCTTGTAGGGCATGAGCAAGCTGATTGTAGTGGAGATACACAAAACAGTTGCACCAATGTCACCAAAACAAGTGAAATCCTGAGGCTGCATTTCAGATTAACAAAGAAAATTCACCAAGTATGAGGATGAAACAACTTTAATTGGGACAGAGATTTCTTGTTCCCTGTATAACTTTTTTAAGAAAACACTAGGTAGCCTTATCCTTTAGCTGCTGTGTATCAGCAGTAGAAACCTGCAGTCAGGGAGTTTTGTAGAAAAAAATTAACTGTAGTTGCTATAAATTTGGACAGTTTGAGAGAGGTTTAACTTATGTATGTTGAAAGGAAATTAAACCAGAACATTAAAGTTTGATTTTCTCATCAAGAAAAAATGTGCTTTTGGGTATAAGAGCACGGATGCAACCATTTCAAAAAAGACTTTGCAGTAGGCTACTTCTACACATGTCTAGGAACAGAGAAATAAGGAAAGAGCGTAATAAATGTGATTAGAAATACAAATTATTTTTTCCCATCTGTATCCCTCAAATTCAGCATGTTTTTGGGTAATGCATATCAGATCATTGTGTTTAATGGCCTAAAATAGAACTTTGCTGACCTAGCCAAAGTTAAAAGACACATTAGAAGACTTTCTTCATTCCTCATCTATACTCATTTTAAAGTCTGAAAACATTATATAATTTACCTTGAAATATTATTTAACTTCAAATACTATCCCGTGATTTTGATTCAACATCTGTAAGAAAATGTCCTTGCTGGTAAATTTAAATCTGTGTAGCCTCATTCATTTATTTTTCTTAGAAATGTCATGTAGAATATATATATTAGATGGTGTGTGGCTGAATTGTATCTCTTCAAATGTCCTTTATGGCCTCATAACATTTGTGCAAGTCACAGTAGTATGTACATGACTATTTCAGCATTTACTGGCTCCTGAGTTCATGCAACAAGCCAGTTCTAGCTTAAACTGTAGTCATAAATGCAAATATAGGGGGTTTGTGCTCTAATATGCAATCACTAGGCAGAAATTAAGTTTTTCTACTGTTGCATCATGCCAAAGAATAATGGAATTTATATGCAAATCTAATGGCTTGTCAGATTGTTGACGTAGGCAATAGATGTACCAAAGGAAAGCACCAGTCACCCCAAAATAGAGAATAATAATTAAGAATTAAGTCATGATAAAAATTGTATTTCTGCCACAGAGATGATTTTACTAATAAATCATGTCCTTTCTACCTTATTCAAAGCACTGCCAAACAAAAACAGGATCCACACTTGCTTGTAGATCTGTTATGGGATTAATGCTTAGTACTACTGGGGCTGATATCCCTGGTTTAGCAGTGCTGTTCCACTGCAGGGCTGTGGTTTGTGCTTTGCACTGAGATCAGAAAGGGCACCTCTGGCACAGGATTGTCATCTTCCATGGCCAGACTCACCTGCCTGGCACCTGCCCATGGCTGATTGTACTGTGGTCAGTAAAAGACAAAACAAGTCATTGGAAATTCCCTGTTAAAGAGACTCTGGTGAGGAAAACATTAACAGGAGTTATGCAAAAACTTCCTTTTCAACTTGATGTTGTGGCTGAGCCTATCGATTCTTCAGCTTGTTTCTGCTCTCCTTCTTCTTCTAATAACCATTTTCTGTGCAGTTGCAGTTCGTTTGACTGATAGCTTGTTCCTCTAGGAGGGTTTTATGACTCCCTTCTACATGACAAGTTTGGTGCTCAGTTAACTTAAGGATAGAGTTTTCAGGAGGAAATAGTCTAGGACTATGCTGCAGGCACTTAACCATGTGTTTAAATCCTATTCAGCAAAACATTAAGCTTATTTCTTTTGATGAAATGTAACCATACTTTTAGAAGTTCATGGGACTTTTTGTTCTGAATATGTACATATTCTTTAAATTTAAAGAATATGTACATAATTTAATATATGTGATAATTTAAATTTAAATTTTGGAATTGCATATTTAAATCCCCAAAATAAAAGGAGAGGATGGGGGAAAGACAAGTTAATTTTTGTCTCTTCTTTCTTTTTAGCTTGAATCAAGTTTAGCATCATTCACCCCAGAAAAATCTCTCTCAGATCATCTCACAAGAAATCGACTAAATTGAGTCATGACCAAATTTTCATAGTAAAATTAAAAAAAAAAAAATTTTTATAAAAAGATAAAACATATAAGAAAGAAACAGTATTAAGATAATACATCTATTTGAATCAAAGCAAAATTTCTCAAGACAAGCTAAGGGGATTTATTTAGCTTGTCCAGCTGACAGACAAAACCATGGCACTGCAGCAATTCCTAGGTATTTCTTTCTTTTTTTGATTTACAATGTAAATCGCATAAATTATGCTTTGCCAGATATCAAACATCGTGTCATACAGACAGTCCTTAGCTGAGGAAAACTGGCATCCGCTTGTCCGACTCCACAAGTAAGAGAAAGTATAAATAAAGCATAAATGATTAATTTAACCTTCCCTCCCTGCCTCCCGTTAACAGCTCAAGGACCCACAGCACACTGTGCTCCTGTGATGTTCCAGTGCGGTAGAGCCTTCAAGACTGTGGCTAACCCCTTTCCAAGTACAAACACCTGTAAAAACAAAATTAGTCCTGCCAATATGTCTAAGAAGAAATGCTTTCCAGTAGGTTATAGATATAATATTCACCCCATTCAGGGGAATCCAAACAAAACACAAATGTCTTATTGGGGCAAGAGGATATTAAGAATAATAGACAGATTATATGATAGTTTATTGAAGGCAAAGGAAGAGACATTAGTCATAGTTTTGTTATAAAATGAGACTTAATCAAAGAGGAATGGGTTAGAGGTCATGTGTTCTATTTGTGCTATTATTATTTTTAAATCATTGAGACTTCCATGAGTGGCAAAAGAAATGATCCTGAACAGTAAAAAACAAGCCAGACCTCACTGGAGCACTTCAAGATGAGCCAAGAGAATCCACTGCACGAGCCCTGCTGGCTGTATGCTAATCTTCTTTTTATGTCTTTTTAACAAGGGGAGATTGGAATATAAGATCACCTTTGCCAGAGGAGTTTGTCTCAACAAACCACTAAGCTGTCTGTGGTATTCTTAGTGACGTGCAGCAACCTGAGCAGGATATAACTTATCACAGAAACAACACTGTTCTTGCACGCTGCTCCTTTTCATTTCATTACAAAATTTTTAAGTCAAGATAACTCGAGTACGTGTGTTCAACTTTTATTCTAGTTTATCATGCATATTAACTTCCAGATACCTGGTTTTATGCTGAATGGCCAGGGAGAGAGGCTCAAGCTATTTGGTAAGACTGAGCACTATGTGATTTACTGTAATAACTGTGCATTGACATGGACAATAAATTTTCTAAAATTGCTCCCATAACTGCATCTATATTTTTTGTATGCAGAACTAAAGTTTTGCATGTTTATTTTTTGAGGGGTTTTTTTTGCAGAACTAAAGTTTTGCATGCCTTAGAGATGTAGGTCAGGATAAAATTTGCAATATGTTAATTATGGATGAGAAGTTGGTTCCTGCAATAACAGTATTAGAATTCTATTTTAAATCTAAACCCATGCAAAAATACACAGCAGAAAATTGTTTAGAGCATTCAGATGACCTTAAGAGAGAATGCTTTTGAAAATGGCATTAACACCTAGAACAGAAGAAGAAAAGTACTCTTTTTTTCCTTTCACACTAATGAAGCCTCATGAGTTAAATGTAAGAATTGTACAAAGATCTCAAAATACCTGGTAGACATCAATTTTCATATCAAAATTAAATTTAAAGGGCAGATACTACCTTGTATACAGTGAAAAAATATCTTGACATTTACCTTAACTCCTTGCCCATGTACTTTTCCACCTAACATTTTAAAAATATCTGCATAATTTGCAATGTTTTTTTTATTTTATGTAGACAACTTCCACAGCTAAATATCTTAAAAAGAAGAATGTTTCTTCCATTATGCAGTCTATATTTTTCCTTTTCTAGTTCCTATACTGTTATTCCAAGCTACTTTCCAATGTAGCTGCAGTGTACTTTTGTGTCAGTCATTTTAATTTATCCAGGCTCTTTTTGCTGCCCCCACTTTTTCTGCTGGGTAATTACTGTATCATGAAAAATAAGGATTATTGAGTTGATTTTTTTTTTTTTGGAGTCATATTCTTTGCTGCCTTTTTATTTCTTTTCAAGATCAAAGTTGTTCAAGCTGCCTGCTCTTATCTGACACAGACAAAAATCTTTGGGCAGCTGAGTGCTACAGGGCACAAATCAACTATAAAGGAGCTCTCAGACCACTTCACAGGCAGGAGGTGACTGAGTTCCTCCAGTCTGTCCAGTCCTCTGTGGAGCACCACTGGTCTCAGTCCAGGATTTCTTGGCCCACTGCACCAACTCAGCAGCACTTAGAACTCCACTTTCTTCAAAACTAATCTAAGCCAGGGCCCTTCTCTGATGCAGCACTGTTTCGTGACAGATTTTCTGTTTTGTTCACTGGTGGAAAAGTTTTGGGTTTCAGCTAAGGAGGCAAGTTCAAAATCCTGTCACATTTTGAGAGGATTTGACCTGACTTTTTTCCTTCTCTAATGATCCCAATCTATGGTCATAGAATCATATAGGTTGGAAAAGACCTTTGAAGTCATCAGGTCCAACAATTAACCTGAGACTGCCAACTCCACCACTAAACCATGTCCCTAAGCACCATATCTAGACAAGGTGATGTAGTTAAAAGGATAAGACTTATACTTATGGAATATTTTTGCTTCAAGGATTTGAAGGATTTTTTTAAATTTTCACACTATTCCTTCAAAAGTAGAGGCATATACCTACATTTTATCTCTAGAGAGATCATAGGTATTTTTAAGAACAAGATATGAAAGTAGTGTAGAATCAAAAAAGAGAAAAAATGAAGGGAGAAGGGATTTTGAGGCAGGGAGGGACAGAAGATGTTAATAAGGAGTAATGGAATTCATAAGGACTTTGCCTTTTGGAAGGACTAACATTAAAATCAAAACCAAACCAACTACTCAGCAACAGTCTTTTGCCTTGGCATCTTTGTCTCTTTAAACTATTATGTGTGTGGAGTATTTATTTGTGGTTTTATGAATATGTGCATTACTTACAGACCGTATGTGGCAGTCTGGGTACCAATACCTCAGGGCATTTATTGGCAGTGTGTGGGAAATTGACCTCCTATGTGAGGTCTATCTGAGTTCACAGTTGTGGCAATGTAAAACTGGGAAAACCTATGGGAAAACCTTTGCATTATTATGGGCAGCATCTCCCATTCTTTTATTTCTGTAATTGCTTCCCTACCACTCAAATGAATCTAAGGAATTAGAGTTCAAGGAGTTGTGGAGTTACAAATGCTTTTCCTCAGCCCTCAGGGTAACTGTTTTGTTCTACATCATGAACTCAATATTTTTAAAAATTTATTCCCCCTGTTTGTACTTTAACTTATCCATCATACAGGGGATGTTAGTGAGACAAGAAAACCTCTGACAGGTATTTATTTCCCCAAGCCACAGATTATCAGGAGGGGACAGGAACCAGGAGGAAGAGCATTTGGAAGCAGCTAGAAGTTTCCTTTGGTTTGTCACCAGCTCCAGCGTTTGAAGATGTAACACACCTCTGAGTGTATTCACCTCTGTCCTGTGGGGACCAGCTGAAGTGTTTCCTGTCAGGGTCCAGTATCAATAGCACTCTGAGGGGTCTCAGTGACCCCTATAGCCTGTGCTCAAGTGGACAAGCAGCCAGATGGTCACACATTTCTGCATTCTTTCACTGTGTTTTTCCAGCATTAGATATACATGGTGTCATCTTTGTCTTGCAGATCTAAAGGGAACAAAGCTCTTGAAGAGCAACTTCCTTACATGGCAGGAATCAACATGGTGAATCTGAAAGAATTAAATTGATTATCAAGGGAAAGGAAAATCTGGAAAGGCTTCAGGGTTTTTCCTGGGTTTTAAACTCTTGTAAACAATAAGCATATAAGCTGCTTAAAGCCATTATCTTTACAGGGATAGAAAAATTCACGTTTATATGATATGCAGTCAAAATAGTCATCTTAGAGTGAGCAATCAATTTAATCCCAATAATTTGCAAACAAAATAAGTGCTATATTCTGGAGATCTTCAACATACCCAATATATATTTAACAAGGTTGAATTTTGAGGACAAACTGTGAACTCCACTTAATGACTCATAAGTCTTCAAAAGATTGAAATGCCAAAAGGGGAGAGGAGAGGAGAGGAGAGGAGAGGAGAGGAGAGGAGAGGAGAGGAGAGGAGAGGAGAGGAGAGGAGAGGAGAGGAGAGGAGAGGAGAGGAGAGGAGAGGAGAGGAGAGGAGAGGAGAGGAGAGGAGAGGAGAGGAGAGGAGAGGAGAGGAGAGGAGAGGAGAGGAGAGGAGAGGAGAGGAGAGGAGAGGAGAGGAGAGGAGAGGAGAGGAGAGGAGAGGAGTTCAGGTCAGACACTGCCTACAGCCTGTATATTTGCTATATGAACTGCAGACTACCATGATTAACCCTTCAAAACTACAGCAGATTTCCCAGTGCTTAAAGAGAGCAGGCCAGGCATACTCTGGTGCTGGTCAGCTGCTTAACAATTAATCTCATAACCTCAGCCCCATCATAATGCTGCTCAAAAATATGGAAAAGCACACGCAGCTCTAAGTGCTACAAGTTCTGACTGCATGGAAGATGACAGATTTATGGTGTCTTATATTTCAGTAAGAGGAATAGATGGAGAAAATACAGTTTAGGATCCTCAGGCAATGGTCTATGAAACGAGTATATAGCAGTATTTAACAGAATACTGTAATTTTTAATTACAGTGTCCAAGAGAAAGTGTATAAAAATGTCAGCATGTGTTGCTGAGAAAGAAAATCATATATTTATCAGCTGACTCCCATGACCAATTGTATACACAAAATACACCCAAAACCCAGTGACTGGTAGATTCACTGGTGAACTTCACAGACATCCCACTTGGCTTAGCTCTAGAACTGGTTAAATCAACTTCCCTACAGGATCTGGAACCAGTTTTTGTGTCTTGGATTTCTCTGAGAACTGTAGATATTTAAGAAATAATTCATCATATTTAATTTTCATTTTTTCAAGCAATGTTGCTTGTTTATTCCCAGGGAGGATTCAGTTTAATTGGATATTGCTTAACTTCTCCTAATGACCAGACATATTATTTCCAGTGCCAAGGTCTACAACAAGGGGACAGATTTTAGTCTAACTTGTTCACTCTTGTCTAGCTCTTACTTCATAAATAGCCAAAAGACTGAAAAAATATTTGTAGAACTATGTCTGATAAAATGTATTTGCAATTTCTTCTTTCCTCATGCCATGTTACAATCACTCAGCCTTTGCTCACTACTGCTGAATGTATTTTATTAGCTGGAGTGTCTGCATATTAGTTTTGGAAGGTCTGAAAAGCTTCACTAAAACTCTGGCATAGCACATTTGCCAAATATTGTAGATTCATTACAAAGTTGAAGATATCCAAGCTTGAGACATTACTCTCCTTTTTCTATCATCATCTGTGGACTCCTTTCATCTCCTTTCTCCTCCTCCTCTGTGTTCCTCTTCTTTAATCTCTCCCCTGCTCTTCCTTTCCCCATCAGAACAGGAATGTGTGAACATTTATCTGTGTCTTTGCTAACATGAACATTCTTCCACTCTCTCTCCAACCATTTGCTACCACTTCATGAACAAAAAGCTCTCAGAAATTAGCACATCTTATTTTCACTCAAAATCTTCTTAGTCTAAAATTCAGAGCTGAATAAAACTAAGCGTTCTGAACACTGCATAAGGCCAAAGGTTTGGAAGTGCAACAGTTTTCTAAATGAAATGGAGAACTGGTGAGAAATAAGTTAAAAGGACAAAAGAAACCTCCCCACTTTGGCACAGCCCCTCCTTGACCTGGCTGTCTGGTATTTGTAAATGTTTTCAATCAATTCCACTTTTTATCATGACCGCCCACATTACCCAGCTCCAATTTTGCTCAGAGCAGCAGTACATCTGTGCAACACAGCATGCTGAGGCCCAAGTATCTCTAATTAGGAACTTAACACCTCTAAAACGTTCCATATGGGCTCATCACAATTAGAACTTGCTGCTATTTCCACCGTGGCTGCGCTGGGCTGAGATGGCTTCATTGCGTGACCTGTGACTTCCAGGTGCCTGTCTCGGCTTTTGGCCTCCTCATGCTCCTAGTGCCTCTTACAACATGATTATGTCCTTCTCTGCCCCTTCTACTCTGTTCGAAAATGTTTCAAAGCAGAATATTTTCAGTGGCTTGAACAACAGTTGAAAAAGTATGTCTTTGATTATGGATATATATATATATATAATGAAAAATAGAGACTGGATATATGCAGAAGTTCTGGCAGGAGGTGTTTCTGTTCCTGTGCAGTTCAGCTCCTGTCCCTGCAGCCCCAGGGAAATGTCCTGGGCGCTCCCGGCCTGGGAGCTGCGGGTCTGGGACAGCCGGAATTCTGCCATGGAAACTTGGGAAAACTTGACTGCTCGTGGGTGACCACTAGAGGGAAATGTTGCTCTGTTAACGAGACTGCTTTGGAGGAATTTTGCTGCATTATCTTTATTACTATTATTTGAGGTTTTTAGAGGAAATATGTAAAACCTTATGCTCTACCTTTTAATAATTTGTTCACTGCTTTTTACAAGAGAACAATTTGGACTTAAAAATTAATTTTCTTAAAGCAGAGTTATTAACACAGTTCAATTAGAGTGAAAAGAATTAAGCTTGCTGTCCTAAGTGCATGAATCTGTCCTTTCCCTCTAGCTAATGACTGAACACCTTTTGTTATCTGATTCGTTTTTCTTTCTGAAGGTTTACAAAAGGAATATAGTTTCAGTTTCCACTCTCTTCTGAATATAAAGGTTGAAATCTATGAAATACTTTTCTTTCTCATTTTCACAGGTAAAAGTGCTGTGACCCCAAATTGAGAAAATTTCCATTAATTAAATTACAGTTTTTTTATTCAGAACTACAGCCTTTGTCTCTAAGTCATTAAGTAATTCATTGAATCATATTGCTATGATAAATCATACTGTGATGTTCCAGTGTACACAGTCATTAAGCACTTTGGAGTACGTGACTTCCTGATATGATGTGTCTGCATTTTTAAATAAACTCATGTCTGTATCCTGTTGCTTGTGTACTGCAAGCACCTCCTGTTTGAGTGCCTAGCATACTGAAATGAATTGGCTAAATTCTAACAGCATGGTCAGCAATAAAATGTCCAGAGAAAAGCAGTAAAATCAGGCATCCCCAAAAAATTGATGTTAACAAAGGAATTTCTTCACATGAAACATGAAATGCAATCAGGAGATTATATTGTGGTGTCTATATAAATATTTTTTAAGAGCAAGTGCTAAGAGTCAAGTATGTGGTAACAATTTGGACTTTTTGAAGAGAGATTTGAAAATTCTTTGAGATTTTTCATAATGAGAAGTAGTTTAATTACTTGATTCATGGCAAAAATAACAAGCAAACATAACACAAGGGATAATTTCAAAGGACTTATGGTTCATTGTTGGGGGAGTTAATACTTAAGCTTTTTTTTCTTTGGATCTTAAAAATAAAAATTTGTGGGTTTTTTTCCCCCACTCTGTAAAGGATTAATATATTTTCTGATGTCTCTCACACAGCAGCTCTAAATCATCCCTCCACAAACTATTTCTGAGCGTGCCTAATGCTACAATAAAGCCGTCCTAGTTATGTTATGCCAAGCTACTGCCAGGTATAATGAGAAGTTTTGGATGTAACATCCACAACTTATGAAAGCCCAGATTTTGTTTGTTGCAGTATTTTGTGCCAGATTCATCCAAGATGCAATTGAATAAAATTTATGAAACTTGATGTTTACCATCACTAAGTAAATATTATAACAGAGAGTAGTAAGTGTTGATCACTCAGTAACAACTAATGTTAGATGATAGAAGCTGTTAATTATGGGTTGTAATTAAAGAAGGTGGAGGACTTTTTTTTCATATGATGAAAAGCTCATTTTTGTTGTTGGCTGAATACACATTCAATGCAACAAGCACATGAAATTTCCGTTGTTTCTCACCTTGAAAATATTACTCCTGATTTCTATGACAAATACTTCAGTTTTAAGAATATGCTGCATTAGCCAGTCTTCTAGGAGAGAGGGAGTGAAAAGGTAAATGTTAGGAATTCACCCCATCGATCAAAATTGCTTTTTGGATGGTGCCTCCTCTACTACCCTGTGTGAGCCCCTGCCTTGCTTCCATCAGGCTGCCAGGTCCAAGGGACAGGCAGAGACCACACTGGCCCTTTTAAAAAGACAAAATAAATCACTTCTGCAGCATATTTGAGAAGTGTCAATACCTTGATTTTCATAGGCTTATTATTCACATTGCAAGTAGTTTCTGGAGAAAATCATACCAAAATAAGTGGCTCCATCACAGTGGGGGAGTTTGGTCTTTCATTTCCTGAGTTTGGATCTTAAATGCTTTTAGGCACTTATTTACCCTGGAGACACTTTTTACACTGTTCTGATGGGCACAGTACAAACACTAAAATCAACAAACAGATTGAAAAGCAGTACTCCTAATGTGTGTTATTTAAACTGCTATAAGGATAAAAACTTCAATATCTTCCACAACAAAACTATACTGTTACTAATCTTTTCTCCTAATCAGTGTCATTTATTGCTTATATTGGTCTGGTGTATTAGCATCTCTGTTAAAAAGGGAGCATAATTTTAAGTGTAAATTTGGTAAAGATTGTTTCTGATCTAAAGCTCAGCTATAGCGAGTGTATTTTTTGTAGCATGAAATCTAATTATATTCAACAATTTCTGTGAATAAAATCATCAAACAATCTTTATACAGTTGGGAATTCTTGACCATAGGACGAATTTTTTTATTCTTGGAACAGAAATAAGTCAACAAAGTATTACTTGATGGAGAGGTAAAATCTGATAAACCACCTAATAGCAATAATAGGTGTGGGTGGAAGTGACTTGCTGTTCATATAGGTAGCAGGACACAATATGCATTATCAGAAGCTGACGAGTTCAAATATGTTCAAACATTCAGCCAGGCTGTTCCTTCCTACCCATAATTCAGATTAACATTTCAAAATGTTTGTGTTAACATTCTAATTCAAAAGGACCTTTCTATGACAGGTTGACTCAGACAGTCCATCAAGTCACTTATGGTTTGGTCTCCATTAAGTCCATACCTGCATAAGAAGAAGAGATCACATTTTAATTACTGTTGCAAATTGAGTTAAACAACAGAAAATAGGTTCTTTCTACATGAAAATACTAAAAAAATGGGGAGGGGGGGAGGTTTTTTCTGACTTGGTATATTTGAGATAACAAAAATGCATTATGCACAGCATGAAATTCTGCTACCTCTTTCCTACTGAAGATTCTCAATTTAAGTTTGATCCATTCAATTATTTTCCTGCAAGACAGCCATCATTGTCTAAATGCTTGATGTTAGACAGCTGGAAATAAACTGAAAAGTAATATTATCAAAAGGAATATTTGGCTATGTTTTCAGTGGGCTGTTCATATTAGAAAAAATCCACATTTTTCATTTTAGCTATAAAATGAGCTACTCCCATGTCTTTTCCCTGAACATTGCAAAGCAACCATCCAGAACATGCTTCGAGACTGACAACTTTCTTCCATATATGGGTAACATTTTAATTTTCCCTAGACCATATTTGAAGTCCTGTTATAAAGTGTGTAGGGATCAAAATCTCTCCTTCTGAGCCAAAAAATTAAGAGCCAAGTGTTTTAAAACTTAAGGTGACCGAATGCCAGGCAGATTACGCACCTAAAGTTCCATGCAGATGTACTCCACAGGCAACATTTAAACTCTGTTTGGGTATGTCTGAGAGGTCGGAAGGAAATCTTTTGCCTGGAAGGAGAAACATGCAGAGTGCACCTACCTTCTGTATATCCATTCATAAGCTCTGTGCCTGGATATAAAGAAATAGGAATACATAAATCAGTTATAGAGTCTAGTGGAAAAAAAAAAACTGCCTTAATTTCTCAAACCAAGGAGGAAAGCTAACATCTCGTGTATTTCCACCTTCTCAATGAAAACTACTGTAGTGTAGATTACATAGGTACTAAAAGTATAGTTTTTACATAGGAGTATCTGAAAAATTCAGCAATTGCACAAATGACTACAAAAGAGGCCTTCCTTTCATAACAACACAAGATAGTATTAATTCACTTCAAGTTAGAGAGTTCACATTCAAGTGAAGTTAGTTTGTGTGGCCAATGGTATATTCATGAAGGTGTATTCATGGGGGTGAAAGACACACCCGACTCAAAATGAGTTGTAATACTCTGTGATGGCTGGACTTCATTCAAAATAGACAATTCTCAAACACGTATTCTTTAAACATTGTCTGTGTAATTATAATGTGCAATAGTTTCCAGAAGATTTGTCTCAAATGTATTGAACAGATGCCCTTAATGAATCAAATGCACACCCATTAAGGAACTCAAGGATGGCATAATGTGATCCTAGTGCTTCAAGAATGGACTTCCCATGCCTCTACAAAGAGGACAAGCTGTTGGGGTGGAGAAACTTATCTAAAATCTCTGAAAAAGAGGGAATTAAGACCAGTAAACATCGTGGTCCTTGGACAGAAGACTGTTCCAACTCATCTAGGAAGCGTTGAAAGTGACAGCATCCTCCACTTGAAAACTTCCAACTTCAAGTTTCTTCATTTCACTAGAGTTGAAAGAATTAATTTCCTCCTAATTTGAGTCGCTACATGAAATTTTTTTCAGAAGTTGCGAACAGGATCAGAGAGGTGACTATTGTGTCTCAGCTCCTGAGTGACGACTCCTGAGGGCATTATCCCTTAATGATAATTATATAAATAAATGCATTGCATTGGAGATCTAACATTTCTTTTTCCTTGCATCCAAAATGTTGCAGTGATAACTGAAATACAATTAGTGTAACAAAAACATGCCTGTCCCACAGCATGGCAGTGGTCAAGAAACATAGCTGCTGGAAAAACTGGTTTAAGAATTAAACAATAAAAAAAGTCTATAGGGTTAGGAAAGCCTTATTATTATGGAGGCTCTGGAGCTGTTAGCTGAAGGACAATTCAACTTAAAAACACAACTTGACAGATTGAAGAATAAATTTCCTCTGAGTCATGCTGAGCTTGGGATAATGCAGTCATACTACAGTGAACCTCAGGAAAATACCTTTCACAGAAATGTCAGGTTAATTCTTTCTGTTCCTATAGACCAAGAGCTCCTGAAGGAGACATATCTGACCTTTCTGCTCTCAAAGAAATTGATAATACTAGAATCTTAAACAACCTTTACCTTTCTCATATTTATGAATCAGAAGTGTATGTTTGCATTTCTCCACTTCTGTTACACTTTAATATATATGGAACAATAAATATTCATATAAGGACTACCATACTGCATCTAATCTCTGCATTTTGATAATTCGTAGAGTGAGAGAAGTATTAAGAGCTTATTTGTGTGAGTCTTCTCCACCATTTCTTTTCCTGGCTTCCAACAAACCTGGATCTTACTGGGCATCAATCTCTGGATGGTTCATTGCATACACCAATAACAAATAATCCCCTCTTCCATAATGCTCTAACCTCTTTTTATATTTTCTTATGCTCTTGACCACTATAATGTCACGTGGCTGATTATACTCCTGTGTGAAAAGGGCACTTTTCCCTGGTTTAAGATTTTGGATTTATAAATTCTGCAATTCTGCTGAACTCTGTCATATTTCTCCATTGCTGTATCTTACAGATGAGAGATATGGAAGTCATTCCATATGGATGCTATGTTGAATCAACTATAATTTAACATCATCAAAACCATTACCTTATGACATATGCACTTTTTGAGTGGAGACTGAGACAAAGAGAACTTGCTGATTTTCAGAGTTCAGCACAAGCTTCTAGGACCAGCAGTTTAAAAAGACATCTTTTTAAGATATTCAGTAAGATCAAGAGAAAACAAGTGTGACACCATAATCTCAGTTGTACAAAGTATGCACTACAGCTAAATTTTAAATATAGAGTTCGAATTATGGTAAAATTTTTAAAAGTGCAAAAGCATTTTAGGAGCAAAATTCCCAGTGACTTTGAGTGAATATATGATCCTAAATCACCCAGACACCTTTGAATAACTCACACATAGGCCCTCAAACTTGCATTGTAAAAAATTTAGGACCTTTTCAGCTGCAGGGAATTCTTCAACTCTTCTCCTAAAAATAGACTTGGCCTTGTGCAGAAGGAACTTTGCTCCAGTAGAGTCTTCTAAAACATATCTAAAGTTAACATATATTTGCAAGAATGTTCAGAGAATCAAGACATCTACTTTATATGTGTTCCATTATTTGTTTATTAGTGTTAACTGTCAAGGGACATTATATTAATCTCTTTGTGTGTATATGTATGTATATTAAATATATAATTAATATGAATATTCCATAAAATCTGCAGTTTTTCCATTTTATCAAAATAGTCTCCTCAGGGATTTATGGCTATTAGGAATATAAGTATATCCCTAACATTGTCCATCTGTCCCTGTAAAACACAGGCAGGCAGAGTGCCAAATATGTTTTTTGGAGCAGAGTTGCTCTCTCCAAAATATTTCTGGATACCCATTGTAACCATGAACCCTCAAAATGAAATCTGTCCTTGAAGCTCCAGGGAGTGACATAGCTGCTAACACAATTGACACTGCTTGAGCACCCTCACCTGAGTGTGGCCCAGCAACTTGCTGATATGCCATAATGAGGACAGGCATGTGGGACTTCATGATGCTCATGGAGAATTTGCTTTGCTTGATTAAACACTTCAGTTCTTGATCAGTATAAAGAGCATCACTGAAGTTTCTGTTATGACTATTTACAAAACGCAGCTAAAACAAAGAAACCCAGTGATCCACATAACTGACTTTAAGTTGATATGTGAAACATACAAGGAACATAATATTGATATAATTTCATGGGATACCTCATCTGGGCTGTCAAGAGAGAAGTCACATAAAAAAACAAGCCTTGTTAATTTTAGACAGAACCAAGCTTGGGATGATCCAGAAAAGCAAGGTTGTCATGTTGCTTTCTTTCAACAGGTACCTCTGGGTTTTTATGAGATGACATTTAAATTCCACTGACATCCTAGCAGAAGCACTCTAACTTTTACAGTGCTGAGTGGCAGCAATTGTGGTGACCACTCACTGCTTTGTGCTCCCAGGACAGTTTGCACTAAGGTGGCTGTGCAGCCCAAGCAGCAATGGGTAATGCTCTCCATCTTAGAGCAGGCACAGACTGAAGACCCTGCATTGTCATTTGATCTCAGGGAATGCAAACTACTCCAGGACAGGAGTTCATGAATGCTCTATAAAATGGTGCCACAACTGGCCAAAATCCTGGATAGCTCTGAAGCAGTCTCTCCTGTGACACTGCTTTCACACTGTCTCACAAACAGCCGTACCCTGTCAGCAATAGGATCTGCTGCATGTTTCAAATCATAACACTTAACCATTGTGAAAGTGTAAGCTAGCTGCAGACATCCATCAGCTCAGACAAACAAAATAGCACTTCAGTGATCTGCTGAGCTGTGCTGATTAGTTGTAAACCTTTTTTTTAACCTTTCAAATAATTCTTCTACAAACTACTGTGAGCAACTTCCTCTCAAATCTTGTTTTCAACACATCACTGTAATGGCATTCACCTACATCAATAAAATTATCTTCTCTGCAGTAACT
The DNA here is from genome assembly GCA_037013685.1 of Acridotheres tristis. Lineage (NCBI taxonomy): Eukaryota > Metazoa > Chordata > Aves > Passeriformes > Sturnidae > Acridotheres > Acridotheres tristis. The sequence continues at coordinate 58,136,514 of CM072888.1, read as the reverse complement.
AAGGACATTAAGGATGAAAAAGAGAGGGAAAAATGCAAGAACTAGATGCATATGGAACAAAAATCTCCTATCCACACATCTTCCCAATAAGAAATAAAGATATCTACTTTGGATGAAATCCCACTGAGGACCATCACATGCCACTTATACCTACCTTTTGCTATCTCTGCTCTTCAGGAAGATGCCTCAGTGCCACAAGACACACAACAACACAACCCAGAGTACTTACTGCTAAATGAGTTGGGACTGCAATAAAAAGCAGAAGAGAACAAATTGTCATAAGGTATGATTTATATCCTCTAGCCTGAATTATTAGTGGAAATGCAATGTAGAAGCTGCAGAGGAAAATGCTGATATCTTCTGCACTATTTTGAAACTAGGTCTTCCTGGTAGCTGACACTAGGAAAAATGTGCCCCAAAGAACCAGGACCTCGGAAACACTACCTGAACTTGGTCATGCCAGTAAATGGCAACTTCCATCCACCTACCTAAAATCCATAGCAGAAATATGTGATAACTTTTGTTCAATACTTTCAAACCTAAAGTGGGTTCTGCAGAGGTAAAAATCTCCAGTGGAAAGCGTGATCCTAGAAGTAGGAATCCTCATGTTCACTTAAAAACCTGAAGTTTTTCTAAATGCTCCTGTACGTTGAATGGACACAATCCATGTACTTTTTATTTAAGGCTACAGTTCTGCAAGTTAGTGAAACAAGTCTGCAATTCAAGCATGTTGGTGTCTTTACAGAAGTCAATGGACCACACAGTTACACTGAATTAGATGTACCTTGTTAAACAGGCTGCTGAATGGGCTGAAGACATGAATAATAACCGACCTTTCAGAGGCATTTCAGTGCAACAATCAGCTTGAGCAGCAGCCGTGGCCCCTGGCTCTACAGCAATACAAACAGAACAGTGAACAAGAAATGAGCCCCAAATATGTGGGTAAGCATTGAACAGTGTAGTTTCAGTTACACTAACAGGGGCTTTCATTTTCATTATTGCTATCATAGTTTGTGATATTAAATTATTTTGGTTTCCTAAACATTGCTGCTGCTGGTCTGCTTCTAGACACATTTGAATGCAGCAGCCATATAAATACATCAGAGGGGTTCTCTTCTCCAAGCTTTCCAGTTCCTGAAAGTTTTGTTAAAATAAGCTTCTGAATAGAAGAGAGAGCATATTGATCCCAGTCACACAGCTCAGTGTTATCCTCGCCATTTGCTAGACACCAGTGAATCCGCATGGGATCTCAGCCTTCAGCATGAACTCTGCAGGAAACCAGGCTCCATTGCCCCTGCCACTCACACAACTATTTATACTTCAGCTCTTTCATTCACACGTCGCAATAAACAGTTTTGCCATGACTCCTTCTTTCACATGGCTGTACTTGACCCTGTTCAAACACATACACACATAAACACACACAGTGTGTGTGTAGAGTCCAGATCCCTTTTTCAATAAGTAAATAGCTATAAAGATGTATAGATGAAAACAACAAAAGAATCAGTGATATAGGACAAGAGCTAAAGATCTGCGTTGTGGACTGGATGTCTCAGCACACACCTTGTGGTGAACTGTGTTGAAAACTGACTTCTTGCAAGCTCTTCCCACACAAGTTACTGAGATTTAAATCCCTCATTCTGATATGGGTTACTGTACTTGTGTTTATTTGTGCAGTGAGAAGTCTACAGAGGTAGTATAAAGAGTTGTCAGCTTCACGGAATGCTTTAAGTTGTAGCCCTCTTAAAAAGCACATTCCTACCTGGACTGCCCTCCAAGAGCCAGCATCCCTGGAGGCCCCTTCTATTGTTGCAGTGTTAGTGTCATCACTCCATTAGGAGCCCACCGGAGGCTGTGTGCCTAATTCAGAGAGTGCACCTGTACAAGCAGAGCAAGAATGATAATTCCTGACTCTGCTTTGGTGTGAAGTGCTTTTTTGTAAAACAAAACAAACTATTCATGCCACGATGAAAAATAACTTCTGCTGTACCTGTCAAAGGATCAGTGGGTCTTTTCTAGTGAGTGAATGGGCATTGGCTGGTCTTCCTTAAGCCAGTGGAAAAAGAAAACAGCTCACACAAGTAAATATATATAACACAAGGCTGTACTTTGCTGTCCTTATGCCAGCTAAACAGTATTTTACAGAAGATATAAGCCATGGTGCTTCAATGTAATATTTACAGAGAACAAGGTGAGGACACCATGAAATTATGAGTGCACAGAGAACTGAAGGCATTTTTGCACCTTTCCATCCCCATGGAGCTGAGCTCCCTACAGCTACTCAAGCTTTTTATGGCTTAGGGGGGACACTCATGTCCCACTGCTGTTGTGTTTTGGGTAAAAAGCAGCGTGCTTAAAATTGCCTGAATTACATTTCAGTCTCTGGTGTCCTATGGGGAAGGGCAGCTCCGCATTCCACTGCAAATACTGAGCATGAAGGTGATGCTACTGAGAACAGATTCCAGGCTACTCAGTCCATTGGATTTATCTGTCAATAGGGCTGATAACATTTCTAATCCTAGTACTCAGCCAAATGTACAGGGTGATTCAGCTTGTTTCCAGTTAGGAAAAAAATGGGAAGCAATAAAATCAGGCATCTCTTTAATGCAACTTTGTTTACAAAGATGTTAAATCCTTTCTTCTCCAGGCTTTTCTCCCTTGTCTGTATACTTGTGCTGGACAGGCATGGTACTCTACCTATGCTCTCTTCAGATTCACCAAAAATTATAGTAAAATGGGATTCACCTGCATATATATTATATGGCCCTTTGTTCTGAAAAATGGGGTGCTGTGAATGGATATTGCTAATTCAGCAGTATTAAGGGGTCTCTATTTCAAGAAAAAAAATCTTATTAACGGTATCTGTGTATTTATGCATCATTTCAGATAGAATTCTCAGCCAGATAATGCCTTAGAGACTCAAATTAACATTGAGCAAGCACAAAAATCTGGATTTCCTTTTAGATGCAACATCTTATGGGGAGATCCAGAGTGTTATCTCATATGGCTAGCAAAAGCCCTCTTCTAATAATTAGGATAACTTGTTTGACTGTATTTTAGATGCAGTGTTATATAATTTCCTTATTTCCATACAGTAGAAAACCAAACTAAAATGTTGGAATTCTAACTAATGGTCAAAGATCTTGCAGCAGCTTCTCAAAAGGTGCAAATATTTGCCTAGATTATTGTATTTACAATTCCAAAAATATTTCTTCTGTTGAAGGTCTGTGTACAAGACACCACTCCAAACCATTTTTAAGGGAGTTTTGACATAAATGAAACTTTATGCTGGCATGGCAAGTGAAGTACTTGATTAATAAAGAGTTTCACTGTTTTCAAACACATATTCCATGCAGGCTCATTTGAAGAAAACCGCAAGTGGAGAATGCTTTACTGCTTCCAGTCACAAGGGGGTTGTGTATTTCAATCCTGCTTACACAGTCAGCTTACTTTGGAGCTCTGGTAGGAAAGAAACATGACCAGGAGAAATAATGCTACATTCAGTGACCCTGCCCTTAGAATCAATTGGCCTGATGGGAGAACTTTTTTTCTCTCTTTTGCTACTGTTTTCTTAGTTTTTAACCTTTTAATACTTAATATTTCTTGAAAGACCATCTTTAGAGAAATGTCTACTGTTCACAGACTAGCAGTACTGACTGAAATGGCTTTCTGACATGTGAATGGGAAGTCGAGACATATCAACAGTTAATATAAAAGCAGTGTGCATATTCATAGTCTTTTAGAGATGTTTTGGGGTGATTTATTATTTTCTGATTTAAATATTGGTGCTTAAGTATACAGTTGAGATATTCATGTTACAAAGGGATTGGTCTTCAACCACAGTGACAAGTGAAAGAAGAGGACAATCAGGTTTAATGAAATGTGCAAAGAATTCAAAAAGTCTTTAAAATCTAGAAATTAAAAAAAAAAGTTATAGTCATTTCTAACAGGCAGTGGAGTAACCACCCGCTAGGCTTGGATTTCTGGCTCTAGGGTATTTCAAAATCTGATTGAACAAAGCAATAGAATACACTCTGTGGTTAAAGTGAAATGCAAAGCAAAGATCATTACTTATGTTTTCCCATCCCATAAACCCTTACTGTCAGGCAAGGAAGGAATAGAACTGCTTCAGTCACTGGTGCTGCTTCCTGGCTGGCTGGCACGTAGACAAGATGGATTAGCTGGTGAAGATCACTGACTGCTGGTGAAGCTGCCATTACCTACAGAGTATATTTAAAATGACAATTTGGAACAGTGTTTAAAAGAACAGCTTTTAACTTTGTGCACACACAGTAGCACTGATAACCTTTTTGTCCAAAGACAAACATTGAGCATGGTTTGTTATGGCAAGGTAAGCATCTCGCTGCCTGTCCAAGCTTCATGAGCAAAACAAGTCTGCCCTTACAAGTGCTCCTGGTTTTGCTTCAGCCTCCCAGCCACATGCTGAAGGTCTGTGCCTTTGTGTTCATACATGAAACCAGGACAGGTAAATGCAGTCATGTCTCGTCCTGTCATACAGCTGTTTCACACTTCTTTCAGCAAGGGTTAAATCTCTTAAGTCAAGATTCAAAAGCAGAGATCTTTCCCCTCTTAAACTAAGCAACCACTTGATATGTCTGAATCACATAAGTATACTGAAGCAAACTTGTTACAAGCAATGACTAATTTCTGCTTTCAGCTTCCTCTCTTTCTCAGTGTTCTCAAGTATTTACTGTTCCCCACAGTGATAACTTGTTTCTTTAGAAATGAATCATTACCACTGAATTTGTCTCAAAAGACCATAGTTATAATGCACATTCTTTCCACTTTCAGGTGTTCTTCTGAACCACAGTGCTCCAGAGACAGGACCATAATAAAATAAAAAGGAAAAAGAAAAAGAAAAAGAAAAAGAAAAAGAAAAAGAAAAAGAAAAAGAAAAAGAAAAAGAAAAAGAAAAAGAAAAAGAAAAAGAAAAAGAAAAAGAAAAAGAAAAAGAAAAAGAAAAAGAAAAAGAAAAAGAAAAATATGATAGGTTTTATGTCTGAATACATAGATATATTTTCACAACTTCTATTACTTAAATTCTAAAATAAAAGTGTCTGACCAAGTGCAGGCTAAATTTTAGATATTTCAGTTTTGAGGAAGTCACTTACTAGAGCATTAACTGATTGATTCTTGGGAATGGCTACACAATTTCTAGGTAAGATATACAACAGGAACATCAGTTTTGACTTCAAACACCCCTTCTAACCTTCTCCACATGACAGTACTTCAGAGGACAACATATTATGATCATCATTAAAACATGCCAGCTAAACGAAAGAAACAGTCCATATCCAGCCTGTCATGAAGCAAATCAAACCTGCAGTGGGATGGTTCTCTACTCTCATTTTGTTTGAACACACACCATTATTATACCCGGTCAGTGGCAAGTGCTTTATTTCAATGATAAAAGTTTTCTCTTCCTGTTTTGTCTACCTGTTACCACTACTGGGTTTACTCTCAAAAATCTTTTCACTCAGCACTCATGGGACTGCATCTGGATGCTGCATGCAGTTTTGGGCTCCTCATGCATGACAGATACTGATAGCTTAGGAAACATTCAGCAGAAGAGAGCCATGATGGTGGACACTTGCTCCAGGAGGAAAGTTTGGAGAGACAGGGTAGTTGAGCATGGAGAATGGGCAGTACCAGGGAGTCCCAACAGCAGCCCCTACCAGTGCCCACAGAGAGGTTTCAAGGAGCTGGAGCTGGCTGGGGAAGAAGCAGAGGTCACAAACTAAACAACAGCTTCAGACTTGATGAAAGGATAAAGATTTCCCCATGAGTGCAGTTAGGTAGTGGAGAAGGCTGCTCAGAGAAGCTGTGTAGTCCCTACCTTTAGGAGTTTTCAAGACCCATCTGATACAGCCCTGAGCATGAGCTGATCCTGCTTTGAGCAGAAGGTTGGACTGGACACCTGCCAAAGTCCCTTCCTTTGACTCTGTGTGTCTGAGTCAGCCCTGCCTGGTTTGAGGCTAAATTCACAGTTATCTGCCAAGTGAAATTCAGCACATTTGACGGAGAAAGCATGAGAATACAATAAACACAAAACCTCATCATGCTCTTGTTACTGAGTTACTTTTCAGATTACTATCATTTTTGAAATGTGGACTTTGTTATATCAGAATATTTCTGAAATAATATGCATGAAGTCACATGCATTCTTATTTAAGGGACAGTTCTTTCTTGGAAGTTTCCCCTTGAAAATAACAATTCACTCTAGCATTTTACATAAATGAAATTCTCTCAATATAAGATCAAATATTCAGGATAGAAAAGGAAAATGTCTGTCTTCCTTTTCTTCCTTGTTTTGGTGTCATCAAAATACTTGTCAATCACACTCTCCTGTGGATACTGGGAAAATCAAAGTAAATGTCATTCAAAAGATTAGGGATCTTAGGGTTGTAATCAACTTGCATGACTGCATGCTGTAAGATGGATTGCTATGTGGTCACTTTGTTTTGCATGAGTACTTTAAAACCAGATGGGTGCTTCTGAGTCACCTTTGGTACAGTAGCAGAATTATGCTTTCCAGGAAACAAATGATCAGCATCTACGGTTATATTTTCTAAAACCTAAGATAAGCAACTGAAACCAGGAAAGGAGAACTTGTGTAATTTCTGCTAGACATAGGAGGTTATCCTCATGCTTGAATCAAGCATATAACTATCAACTTAGCAAAGCACTGGCTCTTATAAAAGCAAAAATATCAGCTGAGGTCACGTAGCCAATATTAACTATATAATCTGAAATCATATAAAAGATCTGAAAGAAATATCAGGAAGCAGTATCAATTGTACCTGTGCCATTTTCTGGCAGATGTTTGTCTACCCTTTCAGAAAAACCATTAATAGGCATTATTTCATCTCCTAAGCAATATATTTCACTGTTTCAATGTCTTTACTAGTGACAACTTTTTCTTGATATATTTCTTAAGGTTGTGCTGTAATTTTTGTGTGTTTTTTGTCTTACACCAAACATGCAGTAGGCTTTATTCACTTTCTCCTTATAGCTGTCATTTTTATCCCAATGCTCCTTTATATCTACCCTCAGCTTTATCTTCCCATTTTAAAGCAATCCCAATTCCTTCCACATTTCCTATTTCTATTCATAGAATCACAGAGTGCTTTGTGTTGGAAGGAACTTTGAATATCCTCTAGTTCCAACCCCCCTGCCATGCGTGGGGACACCTCCCACTAGACCAGGTTACTCCAAGCTGCATCCAGCCTGACCTTAAATACTGTCTTAATATTTCATTTTGCTGATCATTTATTCTGACTAATTGCTAAAACAAAATAGGGCCTGTGAGGTCTTCTAATGAAGTGTGGTGTTGAAAGTGATCAAGTGAAAAGACATCTTTTTTGAAAACCCATTCAAAGTTCCAATAGAAAGGACAGAGAAAGTTTTCTCTTGCAACTGCAAGAGAAAAACTATAGTTTCTTCTTTTGTTTATTTTCTAGTATTACATATATGTACTTCTAATTTTTCTTTGATTTCAAGGGAAGTATTTGCTGTGGAATATTGTCTGGGAAAAAAATTGGACTTCTAGTATCATGCTGTGGTAAGCCCTCATGGAATATCTACAGGGCAGCATTTATGTCATTGCAGAGAATGAAAACACACCCTCGTTTCTAATAGTTTGTTCTTGCTTGTGTGAATTTTCATCCAAGAGAACAGGGATAGCAAATTATTTTTAAGTTTAATACAAAGTATAGGTCTATATGTATGTATGTATATAGTATTGAGTATATATGTACACACATATGTATATAGATATATGTATTTAGTAATGAATAAGAAACTGTTGAGAAAGGACAAAATTAAGGCTGAGAAAAACAAAGCAGGTGAATTTACAAGTCTATGAAGTCAGGTCTTCATTCACAGGTCAGGTGTCAACTCATTGCAGGATTTAGCCAAAAATAATTTCCAAGCATAACTCCACCTCTTCAGAAATAGAGCTGTGCAAATAATTACTACTGATCTGCTGATATTTCAGCTGCGGAGTCCTAACTGAAGTTTTGACTTAAAAGTTAAATACTACATCAATATTCAAGTGGATATATGAGATTTTTTATACCTTCCTCCAGACCACCCAGCTATAGCTAGAATGATGAGCAAAGCATGCATAGCTCACAGATGGACAGAAACAAACCCCTCAGAATAGCCACTAATTCACAGAGTAAGGCTCTCCTCAGGGAGGTATTCCACTTTTAAAAATTGGCATTTCAAATGAGTGGAAAGAGGCTTGTTCCTAAGGCATTTGTTCTATCATGGGTGCAGCTCACGGGCCTGAGGAGGAAATGCTTTCCTGACTAACCTGGAGAAATAATTGGAGGCAGAGACTCCTTAGTCAGAATAACTGCCACCATTCATGACCATGCATTTTCCACTCGAAATTTTTTGGTTTGTATAGTCTGAGATAGAACCACCAACATGTCACGTCCTTGAACCTTGGGACATTATTTAGAAGGGTAAGTATACCTGTACAAAATAAACCACTCATTTCTCAATTTACGGGAAGATTTAGCCTGCAATCACAGAGCAGCAGGGCAATGGCTAGAATGGTCACAAAATTTTCCTCATCTTAGGAAAGGAAACCTTCTCAGGACACCTAGTATCTTCCCCAAGCAGATTGTACTTCCTCCTTCGTGTTTCTGATTCTCCATTTTTAGTTGTCAGTAGGAAGATGAGTTGAGCCAGGGTTTCTGGATGACCGCAGTTGCACAGCTGGTGAACAAACAGATGTTCTTGATCAAACAGAACGTCCTTCTCTAACAGCTTGGAAACTACCACTACTCCTTAAACTATGCCACATACAATAAAAATCTCTTACACCATACATACCTCAAGTATTCAGTAAATATTAAGTAGAAAAACAAAAAACAAGAGGTCTGCCATATGTGGACCATTCGGCATTTATTACTAGATAACTTGTAGAGGGATTTAAAAGTCATTTATAAAAGTAAGGGCAAGGGAAAGCATTAGGGTGAGAACAGGGATTCAGAAGGAGGGATACTGAGCTTTGTAACAAAGCCTCAGGCACCCTCTCACCAGACTATTTGAACTCTCTCATACAACGTGTGGAGAGCAAAGTGCCTCAGCAGCCACCAGACTCAGCCATTCTAAAATGTCTGTTAAATTGGGGACTGTGGTAAGCAAGGTGAGAGAAAGAAAACTATTAATGCAGTGCATGCTTAAAATGGACATTGAGCAACTCTTGGCTTTCCAAGAGTTTCCAAGTGAAAGATTCCTTCAGAAAAGCAGGAGTCGGGGGTCCCTATTTATAAATACTTCAGGCTGTAAAAGTAAAAGAGGAGCTACATGAAGGGTCTTCACAGGGATGGTATCTGAAAGTTGAATAATAATACATAAAGAAACTCCTAGTGTCATATGTATGTTGCCTGCAAGATTCACTTATAATTTTAGTCCTTAATTTATAAATTTTGTGTTCAAGTGCTATTTTTTCCTGTCAGATTTCAGCTATGAACTGTTATTTTTAGCTGATTGCTTCACATGAGACATTTGTTTTCCATGTTTTGTGACATGTTTTGTATTGAATCACATGGCAGAGTTCAATCACCTGGTTGGACATAACTGTTATAACCTGCTCTGATATAAATGTCATTGAAATGAAACCCTTTATCCCATGTGACTTTAAGTGTTGCTGAGGTATGAATCTCCTCGCCAGTGCATAGTGAATTTTACCTGACCTGACTTCAACTGTTGCCCAAATTCTGAATAACAAACTCAAGGTACCTCAATACAAATCTGCTTTTGAATTCAGAAAATTAATTTTGAACAGATTTTACATGCTCCCACTCGTTCAAACCTTGCTTTTACTTTGGAAACTCATTTTTAAGAAAAATTACTATAGGAGTGCAACAAAGTGAAGCTGGGAAAACAAATCAGCCAAAACTCCAGTAACATCATGTGCCTGGGAAGTAATCTTGAGCACAATTAAGAAGACAACACTGCAACTTAACCCAACAGGAAAAAATGGGGAGGAAAAAGAACAGTGAAAGAAAATAACTATTTAATTTTTTGTCACACCAAGATTAGTCCCAGAGCTGGCTGTCCGAATATCCAGAGTGAGAGTCAAGCACTGCAGCCTATTGTAAATCGAAGTGATCTTATAAAGTACTATGGAATAACCATAAATTACTGAAAGCCTGCGAAGAGTCACCTCATGAACTGCAAAGAGGTCTTTTAATTTTGTTTTGGTTTTGTATCTAAACTTCATTCCTTTCGCATCCTGCCTTGTTTTGTTCTATTTTGTTTTAATTTCTGCAAAAGAAAAAAGCAGAATTATAAGTTCTATATTTCACAAAGCCCGTGACCCTGTCAAACCTGGCCTGACCAGCATCACAGGACAAAGGCTGCCAAATACAGCAATACCTTGTTGCTGTTTGAAAAGATAGTTTATGACACATCTAACAGATTTAGGTGAATACTGTATCCTGCAAGCCGGAAGAATGTCACAGAATTATTTTTGTCTCAGAAGTAAATTAACTTTGTTTGTCCTGATACTTGCAGCCAGCACACTACACAGTCCCACTAAATGTAGGGCTTTAGAAGATTCTCACATCATACATAATTTTAGATAATTTCAGGATATAGTTGTTTTTTGAAAATATTTTACTTAAAATATAAGTAGTTAACTGGTTCCAGGCTCCTATGTGTGCAGTGCTCTGTGCCTTATCCTTTCCCCCCTGAATCTCAGTGCTGATGAGTAAGAGGAGGCTGAATGTGCCCTCAGACATCAGCAGATGGAGGCATGAGGGGGCAACGAGCTCCAAGGCAGTGCTGCTGCTCAGTGGGACCCAGCCAGGATAGAGGAATGGCTTCAAGACAAGAACTTCATAAAATTCAACCAGGACAAACACAACATCCTACACATGAGAAGGACTGGCTGAGGTGTGACTGGCTGGGGAGCAGTCCTGCTAAAAAAGACCTGGGAGTCCTGAAGGGCAGCAGATATGCAACAGCAGCAATGCCAAAAGTATACAGGACTCTATCAACAGTGTCACAGTGAGCAAAAGGATTATTCCTGTTCAGTCAGTGCTCGTCAGGTTGTGCCTCAGTGCTGCTTTTAGTAATGGCTTCCCTGATACAAGAAAAGAATCCCTATGATGTGTTCAGGAAAAGACAACCATGATAAGAGGGGGCTGCAGCAGGAGCACTTGACCTGAGAGTTGGGCTTGTTCAGCCTGTTCTGCCCCAGAGGAGCACACAGTACCCAAGATACCACCAGGGAGAAGGAGTCAGGCTCCTTTTGGAGGTGCAAAGCCAAGGAACAACAGACAGAGGTCATAAGTAATGTTGATCCTAGTCTTTCCTTTCATAAACTTTTGTGACTTAGTGTCAAGGGTCTTCAAGTCTAATCCACTCTCCTTTGTTTTACTAAGACTATCCAAGATCCTGACATTTTCCTAGTCCTTATATCCCTTTGATCAGATGCTGGTTCTTACAAAACTTAAGCCTTTAGCAGTCATCCTACCTTCCCATAGCTTGGTTCCCTTTGGCTAAGACCCAAGCTAAATTTCCAAGTCACTCTTTGCAATGTATTGGACCCTGTTAATTGGCTGCTAAAGATGTATTTCTCTTCTGGATGTAGTGTTGCATATGTGACTGTATTTGAAAGCCTCTTTTTCCTTAAATGCCTCCTCTTCAGACCCATGGAAGGATTTTCCTACAACAGATAATAAAAAGTCAATCAGTCTTTAAAATAAGCCTTCTTTCTTTCCCCCAACATAAATTCCACATTCATGCTTTGCTTAGTTACTTAACCTCCTCTCCTCTGAGTTTGTTTACCACTCTTACAGCTTTTCCTGTTTATTCCTCAGGCTCTCAGCATTTAAGAAAAAACTTCCTAGTTATTTAATTTGCCTTCCACTCAGGTTAGATTTGGGGTTTTTATATTATGCCTTGAAACCACTTGGAAAGAGAAAACATAAACTCAATTTCAAATTTTAAGCAATTGCTTGTTCTTTGAGACAAAATCTTACATGAGGAGGGGTTTGTTTTGGTTTTTTTTCCCAATTAATAGGCATGGATCTAGCCCTAGTTTAAAAATAAAATAATTCAAGTAGTGATAAAAAGAAAGGTGTTAAGTGAAACTAGAATCCGTTAGTATATATGTCCTAAACCTAAACTCAGCTTTGAGAAAAGCCACTGAAAGGTTTAGATGCAAGTAAAAGCAGTGCCAAAACTCAATCAATTTGGATTTAAGTCTTAAATCTACTGCTTTTAATAGCAGCAGCCACAAGGGAGAAGGTGAAGCTATTATAAAATATACATTTGAGGATTAAACTACTCACTAACGTCTCCATGTTAATTACACAAATAGCTCAATAGAAGTCCTTTTGGTCAAGCCCATTCAGTGCTCTGGAGGTAAAACCACTTAGGTATTATTGCAGCAGGCTTTATAGCCATCATAATGTAATGGAAGCTTGTTCCCTTCATTAATTCGAGTTATGACTTTTTCTAGATGGCTTGCAGGTAAGTGGTGATATCAGAGTGGCTATGCCACAAGCATTTGCACTTCAGGAATTAGGAAAAATATCACCACTCACCCCTTGCTAATTTTGCAATTTCCTTTTAAGCTGTTGTACTGCAACCTCATAGCAGCATTGCTCCTTTGTTTGTCCAGTTCAGCTTTCTGTCTGGGTTGTGAGATCTTGGCTGAGTAGAAGAAAGGTGGCCACTTCTGCATGAAAATGAGTGGGTTTTGCTGATCACTGAAATGTCGACTTTGCTCAGGAACGCGAGAGTTTACATTTCCTAGGTAATGGGCACCAAAACCCCTGAAAACTGGGATAAAATTATATGCAACTTTTATGGTGCAGGCCTATGAAGCCATTTATAAAAATAAGCTGGGTTTTATATGATTGGTAACAAAAATACATAAAAATGTTGTTTTCCTCATATATTGGGAAATATCCTGTCTTGGCACTCTGCAGCTGGTGAGTCATAATTTTACAGTTTTTACTAAAATAAAAATGAAATTAAAAAGTCCACATTTTCAAAGAAGTACAGAAACATAATATTTATAGAAGATCATAAACAAGTACTCTGTTAATAGCTGTTGAACTTTGTTTAAAGAATAACAGACTAACATTTCCAAAGTACTCTTTGCTGAGATTGAACAGGATTTTATTCAAACTGTTGCGGTAACTAATGAAAAACAAATGAGATTTCCAAACAGTTTTGACTGTTAGGGGTGTGATGGCAATATCATTGCTTTTTGCACTTACAGCTGCTGCTTACACTGAAACTACCTATTTAAAACATAGTGTCATTTTATACTTGAACTCTTGATCTGCAATACTGAAGGGCCAGGCATATTGAAGCCAGGCTGGAATCAGTCTGATGCAACACCAATTTTGTCCTTGTGCTTCCAAATTTACTTACTCTTTGGCTACCAAATTTACTTAAAACTACTTCTAGCTCTTGCATAAAATATATCATGATGTTCTTGAGAGGCTGATGCTCACAGAAAATATAGTCAGAGTGCTTCTTGTGCATGTCCTGTGCTGGATGAGGATCTGGGCACAGTCTGTGCAATTCCCCAAGTACCAAAAGCCTTTGGTGTCTCATGGATATTCAGCAGAAGAGGCCTGATTCATCAGAGGAAAAGATACTGGCAGCTGAACTAAACCTCTTGTAAGGCATTTCACAAATATACCTGAACAGAAATTAAAATTAAACTGAAAAATGTTTAAAGGCCAAAATTTAAATTTTGTTACTCAAGTCAGAAATTTCCACAAAATCTCCACATTCTGCCTATTGTTAAAGTCAATATTATTCATAATTGTTAAATTCAAACAAAGTTTAGCAATTTCCACACATATTTTATGTAGCTCAGTATTAAAAAAATAGTAAATATATTTGCAAACACTAAAAAAATTCAGTTGAAAAACACCTGTAGTTGATGCCTCATAATCTATATTATGAAAGATATACAGAGAAAAGTGTAAATATTGATGAGCTGAAGAAACTGGTCTCATCTTCTTATCTCTGTATTATTAAGTTTCTGGGTAGTTTCTTTCTCATGTAGACAGAACCAAGAGTCCAGATCTTTTTACTCAAATGGATGAAACAGAAAATGGCCTCATGAATTATAAACCATTATAATTGTTGGTCTCCATTTTACCTCTCAGATAACATTAAGAATTCAAATTATTCTGAATCCTGAATTTCAGAAACTTCAGATCCACTATTCAATAGACCCACTGCTTAAGAAGAGTTAAATTATTTGATATTGAATTCAGTAGAAGTTTATCACTCACATTAATTAAATCAAATTTCACCTATGAGTTTGTTTCCTTTTTAAGAAAAGAATAACAAACACACCAGAAGAAAAAAAAAAAAAAAAAAAAAAAAAGTTAAAAAAACAAACGTACAAAAAAGGAGAAAAGGAGCAGAAGTGGAAAACAAATACTCAACTCAATTCATCTAAGACACTTTAAATGTTTTAGATAAAGGTCAGGAGACGAACATCAAAGGTTGCTGGAAAGACAAGTGATCCCTGAGATTAACAGGGCTAATCTGTTCTGGCTGTGTCCATTAAAGCTGCAGTAGGGAATCACCAAGCTCGTACAATGCTCTTCACATATTGTTCTGCAAATTAAGGCACATTTAGATTTAATTTGTTCCACTGCAGATGCCACTTGATCCTTCCAAGTTCTCAAGTCCATCCCTGCCTGATTTATATTTGCCATAAATATTTTGAAGTAGGGCAGATGTGACCACACAGACTCTCTCTACTATTTAGATGGGGGCTGCATCTACTGCTGGAGACAGATGTGCTCAATAGGAAAATAATCTCAGTCATGGTACTGTACTAAACTTTGACATAGTCCAAAGCTTTTTAAAACACCTGCTCTGCATAGCTTTGAGCAAACCTATATTAAAAGAAAAAAACAAAAACAGAAATCATATAGAGGAAAGGCTAAAAGACAATAACTTACTCTTCCTTGGATAACAGTGAGGAGAGTGTTTAGCAGAACATGAAGGATATTCATAGCTCAAGTTTTTAAGCATGTTTTTTCCTCCATGTTGCATCTGAATTTCCATTTAACCATTCAGAATGAAGAAATAATGATAACTTAGAAGAATTAGAGGATGCAATTAGCCTGTCCTGCTGCAGCCTACTGAATATTTTGATGTTAGAGTGTTAATACCAATTGAATAGTGTATTTGTATGTAAGGGAGCTAAACTCAAAGTCTAGTCCAAATTATAGCCAGGCTTATTACTTGAGTTATACTTGTGGACATGCTGCATACAGAAACGACTCTGTGAAACACCCAAGGCAAAGAAATCCTGCTTTATAGTGCATATAATCAGGAAAGTAAGGAAAGAAAATTTAAACTGTTATTTAAACAACTCTCATTCCAATTACTACTTTCCTCTCTGTCAGGGCCAATTATTCTCACTTGAGACATGACTAGCATTTCTAGAGGGTTTTTTTTTTACAATGTATAGAGTGCCACACAGTCACCTTGAAAAGTCTGAAAAATAAATTAAAGTACACAGGAAAAGGAGACTTAATAAACTTAAAGATATCCTCTTATTTTGTCATACTGAGGGGCATTAAAATACAGAAGGATTTTACAAGCAGTAAAGTGTTTTGGACATGTATTTACATTTGCCTCTTAAAGTAACAGAGAGAAAATTGAATACCAGAGCATTTCTTCCCTAGCATATATGCCAGACAAGAAAGTAAGTACAGGAATATTTCCCTTCTTGTTCAGAATGAAAAAAAAAAAGTTAAAATAGAGGTACTGGTTATGAAATGAATATGATATGTGAATTATAGTGTCTGACTACTGGTAGTCTAGAAGGCTCCATTAATTTTGCCCCAAACAAATATAAGGAAAACAAACAAAAAGAGGTGAGCATGCAAAACTTGAGACTGTATTTTTGACCTGATTTATATGAGAACAGGTTAATTTTTTCTTAATATGGCATAAAACAATAAAAATATGCATTGATTCAAGACTCACCAGAGAGGAGGGGATTTGCTTCTTGGATAGCAGATCAGGAACTGCTCACTGGTTGTCCATAGCTTTCTCATTTGCTTGGTACTGATTATAATCAAATCGAATAGAAAATTTCCAAAACCATATGTACCTGGAGATCTTGTTTTCTGTAAGTCTCCCACTTGTCTGACTCACACGGACCAGAGCTGCATAAATGAACCTGTGTTCCAAAGGACTCCTTCATCACACTCCATCCTGCAGGCAAGAAACACAGCAGGAAGGGAGATTTAATATGTTTTATTTTAATGAATAAAGAGCACTGACTTGTTACTGTTTTGCCTGAAGGCCTCAAAAATATTTTGTTCATAGCTCATTCATTTGCATTTTTAATAGAAGCACTGTCATTCATGAATTGTATGTCTCCTTTTACATCTACCCTCATGGATATAGAAAAGCTGTGCAATTGATAGAATTTCATGCAAAATACTGGTTTTATTTCTTAAATAAATAAATTAAAATTTTCCTAGGTATCCCCATCTCCTTTACTACTTTCTTCAGTATCTGTGCCAATACAAGTCAAGATGCCAGCACTGTTGATTAGTCAGGTCAGGCAGAACCCTCCCGGGGTTTTCAGGAAAATCCTGGCTGTGGAAACCCAACAGCTTGGAGGTGACTTTCCCTGCAAGATGTACCTGCATTCATACACTTCAGCCATTGTATTTTTATTATACTAGCTCAGGAAAATTACAACTAGTTACAACCATACTTTGCCAGATTAAGTGCAGCGTGTGTGCCTCAGAGTCTTGACCATGTAATATTCACCTGAATGCTCTGTGCTTTTGTTGTCTCAGTTTAACTACAAGACTAAATTTACAATTTTCCTAAATTTCTCATGCATAACATCAGAACTGCTTTCATAAACCTTCATCCACAGAGCTAGTCAGAAATAGGAAACCAAGTAAAGTGCAAAACTTAGAAAAAAATGTTTGCTTCTGAAATTCATCCCAGACAGAAATTTCTAAAAATAAATAAAACATAGAAATAAATAATATGAAAATGTGGGTAAGATAAGGAATTGAAAACTTACTCTTACATTTAGACATTAAAACTGCTTGGTTTAGGAAGCCAAACTATCCCATGAGAAAATGGTGTTGTAGGATTATTTCACAAGCAAAGAAACATGCACTAATTCTGCTGCCTTTTGCACAGGGCTAATACATTTGATCTCTTGGCAACACAGTCCCTTCCTGAGGTGGCTGCTTGCCTGTGTACAATTGACCTGAAGTGGTAACTTCATGATTCTGTCTCAAATTTATTTCTTCGGCTGATTTCACCAGTGTATCAGTTTCATGTAAGGGATTCTCACTCATGACAGGTGACACTCTTCTTCATCCACCTGATTTCAAAACCCAGCTCATATATATACTGTTATTACCTTTTACTGAGGTCCAAATCTGAATGTATTAGTTATTTTCCTCCTCACTTTTCATATCTACAGAGGTCCAGATTCCTTTCACACTCCACACACTGGGGGAAGGATTTTGTCTTTTGCAAAGGAATGCTCACAGGAAAGGCTCAGCTCTCTTGGCTCGTCTTGGCTGCTGCAGAGCCCATGATTTGGCATTCCTCCCACTTCTCAGTCTGGCAGGTACTGGGATTGCAGAGCTAAAACTAATGACAGCTTTATCTCCATGACAGAGGTAAGGAAAGCAAAGAGTACAAGCGCATAATTCAATTTCTAGAAAGAATTGTATCAAAATTGCAATACAGTTCTGATCATTTTCACTGCAAGATAACAGAGAAGACATCTGCAAGTGTGCTTTGTTAATCTTACAGCTATTTTTTAGAAGGGAGAATATGCATTTAAAGATAAGTAAATTCAGTTCTCTTTCAGTTTTCTGTCTATTGAACCATATAGGTTATATTCTGTCACACCTGTTTTTGTATCGATTGTGTGTTTTTTCCTCTGTGAAAAATAAATATGAATAAAAATGAAGCCAGAATTATATATATATATATATTTTTGTCTCTTTGTACCTTGGGATGGCCACAAAACTGGGGATGATAACTAAACTAAAGATTAAAGAGAAAAAAATCCAACAGCAAAAGCTAAAGATAGGGTGAACACAAGGTCACATCCCTAAGAAGCTGGCTGTGGTATGATGGCTTGATCTGCAGTGTGTAGATGTACACAGGCATGCACAACAATCTGCCAGGTACAATTTAGATTTGTGCAGAGGATTATGGGGAAAAAAGGAAAATGTAGGAGAGCCAGGACCATTTTTTTTTTAAATAAGAAACAGTTGCAGATGAAGCACAAGACATTCTACCAGGAGTTTCCTTAAACAATAAGGACTTTATTGACACTTTAACAAGGGGAAGCATTTCTCTGAATTACAGCCTTATTTAAACATTGCCCAACAGACATAGTGTAAAGTGGGTAAGAGGGTTTCTGATAGTTCTTATAGGATTATCAAGGTCTAAAGTCAATTAGAGCACTTCTTCTAATTGAAGTAATGAAATTATATTTTCTGCTGCCTTGCATAGTGTGTGCTGCTTTTGCAACAAATATTTATAGGATAAATCATTCTGTTAGGAAAAGACATGATTCATTCTGCCCTAGGCAGACATCACTGTAATTGTAAATGTGAAATTCATAGTTACTAGCACTGGTAAATATTTGCACAGAACCATTTCCTGTTCCCTGACTACAAAAGTCAAGTTTTGCTCAAGACCCGGTTAGTGCTGAAAGCAAAGCTTTCTCACAATAACCATGCTGATATAGCTGCTGCAGCTAGGAGGGCAATTTGCATGACTAAGATGAACAGAATTTGACTGGTGATGAGAAAAATAGAGCTATTCTACAGCATGTCCTCGATAGCCAGGGCTTTGCAAACCAGCAAATCCAGGGCATTCAGACAAAAGGTCAGATGTCATAACCTCCATTTAATGGATTCTCACACAGACCTATTTCGTGGCTGCTTCTATTCTGGTCCACCATCTTCAAGGATGTTGTGCCAGCCACACAATAATGCAGTTGCTGACATTTTTGTCTCTTTTTTTTTTTTTCAGAATAATGGTAAAATGCCCATATCAGTGTTTACCTTTCTGTCAAGCACAGTATCTGCAGGGTTATAGGATTTACAACCAAGTTGAGAAATAGAGAAAAACGCAGAGATAATACTTCCATTTTAAGTGCCATCTGACTTATTCATTCCTGTTTATTTCTTGCTGATGGAAATGACAGAAAGGGATTTATATTGTTATTTCTTATGCTGATTACTGAGGGAACAAGCTTACTGTTCCCAGAGTTCTTCCCCCAGCTTCCTTTCTATGTCCTTGTTTCCTGGTAGTTTCTGCAATTTAAGAATCTGAAGGAAACGAGATTTGGGCCCAAATGTTCTCCTACATTTTCTGTTAATGTCAGTGGTTTTTTGGTACTGCTGAGTATAATTGTTTAGGGATAGATTCTCAGTGTAAACTGGCAGAGAGCCTCCAAGTGCCACATAGCTGTGCCAATTTACACAGCAGAGAATTTGATACGATCTCAGTGCAGGAAGCATAATGCTACATGAAAAAGAAATTCAAAAGTGAAAGAGGGGCAGACCAGGAAAAAGCTCAAGAGAATGAGGGGTGGGGGAAAGCATATCAGAAAATCTTGTTTAATAGCTCTGTAAGGGGCCAGCTGTAGGTAGTGGGGGAAAGGCAGTGAAGTGTAACAGGCTGAGCTACTCTGCCCCTTTGTGTGTGTGTGGTTGGAGAGAGTGCATATGATTCAGCTTCCTTGCTAATGCTGTGAGACAATTAAACAAGGTATTAGTCATTGTCTCATGTACTCTGAATATAAAAGCGTTCCTGCCAAGCATTTCTGTTATGCCAAGTGTGAATTTATTTTACAGTTTAAGTAGGAAAATAGTGCAATGAAAGACTCAGCATGCCATGACTACACATAAATTCAAAGGCACCATGAACCACATTCAGTAACACTTGGATTAGATTAGCAGACCATTACCAGCCTGGAGATCACTTGAATCTGGTTTATACCTGCCATGTGTCCACACAGTCTGTACTTAAATATTTACAGAGCAAAGCCAATGTGGCCTTTTCTGTTTCACTATATTTCTATAAGCTAAGCTAATAAAACTGTGGCACCAGAAAAAAAATAGGAAACTCCCCCTATGGTAGCTGGTTGGGATCACTCAAATGTCTGTGAAGAGGGGAAAATCCTCATTAACGAGCCAGGCATCTTTATCCTCACCATCAAACTGCAGTCTGGAACACCATTGTTTAGATCCAGCTCTTATTAGAAGTTGTCAGGTAAGCCAAACTATAAGCACAAACCTGGCAGCCCTCAGTGACCAGACGTGAGGAAATGGAAGTCAAGTAACAATTGTCTTGCCCACCTGGAAAGCTTGCCACTACAGAAGCTGAGCCAGAAACAGAAGGAAGTCTGTGCCAGTCAGACGAATATGAGCATCCTGTAATAATTAAACAACTCCTGAGCACTCTAATTTGCAGAATAAGTAAGGTTCTGGGGAAAAGATGAACTATTCAAAGTATTTTTAAAATAGAACATTCCAATCTTCAGTTTTCACCAGGACAACTGGTCAGACAGTAAATACTGGAAATACAGTCACACATGTAGGGGCAGATAGAAATGGATCCGCTCCCCTTCCCAGATTCTGCCCTGGCTGCAAATATGACATTTCCATCCATGAAACACCAAGTAACCATTGTACAAATATTATCAGTAACGGCTCTCCACTCTATTATGCAAGGCAATAGCAAGTTACACTGCCCATTTCTGTCACTTCTCTTGTCTGATACTGACTGCACCACAAAAAATTGACATTTGTGTGATGTACCAGTCATATCCTCATAAACATGTTACAAATGCAGTGTAGGATAGATTAATAACTTCTACAAAATTGTGGAGAGGGAGCCATATGTATCAAATTTATGTGCTTTTGAGAACATATACATTATACAAATTGTACATACAGATTATACAAATTAATATTTCATGTACAGATGCAATATGGAAATGTCATATACACAGGAAATGTCACTACGTTATTTGGATCAGAGTCCATATCAGTGTATAAATATATTAATGTATCTATAGAAAGATATACATACCTCTGAATGTAGCCTCTGCTTTCCCTCTTTTGAGGAAAGCAGGCTTTCAATAATAATGTGTTTTACATCTCTGATGCTTAAGGTATTTATAAAATAAGCATCCACTACCAAAGGCCACTGAAATCCACCCTAAAGTTGTATCAGAGAGAAATTATAATGCTCCTCATTTCAAGTATAGAAAAACTACAAAACACTGGTTCATACTACCAGATGTCTCTTCCATGGCAGAACATTGCTTCATATCAAAGAGGCTTCTGGGTTATAAACAGGATTACCAGGGAATAAATTATATACTATAGAAAGAAAAATGTGAAACTAAGTTTCTGTTACACTTAGTCATCAGGGCATTTGTACTAGCACAAAAAGACTTCAGAAAAGCTCACCAATTTAATTTGAAAATCAATAGTATAATAGCACTGAAATTATGTCCACACATTTGAAAATCCCAGGAGCTCATCCCTCTGGTAGTAAATGAAACACTGTGACCAGTATTGCACAGTCTACACTGTTTGCCACGACAGACCAATTTAATTTTAAATCTAGAAAAATAGGCTTAAAAGACATTACAGCATCGAAGCTACTGTTCAGTATTTTGCCTCACATCTAGAAATTTTAAAATTCAACTATCAAAGTATCCAAATAACACTCCAATTGTGACCCTAAATAATGGAGTATATATAACACTTCCCTGGAGAAAATGAGTTACATCCTCCCTTAGACACATAATCCCCACCATTTCTGAGAGCAGTCACTCAAACAGCACTTTGCTGACATCTTGGACATCAGAGGCTGAAGGAATGACATCAGACAAAATCTGTCAGAAATATCAAGACTAAGTTGGATGAGGCCATGGGCATCCTGATCTAGTGGGTGGAATCCCTGCCTGTGGCAAGGGGATTGGAACTAGAAGATCTTTAAGGTCCTTTCCAACCTAAATCTTTCTATGATTCTGTGATTCCATAATTATCCATGTAAGAAATAGTAAAAAATTATTAGCACACTGTGTGGACAGAGCTCTGTGCAATCTTCTAGGAAACATGTCACAGGCTTGCAACTTCATCCTTTTCATGGGAAAGCTCTGCCCAATTTCTTGCAGCCATCCTGCAGGCACCCTTTGTGCTCATCCCCATAAACCCTGGGCTGCCTTAGTCTAGAGGAGTGGAAAACAGGCAAGTGGTGAGCATCAGGACAAACCTGTGTGAAAAGATAGACTCACCTGAGCTTTTTTACAGAAAATAAGCTTGAGATTCATTTAATTTTTCTTAGAAGACAGCACAAGTTTAGAGCAAGAGGTTTCCTATAGGCCCTGTGCTCTACTACCAATCATGGAAGTATATTTACTAAAATGAAGGTATCAGCCTTTTAAAGAAGTTTAGCTTTTAGTACTCAAAAATATTTTATTGAACATAAGTATGTTGGCAGAATTATGTTAGCAAATGTTCATTCTGATAAAAGATGGCACTTTTTAAATTTAGAAATTAAATAAATAATTCTCATACTTTCCGAATGCATGCCTTTTAGAAACTTCTATCATGTGAAAAACAAATGGTGTTGATCTATCTTCATTTAATGTGGAAAAACACTACTGTATTTACGTTAGCATTTCTAGTGTACAATGAAACATTTGAAAATGAACAGTAACTTTCTTTTCTGAGCAGGACTTGAAATCAATTGGAGGGGCAGAATTTTTGTATTAATAAGTGTCAATGAAGAGTTACTGCTGTAAAACAAAACAAAATGTATATATTTTAAATTATCACCAGTACTGGAATATCAAACACTGTTAAAATGCAGCCTTTATTGCTTTTTAAATTTGCCTAAATAAAAAAACAAATTCCATCCCAAAGATATTCAAGGATTAACTGGAGCTTTCCTGTAAGAAATAGTTTTGTGGGTTTATCTGAAATTATGATGGTTAAAATGCAGGACCTTTATGACCTGTTCAATGGCAGGTTTACATTGAAACTGTTATAAATTATTACAGAGGTGAAGCCAATCTAAACAGTCCAACATAAATATATCTGCAGACATACTGGCTACTACATATTCTAAACACTGTCTGTATATGAATAAACAGAGCTTTCTAAATCATTTAAGAAAATGTATTTATTCATAAAATCAATAATATTTATTTTTGTGTTTGACAAAAAAGGTCTATTATACTTAACTTATTGGAGCTTGAAAACTTTTTTATGGATTCTTATGTGGTTTTCCTACATCTGATAATGGCTGAGAATTTTAATTTTTAATTATGTGACTGTTTCTAATACTTTTTGTATTTGCCTAATCCTTATCTGTTTAAATTATTATTTTATTAAATTTCACAAGTTAAATATTTAGGTAAACATGCTATACAGAGCTACATTTATTCAATGCTCTGTCAGCCAAAACTTTTATCAGACTGTAAAGCAGACATAGGTAATATTGGGAAACAAACCCATATTTGTGTGTTTCTACTTTCATAACAGCAATAAAAATACATATTTCAGTTCATACTATTATAATAAGCAGCATTTGTGGCAGGAAAGGAAATGTGAGATGTTAACACATGACCAGACCCAGAGTATTCCATTTATATGCATGAAACCATACAGGAAAAATTGCATACTCAAATAAAGTTATGTATAATGACACCGTTTGTGTTCCTTCTTAATTTCATACAATATTTAAAATATTATATCACATTAAAATTCCTGCTGCTAGCTTCCCAAGAACACTCCCAAAGTACTTTGCTAGAGGCAAACTCTGTGCTGCATTAAAGAAAAAAAAACAACAACATGTAATTGCATATGCAAAATAGAGTCTTGGAAAACTATAAAACAATAGAAAATGGGAAGAGAGAAAAATAGTCTTAAGATCTGCTACACTTTGCCACTTTGCCTTGAAATTTGTTTTAGAGGAACTTGGCGGAAATACAAAGGCAGCTGTGAAATAATCTAATGCCAATTGCTTCCCATTTACAAATTGAATTAAATCCAGAAGCCTGAGTTTTAATGTGACCTTTGAAACCCGTTGGTTTTGTTTTTTGGGGTTTTTTTATTATTGCAAATTCTTGTTGTCTTTGTTTGCTATATAAATAGCCTGTATCCAATAATCATAGCTGTGACATTTCTGTACCACTTTACTACTTATCTCCAGAATGTCCCTTAGAAAATTCCAACCTTGTACCTGCTGTACTATAAACAAATAAATAAAATGAAACAAACAAATAAAAAGAAAATAAAGCAACCTTTTTACTCCGAAAATAGCACAACCATGAATTTCAATCCTTCATGTCCCATATATTTCCAAGTTCTCAGCTATACTCATCTGCTTTACCATGAGATGCTTATAAAAGCCATACATTTTCAGAGTGCTAACAGCTCTATTCTTGCAGCTTTCAAATATTGCCTTTGGTTGTTCCCATTGTGGAACTCCCCAATAATGCTGTTGAATGTTTGTGGAAAAAAGAGTTTGATTTGGTCTCTAAAGAAGTAACTAGGGAGTTTTCTGCGTTCTGCTGGATATCCAGGAAAGGTCTGAGGAAGGTAATGGGGTCAAAGCTGCAATCCCTGAAGAACTGCTGGATAAAGTAGGTTTGGGGTCAGATTTCCTTTGGTAAAATAGAGCAGTTGCAGGTAAGCTGTAAGACTGAGAGAGAAGTAAAGTGCTTTAAACAGGAAAGGATCCCTCCCATCCAGTCCCATGCTGCAGGGTCTGGATCCTGCTCTGAACATCCTCTGCAGAAATCTCGTGTTTCCACCCAGATCCCTCAGCCAGGGTGGTCAGTCTGGGAGAACCCCAAAACACAGAGGCAGAGCTGGCACCACCGCTTCCCAAACTTCCCGCTCCACCTGGAACTGCCGCACGCAGCCCTTGAACCTGATAAAATGATTAAATAAAACCGTGAATATAGCGCATCCTTGCCAGCCCGCAATCTCTGGAAGCAGCATCAGCAAAGCAGGACACTGTGCTATTTCCCACGTTCTGGCTCCAGACAAAACCTGTGCGAGGGGAAGCGGCACTTCAGGGGTCACGGCAGGGGTGATAAGCGGGCTGTGACACGAGCCATGCTCCTTCCCTCGCTACTGTAACCCGGCTGCGGCGGGAGGCGGCCCCGGCGGCGGCGCCGGCCGTGCGTTAACCGGCGATAAACAACGGCCCGCGCTCCGCGCTGCGTCCGCCGACGGAACAGGAGCGCAACCGCCGCGCCGCGGGAAATAGACTCGATTTCACCCCAGCTATTGCACTGGAGACCTTAAATTTAAACATAAAATGCATGATCGGTGTTTAATTTTTTTTTTTCAAAAAGTAATCAAGATGGATTGAAATAAAAAGAAAGCAATAAGGGAGTTGTATGTCTCAGTAAATACTCTCCAATTGTTTAATAAGCTTACTTTGTGGAAGCAAAATATAAAAATGTCCCCTCAAGGGAGGAAGAAATTGTTTTGTAAAAGAAGTAGCAAGAAAAGCAAACAAAAATAGGCAAAATAAAATTTCAGAGGGAATAAATAATCTTTTGTAAAGAAAGAAGAGGTAAATAAATAAAGGAAACTTAAGCAAAAATAAAACTCTGGCTTTATCTGCTCTCTAAGGTCTTAAAAAGAGTACATTGCAAATAGCATTTGTTCTTAAATTGCCTGTGATGTTAATTTAGGGATTAGCTTCCTGCTCATAGGCCACGGATACTCTAAGTGTATTCTCCATTCCGTGGCAGAAGCTGTGGTGTTCCCACAGCTGGACATCTGTAATTTTATCATATTTCCAAGAACAGATTATGTGTGTAATATAACCAGCTGCTGTTAGTGTTGAATTATGAAAATTATAAAATAGGGAGGAAATTATGTGTTATAAGTGATAAAAAAAGGTTTTGTTCAGATTTCTGTAGCTGCTCTGCTGGTTGGTACTTTTTACCTTCTGTTATCCTTTAAAATCAGATCAGAGATCAGCTACAGAAATATGTTAACAAACTTCAAACATGACCACATCTACAGTGTCAGGGGCAGGATTTCAACAAGCCCCATTTTTCACTGACTGAAATTATTTTTTTCCTCTGAGTGAAATGTTGCATAATTTAAATGTTCTCTGATAGGGGAAAAAAATTGTGCAAAAAAAAAAGTCTGAATGTGAGCCAAGTGAAGGCTGGCAGGGAACTGTCTGACAGTGTAAATGCTCATTTGTCATCTCAGGGGAGTGTTAACTCCAGCACCTGGTTACAGCAATTTAAATGTCATCAAGGTAGTTCTGTCATGGCTGGTTTAAGGCTAATTGAAATCAATTGTTAAGCATTTTAGGTTTCATTTTGCAAATGAAAACTTCAAATTTCTCAAAATACAGATTTTTCTGTAAGATTTAGTTGCCACAGGATTTTTGGTTGAATGTTTTTGCACATCATAGAGTGTTTCTTGTTTAACAAACATGCAAAGAAGAGAAATCTAAAACACCTTTCTTTTTTTATTTTTTCTCTAATGTGGTCCAGAATTTAAATCACACATTAATGAAAAAAACCCTAAAGTACTGGGAACAATAATAAATTTTTTGTAGTAATATCTCTGTTGATGCAGCCATAAGACCAGTTGAAGGCAAAAGGAATAATATTTCTTACACCTAGCAGGAATGAGTCTATTTAAATAGATCAAAACTCTGTTTCATTTACCTAATTAACAGTTAACCAACACTGGTGTTGAATACACATCCTTTTTTCCTCCATACAAATGACATGATAATATTTAATCACTCCACACAAATAAAAATTAGATTATTTAACAAAAAGTCTGCCTATTCCATCAATGAGAGACCTCCTTCCCCTAACTCTTGAGCAGGTTATTTCAAAGTGCCCTAAGGTTACACTTCCAAAGAAAAGGTAAGCAATAACCCAGCAAACCACCAGTGTTATCTCATGTGATACATTTCTATATCAGATGGTACTTACAGGTGATGTTTGTGTGACTTCAGACTAGGCTGCCTGATTGCAGCTTTACTGCATCATGATGGCCTTGAAAACAGAATAAAATTTGGCCATCCAAGAATTATTGCATCCAGGCTGCATTTATTCTTTGTTGGGAGGAAAAACCAAGTAGGTGGTCTCAGCAGCAAGGGTCAGATCTCTGCTTTCCTTGGCCAGAGAATTTGGCAATTTGAAGTCTACAATATCTAATTTACTTTATGGAAAAACTAAGTTTTAGCTCTTCTGGAATGAGTGAGATTATACTGGCTGTGGACTTTTTCATTTTATGGGGTTTTTTTCTGTATCCAGGAGCAACAGACATCACTGCACCTGCTGTACATGTGCACATTCCCATCAAGGGCCAATAATATCTTATATTCCTTACAGTCAATCTATAGACCTCATTTCCAGCTTGACTTTTCAAAACCGGAACTTCATTTTACTTAATTTGTTGCCCACAGCTATGCAGTTAAAAGTATAAATGAAAGATGGAAGACACCGACCAATTTATACTTCTAAAAGAGTTCTTGAGACAATAGTTTTGTGTAAAATTAAGCATGGAGATTTTACCCTTTGTTTTCTATATAATATAACTATTTGAACTTTCAGTCTATACTTGGCAAAAGAACTGAACTCACAAAAAACCAAAAGCACAAACAAACAAACAAAACCCATTAGAAACCTTTTTTTTTTTTTCCTTCTCAGAACGATCTGAAAATCAAAAGAGTTAATTTTCATATGCTCTTCAGTTAAAGATGAGTTCTAAAAATCATGGAATCTGAATGGTTGAAAGGTTTGTCCAACTGAGCTAACAAAATCAACTTTCGGTCACAGTGTATTCATCTGACTGTCTACTTTTACAAAGGTTCCTCCTTACCTAAGGTCAAAAGGTTCTGTCAGATTTCCAACATAAAATGTGTATACTCTGTGTTTCATGGAAGTAAATATGACATCATCAGGCAATTTCCTATTTCTTCACATACCAATAAATCATCTTATTTAATTCACTATTAAGTTGTACCAATAAGTTAATGACAAAAAAGTTATGCTGGAATTATAAGGATGCACTATCATCTTTAATGTAAAAGAGATTGCCAAAACTTTCTACACATATTACTATAAAATCAATATTGTTATTTTATGAAGAGAGCAAAGAAACTAGAGAAGGTACAAATAATAAAGAGGTAGAAGTTATTTAGAAAGCTCATCAGTAATCATCAGCTCATCAGTTTGATAACTGTATGACACTCAGAAGGCAATCTCTAAACCACAAGCATGAATATTTGCAGACAGTGCCATGAAGGCAGATGCTGATGTGAAAAACACTGCATTTTTCCATAATTAGGTATCTGAGGACTATAATTATCATCCAAAGGAGTGGTCTGGTTCTGAGAATGAAATGACACCCAGCTATACAAACATGTCTAGCATTTCTAATTAATTAATTTAAAAATACATTCAAAAAGCAAGTCTATTCATGTGTACATGTGCATGCATAAACACACAGAGGCCTGCACTGAATTAAAGGTGAGACAGACTTTTCCAAATAAAAATGCATACGACCAAAGTTTTCAGTTGAAATGTAGATTAATATGCTAAATGTTTTTTTATTTATATAAAAACTGTCAGAAAGTAGAAATCACTAGAGGGTATACTAACACTAGTTAGTAATAATCTAGCATGGAAAACAGCAAAAGAAGCTACACCTTGGAACAGGCGAAAGAAAATGCCATGGGGGCATGGCTGTGGACTCTGCACTCTGCTTCTCTAGCATCTCAGGGCAGATGGTTAGGGTCCAGTTTTAGGTTTCAAGCTTCCAGCTATAGAATTTGGCTTCTAATCTGCCCGTACATGGAGCAGAGTATAAAGGAATCTGATTTCAGCTGTACTCATTGGTATCTGGCTACTGCCTCTTTTTCATCATCATGTTCACAGCACTTTTCACACAGTGCCTGGCAATACCCTTTGTCCTCAGTACCTTCTCAAACTGTGTCAAAGCCAAACATGCATAAGACATGTTCATGCTCAAGCATGCAGAGTCCCTCTTACTTCAGGTGCTTCTTTTCATAAAAAAATCTATGTGTACTCAAACGCATTGCTCACCTGTGAAAAGGAATTAAACCTCATCCAAGAGTGAAGTCTGAAATGGACAAGTTTTAAGAAAGACACCTGCTACACACAGTGCCAAATGCTTTGTGTTATACAGGAATTTTAGTGAACATATTGAGAGGAATAAAATATAATGGGAACCACATAGTCAAAGAAATTACTATTCTTTTAACATACAACTTATTTATTTCAAGATGCCTAAATCCTTCATCACTGAACCAGTTAAGTTGTATTTACCATAACCTCAGTCATATTATCATTATTTCCTTTTGTTAATCAAATAAAGACCTGTGGAAAAATCACAAATTCAAAAAATAAAAAAATCAGTATTTGTAATCCAAGGATGTTTCTATCTTATGAAGCAAGCATTTTCAGAATGCATGTATATACATTTCTTTTAAGATTTGTAAGGTGTGAGGGACAGTTCAGCTCAGTCCTGTCCTAGCAAACTGTTCTGTTCATAGTCTTTATTAGAGGAAGTTACATTCAATGCCTGGGATCTGTAGAAAGAGTTGAAGCAACTAACAAGCTTACCTCAGTGTTTTGATTGAAGTATATGCTGATGCTTATTAGGATAATTAATTAGGTTTTGCATTCTCTCTTTGATGGTACAGGTAGTATTTGCTTGAACATTGTTTTCTCCTGCCTGTACACTATAAAATTATATATATTTATATACATATTACATATATGCTTGTATATCATGTTTATACTATATATAACATAGATGGATAGATAGATAGATAGATAGATTAGATAGATAGATAGATAGATAGAAAGTTATTGATATATTTTTAGTCTTCATAGTCTAGTGCTGCTTTCATGAACCTGTAATGAAAACCCTATAGATCAGCTGGAGAATTTAATTCACAACATCTTGGAAATTTTTGAAACTTACCCAGCAGTTCTTACTGATGAGGCCAGATCTTTAATTTAGTGGAGGTACTGAAAGAAAGGAAAGAAAGTTGGCTTACATTTGTCCCTCTAAAAGTTTGTACAGGACCAAATTATATCAGGCTGTAAAGAGTTCTGGGATGGGTTCCTCTCATTTTCCCATAATACTGCAGTTCTACTGTTTCAGGACTTCATTGTGGATGGGAGATAACAGAGAATATCAGACTACGATGGCCAAAAGATCACTGAAGTGGAGAAATGCATTTTCCTTCTATTTTAGTAGAGTTCTACTTATATGTAATTATGGCACAGTAAAAGAAATAGGGATGGAAATATGTAGAAACCAACCATGCAGGGGAGACTGAGGATTACCTGACATCCAACGCCACACTGAAATTTCTGATGTACATCTTCCTTAGAGACCATACTGTGTGCTACCCTTTCAGTTCAGTATAAGTTCAACCAGGATTTTAGAAGTTCTCGTGTTCTGTAGCTCCATTGGAGAAATTGGTATCAATATCTATTATTGCAAAGTCTATCGCAGAATTGTTCTGAAGCTCTAATCAAATTATTGTCCTAGCACAATAAATGTTCCATTTTATTCCAAAATCAAGGTTATTCAGACACATTAAAACAGTAATTTAGACCAGCAAGATATTTGGCTTTAATAATGGGGTTTGGGATTTTATATGCATCTACAACTAAACAATGAAGTTTCCCTAGACAGACCTGAGAATGAATAATGGTCTTCAGAGATGACTCTTTCATTTAAAGTAATGTTGCATTTTTGGCTCTTTTTCAAAATGCAACGTTTCTACTAAATCTGCAAAGTTTTTTGATGGTCAAAATATGTGCGTACTTGGAGCAGAAACAATTGTCAGATTTATACTGGTTAAAAGTCTGACCAATATCCCAAAGTGATGTCCTGGGAAATATGCAAATGATTTTTCAAGTTATTTTAGAAATAATGGTATTTGACTCAGGAAGTTTATATTAACTACAATCTACAGTGGAGTTACAGTGAGAACTTCACTTTGGCTGATGGATGATAAGAATAAAGTGCTCCTCAAATGAATTGAGCTTTATATATAAATCCACAAGCTATGCAAGCTTATTTCACATAAAATTCCTACATAATGCATGGTTTCATCTAACATCAATCCCAATCCAGTTGGATCCTAGATTATCAGGTCTAATTTTTCAGATGTAAAAATACAGTGGTAATATTTGTAAATATTGTTTTCATTTCAGGCTCTTGGAGCTTAAACATGTGACAGAGTACACAGAGATAGTGTGGGAGGTAGAGCTTCTTTCATGGAACTTCAGAGTTTGGTATTTCTGCAGAATACTTGATTTTTTTTTTAAATTCTAGTTTGGATCAGAATGGGCAAATGCTGTTCACAAAGTGAGCATTGATATTTATGAAACAGAAAACACCTAAAAAGAGTTATCATCTAGAGAGGGAAAATCCGAATACAGTGGTGTCAAAGTTAAAGTATTTCACTGCAGGTCTCAAAGCACCCCTGAGTCAGGAATATTTTCACTCCTAAAAAGTTTCAAATTATCAAAATTCTTCTTCTAGGAATTTTTTAATTTAAATTAATGTTGAAGTGAATCTACTGTGAAACCTGACCCAAAGGTATACAAAGAATAGAACATATAGAAATATTGAAAGAAGTTTAAAGTATTCTTGAATGGCATGCTTGGTTTGAGTTTCTTCATCACAAGAACATGACTTTCTCTCCTAAGGTCCGCTATAATATAAGTGATAAAAATGCTAATATGAGAAATGATATTGTCCTTTTCCTATGCTATGAATCCATGCATATTCTTCTACTGAATTCTGTTTATTCTTCTACCGAAACCTTGTCTATGATTATATCAAACAAAATATATGTCTTGAAAGATTTTTTATGCTTTTCCCTATATGATTTTTCACAGCTATTTGTTAAGTTTTCCAGCAAATATTTTCACATTATCTCCTTTGGCATACTATATTTTTCATAAGTATAAATACAGCTATTGAAGTACTTTTTCACTATATGAAGCTTGAAAGAACTTGGCAATGTTCTGATTTTCATGTACTGAGGCTGTTCTGATGCTAAAGAGCATTGTCTCACTGTTGCCTTGCACATCTTCCTCCCTCCACCAGTCTTTTGTCTTGGACAATGTTAGCAGAATGGACAGTGATTAATGAATTGTCACATTCGAGTGGCATAGTACTGACCCACCATTCATGGTATTAATAAAAAAAATATTAATGCTAACAATAATCTTCTAACTCCAGCCATTAGAATTCATTTTATTGGATTTTGCTGGAGCATTCTACTCTTCTTTGTGATAATTCTATATTATTAGTTTCCCAAATTAGGTTTTAAAGTGCTGTATAAATTATTTGTAATTTTTTTTTAAAGAGAAAACTATTTAAAAGCTATTGCTTTTTAAAAATAATGAAGAAACTTTAGTTCTTACAAGCTTCTTATTCATTGCAAGCTTATAATTTAAAAAAATCAAATATGTACGCATTCATATTCAATAACTCTAAGATATAGTTTTGCTTTGCTGTTCATTTTTTTACCCCTTAACAACAGAAATACATGCTTTATTGTGAGACAAAATGCCAGCAATTGCTGCTTTCATGGATCAATCTTTCTCTAGTACTGTGTTAGAAGGAGTAAGTACACAAAAAATAAGCATGATGGATTGGAAGAGCAACCATAGACAATTTCTTGTCTTTCTTAAAGCATGAAATTCTTAAATTTCAAATTGTGGTGACTCAAAATGGGTCTTGGATTCCCCAAAATACCACTTAACATCATGTGAATACCTGTGGTCTTTTGTTGGTTTGTCAGCTTTGTAGTCAGCCAGAGAATGGCTGGCAGGGGAAGGGGAAGTGCAAGCAGGGACATTCACTTGGGATACACCCCAAGCAAAATACTGCTTTAAAATTTCAATTTTAAGCTTAAAATTTTGCCTTGTTTGAGTCAAGAGAGAATCTTATCTATATTTCCTCCTCAGTTTCTGGAGGAGAATATTATTGGGAGCCCACTCTCTGTCCCACTCCAGGGGTTTGGCTGTGACCATGGCTGTGACCTCAGAGCCAGTCCTGCCCCCCTCCCTTGCTGGAGCTGCGGGACAAGGCTTGCTTGGTTCCTGGCTTCACCAAAAAACAAACAGCATTTACAATTCTTTCTGTTCAGAGGTGGAAACACTAAAGTTTTAGAGTTTTGTAAGAAATTCTTCTCAGCTATCCACAGAAGCACCTTGCTGACATAAATGTGCCCACAAAAATGTTTTCTGGGCTAGTATCAGTTTAAACAAGTCCTTCTCCCCATGTCCATTTTTGTTTCCTGCCTCATTTGAGACAGCATAAGTGTTTGCATGGTGACATAGGAAAAATAATTGAAACACTGAACTCCAAAATAAAATACTCCCAAGCCAATATCATAGTCAGAATGGTCACACAGAGCATTGGGGTGATGTGGGAACTGAGCCACTTCTCATGGCAGTGAAATTCCTTTTTTTTATTCTTATTTTTTATAATAAGCTCATTTCTAAACTTGGGGCATTCATTCAGATCCAAAAAAAAGGACTTTCACCTTTTAATTTGAGGCATGATTTTTGAAACCTTGGCCATAATACAAATTCAGTGAATAATGTAGAGTAATGCCAAACCACTAATTTTCTAGAACAATTTAACTAAACAATAGACTGAAGAAGGACATGAAGAGTATTTCTTGTAAGATACTTTATATTTGAATTAATTATCTGTGTGGGAGGATACTTAATATATTCATTTCTTATATCTCTTAGCAGCTATGTGTTGTCTTAAAAAACAAACCGTGGCATTGAATTTCAAAAGCAAGGGCTGCAGTTGGAATTTCTATGTAGTGGTTCTGAGTTGTTGAGTATAATTTTAAAAGGATTAGTTATACAAAAATATTTTGTTAAAGGGGACCATTATACAAAAATAAGTTACCTGTGAAGGAGCCCCAGGAAGACAGCTACCAGGCTTGCTGCTCAGCTGGGGAGCTTTGTACCTTGGCTGTGAGGGATGGAAGAGCTCGAGTCATCCATGCATGCTGACAGAAGAGTTTTTTTAGTATTCGTGGTTGCCTTTCTAAATAACACATCTGAGCCTAGAGATGAATGATGTTTGTCACTGCAGTAATAGACCTTAAACAGTTGTTTTCTCCCTGTTCAGTTTAGAAGATTGGCTTAACTGAACATTTAAATGTACAGTTCCTTCTGCCTTCAGGCCTGAGGGCTGGGATCTAGTGAGGTTTGTTCAATTTATCAGTAGACAGTGACATTTTTTTATTAAAACAAACATAAGGAACTTGTCTACAATTAATGACCACATAATGGAACTTGTGAATGACTCTCTTGCCTCTTAGTAAATGGAATATGTGGCACAAATATAGCTTTCATTTCTCCCATCTCTACCGTGTTTACTTGCTATTGAGTGAGGACAGGAAAAAGTCATTCAGAAATTGGTTTTCATTCTTTTTATGTTTCTGTTTGTTTGGTTTTTTAATTTATTCCTTTTAATTAAAAACAGTATTTCTATTTAAATGCATTTTGCAAGCGAATAGAGAATGTTCTTAAAGAAAAAGTGTTAGCTTCTGTGTGGGTACCTGCTTATAGAACAGCTCTTTCTGAGTTTCTGTAGCAGGGAGGACACTCAAACTGAAAGAGCTGTAGGAAAGTGATATGCTGGCATAATATTGGAAGGATACTCTTTTTACTGCTTCCCTGTAAGAGTGGATTGCATGCAGTGTTGTCAGGCAGAAATACAATGCATGTATTTGTGTATTCATATTGCACTGCCCCCTCCTTGGCCTTTTCACACTTCTATTTAGCTCATTTTCTCTTTGATAGGTGCTACTGTCCATCAATTTCCATCTGTCTTTGTCCATCATCTTCCCTTACTTTCAATATTTCCTGCATTGCAAAAATCAGGCAAGGTCTAACTGCAGAAACAATTCCCCCTTCATACTGGCTGTAAATGCAGTGTGAAGTTTCAAGGAAGTTAAGAAATGGGGGAAAACAGAAAGTTTCAAGGCATGGGAATGCTTTCATTGTAAAAGGAAAAAAATAAAGAGATGTTAGGGTAAGAAGAGATAGTCTGGCAAAGCAGAACACTGAATGGGGCAGAAACTGCAGGGCAACTGCTGGTTTTTTGGGGATTTTTTCCAAATTAAATGCAGAATAGCAGTTGAAAAACTGGAGCAAACCACATAGAATAACAGAAATTCCTTTTCAATAAATCCACAACTGTATAATTTGATTGCCAGAAAATATCACTGAGGACATTGGCTTACCAAGCTTAAAATATATGAATAATAAGAATATAAATTATAGTGTTCAACTGGAAACAAGTACAAATATCCATTGAAACATCCACAGAAATTTCCTGAAGAAAATAATAGAAGTGTCTTCTTTCCACAATTTTCTACTTTTCTGAAGAAAATTTAAAACCTCTAAACTGAAAAAGATTAACAAACATTTTCAGAATACTTTTAGTGTTATTAATATTATTATTTTAACAGAGGTGGACGTTCCATTACAGAAAACACATTCCATCTGCAGAATACCAAGTTTCCCATTGTAAAGCAGGAGTCAGGCACTATGTGACAGGAGGACACCCTCCTCTGCAGCAGCTGAACACCATCAGGAACGAGACCATGAGGGCCACTAACCCATTCCAGCCCTGCAGTTCCCATGCTCTGGATGTAGAAAGTTTCCTATGATTTAAATACACTCTGACTTCTATGCACAACCTCCAAGATAATGCACATTTTTATTAACATACAAGTTTTGCTTTACAATCAAGCAGATTTTAAGTCTCTACCTAAATATCTGTCTTCTGTTACCATTTACAGGAACAGGAGTTCATTTCCACCAGTTTGTACATAAAAGAAATTGAGAAAACCCTATACAGATATACCCCATACCCTATATATTTGCAGAATGTTATAACTGTTTTCTCCATTGCTCATCCGTTCCTTTATATACTTCCTAGTAAGTGCATAAGAATAAGATTTTTCTCAGTTTAGTGACCAAAACTCATTTCACACACAATTTCATTATGAAATTATTTAAAGCAGTAATTTGACAAAAAAAAATAGGGTTTTTTTCTGTAAAAATGTAAATTTATAAGGTTTTGCAGCTGAGCTTACTATGCTCATGAGGGTTAGAACATAATTTTATACAAGTTAAAAAAATCTAAGGTTTGGGGAGAGCAATATTTTCCATATTATTGGGTACAGTGGGACTAGCAAAATCAGGAAATTCATGTTTTATGAGTTTAAGCAAAAATCAAAGTTACATAGTGATGCTAAATTTCGCTCTCTGTTTACTGGCATATTTCTAGTAAAAGGGTCTAAAATGTTTAACTATACCTTTGAACTTTGTGTTTCTTTAAACTGTTATAAACTAAGCACCTGATTCAGGGAGAAAAACTGGTTACAACTTTGTGTGAGCCTCTTTAAATTCTTTCTCCTGAAGACTTTTTATTATGAAGCACTTTATATACTGAGGGAAAAAAATCCTGTGCATTATGTATTTACTGATCTTTCTGCAAACTAAAATCTAGTTCAGTGAACTAGGGAAACAATTTGTTAATTTCAAGGTTCTTTGCTGTATGAAAAAAAGGTGGATATTTAAGCTTTCAAATGACTACTTAAATTACTTAAATAGTTTTCTCTAACATATTTGTTAAAGGATTTTTCAAGTGGGAGCATGATTCAAAGCTTCTACTGTTGTTAAAAGAATCTTCCTTTCTGTTGAAGTCTCAGCCCTAATATCTCAGATTCCTTAGAAAAAGAAATTTTACATCTGCTCTGACATATATTTTTACTCCAGAAGAAATATGGATTTTCCTGAATAAGTTTTCTTAGATGAATTGCAGTTCAGAATGCACAGGAGATATAACCTGTCATTTTTTGGTGGCAATCAGTTCTAGCACAATTTGATTAATAGCAAATATTTAATAATTCACAGTGTACCTTAGCAAAGTACAGAAATTCTAGCTTTGACCAGTAGTGGCTTGAGAGAGAACATAAGAAATTGAAAAGCTGGTTCTTGTTTAATTTAAATATAGTTCTGATTTTGCATTATATTAATAATATTATTATGTATTAATCTAGTTTTTTATATTTCTACAAATCTGAGCTGTCCATGTATAGCTGGTATACTCTTTTCTTGCATGCACTATTGATGAAAGCTTTTGGAAAAAATCCTTACTTGATCTGTAAGAGTTAATATATGTTTTTAAATTTATTTGTTTACACTTTCTTTAAAATTTATCTTTGGATCTCAAGAAATCCCTATTAAATTAAAAGCAACCACTTTAATAAGTAAATTAATCATTCAGAAGCCACAAACAGCACTGGCAGAATTTTAGCAAATATTTTTATGTCACTTAAAACAATAAAGGAAGAGAATATTTCTTTTTGTCTACAAGGACAAATAAAAGTGATGTATAGAAACAAACATCTTAAAACATAAAAATAATGTAAAGTTTCTGGAGGAAAAATCTGTTGCAAACTGACAGTCACCTCCACTAAAACTACCAGGTTTGTCTAGGGAGTTTAGACTAAATATACTAGGGAACAAATTAGAGCTAAAAACGTATTAAATATACATGTTCTTGTATTTCTTTAAACCCTTTAGTACAGCTGTTCTCAAGATGACCTAACCTAACCATTTAGAAACAAAATATTGTGACACTTAGACATAAATGGAAAAACAGCACAATCCTTTTGGGGCTGGGAAGCAACCACAGACTTCATATGAACATCCCCATTAAATAGGCCCAGTGTGGTTATCAACTTCAGCTCCAGAGCAAAGCTGCAGAGATGAAGGACACATGTTCTCCCACTTCTATTGATCAATTACTAAATATCCATAAATGAAGCATCATGAAAAGCCATTAAGATTAAAGTTTTAATTTGCTCAGCCAGTATTTCTCTAGCTGCTTGACTTGAACATTTTTATTATGACATACCACATGCTAGAGGGCACAAGAGACCGTTTTGATTGTGAAGTTAAAGGAACCTATTAGAAATATGAAATCATTATTTCTGGAGTATTTGAGACTTTTTTTATTTTCCTGTGGACAGCTGCTGGCTATAGAACTGAGGGAAATTTAATTCAGGAAAATATCCTAAGTAATGGAGCCAGAGAGGCTAAATCAGAGTGGTAAATATTGCTAAGCCATCATTACTTGCTAAATAGATATTAGTCATCTTTATTTTTTTACTGCACACTGAAAGTTCTAAAGAGTCATTGCTTGTGATACCTTCTTAAACAAAACAGAAAAATCCATCCTCTAAAACCAGAGAAGTCTGCCAAGGTAGCCTTGAGGGTCTAGTTTAAACCCCTGAAGTAAAGAATTCCACATTTCAAGGATTTAAGTGGAAATAAAATAAAATCCAGGCTCAGATTTTCCTTCAAGACTACACTAGTGGAGAAACAGAGAAGTACAAAGAGAGAGGGAAGGGCTCATTGTAGAGAAGATAGTATGAGAAAAATATTTACAAACAGTGTGTAAAAACTCAATTAAAAATTTAAGCATCCAGTCATAAATGATTCACGACTGAGGACTTTCTGAACACTGTAGAGTTTATATCTGTGTAGGATTTAGTTCAG
Source organism: Acridotheres tristis (assembly GCA_037013685.1). Classification (NCBI taxonomy): domain Eukaryota; kingdom Metazoa; phylum Chordata; class Aves; order Passeriformes; family Sturnidae; genus Acridotheres; species Acridotheres tristis. Next base: position 58,097,789 of record CM072888.1, on the reverse strand, counting down.
GGCATGGCTGTCTCTCTGTACAAGTCTTGCAACATATGGGATATTCTAATAATCATACTTTTTTTCTTTTTTTCTCCCCAGAAAGTGGAAGCATAGTCTTGTTTGAAATATTTTTCTTGAGAGAATTATAATTTGATTAAAATTGCCCAAATATAAATAGAAGGATCCTGGTAATCAACCTTAAGTAGACAATAAAACTAAAACACTACTAAAGAAAAAGGAGTTTGTGTCCCTATATTTCATTAGTTTTTGTCTTTTGTATTTATAGTCTAAGAGGGGAATCCATCAGACCCAAAAGCAATGAGTTATTTGGCAAGACACAAGTTGACTGTGAGTGGATAGTGGAACAAGAAGTCTAAGAAAGATGTTTGCCATCAAAAGGGGTCTCAGACTGCAACACTAGGAGAAAAAAATCTCTCCTGTTACCAAGGTAGTGACTTCTGGCAGATGTCAAAATTCACATTGAGTTCAGAAATGTATTTACCATTGATTACAGCACAGTATGTGTCTCTTTCCACTTAATTATGGCAGCCGAGGGGGTAAAGCACTAAAGCCACAGAGCAGAACAAATGAACAGTGGCAAAGATGAGCCTCAAATGCATAGTACCTTCAAATATATCAGTCAAAATGGTAACTGGGCAGATCTGTTTATTCTAAGTCCATTTCAAATGAGAATGAGAGATTGCTTATTAGGAGGTCAAACTGAAGGTGAAAACCAGGGATTCAGAAAGTCTGAGAAAGCATCAATTATTCAAGATGAGATGTAAGAAATCAATCCTGTGTCTTAAAAGGTTTATTCAGGTAAAAAAAAATATATATGTACACAGCAAAATTCATGTTGTAATTTTGACAATTAACAACCAGAGATTTGTCAGCCCTCAGTTCTGAAAAAATCCAGATGATATATACAGTGTGCTGCAGACGAAGAACTGAGTTCTTAGGAAAGACCAGGAGCAAAAAATTATTGGAATTTATATGTAATCATATTATATAGAGTATCACGAATAGGTAACAGAAGAAATTTTTCTTTCATACATATGAATATGAATAAGAGCAGAAGTAGAAATTTGATGGATTTTTATGTACGGATGAGTTTTATAATTTTTGAATGTTTCAGATCCATTTCAAAGTATATATATATCTATTAAAGAAATACTTGTTAGCAGTGCACTAGTATGGTATTCTCTGTATGGAGCTGAATGATTCTAATAAATCTGAAAGCCCTTAAAAACTATGATTTAGATTTACCCCACGTCATGATTTTTGGGTGCAAGTTTGTTTCATCTTAAAGGAAGCACATTTCTAAATTCATGCCACTATATGCATTATTGTACCTGGTCAGAAAGTGCTCAGAAAAAGAGCACTATAATGTCCTTGGTGGCTCAGACTGACATCTCTGCCACCTGAGCTTAGGAGAGGCAGAGTTACCCCACTTAGATGAGAATCCAGGCTGCAAGCTCAGAACCAACCCGACATATTGTGGAAATCCAATAACACAGAAACAACGTGTTGTAATGACCTATTTACTTAGAGTTCATTATTCAGCTGCCAGACCTCCCTGCACTGTCTTGATAGAGCTCCAGATGGAATGTGTATCCCAGCCAAGAGGCAAACTGAGCTGTGACTTCAGCTGTTAACAGGACGTTTTCGTTTGTTAAAGAATTGTTTTTCTCTGTCATTAAAAGGCACCTAAACAAAGAGGCTGTGATTCTGTAAGTGGTGATGTAATGTGGTGTAAGAAGTACTTCTGACACAGTGACTTTCCTGATTATAATGACATGCTGAATTGTTACTTCATCATCTTTTGTCCTTACCCAACCAAATTTAAAAACAAAAACAAACAAAAAAAATAGTTTTAAAAAAGCTCTTTTTTCTTGTTTTAGCAACATAATCAAAAAAAAGAAAGGTACCACCATAAAATCCCCTTGGTTCATGCCAGAAACAAAGATGAAGAACTTGTGTCAGTAACCAGTTGCAGAGAAATTACTTTACAGAAAACAAATTAGTTTGTTATGTTTTTGATATATTTTAAGCATGGAAGGACTACTTATAGAACCCATGGCCTGACATCATTGTATCAAATAATATCTTGGGCAAGTTCAAGCTCTGTCATCTGTCTGGGAAGAGCACCCTGAAGCTACAATTGCTAGAGTCACCTCTAGGCAGTGCAGAATGCATATTTCAAATTTTATCTGATGGCAAAGACAGCTGGGATGACAAAACACTCAAATTAAAAACCAAATGAACAATCAAGAATCTAGAATCAAGATACTACAGCAACATTTGAGAGAATCATTTAAAAATTACAATCCATGAAAGAAAGGAGCAGAACAAACCAACAGAGAGAGCAGAACAAAGTGAAAGCTCTTCATTCTCGCAAGAATGATGCACTACAAATAATTTTGCAATAATCTGATAAAACACAGATGGATAGCTTCTTCTGTGAACCTAATAGGACTCTTTCTCCAGAATATCTATTGCCTGACTGTATCTGAAATGACACTCTCTTCCCACTTCTTTCTCTTGCAACTCATTTGTAAGGAAGGAACTTAGGATTCCCTTCTGGTAATATTCTTCAAGCAGGCCATCTACACCAGTGCACCATGGTGAACTGGTATTTCCTAATTCAAAAGATGTAAACATCAAAGCAGATGAAGAACTACTTAAAGCAAATAACAGTCAATTAAAAAAAATATTAACAAAAGAAAAAAAATAGTTATTAGCCAGCTCATTTAATCTGGGGAATAAAACACAGACTCTACGTGTCAGCAAAGGATCTGGATGAGTGTTAAATCACAGACTGCAATTGCAGTAAAAATTTCTCCACTCAGAAGTGGGACCTTTATGGTTACTTAGCATATAGGGGACCGAATGCTTGATGTCCAAGTCAGCCTTCTGTTTTGCAAGTCTATGTTGTACTTAACTTTTTTTTTCTCAGCCTTGATATTGTTTTCCTCCTAAAGATGGAAACATCCAGCAGAACTCTCATAACATTTATAATGAGCTGTTATGTATCTAAAGGTCTGGAAATCCTAAACAGACTCAAACTTGAAATGGAACTTGAAATAAAATGCAGCTCAAGTTTATTAGCCAACATGTTAAATTACTCATTTGAAGTAGCGTATGATTCTCAACTAAGTAAAGTTTGGGCATTTCTCTTTTAAAGGTCAGAAGAAGGTTACATGGTCTCTTCAAAGAGACCTTTATTAAAATGGTTGAATTGACATTGATGATAACCATGTACTCCATGTATTTGTATTCTTTATTTATCTGTTTATGCTTTTTTCCCTACGTGTGCCTTTAACATTCTCAGCATATTCAACCCATTAAAAGTACATATTTTAAACAAAACACATCAAAAGGATCTTAAAAAAGACAGGCCTCTTAAAAAAGATCTCCTAAAATACATTGGACATCGTAAAAAGTGTGAAAGAACATTATATGATGCCAGGAAAAATATTTTATTTCCCTGGGAAACTGAAATCTTCAATTACCTGTTGCTTATGTTGCTGAAGCACTGAAGAGTGATCTCAATTTTAATTATAATAAATAACATTATTATGCACTTACATTGGTCTTATCTTTCTAGGGTTCTAATGGCACTGGTTATGCTTATGGCAAATTTTCAGGTGACTTCAGTCAGGGACCAATATAAAAGCCCACAGTCACTGGCACGTCCTTCATTTGTACATGAACATCTGGAAGATCGTAATATCCTAATGTCGGTGTGACATGAAAGTGTACAAACACATATCTAATAACCATGTTCAAGAGTCTGGAATTATATTTTGGAATGTGTAGGAGGTGTGGTGGGAGGGTAAATGTTTGCAGAGGCTGAGGAATCACCTATTCTTTTTCTAATCTTCTATTATCTTTAATAATGCTGTTTTCACAAGTTGATAATAGTGGAACTTCAGGGGAGAATTAGTTCAAGCAATGTATAAGCAGAGTAAGAAACAGAAGAGTAAGAAACGCACAAGAAGAGTTTGTAAACTAAAGCCCAAGTGGGATGTTAGCCTGGACTTCAGAGCCACAAATGGGAATACATACCAAATAGAATATGAAATTATATTTGAATATCATGTTTAAAAGTCCCAGACTGGACTGTCTTTCAGTTACCAAGTCTGTGGGAAAAGATACAGTTACATTTCATTACAATGCTAGTCAGTAGGGCTGCGTCTCCAAAAAAGGATTAAGTCCTCTCTCCCTCTCACACACCAATTCATGGCTAATGAACACATAAAGTGAGTCATTACAAGATGTTACTGTTATTCTGTGGCCTGGCTACCTCAAGACCTTCATGGGTTTTTCTGTTCATGGTAATGGGTGAAGTTCTCTAAGCCAGAAAAAGTATAGAATTTTTCTTCACTGAGGCCTTCTTTCCCCCACAGATACAGATACTTGCGGTGTTTCCACATATAGATCTGACCATCCCATTCCTTTCCCCAAGGCAAAACAAGTCCAGACTTTGCTAGCTTAAGAGCAAATGTAAAACATTCCTCTTTATAAAAATTTTCCCATTTAGGCAATATCCCGGGGAAAAAAAAGCAGGACCACTGAAAATTTGGGTGTGGAAACCATCATAGTGAGAGAAACAGAAATATGAGAATTGTAATCATATTGATGTTTATGCTTGGGAGAAATCCTATGAAATGAGAAAAAAAGTCACTCAGAATATTACATACTCAAACAAAAATATCTATATCACTACAAGTGGAAGAAGCTACAGGTTTTGTGAGTATCATTCAAATTTGAAGTGCATAAATTAAGACAGAATGGACTAAGGAAATAGGAGTTTGATTTGGTTGTTGTTGAAATAGAAAGAAACCATTCTTATTCCTCACTGTCCTTGCCTGTTTTCCTCACATATTACAGTATCTAAAATCTTTAAGATTGAAGAAAAGCAAAATCCTTCCACTAGATACAACAAATGTGCAGCTACTGTATAATTAAATCTTTTTGCTTCCCCCTTTGATGCTCTGATTTCCCTGTAAATGATAGTTTGCTTTTCTAACTTAAGCAATAAAGGAATCCTGCATACTTAATGCATTCTGTGGAACCTCCCATGAAGATCTGTGTTTTTGTGGCTAGACGATGAAAAGGTAGCCTGGAACATGTTATGAATTTATCAGAAACCCAGAGGGGTAATATGAAAACAAAAGAGTGGAGTCCAAGGCAGGTGCAAGTGCAATGAACACTGGTTTGCTTTCTAGATAGTTACGTGTTCTTTGTTTAAAACCACAGAACTTGGAAAGGAGTCAAAGAAAATCAGGAGGTGTATTATAGGAAGTTGAAAATAGTCTTGACTTCAATTTGCCTTTTAATCATCAGCAAGAAAGTGGAGAGGGACTTCAGATCTTCTCCTTATCTTGCCTTCATTTGCAATGATATTTTCTGAAAACCAAATCGTGTGTTTCTCCAGAATATACTGTACCCATTACAAAACTATGGACAACTACAAAAGTTTCCATAAGGTGCATTAGCACTGGGCCAGACTACTGGCAGTAAGCACTCAGCTGAGTGAGAGAATAAACACCTTTAATGCATCATCCAACTTTCTTTGAGCTGGGATTCTGGCTATGATCAGAAGTGCAAGCTCTGCACTTCTGCAGTGCAGGATGGGGTGGGAGTGATTGCTTGTCAGTAAATCAGCCCTGAATCCATACTCATCTTAGTGCCTAAACAGAACAAAGTCATTGCATGTGATAAACCTGCTTACTTCTCCATCACCAAAAAGGCATTTCACTCAAAGTTTGTCCTTCTGTCTGCTCCTAACCATGCCCACCCTCTCTCAGGCACACTGAAGTACTGTTCAGTACATGAATAAATAGAATGTATACTGATTTGCAATTTCCCTGCTTGTCAGAAGAGCCTGGACAATAACTTACAGACACAAAGCAAGACCATTAACAAGATGTAGTACTCACTAAGAGCCATATCCAGTGTGTAGCATTAAAACTAATTTGTATCATTTTCTGACACACCTAAACATTGACAATGAATTCTACCATAAAATTACACCCCAAAGAAAATTAATTTAAATTATTCCTTCCCTTTTGTTTTGAATCTGATGTGAGATTTTTATATGATAATATTTATTTCACTTATTCTGGGAGTGCCTTGGCAATATGCTCAACTGACATTGTCTTTGCAATCACTGTACTTCAGTTGCCTCTTTTCTAGGATAAGGGGTACTAGTCTATTTAATTATTCTTGACATGGAAGCTATTCCTTATTTTTCAATATCTGTTTTGTCATTCTCTCTATCTTTAGCCTTCTTTCTACAGCCTCAGTGGGGAGATAAGGGATGCACATGGACAAAAGGAGAGTTCCTCTTCACTTCTCTAGCTTTTCTAGTTATTAGTAATTTGTTTACTCTTCCTATTACTGCTGAATATGGAGCTGACTTTCTCATACACTTAGAAGTCCACAATCTTTTTCTTCGTTTAGACATTTAATTCAAATCCTTCCCCTAAAAATGTAGAAAGGAGGCAGTTTCCTCACATGCGACTCTTCCCATTGTTGGTATTAAATATCTTTTCTGAGCTTACTACACTAGTACTCAGTATCAAGAGAGCTTCTTCACCCCAGGGTCAACTTTTGCTTTTAATTCTTATGTTTAGCTCAACCAGCAAACATTTCCATATCCCTACACTACCTCTGTTCACTAGCTCTTTAGCTCAGCCTGTTTCAATCTTAAATCCTCAAATTATAACTATATCCTGGGGGGAAGAAAAACTGAAGAGGAAGACCTTAAGAACCACCATGGATAACAGTGAAAGAATTTAATATATCATGGCTGGGAAAGAAAGGAGATGGGAGCCAAAGCACTTGAGAATGGGTAACACCTGGTCAGTGACAGCAACTAGGAACTAAAGAGCTGCAAAATGCAGCTACATTTTAACTTCGGGATTCCTTGTGTAAGAATAAATATACATAAATATATACAAATATATATTGTATTATATTATACATATATGTATTTATGTATAAATTATTTCTAAATGAAGCCACTAATCCTCAGAAGGATTCTCCTTGCAGCTATCAATGGTGACAAATTTTACAATCCCCTTAAAATAATTTCTTATGACACTATTGTCACTATTAAAAATTGAACTGAAGCTGAATTGAAATTTTCTTATTAAACATCTTTTGAAATAGAGGTAAAGATATAAAACTTAAATGCTTTCTTATAAAAGTGTTGAAATGTATTTTGAATTTGCCTTCTGACATTATATTAATGTAAGCATTCTGAAGAAAAAAACCAGACTGTTACTTTGGAAACCAACATAGACCTATCACTGGGTATTCAATTCAATACCTATTAGTGCTTATACATATGGTATTAATTCTGTATTAATTCTGTCAAAAATGATATCATACTCTGAACGTCCAAATTATGACATCACTAAAACAACTTTGCTCTTCGTGGGTTTGGAGCTCAAGTGTGCCAGAATTGACCTAGAATTTATTCACGCAGCTGATTCTGACAAGTCCTTTTTAATTAGTTCATGCCCTCATAATGAACAAGAGTCCATGTTTTTGAAGATTTGCCAGAATAGTTTCTATTCTCTTCAACTTAAGTGCCAAATGCATGCACTTCTTTATACTATTTATACCTTTGCCTATAATTACTGCTCCCTAAGGTGTGATTGTCCTATTTCATAAGAGTTTGTGCAGCTGCCAACATGAAGATGTAAATAAATTGTAATACCGTTGCTATGAGGTGTAAAAATCCCACAGCTCATATCCAGACCCTTGTATAATAAACTCAAGTAAACATTCCATTTCCTGTTAGCGATTGTGGTTTGTGACTAGATTTTAGAAAGCAGTGCAGTAAGTCATCACTCTTTTAATGATTTGCTGAGAACAAATCCATGAAAGCATGAAACAAACAAACAAACAAAAAAACCAGCTACATGTAAACATCTATTTTTATGAAGGAGATATACCTGCATGCAGAGCTGAATACTTTGCTGTTATCTGATAGTTTTAGGAAGCTGGTCTCATTTCTATTTGCTAAGAAAAATTCTGAGATGCTGCTGATATGCCAAGAGCAGGGGCCAAAGACTTCTGGATTAAGGTGTTCTGAAGGTCACTTCTTCACTGTTTTGAACTTGCTGTGATCATTGCAGAGACGGTCTCAACTCCCTACGTTTTTTCAGATGGTGTAGTTTTGCACATTATGAGTTTGACACAATGGCCAGAGGTGACCACAGCAAAAATTTGTTTAAATCTATCTTTCCATACCAGTGAAAGGCCATAGAGAAGGAAGCCTTCCTTTCATCACCGTTTACACCTATCATACTCTCACAGGGCAGTCAAGCTGTTTTCTCCCTTGCTTTAATGAGGAAAACACCCAAGCTCTTCTGAAGAATATGGTTTGATTGTTTTTCCTCAACTCAAAGTGATTAAACAACGATTTTAATCCTCTTTTCTTGTGATGGGTTGTGTTCTGCTCTCTGTCCTCTAAACCACCTGGTACCCAAAGTGTAGACATATCATTTGGCATGAGATTATTTACACCATGGCAGGCACATCTCAGTAAGAGGCACCAATTCAATACTGATGACAGGTACACTGTGAAGATTAAATGAAAAGAAACATAAAAGCACTGACATCTTTTCAACAGAGCAGATAAATGAAATATTGGGTGCTGGTGGGAATAAGATGAGCACATGAGTCACATATGTCTGACTTCATGAGTTGACCATGGAGTAGCAATAAAATCTTCAGGCCACTTCACACCAGCAGGTGTTTTACATCATGACACAAATAAACTTATGGGTTTACCCATACTGCAGGATTTTTCAGCTCTTTGATGGAGTCACTTTTCTCAGTGCCTACAAAGCCTAAAGATTTCAGTGCCTATATTGCCTAAAGATCACAAATTCACATGCCCCAGCTTCAGCTGGAAAATGCAGTTAAAAGTAGTATTTTTAGCCGGGAGTTGAGGCTTTCATGAGGCTTGGACAGAAGATCAGGATCTGGGTCATGGCATTGAATTGCAGCTTGGTACTAACCTTTTTTAGGACTATAGTTAACTCAATTTCACCAACTCCCTTCTCCTTTTTGAGCAGGAAGTGCCCATGGTGAGGAACATCTGTGACCACATGCTTCTGCAAGAGCTCTTCGCTGGGGCCTCAGTCGTAGTTGCTGCTGTAGGCAGCAGCCCAATACAAAATATTTTAAAACATTAACCAGCACCTACATAATTTTAACTTTTAAGCTCTGGTATTTTATATACAAGGGAGTCTAGCAGAGATAAAAAAAGGCCATATCCTGTTGGAAAAGGGGGAATCCCATCTCTACCATGGTGTAATATATTTCTGGTCCTAACGAACTGTGGGTTATTGAAATTTAAACCAGTCATTAGACCAGGACTGAACATTACATGTCCTGGGAATCAGTCCAATGTAATTTGGGGGTGGGAGGGTGGCTCAGAATTCCAGGTTTGTGAGGAAAGCAAGAAATATTTTCCTGGCAGGTTTGTTTAAAAAAAAAATGGCAGCTGTTCTTAATTGCTGGGAGGGTCAGATTGTTAAAAACAGTCCCAGTGGAAATGGATTAGTGTATGGGAGGATGTCAAGGTGCAAGATAAATGAATTTAGTCTCCAGTCTGATGGTTTATTATCTGGATAGTAACTACATGTACTGCATGTATGCACATGCAAAACACCAATGGATTGGTGTAAAGGCATTATTGTTGACATGACTTTGGAATGACAGCATTATTCATGAAAACTAAAGCTGTAAGTGAATTATGCAAGTTACAGAAACTGAGTGCGACTAAGCTCTTTCCATCAACACCAACAGCTCTATGTTTCCTTTAGGACATAATATTTTTCATGAAAATTATTCTACAAATGCATAAGCTATTTTAAATGGCCATGTGTTTTCTGTCTGTTTATGTTCCTCTCTCTGGAAAGTCAGATTTTCTCTGAAAGTATATCATGAATCTGTATCCTTCAGAAGGCAGAATGATAGAAGACTCACTCTTATATACTAGCTATCTAAAAAATCAGCATATAAAATACAGGACCTGGAGTTTGTTCACACTGGAATATCATTATATCCCTCCAGAAGACACTTCAGTTAATGTTGTTTCCATTATGAGACTTGTTTAACAAGGCCTGGTTGTAGATCACATCCAAGACTTTAATTCATATTTCAGTATCAGCTCTGTTGAAAGAGGTCAGACTACTGCAGTGAAGAAATCTAACTGAAGAAAAAGATTATATTTGTTTGGAAACAGAAATAGTATTTATATAATGTAAGTGAGGCCTCACCATGATGACATTTAGTTTTTGGGTCACCTTATGCATAAGGACCATCAGGCACAATTAGAGGAGCTGTCCCTGTCAGACAGAGATAGTGCTGTTTAAATGGTGAGTGTTACCAGGAGGTTAATACATGTAACCAGTGTGATGTCTGCATTTGGACCCCAAACCAGAGCCTGCTAATAAGATCCTGAAGCACTCAAGGTGCTAAATCACTTACCAGCCTCGCTGGGGTGAGAGGAAAGGGCAAATCTTCAGCCCAGTGCTGCTGGACCTGCACTGCATCCAGAGCCAGGCAGCAGCTCCTGCCTCTTTTGCCACTTTCTGCTCCATTTCTTCTCTGTGTTCATGCTATGTTGGCCCTTAGCCAGGGCTTCCTCATTTTTCCAGCAGCCTCTCATATAGGGTTTGTTTCTGCTTAAAGTAAAGCAAAAAAAAAATTAGGAAAGCAACTTTACAATTTTTCATACTGATTATTCTAATTAATTCTTCCAACTAAAGCCACCTGCAATTCTCTAAGTGACTCAAGTACTTTTTAAACATTTGCTACTATTCCACATTTCAGCTTAGAATCACAGATCATATGAAATTGTTCTTTTCTACTAACAGTTCCACTGCCTCCTTTTTCCCCATCTGAGTTCTTAGAAGGCCTTGTGTATGAATGCTTCCCAGTTCATCAGTTTATTAACAGTGAATTCCTTTGACTATTTTCTTTCAGATCTCCCAGCCTCACTGTATCCATATTATCCATAACTTGATGAGAAAATTATTCATCTGAATAATGTTGAATTTTCTGACACAATTCCCAACTGAGACACACACAAATATACTGTTAGTATTTTCAGAGGCATTTATGACTCATCATCTTATACCTTACCTTTTACCTCCAGAATTCCCAAAATTCTGGAATTCTCAAAGTTCTTAATATCTGGTCCTTTCCTTGAATTGTGCTCTATTTCAGTTTTCTGAAAGCTACCATTTTGTCTTAAATAACATCTTGAACCTTGCAATCTAACTGTACTAGCTTTTAAATGGCTTTCTATTTTATATTTTGTTAAGATGCATTCATTCCTCTGTGACTCTTGGGATGCCTAAGAAGCCTCCATGCTGGGTGTAAGGATTTTAATTTCCTCACTTTTGACTTTAGGGTTTTTTTAACTAACTTTCCCCTTGAAAAAAATTTCATTATCAAAAGTTTAGTGTCACAGTCCCACATTTGATTCAATCACTCCCTTGAGAATGTTGAACTTAATTATGCTGTGGTCACCATTAATTAGTGGCTCAGCGATAGTTACTTTATGAACCAACACTTGTATATTACATAGGACTGAGTAACATTCCCTCATGTGTGCTGTAGAACCAACTGCTATAAAAATTATAGTCTAAAAGGTCAAGAAGTTCTCTCTCTAAATCGTCCACTGGAAAGGATAAATTTCTATGCAGATAATTGAAATGCCCCATTACAACCATTTCTCAGTCTTGGTTGCCCTACTTGTGCCTGCTGACACTTCACACCTCAACATTAATAAGTTTTTGAAAAGTAGGAAATTCTGTCATAGGTTATTAAAATTGTAACATGTGTTTTCATACTGAATTTAATTCCAATATCAGAATTCTCTGCAAGGAAAAAGATTTGAAAATGTTGGGAAAAGGTGTAATATTACTTTGAATTTCTCAAGCAACATTGTTCAGTATTATTTTTATTATTGGACTGTTAATAGCTTAAAAACTGCACTAGTATTCTAATAAACAGAAACATTTTGCTGCATCTATTCTATTAATTCTCTCTGTGCTGACTTTTATATTCACTGAATTCTTTACATTATGATATAGTGCTATTTCTTCACCATTATATTACTCTCTCTACAGCTGATGGATATCCTCATACTCTGTATGAACTTGCCATGCTATATTAATATGATAAAAAATTTCATTCACAGATGTTCAGAACACACACATCTTATATTAACCTTTTCAGATAGTCTTTTTAACTTTGTCTTCTATTTATTGAAAATATGTCTACTTTTTCTAACTATTATCTCAGATTGTTGTGTTGACAGGGAAAAAACAATAAAACCTACTAGTTTTTTACTGTGCATCTGTAATGTAACTGTAATTGCATTTTAATTGTTTCCTGGAGTTAAAGAGATTAAATTGTTGCGAATTATTTCTATACTGACAAGTGTCTGTTTTGAAGCATCTGATTTCAGTGGGTTTAGACATTGGTATATCCAGTGAGATTGTGGCCATGATCCCACTAGGAAGCAGCCAGATGCTCACAACAAACAGCAAAGATACCATTTTCAAAAGAGATGGCTGAAAGATCAAACACTTAGGGGAGCTAGACTTCAACCAGACATGTCCAGTGTGCTGATATACCACCATTCATAATTTAGAGGACTCTGCTGCTTCTAGTACACAGCATCTTTCCTGTCAAATTCAGCTCTGCGACTCCACAAGGCCCAGCAAGTCAGGGCCTTTCACCCCCTAGACATAATTAACATATTCTACAGCCTAGTACAATCTATTTAAATAGAAGAAATCAGAGCAATGTGATAGAAATGGCCTTAATGATGTCAGGAGAATGTGGCTGACTTATATTCTTATCTCTAGTGGTCTGTAATGTTCTGTGTGGTATATTTTTCTATTTACTCTAAAGTTCTCCACATATGACAAGTCATATATGTAAAATTACTAGCATAAAACCTCACAGTGAGGTTAAAATGCATGAATTTTGTCTCTTTATGCATACCGTTTGATACCTAGTCAGTGAGAAAGTACAGTGCTGCCTTTTACATTCTGAAAACAAATGTTTTGTTTTGGGAATGTTTATATATAAAAGGCTCATCCAGCCCAGGAAATAGATAGCTATAATTTAAATTTCAGACTATGAAATTCCTTCCCAGAATAAAATATACACACACCTCCCAAAAAGGAGGAGAAGGGAAAGAGCAACGGCTTGGATATTAACATTGGATTTTAACAAGATATCTTCCAAAGACAGAAAAGGGAAAGAAGTCCAGTGATGGTGGAAATTCCAATGTCTCAGGTGAAAAAATGCTAATACCGCTTTTGGATATGGTTTTAAGCTTTGCCAAGGAGGAAATGGAAAATTAAGAGGTTCTTGGAAAACGAAGAGGTTTTGACAGAAGATCAAGACACTGACTCCAAAGAGCCTGAAATTCTACAAAGGCCATTGCCAGCATGCGTCAGTGAGAACAAGTGGAAACAAACCAAAGAAATTTATCTAGTTACATTGGCAGCTAAACTTAAGAGAGAAAGAAAAATCTGTTTATTCTTAAATTTTGTAGTTATAATGCCTCAGCAGCTTTTGTCTTTCACTGTGGTCCTGATTTTCCATTCCCTTAAAATATTTTTATTTTGTTTTTATTTTCTTTCTCTTAGTTTTTGCATTATCCAAGGAGCCCAAAAGTCTTTTTGTTTTAATTTACGTAACAAAGGGTTAATATTCCTGATGTTTTCTCTGCTGAGATGCCAAACAGGGTCACCAGATGTGATTCATAAGTTGTTCTTGCATGTGGCTTAGCAAAAGCACAGCTGTGGTTACACACTGGGGGTGGAGGGAAAGGGGAAGAGATCCTGACCCCTTTGGAGTCAACGAGAATTTTACTATTTGCTTCCAAGAGACCAGAATTTCACCCCATGTACTACATGGGCCTTGTTGTTTGTTTTTCTTTTCTCAAAAAGATCCTTACTGTCACTATTGCTAGATTTCATAGAGATTAGATGTGAATCAATATTGGACTTAATTATTATTTTAACCACGAAACTACAATATTGGATGACAAGTAAAATATGACTAAAAGCTTTGCCTCATGATGAAACCTTGTTTTGTTAGAGAAAATGGGGAGGTTCATCCTTTTTTTTTTTTCTCAAAGTATTAATTTTCCTGAAAAAATATTTGCATCTGAATATGATCAACAGAGAAACCTAATTTATTCTAGTTTAAGTCTTCACACACCCCCAACCACTCTGTTTTCTGCTTCACAATTTTACAGTGTTTTGAAAAAATAATCTAATTTTTTGATTGGCAGGAACAGTGATTTAGTTGTCTCTTACTATCTGCAGAACCTTCACTGAACTTGGTTCCATGTCTGTTTCTGAAATATGAAAAACTAAAAATTTAACACAACCAAACACAACATAATCTGTTTTTACCATTGCTTTCATTCTAAGCTGATTCTATGTACATTTTTATCAGCTAAACCCAAAAAATATTAATTTAGATAGATTGTGGCTAAAGTAGTTTCAGAAAATATTATAAATATATGCATATATTAGTAACATAATCTCAGATGAGAAAATCAGAACTAAGGCTATGTTAAGAATAAACTTAAATTTTGATAAGGATCTTTCCTACATCAATTCCTACCACTTTCCACTTATGTGTAAATGAGTCTATGATGGTAATTTCCTGTGGTCTTAGGTCTTCCTACTCTTCTATTTACAAAAGATAAGGCTTTGCCATGAGATCATCTAATCCTCAGTGGAAGTGAATGCTCTATGATCTCTGTAAGTACTGGACAGGCACACATGAGACTGGAAATGTGATTGCAAAGGGACATGGATTATTAGTTGTCTCCTTGTGCTTGACTTCAGCTATGAGATGATAGACTGCAAATCAGTCTACCTGCTTTACAGAGTTTAGAAACTACAGTGACATTTCTTCTACTTCTGTTGTCTTGGCTCCAACAGAAACGAATACAATTTATTGACAGCAAAGAACATCTTTTCTCAACAATCAACATTTTCTGTCCAAAATTTACAGCCTGATGGGAAAAATAGTCCACCTTGGAATGTTGTCTTAAAACAAACATCAGCACATGTCAGTGTATTTTATATTGACTAATATATTTTCACTAATTTACTTACTTTACATGCAACCATCAAAATACAACTTTTTCACCTTAGTACTCAGAATGGTCCTTTTTTCAAACACAGACACAAATGCAATCAGCACTCATTAGACTATTGCTAAAAACAATCATCTTATCCTTCTCAAGCACATCCCAGGTAACTGCAGTGACCTGAAACCAGTTGTTAGCTGCTTCACCAAAAAATGTGAAGACTCTAATATTTGCTTCCAACGTTTCATTTTCTAAGATCATTGAAGAAATATGCACGTTTTATACATATGAGATCTTCACTAGTATCTTAAAGATGCATTTAGCTGTTCTGACTCCATATCACTAAACTTTCTAGCTAATCCTGGACTTTAGTTAAATTCCAGGTTGAACATAGGAACTGCTTTACAAAAGTGCATGTTGACCAGGGCCAATTTAACAATATAGATGTCTGAGTTTCAATATCCAGGAAGTGCCTTGGCTCTGTTTAGTTTCAAAATAAAGGTGGAACTGGCATTTGCTTATGTAAATGCACCTTTTCTGTGACAAAATAATGTATCAATTCCTATATTTTAGTAGTATTCTGCAGCACAGTGAACACCAGACCCTTCCCAGCAAACTACATAAAACTTACTTCACAATGACCCAAAATCAAATCACTAGTTAACCAGATGGGATATTTTTAATGTTCTGAAGCTCAATGGATAAAATAATCTTTGGCTCTTACAGAGGACCATTTATCCAAGCATTTCAAGAAACTTGGAGGCACTAAACAAGGAAAAAGTTTCCTTTGGGAGCAGCTGGAAGACTGTGTAAAGAAAGCAGTTCAAATCATTATAAAAGTTATTAACAACAAGGAGAAAACCTGCTTCCAACAGAACTGTTAAGCTCTGATGTGTTCCATTCTTGTTACTACACTAGTTTTGTTGGTAAATAACAATTCACACTTCCTTCTTTATAATAAGTATTTTGTCATCATGTAATATAATGTAATATCTTATCAAATAATATCAAATGTAATATCTTAGTTACATGCGCTCTGAAAATGTATTGAACAATGACAAGAGGACAGTGTAAAGGACTCTGAGATGTTGTACATCAGTCTGGTGTCTGAATTCACCATGGAGACCTGGAGTGCAGAAGGAGGAAATACTTCATTGTCCACTCATCTGGGGTAGATGAATCTGTTACAGTGCCCAGAAGAGGGATTTCGAAAGGCATTTATATATGTTCTGATGTAAGATTTTATTGCTAAAACATATTATTCTAGCTCTGGACACTGTCAGCCTCCAGTCCAGTCTGATATTTTGTGGCAGGAAGGACCATGCTAAGATCCTGTCCAGGAAGGCTGAGTTTCCAATGCCTGATCGTTGGCATCAGGGACTGCCTAGATACGTCATCCCTGAAGGAGTTATTGCCTGCTGGTGGGTGGAGGAGCAGGTAATCTCTGAGGACAGGAGGGAAGGTGGCAAATAAGCAGCAGTGGCACATTGCATCAACCAAGGAAAACTTTTTACTCCACTCCCAGTGAGGTCATGCCAGTGGATAAGTGGAATGAGCCTCAACCCAGGCAGCAGAAGCCAGATTTTTTTTTCCATTGAAGCTTTTACCTCACAAATCCATAGCAAGTCATCTCCTCACCAGGAATTTTTCCAAGCGGAGGAGCAGAGGGCTGGTTCTCTGTTAAACAAATGAATGTTTCTGGACAACTCCTGTTTGAGTGGCTCATTTCCTTTTTTCCCTCTGGCTGTTCTGTAGCAATGTCACATTCTGTGTGTGCACATGCACGTATTATGTACAAACCCTCACTTTTGGAGGCAGTGGCTCTCTCTTCTGCAGCTACCCAAAGCCAGGAGCACACAGGCACTCACTGCCCATGCACAGAGACATGCTCCAACTCAGCCTTGAGCCAGGCACCTGGATGGCATGTGTGTTCTGGCCTGACAGAAAGAAAACTTAATAAATTGCAAATGTGTAATCATACACTACCTACCTAAAACTCTCCCAGTTATTTCATTGAAGGGAATTATGTTTTACTAGCTTTCAACACAGCATTTTCTGTTTCCATCTTGAGTAGCTTCATAAGACTACTCAAGAGGCAGCTGGTTTCTACCTTCCCAATGGCAGAAATGAACAAGGTGAAGAAAATTCTAGCAGTGCACGTTATAAACAACTCAAAAATTTTAATAGATTGGACAAGATATCTGGAAAAAAAATAAAATAATTATGTAATATATAAAAATAATACTCCTTATAATTAATGGTATATTATTAATGAGAAACCCTAACAAAAATGTACTCTATGATTTCAAGTTTCATTTGACTTTCAGCAATATATATAGTCCATGTTTAATCCACCTTTTATCCTGCTTTTGTCTTTTTATCTATTACTCCTTCAAATGTATGATATTGCTAATCAGTGCTAAAGATTATGGAGTGATTTCAGTTTTAACTCTCTCAGTTTTACAATTTGTCTTTATAACTCTATAAACTGCATATTACAACATGAATTTCTCAGGCTTGTTTTGTGCCCAAATCTTGCAATAATTTTATCTGCAAATGTTCAGCCTATTTTTTGTAAGATAAGAACAAAACAGATGAATGGTACGATGTGTACAGGAACACACCACCAGCAAAAGTAGAGCAAAAAAGTAGAGCAAAAGTAGAGCAAAAAGTAGGGCACCACCAGCAATACTTTAGCAACTTTAGGTATCAAGTTTCACATAGCAAAGAACTAAACAGTGGAAATTTTGAACACAGGGCAGTGTGAAGACTAAAGATTAAAATTGAGATAAAGGACTCAGACAATCTCTCAGAGGATCCATTGCTTGTGTAATCACTAGCTGACAAGATCTAGGGCTGGATTAATTCATTTTCACTTCTTCCCCTGTGGATTTGCTAGTGGCTACTGTCAGCATCAGTACAACCTTAATTGAAAGGGTTGTTTGGAAGTGTTATATTTGGCTTGAAAAGAGCCATCTTTGGATAATATGACTATATAAGATAACTTCCATGGCTAAAAATAGATGTTCTTGAGAGAGCAATTATGAAATATGATGAATAATGACAGGGTAATGGAATACATTTTAGAAACAGACTTCATAAATGAAGGATAAGGTTTAACAGGGTAAAGTTTTATAGCCACCAACAAGCCTTTAAATGGCCTAAATACGTATGAATCATTTAAAATATCTTTGGCCAAGCATGAGGATTCATTTTTAAGCTCTGAAACTTCCCGTAATTTTGTACGAAACTTCATAATCTATAACCAGGCTTGCTGAGTCCAACAGGTGTGTTCTCAGTACAACAATTTTCCATTACACACTTTAGGAAGCCCTATAAATATCAGTTCAGATTACTGACAAAGCAACCTGGATACATTTAGATTAAACTGGGAATACTGAATAAGGACATATAAAGGCCATTAATTATTGTTAGGTTGCATCATAACCACACCCCTCTCCTAGGATGACCAAGGATTCCTCTGAAATTTCCAAACACATAGGGGGACTTTTACCCTATAAGACTCCACTATGATGCTAGGAGATATTAATGTGCACTGTATGAGACAGAAGTTTTCATGGATGGCCTTTTGAGAGGGCCATCAGAGATACTGGGATAGGAAAGGACAGATATTTGTAATGCTGCATCTCATTTTCCAACCTGTTGACCAGTTTTTCAACTTGAGTGATACCATTAATTTTTTTACAAATCTAGCGTGTATTACCATCCTGAAATTCAGTTCTGCTTATTTAGGTAATCCTGTCATATTTACTGATACACCTACTGGGAAAGAAGGAGAAAAGACAGAAAGGTCCCATGAAATATCAAGATCAATTTCAAATGAGTGTACTAATTGAGGAAAATATAAGACTTAAACTAAAAGATAAAAAGTAAAATGTCTGTCAATAGCTATAAAGAGAAAACGCATTTTGTGTTATACTTCATTGCTGGTGGTAGTTCAGAGATCAGGTTAGGTACGATAAACTAATTCCAAAGAGGGGATCACACAGCATGTACCCAAAACAGCCCCAATTATTGCTGTCAGCTATTGCTCCCTGGTTTTGGAGACATGGTTTAGTGGTGAACATGGTGGTGGTGGTGCTAGGATGATGGTTGGACTTGATGATCTTGAAGGTCTTTTCCAACCTTGACTGTTCTATATTTAGTGATGGTAACCTTGAGGGGGGGAAGCCTGAGACTTTTTTTTCATTTCATTTGTCTATGTTTTCTCAGCCTGTGTAATCTCTAATTCTTACTAGAGTTATAGATCACAAGAGTGATATGAAAGTGGATCAACATAGAAGTATCTGTGCAAAATAGAGGAGTGGAGAGTAGGAAGAAATTTATTTTTTTTTGCCACAGTTACATGACAAATCATAATATGTATTATATATAATACACATAGGGAGTGGCCATAGTAAATACATACAGTTTAAACCTGAATGGAAAAAGTTCCTTAATCTCAGAAACCTTCAAAGAATTAAAAAATGATCCCATTCTATCTTTAAAATATGGTATAAAAATGGACTATCATTTTATTTCTCCCTGTGAAAACATATAAATACTTGTCCATTCATATGACAATATCATTTAGCTTTAAGCAGGTATGTGAATATAAGTATTCCTGAATGCAAAATCTTGGATTCAAGTCATTATTTTTAACTAATTTTTTGTGAATTGCTCTCAGTGACTCTTGCTGCAGAAAACTGGAGAGAACTTAATAACCCCTACATTGGGAAACTGAACCTTGCTTTGTTCCTTTCTATATGAGTACAAGTTAGTTTTTTCTATAGTTAGTAAGTCTCTGTCTGATCTTGACACAAATCTGATCAAAACTGAAAACATTTTAGAGTTTGTTCTCCCTCACGCTTCCTTTTTTGTCTTATAGAGTGAAAAATTTATTTAAACAATATTTTTAAAATAGTCCCAGCAAGTTCTAACGAAATTGGCTCTCAAAATGAATGGATATATCTTAGTGGAACTGAACCACAGCCATAGAGAGAAAAGACAATATCAATACATTTGCTGGCCTTGCAAGTAATGCAATTGTTAAAAGAAATGATCTTCCAAGATCCTGGGCAAGGTAGAAAAGTACAAAAAAACTAAGAAATAGTAGGTGGGGGCAAGGAAGAGGAGGAGAAGAAGGAGAAGGAGGAGAAGGAGGAGGAGGAGGGAATGGTGACCTACATGAAACTGAGGAAACATTTTCTGTATGTCTGGAATAAGGTGAGAAAAAAAGTAGGGAGTTTCCTACTTATGCCTTAAGTGAATGCAATAATATTGTATAGCAGCACTGAGGCTGAGAACTTCATTTTCACTTCAGGTCTAGAAGAGAGTTACTTTGGAGTGTTATTATTCCCAAATCTCTCAGGAGGGCTGTGGCAGACAGGACTGGGCCTACAATCCTGAATGCCATTATTTGAATCTGTCTTTTCTGTGTCACACTAGTTTGAGTGTATATAGTATATTACCTTTAATTAATTGAGTGTTTATGTGCTAAAAAGTTATTCACTTGTGCAGAGAGTGATTTGCTGGGATTTATGATGGGAACATTTTATAACAGCAGCATGTGTTTCCCTACAATTTGTATAGGTTCATTCATTATAATTTTTCCTGATGTTTTGCCTACCATATTATTAACTTCCCCAAAGCAATGAAATAGCAGCTTGTCTTCTCACAGCAGAGGAACGAGAGGAATAATTATGAATGTGGAAATCCCAGTGAAAACATGCTTCTATTGAAAGGGCCTAGTGGTCCAAATAGGGGCCTGCTGGATTTATGAAGTCTATAAAAAAAGCAAACATAGAGAAAAACAGATGCTTTTTTTCTTCCAAAAATCTTGGAAGTCCTACACTTAGGAAAAAAAGGGGGGAAGGGAGCAGGAGAGAATGTTACATTTATCATAGAATCATAGAATCATTTAGGTTGGAAAAGACCTCTAAGATCATCAAGTCTGTTAACCCAGCACTGCCAAGTCCAGCACTAAACCATGTCCCTAACATGGTTTATGCCACTATTAACAAAAATTTATATTTTACTATAGGCTACAAAGTCTGAATAAATCGTCAAAGCTTCAAGTCTTTGCCATGCATAACCATTTAATCATTTGCAAGTGTTCTTTTCAAAATTTAAGAGTTTGTGAGCATAGAATTTGATTTGTTACTCCTTCAGTAGCAAAGGGATTTCTCTTTAGGACTCTTTGCCTACAAGAATTTACAATAATGGGAAAATGAATAGCATTCACTGATGGTGGTACGGGAAATTTTTTTCCAGGCTGTCAGTGAGGATGTAGAGGGAAAGCCTGTGAAATCAATTCCAGAAAATGTTGTGGATCACTGGTTATTTTACAAAGATCCAAAGCTGACAGGACCACCACAGTCATTTGTGTTTATTGTTCAAGAGGGTGCTTTTTTGGACCATCCCTACCAAAACCAATCTCGTTTAAGAAAAAAGTAAAGGGGGGGTTAAGGGGACCAAAAAAGCAGGAGGCAGAGTAAGCACTGAGCCCTCTCCAAGCCCCACCGATGATGGCCTTCCCCAGCCCTACCCCTCACTTAGGCACTTTGTATTATTACATGTGCACTCTTCATTGTTTTTTCTCACAACAACCCGGTCTGCTTCTGCACTCTGTCGTCCGGGTGGCCACTCATAAAAAATGTGATTTACATTCTTGTTTCACTCTCACCACCTTTTCACTTCCTGTTGCTTCTGCAGCTCATGCTTTGCTTGCCTCTTCTGTTCTTTTAATCTAAAAACTGAATTTATGTACATTTAATGTTTATTACTATTACATGTTTGTGCATGCAGCAGAGGAAAAAAATTGAACACTGTCATGAGAATTGCCTTTGTTTTTGTTTTTGTTTTTTTAAATAATGTATAGATAATAAATTATTCAAACAATGAAAAAGAAAAAATATGGCTGCTGCGTGTGACAAAACAATTCAAAATAAAGGCAAAGAATTTTATCTCAGTTGCTTCCCACACATTCCACATTCCAAAATTCTTCACACCAAAAAATTACATCCAAAATATTACACTTAGGCTACAACACCCTCTTTTGCAACAGGTAGAAACTTGTTTCAATATCATTGAAAAGCAATGTAAGAAATCTAAGGACTCTAAGTGCCACAGGATGATAGTAGGTTTGACAGATGAAGTCATGGAGCTTGAAAACATTTGCTCATCTTTTGCCAGGACCAAACCTCAGATAGCCAAACTCAAGTCCTTTGAAAGAGTTAAGACAATTTATCCCTACTGAGGAGCTGCCTCTATGAATATAAACCCATGCTATAGCAGAATAAAAGGGTCATTTTGTGCTAATTCAGTCCCACTCATCAGCAAAGCCTGAGCAGAAAGATCTGTCATCAAGTCGAAGCTCTCTGACTGGCTGTACATTTTTTGCTGTAAATCTCACAAATTCTCATAAAAGCAGGCCCATCCTGAGTTCTCATTGGAGACTAGAAGTAACCCTTAGAATTTGTAGAAACAGGCATCAGTTATGGCTGTTTGTTCTTTATTCCCCTGTCTGCCTTAAATTCAGATCCTGTTTTCTCATTTAGGGCGAAGGAAAGAAAAGTGATTAACTGGAAGAACATATGAACAAGTGAAGAGATTCAGAGTTCAAGTATGCACAAAAGATTTGGCTGCTTCCCTGGAATTTATTTAAATTGACCCTATTTTTTTTTCCCAAAGGTAAAGAATGATCATGCCCACAGTCTTTCAGGGGGTTAAGCAATCCCCTTCTGCTCCCCACTTCTCAGAAGCAGTCTGCTCTCTTACCTGAACATTTCCTTTTAAAGGGTAAACTGTTCCAACACCATTAGTCTTGCAGGCACATGCCTTTAGCCACACTGTGCTTTTCGTCTCCCACAGCACAGCTGAAAGGTAACACAGCCCCTTCAGGTGTCTGAAAAGATTCAGATAGTTGCCAATGCCAGATCTGCTCCACACATACCATACAAATGTTTCAATATTCTCACCTCAACATTACTTCTGTGCAAGATGATGAAAAAGTCTATGCCTGTTTTCATGCACAGCGTTGGGACTTTACCTTAGGACCCATGCCATGAGCTCAGGGCTTGCAGTCAGCAGCTTCTGGCTTCTCATCCCAGCTCTGACACTGATGTACAGGATGACTCTGGGATAGTCATTCTGTGAGCATTTGTCTTACCTTCCTTAGCTGTAAGATAGGGTTCCTTGTTTTTCACAATTCTTTTTGGAATTAGCTACTTACTGCTGTGTGAGGGAACGGGAGATTTATATAGGCAATAACAGTTATTCATTTAAATAGGCAGAAATAGGGAAAAATGCTTCAAACCCAGGAATAATAATCTGTTTTAAGTATATCAGTAATGATAGCACTTATATGATTAAGGCAATTTTTAATCAGTTCCTGTGCTTGTTTTGTAAAATAGTGCCTAAAGATTCTTGTTGAAACCTACATAATAAATTGATTACTACAGTGAAGTGGTTAAATTCCCAGGTAGCATAGCTAACATAGTGGATGTGTTCATTTCCATTACATCAAGTGATTTGGTTGACTTTAGCTTCTATTTGATTTGAGGTACAGAACACCATGAAGACATAGAGGTGAAAAAGTCTGTCAGTGGAAACTAGGGAAAGGGAAGAAGAGGTTTAAATGTGCCCAGACAGAGTACATGACAGTTTTAAATTAAACAGTTTTCCCTACCCCCAATATCTTCTTAGCTCCAAAACGACCTTGGTAGAAAATGTTAGTACTGCTAAACTACTGGGTTTAAGCTTTAGCTTTTATATTTGTGTGAAGTTACACTTCTGCAAAACAGTGACATTTAAAGGACTTTTTGCAAATCAAGGTACAGCAAGTACATACATTTACGACCATAAGCCAGGGAACAAGGGCTCTCACTCATGGTTAATGGCTCTAGTCACCGGGCTGCAAAGCAGAGAAAAGTAAGTGAAGTCTTCAGAGGGATACTGAAAGATTTATAAAATCATGTAGGAAAGAAAGGAAAAACATTCAGAATCTCTCCATGGAGAAAAAGAAAAAAAGGAAAAATAATCAGAAGCAGCAAGTTCAGTGGTTATCAAGACTAAAATGAACTTTTTCCTCTTTACTTTGAAAAACCTTCAAATATAACAAATATTCCTCAGACTGAAACCTCTTTGATTTTAAATGTTTCCCAGTGTCTTTCTTAAGTGTTTTGTTTTAAATGATGAAGTTTTAATAAATAGTGGACACATAATAAGCTTCTGTGGGATTTGGACTTTATCCCACAAGTGAGAGGAAGACCTCATAACTCAAAGAGTGATGAAGCCGCAAGAGACTTATGAAGGTTTTTCCGCACTAGTGGGATTAATTCCATATTCCACAGATGCCCATTATATAGAGGTTCTCTGTTTATACTGCAAGGAGGTAAAAAGATTTTTTTTTTTATTAGATTAAAATGTCAGGGTTGAATATAAATGTCTTAGTCAGAAGAGTAGAAGAACAGCTGCTTTGTGGTGTCACAAAACATCCAGAAAACAGGGACTGGGTTAGTAGAGAGACATGCATTGAAAATCGTTTGTGTAGCAAGGAGGCATCACTACGGATCACTTGCTCCCTCTAACAGTAGGGAAAGGAGCCTTTATCTTTTGCAGAGGATCTGTTTTCTTCTTTCTGAATTGGTTTCCTTCATCACTTCCAGCATTCAAGTCCCTGTTTCTACTGCTCTTGGGCTTTGCTGCTTCATAACATTGACAGGTCTCCCCAATACGTTGAGATCACTGACAAAGGAAAAGGTGACCTTAGAGAAAAATGAGCTGCCTCACTTCAACTGATATAAACCTTTAGTTCAACATTTTGCAACTCTAGAAAACCACTGAAACTAAGCTGACTATATCCTGGTAACAAGGAGTGTATTCCATATGAACCAGCGATGCATTTGCTCAGGAAAATCCCCAAACTCTTCCTGTTTTTATGTTGGACTACTGCCTTGCTGTATTATGCCATTATTTTTATATGGTAATTCTCCTCTCTGTTCTGAAGTGTTTCAAGACTGGATATAACCCTCAGCATAAGAAAAAAATAGACTCATGTATTTACTTAATTTGTTTTCTTGAAGATACTTGTCTTTTAATGAAACACTGTTTATCTTCAAATCAAGAAGGCTCTAAAGCACAAATTTAAAAGCAGATTTTGGCTTTGATTTTAAGACCATAAGCTTTCATTAAGAGACTGAGTTCTCTGAAATACTAATCTTAAAATTAAAACCCACATTGTTCACTGTTATTGTAGAATCCTCTGTATTTTTCATGACATTAGGCAAAACATTTTGGTTTATGTGGGGCATAAACATTCAAAGTAACTTCTGACTGTATGTGCATTGCAATGTGTAAACCCTGAAGCAATGGATCTCTCTGGATTTTATTCAGCATAGAGCAGGCTGCCTGTAAACACTATCATTCTGCCCAGCTTTTAAATACCTGGGAAAATCTGTCCTCATTTATTAAACCCAGCTGCTGCTTATGGCTTCAACTGAAACCTGCAGCTTGAAATATCCAAATAATAAGGCCATGCCTGAATTTCAAAAACCAAGCAGCTATTTCAGAATGATGTCTCACCATAACCACAGAGCACAGACCTGCAATGAAGACTGGAGTCAGGGGCCATCTGGCACAGGGCTGCAGAAATCAAGATCATCCTGCTGGTTAGTGTTGATAGTGCTGGGCAACTGTGAGAACACACCCTTCTTTAATACCCTGTCTGATGCTCCTTTCAGACGAGCCTGCTGAGGTGCCCAAGCTGTGGTCTGGTTCCTGTTGCTCCATGGAGAACTGGTGAGCCACAGAGGGCTGGCTCCCTCCTTACTGTGAAGGCAAAAAAAAAAAAAAAAGATAAAAAAACCAAAAAAAATCAAACCCACAATAAGACAAAACAAAATGAGAAGAGCTGAAAGAGAGTAAATAAAGTCAAGAGAACAAGCTGATAGTAGGATTCATACTTTTCAAATTAGAAACATGATTCTGTGCAAGTAAAATCGAAGTCTTTTTTATCCATTATTAGCAATTTTGCTAAAATTGCACAAAAATATAATTCCTGCCATAGCCACAACTGTGTCAGAGGCAGTGTTCACAACAGCCTCTCCTATGCATGGGTTGTGACCCATAAGGCAGCCTCTATGAACTGTACTATCTCACTAAGAGCAGATTGGAAATCACCAAGCTATGCTGAAAGCTTCAACACCCCTGCCAATAGTACTAGAAACCTGAAAAATATTTGGCCTTCCTGTGATGCCATCTCAGGTGGCAGCTCAGTCTGCATCTGCCTCAACCACAAGTCTATAAATCTGAGGCTCTGCTCTGAGTAGGATGCAAGGAAAAGATCCTTTTAAAGGTCCTTTTACCCTCTCTTCTCATGGATCGGTATTTTGAGGTCAAGTATTTTTAAATATTTATTTTTAGTATGTTAGCATATCTGCTTGACTACTTAAAATAGCTTAAGAAATATTTAGGGCACAAAAACACAAATACATTTTTAATGAAGTTCTGGAGTTACCTCCCCATCAATGACAGCAGTGTGGAAAGGTGCTGTGGTAAGTTTCTTATAGGGCTCTGATACTTCCCATGTCAAAAAGAACAAAGTTAAAAATAGCAGAACTTGAAGGTGAGACAAAGAAAAGAGCACTAGAACATCAGTAAATTTCTTCCATTTATATCTAAAAATTGTATCTTTATTTTTGCTAGTGGCCTCATTTGAGGCTACAATAAATAAGATTTACTATTCTATCTCAAGGACAGAAGTAAATAATTTACTATTCTGTCTCAAGGATAATAAATAAATAAGATTTACTATTCTAACTCAAGGAAGCTAACACCAATTTTAGCCAAGAGGATTTCCTTAACAAGATCTGCAGTGTGATGGAGAAAACTGATTAGGAACCCAATCAGAAATTAGAAACTGGATTGTATTCTATCAGCTTCTGTACTCTGGGCCTGGTCTCTTCTGGCATACATTTTTTGCATGACTAGTAATTTCACAGCTTCTTTGTTAAGTTATTCCAAATTTATATTAACACTGTGGAAGCCTCTAGTAATATTTCTGCATGTTTTCCTACTATGTTGAGACAGGGATGGAAAGTTAGGTGCAAATAAATCCACCACAATGAAACCATTAGCTCCCAATATGGAAAGATTTCTATACCTAACTCATCCTTGTCCAATTTCCCCTACACAGAAAAAACACATTGTACCCCTTTTCTAAAATCTCCTTCACTTAAATGGCACCATGCCTTCACAGGGAAGCAGGGAGGAGGTGCAGGAAGATGACATCTTGGAGACTGCAGTATCCTCCCCTTGATTGATGGAAGTGCTCCACTGGGGGTATGACTTCAATTCTTTCCTCGAAACATGAATCAAATGAGGCCACAAGCAAATATATTTCCCTGTCAAACATTTCACTTCCTGGAGACAGTTAAGAGCTGATGTGACATACTGTGCATGGTTTATTTTTGCTTTTGGGCCAGCAAATTGCTGTACTGTTTTCCAGGCCCTTAAGCTTGGTTTGTGTTTGCTGAAAGAAGCGTTGCAGACACGCTGGCTGCGAGTCCAGCAGGATTTCTAGCACACTGACTGATCCTAAGCATTCAGCTGAGGAAATGAAAGATCAGTAAACCAAATTCAGGCCATTGGTGCATGTGTTCCTCTTTACTTAAAAGAGCAGACCATGGAGTTTCTTTCATGTCATCATATTTGTTGCATCATCTAGTCTGCCTTTTAAGAAAACGAAAAGCTGATGCAATTGCCTGGCTTGTGCATACGAAAAGTAGAAACCCAGAGAACACTCATACCTCTTTTTTTGTTCCCTGGCCAACAGGCATTTAAAACCTGTGCAAATTCAAGCATCAGAATAATTTCTTGTTGAGAAAAGCAGGACGACAAGCAGTAAGTCTGGCTTACAGACACAGTGGTAATAAATGGCAGAGCTAGGAGTAGACCATGCTCTATAGATCTGGCTGTTCATTCATTGAAGTAAATGCAGCCTAAATTTCATTTTATGAATTTTATCCTAAGTTCTGTGTGGTATAGAAGGGGAAAAGTAGATGCTGGAATCACCAGTGATTTTGCTGATTTGTGGGACAGAGATCATCATCCATCTAATAACAATTTAAAGCACCTTTTCTTCTTTCAGGTTTTAAACATCCATTGAACAAACAGCAGAGTAGCATAGTTATAATATAAAATAACAGAACAAAGTTGTTTAATGACTGAACAGTCTGTCAGGGTTACCTGGATGTTGTAAGAAGCAGTCCTCTGTCTGATAGTGGCTGTGATTATTGTAGGGCATACTGCTGGCATGACAATATTAAAGAAACACTGGGATCTTCCTACTAATGTGACATTATTTTCTTTTTTAATAGATGCTACCTCCACTATTGATTTTTGTGGTACAAAATGTAGCAAAATTAACAGAACACACATTTTTGCAGCATTGAAGTACAACTACAATACAGCAAAATATTTTTGAGCACTACAATAGAGAACAAAGTACAGAGTTCAGAGGTAAAATAAAAATTGAATATTAAGTTTTTCTCTGACATCCATGTATTGAAAACAAAGGCTGATATAAAACAGTCCAAGAACCATTTAGTCTGGCTTTAGTTTTTGAGCAGCATCTCCAGATCAGGAATTGCCAGTTAGTCACATTGCCTTGTATGCATAGACATATATTTCTGAATTTTGCCCTCAGTAAATTTTTAGCAAAAAATATCATATGTAAAAGTAGATCATTCAGAACATGCAGACATAAAGAACAAGACTTCATAAAACGTAGTGAAAATATTACTACTTATACCAGTTCTGAGGTGGCTCAGTACCCCTGAAGATCTTCAAGAACTTTGCAAACAATTCTTCTCTCATTCAGTCAAGAGTTTGAATGCATAACTAGGTCAGACACACCATAGCAAGGAAATTGCTTCTTGGTAATGGTAATGCCAATGCAAATTTTCCAACACAGCAATGCCAACATGCTTTGGACTTCACCTGGGGAGGAGAAGAGGAAGTAATTTGGTCTCTACGGTGGTGTAGCCCTGGGCATCTTTGCAGACTACCTGTCATGCCAGCTGTGGAAGCAGTGGTATTTGTGAAGTGGAAACTGCTTGACACAGAAAAATATTTCACTGCTGTCATTTCCCCCCTCTCTACCTTCCTGAAGTGCAGAGAAGGAGAAATGTCAGAGGCATTTTGGGATAAGAAACTGCCTGTTTGTCTACTTTGCCTCTTTGTGTTTGACTGTTTTTTTCCTTCCAGTCCACTCTATGTTTCTTTCCACTCTCATGTGTTGTTTCAACACAGATGTCCCTAGGTGCTTAGCTGCCTTCAGCTGGTAGCTGTCTAGCTGGAGGAAAAAATAAACTAACATACAATTTTCTGAATCAATGTTATAACTGTCACACTGCTAATGTTGGCCTTCTTGTTGTTTTTGGTGTCAGTACCACCAAGTGCTTTAGAAGAATCTTTTTATTGTCTGAAAATACATAGTTTGATCCCTAAGTGCTTCTCAGTAAATCTTACTTCTGATTTCTCCATTTACTTCCCTATCTTTCACTGTTTTCCCGTCTTCCAGGGACCATGGTCATTATTTTACTTAATTTATAGTCTAGCAGTGGCCAAAATGTTACTCACCCCTGCAGCCACATTTTGCTCGGCGAGTTAAACTGTTCCTGTCCAAAAAGACATTGTAATCTAAAGCATCAAGAGGGGTTGATATCAGATTCTGTGTTTTAAATTTCATAGCCAACCCAGACAATAAAATGTGGACCAGCAGCAATACATCTATCTTCACATCTAATACACAAATAATATATTTAGGTATATTTTCCCAAATATAATGATAGACACATTTGTACATGTTTAATATGTCCAGATAAGACCATTTCATAACAGCCCTATCTTTTATCCTAAACTCATACCTCCAGGTGAATATTGTTTTGACATTCATAAATTATGATTTAGTAGCTATTGATGTAAGAGTAGCAATGAGAAGTTTAGAAAGCCAACAGGGTACAAACTATGCCAATAACAGAACAGTGCTGCTGACATCTCTATAATATAATGGGGAAGTACACTTAAAACCAAATTAACCTCTTAGAATTTTCATGAGCAGAAAAGGATTTAATTAAGGAAGTCAAGGTTCCCTTCCAGTTGCTCCTTCCAAAAAAATCTGGAAAAAAATTGATCTTCGACCTTTATTCGTAAAATGAATTCTACATCATATTTCTGCATATAGCTCTCTAAGGGGAATCAAGTTTACACTTCCCTCCCAATCCAAACCATAACAGTGCTTAATTAGGTGATAATTTATGTAGTACTTAGCATGAACGTTTGACACTTGCTGAAATAGGCTGCATGAGTGTACATATGTTATCACCTGACTACATCAAGCAACAGAGCCTATGCACTGGTCAGGTATCTTGGGCTTTATGAGGTATCAAGTAACATTTATAATCCTGTTGTGCCTAAATTTCTATTAGGTTGGACCTGTCTCCAGCACCCATTAATATATATGTCTGTATGCAGTTAAAGCACTGATTATAAGATCTTCAAAACAACAGCAGAAAAGGGAAACAGATGTCAAGACAATCTGCAACAGGGCTGTCCAGAACTGTGTCTCTCTGCTCAGCTTTAAGTGCACAGCTGACAAACATTTATTTTTTGCCCATCCAATATAACTAAAAACATGGAACTGAGCTCTTTTCCTACCAAAGTTATACCCTGAATAATTACAACTGTACAAATCCAACTTCTTTTAGAAATTGTATGGAGCATTTTCATACAAGGCTTTTTTCTCTACCCCTGCAGTCATACTGTTTTTTAAGTTGAATAGCAACATTTTGATGGAGCTGCTATTTTTTAAAATGATAGATCACTTTGAACACAGTTGGCACATTTTGCTTTGCGTAGTCAAAGCTTGACTCAAATTGTACAAGATTTGATAAGAAACTAGACATTAATTCATAAATTTTTCTCTGCTGTGCAGCTCGAATAAGCAACATGTAATATTACATCCCTAGTCTGGAATCAAGGATGCTGAGCTACCTTGAACATGTCTAAACAGAGACTTGCACCCACTTTTCTAGTTATACTTTCCTTCTCTCTACCTAGTAGCAATTAATGGTATCTCAGTGCTGTGAAAATAAACTCAGATCTTACATACACAACATGTTCACCATGCAAGCATGTGTCATAAAGAGATAAATTAAGAAGTGCTGATTAATTGTATTCTACTTTGGTTCACATTTATTTATTAGGTTTCTTGCATCAATTTTGATATTCCTATTTACATTTACTAACAATCCCATTGTTTATGAGAATAGTAGAGACAGTGTAATCCTTCGTACTGTTATTTTGCAAATTTCAGAAATCTCTAGAATATCAAGAAAATACAATCACCATCATACTTCCTGTGTTCTGCTGAGTTGTAACAGTGTGGTTACAGTCTGGTTAACATTTTGTTGATTTATTTTTTTCACAGAGAGCTATAGGTCACCCTCTAAAAAACTGCCATCACCATGGAAAGAATCTAAAATATAGTGAAAAAAAATGAAATCAAGATGTTTAGACAATCAAATTAATGTGATGGTATCTTTTCGAATAACTTTAAGTGTGGTTAAAACACCAGAACTCCTCCACTACTCCTCTAGCAGAATATTAAGTGTATGAAAGGATTAAAAACAGCTTGTAAGTAATAAATAGTAAATAATTTCTATTTTCTTTCAAAAATATACATTTAAATGTACTTCAGAATTTTTTACCAGTCTTTGCTAGCTATCTATTTATGGTTAAGTTCCCTGTAGTGTTTTAAGACATATGATACTTAAGCACCTGTATTTTTGGTAGCTTAATTAAAAATGTAATCCAAATGCAAATTAGCTTAATGTAAATTGTATTGCTGTGTCATAGTTTAACCCTAGTCAGCAGCCAAACCTCACTCCTATCAGCAGGATCAGGGACTGAAACAGAAGGGTCAAAGCTGGAAAACTTATGGGTTGAGATAAAGACAGTTCAATAAGGAAAGCAAAAGTTGCACAGGCAAGCAAAGCAAAGCAAGGAATAAATTCACTGCACCCTATGGGCAGGCAGGTGCTCAGCCATCTCCAGGAGAGCAGGGCCACATCACACATAACAGTGACCTGAGAAAAATGCCATCACTCAAAGCGTCCCCCTCTTCTTCTTTCTTCTCCCCACTTATACATACTGAGCACAGTTTCACATGGTCTGGAATATCCCTTTGGTCAGTTTGGGTCACCTATCCCAGACTCCTTCCAAACTCCCAAGTATACCCAAATTTTTTGCCAGTGGGGCAGCACAAAAAGAGAAAAGGCCTGAGCTCTGTATAAGCCCTGCTCAGCAGCATGTTTATTATCAGCTCTGTGTTCAGCACAAATCCAAAACACAGCCCCATACCAGCCACTGAGAAGAAAATCAACTCTACCCCAACCAAAGCCAGCACATACTGCACAAGTTTATTTCATTAACCAACAGTGGTGCTGGTTATGATATAATTGAACTCATCATCCATTTTAACAAAGGCAAAAAATACTTAATGAGTTTGCTGATTTTTGTCGCAAGTTAAACATTTCATAGTAAGTCATCGGTTTTTGAAGAAGGAAAATATTTATTGAACCTTGTGTTTCCACCTATAGACTTCACTGACCTGTCTTTCCCCAGCAAAATAGGCAGAATGAATGGAGGATAGCCTTGAATGTAGTGACCTCGTGACTTACAGACCCCTGACTTTGATTCTGAAATTCCTGCAACTCCAATTCTGCTCCAGACTGTCCCTAGCAGGGTCTGGTTCTCCAACAGCATCGTTTTTCACACTGTGCAATATGATGCCATACTGTTTTGACTACAAAACAGACCCGTGTTCCACTAGGCTAAGTAATTTTAAAATATGCAGGTCAACATTGAATTAATCCCAGCATGTGTCCTTGGATATCTTCTTCTTTACAAATCACAAATTACTGAGAGGACTAGCAAGCTAGAGTTGTAGCACATCACCAAGACACTGTCAAGACCACTTTGGTTTGCTCTTCTCAGTTACTAGCCAAAAGGCAAAAGGGAAATCCAGCTACTGATGCAATTCAAGGCAGAGCAGACAGTCCCTGGATTTTTTAAATAGTTATTCTTGAAACTGATTCTAATTTTGCAGAGTATCTGTGAATAGGGAAAGACAGAGGTTTAACTTTTTTCACCACCTATCAGACTTCTTCAGATCTGTTCCCCAGACAGACAAGGGAAACTGGGTTATTCCTCAGTCTAGACAAAGAGCCTGAACTTCACCAGGCTAAAAAAAAAAATTTAAAAAAAATTAAGAAAACAGCTACTAGGAAGAGTGTTGAGAAGCAATGGCCCATTTATATTCTGTCTACAACTTAGCATCAGACCACAAAGCATATAATTCCAGGGGACTCAATTCAAAGCAAAATGTTTAAGCTTCTGCACTGAAGAACTTTATGCACAGCCAGAGAAAACAGAGAACAACAACTTTCCACAGTGTTTAGCTGCTTTGCTTGTGCTTCCATGATACAGAGGCCAAGCATACAGTAATTTTAACTGAATCAAGTCCAAGACTTGTCTAAGTGTATCCATTGAAAATGAAACCGACCTTGGGGAGAAAGAAGAAATGGCAGAGCAGTGAAAACATCTTGTGCCTTAAGGACAAGCATAGAGAAAGTAGCAGCAGCTCATGCCTCGTCTCAAAATAATAACTAGGGTTATTATTTACCAGACAGAAATGACCTTTCTTCTTGCACAGTAAGTCTTTGGTGCCAGCAAAGGCAGACAAGGTAACTAAATAAGTATTCAAAGAGAACAGGAGTGAGTATTCAGGACGATGCTAGCATGACAGGAAACAAGAGCAAGAGATTCTCTTGCTCCTTCTGAAATGGAAAGGATGATTTATCATAGGCAACTAAATAAGAAAAACAGTGTATGCCAACAGAGAGCAATTGGTAGAACTTCTGGCAAGAATAGGGATATTGAATTAGTAATTATGATAATGGCTTTATTTTATATTCTAAAATTATCCTTGCTGCCCTCAAAGTATCATTTATATAAAAAACATAAAATAGTGTTAAGAACCTATAGTCAAAATTCCCCTCAAGCCTACTTGTCCATTCCCAAACTTAAAAAAAAATTACAAGGCAACATGTAGAACACTCTTATTTTCCAACATTTGTCTAACAAGTGGACAGACTATATTACTCATTCAAAGAATCACCTCCCATGAGTTATGTCTCTTTCTACTTCACTCTTTTTTTTTTTTTAATTGGTGCATAAATCTTAAAGGTATCTATCCTACATTTTCTTCTTTTCTCCTCCTTTGTCAACCCCTTTTCCTCTCTGCCCCTTTCTCTTACAGGAGGTTCATATAACTTACCTCTTCTTTCCCCTCAAGAGAAGGAACAGTGGAAAAAGAGAGAAAAATCTTCCTGTATTACCTCTTTTCCTAGATTCATTGGCTTGGCTGGTAAGGGAGCAGGAGCACGTGTCATGAGCTACCAAAGAGCTCACACATCTCAGTACCCATGAGCATGGAAGAGCCAGTCCCACTGCAGTGTGCCACAGCAGTTAAACCCAGCTCTTAATAAAGATTCTGATCTGCTGAAAAATTCTGAATACTCGAACAAATACAAATATGGTTCATTTTCACAGGTTTTCCTTTAGTGATTAAGTTTTCCTTATGTCCTTTCTCCTAATTATATTTTTTCAAAGCATGCCAAAGAGTAATTCTGCATGACAGTTTTATCACCTGCATAACATTTCAAATGAAATGTTTTATTGCATTTGATGTTGCTTAAACACTTACCATATACTCTTCAGTCATACAATTTTCAATATGTTCTGACTATATTAAAAAATATTTAGTAGACAGTTGGGATATGTGCAGGTTTTTTCCATTTTTAAGTGTTTAAGTGGTAATAAACATATAGTATGGTGCAAATATATTTTATATATATATAGTTCATGTGTTGTTAAGAATAAATTTTTTGCACTGCCATAGTTAAGCTTGTCACATTTTCCATTGCAAACTTAATTTTAGGATTTATAACTTCTCCATAAAGTATGTTCTTCGGTAGGAAATCTGACATTTAATTCCCCAGCTGAAAAGAAGAGGTGGGGTTTTTCCTTACAAAAAACCAGATTTATAAAATAATAGTTTAGCAAACATTTGTAGTAGTCAGAAATGAAGTGACAAAAAAGCCTTTGCAGCTTGGATTCCTTTTCTAAGACTGCTAAAAACGCTTAATGTAAAAAATTTCCAAATCTGAACTGGAACATAAACACATTTTTTTATTCTAACCAAAAATAAGAGCTTTCCAATATCAACTACTACTGATTAGTTTGAAGAACTTTTTGACTCCACCACAAAGCAAATGAAATAGTATTGGTTCATTGTCTGTCTAGATCACTAATAATTTCAGCAGTCGAACACAACAGCCCAGATTAATTAAAACATTTTGATCTTACCAAATTAGAACTAATACAATAATGATAACCCATCTCTGACTCTGTGCTTTAAGTGTTACTTCTTATACCTTTTTGCTACTCTACAATCCATATAAAACAGGATTTTTTCTTCACCTCTAAAAATTTTATACTAAAAACATACTGCTTGCCACTATTTCTGTTTCTAAACAGAACAAAGTAGAGTACAAGACAAATCATACAAAATGAAAGCCTAGATGAAATTGAAAACTCAGATGGTTTCTTGATATTTTGTAAGTCAGTATATTTTTCATAAAGCAATAATATGTGAGTGAGTCAAGTGTCAGAATTCTAACCTTGCAGCTTTCAGGTTCAGGCCTATGCATGATAACTGCTATTTTTATAAATATTATATAGCCTTATTTTCAGTTTCTCACATACTTACTGCCAGCAGTTTTCCTCAACTACAGTGCTTTCCAGATTAATCTATCTCTGCATTGCCAATTTTCATGACCTTTATTGCAAGTCACCCAACAAGTGTTTTCTCCAAGTTCTTTTTTTTTATTTCCTGAGCAGTAAGATTCTTTGCTTTCATTCTTTCCAAACATGACAGTATGGTTCACAACTTCGTTTAAAAAGAAAAAAAGGTTCAAAAATGCCCTGATTTTGAGCCTTTAAAAGACAAAACAGGTCCTATATTTATCATATCAAAAATTCCCCAAACTCATGACATTCCAGACTTGATTGATGATTTGTGAATACTTTCAGGTTAGCCATGCTCTACTGTATGTTCCTCAAATTCCTGTCTGACCACTGCATCCACCAGCTACTTGGTCTTTGATCTTTCTTCCACAAATTTCACCCAACATTTTCATGTTTATAACTGAAATGAAATAGCTTTTTCTTTGACTCAGGACTTTGTTGTACCTATATGCTTGCTAAACTTTAAAATGGCTCCCATAGTCTATGGTTGCTCCACTTCATGTGGATTACTAAGCAGGAACTGTGGATTTTGTTGTGCTTTTTGTCATTTTTACATTACAAAGAAATAGTATATAAACTAACAGAGCTGTGTTTTGTTCATGGAGATGAGCCCAGTTTCCCTATTTTGTTAGAATCACATTTTTCTTTAGTTTCTCCCTGTGTGACATAACTTCCAACTCACACAATGTTTACATTCATTTTTGCTTTTCCTTCTGGCCTCTAACACCAGGAAATCATTTATTAATTTACTAACAAAAGCACAAAATGTTTTAAAATATGTACTAAGAAAATGAAACACTTTCTAGGAAGGCAAGACTTGTTCATAATTTAATTTTACACTGTTGGAGGTCATCCTCATATGGGATGTTGAATTTCTAATGAGACCTGACAAACATGAAGTAGAACACCAGAAGAGATTTAGCCTACCAATTACACATCACAAGCCCTTAATTTCCTTATTTTCCATTATATGCTCATGGAGCATGTTTTATTTCTAACCAACCATAGTAAGTGTATATTATTCCGGATTTAAAGTCAAATTTCTGAGTGCTGCCAAAGTTGCAGTTCAAACTAGCCATGTGGTCAATAAAGAGCATCTTGTTTTAGTATTCTAAAAATTCTTTAGGGAAGCAATTGTTTAGAAAAAAAAGCAACGTCTTATGATGGAAATGCCTGAAGGAACATATCTGGCCATGGGCAAACACCAAAACAAATGTCATACCACTAGTTGTAGATAATTTGTGTCCTTAATAAATACAGACTAGAAACAGAATTAACACTTCTTACTTTGCACATGGAATTAAGTCACTCAGCTTTATTCACAAGAATATTGTTCGGACTGCTTCAAGTTACACGAGCAAGATTCCTTTGCCATGGATGATAAAGAGGCACTTCTAGGAGTTGGGATCAAATCACCATCCATCTCCCACTTCTTGGGCCATGCCTTAAATATACTGCTATTAAAAGAAATATCAGCAGAGTGGGGATTAGCAGCAATATCGTTTCCTCTCTTAAACTCTTGAAATACAGACTTTTGTCTGAACAGTGGAAGTCTACAATTTGACTACCCATCTGAGCCATAATAGTCCTCATCACACGTGTGTCTCTGCAAAGCTGTCTACAAAACATTGGAGATATTACAGGTATTTCTAGGTGATAGTGTTTGAGAGCAGGGAGCTCAAACTGCTGGCCTAGTGTCAGAAACCCCGGGCTCCACTTAGGAGCTGCTTAGAGAATAGTGTTCACCAGAGGTTTTCTCCCAGTGGGGCAATCCCTTTTTCAAGAGAGAAAGGAGAAAGTTTGGCCTAAACCACTCTTTAAACTGCTTCTCTCTACACACACAAACTGTGAAACTAGGAGTGAAATATCAGCCGAGAAATAGGCTTTTTGGCTTTGAAATACCACATCCCAAATCAACAGCTTGTGGAAAAACAGAAAATAAATAACTTAATTAAAAAGAAAACAAAATCAT
Source organism: Acridotheres tristis (assembly GCA_037013685.1). NCBI lineage: Eukaryota > Metazoa > Chordata > Aves > Passeriformes > Sturnidae > Acridotheres > Acridotheres tristis. The sequence goes on along the minus strand of CM072888.1, from coordinate 58,059,735 downwards.
TGACAATGGAACCACATTGGTTTCCACCAAGTAAAAGAAGGTATCTGTGACATGATTTTATACAACCATAATGAGAAAGCTTACTATTATTAATTTTTTTACTGTATTATACACTTTAAAGAGTCATGAAGTATTTACACAGCATGACTGCACTTTTATGTCTCCGAGGGATTACTTTAACACAATCCAAACAGCTAAGTGTTAAGGCTGATCTATCACTAATTCTTTACAAACCACAGATTTAGCTTTAAGAATGAGAAGACAATTTATTCTCATTCCCTACCCAAAAACAATTCTTTGGCTTTTAAAGACTGATGATTAATATACGGAAATATTTGTCCTCTCCTTGTCTCTTCTTTCCCAGCACTATCATCTATCACAGCTATGATGAATTTAGACTAAAGCAAGTCTAAATGAAGTGAGAGGAAAGGTAGAACTTCTTGAAAAATAATTAGTTCTAAATTCACCAGGAAAGAGAATCTAGGTTTTGTTTCCTATGAAAAACATTAAAAGAACTTGTGGACATACAGTAGGATGCGAACTGTAATAAATCATACTCTTAACTCTGCTATTTGTCTTCTTTAATTTTCCATTAGTGAAAAAATGGTTCATTTTTCCCTTTGGAGAGCTACAAACTACAGAATTTACAACTATTTAACAAGAAATAACACTAGGGAAAAAAAGAAATACCAGAGTTGTTCCACTTTCTCAAATAAAAATTTTATCCAAATATCATACTCATTTTCAGACAAAAAAAAACAAAAAAAAAAACCAAAAAAAAAACAAAACAAAAACAAAACAAAAAAACCCCCTGAAGTATTTGGGGTGTCTCTGTAGTTTTTAGTCTTGTAAATTCACACTGACTCAAGTGGAAGTTTCCCTGTAAGAGGACTGGAGGGAAACAGAGGGAGGACCTCTCCTTTAGACTTCAAAAATGTTGGTCTTGCACATTCTTCTCCAAAAATGTAATGTGCAATACATTTATTTATATTAGTAACCAAGAAACAATATTTATTTTGGAAGACACTGGGTTTCATTACTGTGAGCAGAAATGTGGTATTCACCCACAGCTCTGGGCTGGGCACAGAGGGAAGGTAGTTTCAGGGCATTCTGAACTGGCATTTCCCAGTGGAGTTGTCTGCACTGTCATAACATGGAGGCAACACAGCAACCCCTCTGCATAGCCACAGTCACGCTGTCAGGCAAACTCTGCCCCACCTGAAAATAATAGAAATATGGGTCCTCCTTCGGGGTCTCATTCCATAGGAAAAACCAGTATCAAAAGGTCTTATTTGGAGAGGGAACCCTCATTTTTCTTCCTCCTCCATGCCTCGTAGCCTCTTGACCTACAGATTTCTAGATGGAAAAAGTTATGTTTTTCTGAAGTTGAATTTTGATATAAAACATAGTAGTACAATACTGCCAATCCCAAGCATTCAGAAACCATGAGTCAGACACCAAAAGTTATGAGACTGGCTGGCACTTCAAATTTAAGAAGAAAGTGTCTTTTATTTTGTTAGTCTACAGTGTGGTCACATTTTAAGCTTCTGCTGGCAACCATGAAAGCAGACACTGAAACAATGCATTATTTATTATTCTGAATGAAATTGCATTGTTATGTAATACTTGATTTTAGCAGCTCAGGCACTAAGAAAACTAGATGTTGCATGACTAGTTGTAAAAATCACCCAATTTGGCAAGTTATTAGTTGTGCAGTTACGGTTTGAACATTTTGGCACCCATGACTTGATGCTGATTTCAAAATATCTACTGATATGAGTTATAAAGACATCACACTATGCTTCTATTCCTGGTGACATGAAAAGAGTTAATAGTCTGTATCCCAAAAATGACAGCAAATCACACCTTTTACTCTTTGAAATAATCCAAAACCACATATCAAGTCAATCTTCATGCGTACTTCTGAGTGGTTTCTACTGCAAGCCTTATGCCAAGAATACCCTTGTGATTTGAATTCTAGATTGAGTGAAAAATGCCTCACTCAGATCCAAACAAAATCTCAGAGAAACGTTCCCTTCAGACTTGTAATCTTGTGATTTGTGCAAGAATGCTGGGGGTTTGGGTCATAAACCCAGGAAAGACAAATTTATAGATTTCTGTCCTGCAATCAAAATCCTAAACAGAAACCCTTGACTAGATTTAGCCACAAATCTGCAATATATAATTTTTATATTACATATATAAATTCCTGGTCTTCTTCTGAACCACTTACTACAGAGAAATATTTCATGATTCAGAACCAATGTTGAGAGTCAGATGACTGGATTCACTCCCTTTATATATCTGAGAAGGCTCACTTTTCCAATCCCATGACATTCCCGTTAGAGAGTGGGAGACGGCCCAGAAGTGACCAATCTTATTTTCAGAGCTGGGTAAGTGAGAATGCCAGCTGTACCGTGATTTTACTGTCACTGTTGATAAGTACAACATAGACTGTAGGAGTACATCACCATAAATGATTCAAACTGGCTCTAATGCTGTTTTTCTGTGGGCACTGGGCTCTACTAGAGGAGCACTGCTAGCACTGCACACTGGGCTGGTTGCAGAACTGGAATCCAGTATATGCTGCTGTCAGAAAAATACTGAATTTTGCAAAAGTGGGAAGCTGCCATGCAGAGTGACCATCTGACATCTGTAATAATTCCCATGGGAAAGCCAGGGTCCAGCTGACAGATCCGTAAGAAACACTCACAGAGCCCAAGAAGTAGATCTGGCAATGGTTGGATCTTGTATTCATTCAGTGCTTATTGCAATGTCATGCTACTACTACCTGGAAGAAAACCAAACATACCATTTCTACTTTTTAATAGCATAGATAATGCAAATTTACTTATTGCATTAAATTTGATTTAACCATCTTTTTATCAGCTTATAAACACTGAAGCTGACAGTTAGTCAGGCATTAACCTATTGTCAGGACTCCATAATTGTCCTTTGGTCTTTCTTTATTTTTGCTCCAGGAGTTTTTAGTTGCTCTTCAGCCTCAAATCAGTCAAGATCCCTCATTTATCTGCACTCCTCCTATATACCTTCCCCCAGTTGTCATCACTGGTCAGGCAGGTTAGACAAATGAGGAAGAGGCATACCTTATCTGTGAGTTTGAGCCTCTGTGAGACATGATGCTCACAGGCATTGAGTCCTGGCCTCCCCTACCCTGTCTCACCCTTGATGTGACTGACCCTGCCCCTCTTCCAAACACAGCTCTAGTGGTTCCCTAACCAAACCTCCTCTTCTCTTCTCTTCTCTTCTCTTCTCTTCTCTTCTCTTCTCTTCTCTTCTCTTCTCTTCTCTTCTCTTCTCTTCTCTTCTCTTCTCTTCTCTTCTCTTCTCTTCTCTTCTCTTCTCTCTTCTCTTCTCTTCTCTTCTCTTCTCTTCTCTTCTCTTCTCTCCATTAGTCTCTTCCTTTGACCTCTGATTTCATGCCCTGGTCTGACCACGTTTTTCTGTTTATTTTCCAGCATCCATTTGTGGTTCTGGTGTTCCTTTACCCCATTATTTTCTCCTCCAACCCCTTTAATTAGGTCTCCCCTTACCATCATATCCAAATGTAGCCTGGCATCACCCTGTCAGCAATCTAGACACACCTTTTATGATGGATACTAGAGGAGGAAGAACCGCAAGAACAAAAAAGAGTTCACAAATAGGAATTCCTCATGGCAATCACTACTCCCAACTGTCTACAGTGGCAGCTGCTGCCCCTGCTCTGCCTGCTCTGCCCTTTCCCACAGAAAGAGGCAGATCCACCAGGAGCCCATTGGTCCAAGTTCATTCAGTGCATCAAGAGAAAACTAAATCTGCTAACCTCTCTACTTCTCAATGGAATTCAATTACTCTACTTAAAAGTCAATATGATTATTTAAAACTTTGTTTTAAATTTGATTTTGATATTTTGATCTGACTATAGGTTCCTCAGGGCCTTTCCAGTCAAGTAATTAACAGGATAACATGCCCCACTTAAAGTCTTTGTAGCTGCAGTCTTATTCCTTGCTATGAAAAATTACTTTTGGATCAGACTCTAGACAATCTTTTTTGATTATTTATCTAAAACTAAAAGCAGGAAATGATTCATTTGATTTCTGCCAATACTGGAGAGTTGCCACTTTTAGCTCAGGAAGAGTAGGCTTCCTTTGGCAGCCTTTGCTTGCATGATGATGAATGAAGTTCTATGTTTAGTGCTTGCTAAAATTTTATAGAGTCTAAAAAAGCAATCTAAACATGTTATAGGGAGTGGGTAAGTTTTTTCAGATAACTATACCACAAGTTCTCATGCTGTGTCACATCAATACCTTCAATATACACATAGAGGAGGGGCTCTTTCCAAAATAAGATCTTTAAATACTTGAAAATGCACTATTTGTCATAATAAGCAAATCATTCCCCCAAAGTGAATACACATTAACAGTTACATTACATAGAGGAAAACATAAATGCCTCTCCTTGTCTTAATGATATAGCACCCAGATTGCATGCAGTCATTTGTCACAAAAAGCTTAGACCACCATGGAACAAGCAGTTAAACAGCACAATAAAACCTACTGTAGACCTAACCAGCAAATGCTACCTTCCCGATGAACAAAAAAGTCTTAGAAGTCTTGACAATATAAATATTTGTCTGTACTAAGAGTTATAATAATTCAATCATGATGCTCTAATTGTGGGGAGGGAATTAGGCAGAAATGATGCATTTATACCTGATGAAAGTATCCAAGTATCCTTTCAAAAATAACCATAAATTTTACATAAATTGGTCTCACTGGATGGCGCTTGTCATTCAGACAAACTTATTTTCAAGATCTGAATGCAAACAGACATGTTTGAGTAATTCAGGATGTTTTTACAAATATTTTGTTCTCAAATTCAGTGTCCTCAACTTCCTTCTCCCCTGGCTTTGTTCTCTCCTTGCATACTACCTACCTTTGTGATTTGGTGGAGCATTTCTCCCCAGAGTCTCCTTTGATAACTCCCCAACAGGATTCTGGAATGGCATGTTCAAGTGAGCCAGTTTTCATGTTGAGAACAGTTCCCTCATTCATGTACCTTCTCTACCTCCAAGTGTTCTCAGATCTGGACGGGTGCTCTCAGAAGATTTACACCTCTGTGAAGACTGCAACTCCACTTGGTATTCACTGTGCTTGGGATCAGACTTTAGTCAGGAAGATACCCTTGAACTAAAGGTACTTTTATATACGTATATGATTTAAAGAGTATTGGGCATGTATTAGAACAGGAACAACGTTGTTTTAACTATTTTACAGAGTTATAGGTAATTGGAGGGCAAATTAATATTATCATTTACACTCTTCCATTCACAGTGAGCAAATAGGTTGCCTCAGGAATATAAATGGTTTGGAATATTAGCCTATTTTTGTTATTTCATGAAAGTAGCCTAAATATCTGTGGTTGGTTAAAGATTTTGCCTTTCCTTACCTCACCTGTGGTTTTTTTTCCACATGAAGATTTACTTTGCACTTTGCTTAATGACATACTTTCCAAAATTAAAGTCTCTCCAGGACAAATAATGTACAATGGGAGTGACTTTAATTCTGTAACTACTACTATACCTCACTAAAGTTCATTCTCACACAGAAAACTGGGGAAAAAGAATGAAAACGTACACAGAGAATGATAACAGCTGCATATTGATAATCCTACCCTACTTCCTTTAAAATTGGCTGTGGACCCTAGCCAGCTCCTTTGGGTAGTGTATAATTTTTAATAAAGGGTCCTGTCTTATAAGCTACATGATACTTTGTATCATACACATTTGAGGCTCCCAGTTCAGAGAGCTTACGTTATTCTACTTTCTTTTAATCTGCTCAAGAAGCATTTGCATTCCTGGAATAAACCGTCACTGGTATCAACTTTGAGGTGTGCTTCTGAGAAATCATTAAATAAAAAAAAATAATACTAATGGAATAGGCCAGGATTAGTAAAAGATAAATCTGTGGGGAGTCAGGATGCAAACTTGGGAAAATGGACAGTTCAGCTAGGGCCACATGCAAGGCCTATCTGGTGCTTTGATTTCAACCACAGGCAATATTGAGACAAAATACAGATAGTGGATCATTTTAACTGTCATTCCACTTCAGTATCATTCTGCTCTGCAACAGCCAGGTACAAACAATCTCAAAGGATTTAACTTTCCATTCAAAATGTACATCATCTGCAATTCTATACTTTTACAATTAACGCACTTTTTCTATGTCTTTTTTTAAAATTTCCCATATGATAGAAAGAACTAGGGTCATACAGAAAATATTAGATGAAGTAAGTTGGCCCATATATTACAGATAAAAAGATTTGACTTCCATAGTTGTATTTTAGAGGTTAGGTAAATAAGGAAATTGAGACCTAAAAAGTGATGATAAAAATGAAAAATATAGAGAGGACCATGTTTTCAATGCGAGGACAGATAGTCTAAAAGGACAATTTAATATTTAAATATCACTCTTTCTTCAATAGTTTAATGTCTATTTTAGATTTAGGGATTAATGTAGAATCTCTTCAAATATATGAGAGCTTTGCATGTATCATAAAACAAACTGTAAAGGGGTAAAAATTAAATTTTTAAGAAAGCCTTCAGTGTCCACCTTTATGACCCTCAGTCTCTCAGCTCTCCTCCCAATGGAGAAGGCAAGCACTCTCTGCCAATGCATATATAAGACTTTTATAAGTGGACAGGATCCAAAAGGCTTTGTCCTGTTTCCCACTGTGTACATTTTCAGATACTGTGTGGGCTACATGGGATTTCCCTCTGTTCTGTTGCTGAAAAATCAGAAACACTCACCTCTGTGGTATGCAGACTGAAAAATCATGCAGAGTTGACCAAAGCTGCAGGTGGACTTATGGCCATTCCCCACTGATTGAAAAACACAAACAAAATGAATGCAATGAAACCAATTGCTCCCCAAGGACTCTGATTTCCTCTCACCTCTTAACCCCTCTCTCCTCTCTGGCTGCCAGTCACTTTGAGTTTTCTCCTTCCTAATTCAAGCTGCCACAGAAGAGAGCCTTAAAGGTCTAGCCATGCATGTTTCTTTCTCACACCCGAGGCTCCCAAGCAGGACCTTCCTCAAGCTGTGTGCTGTGCATCTGCTGTCACTGTGCTCTCAAAGGAAAAGTCCTTCACAGCCCTGTTTCCATCAGAGACCAGCCTGCAGACACCTTCCACCTGAAGATCCAACACTCAGCTATGACCCCATTTTTAGGGTTATCTCAGATTGGTTCCACCTCCTGCTGAGGAAATGGGGAGTGATCACCAAAGCTGTATTCAAACTCTACATTTTCTCTTCCAAACTCTCTCGAGCACACTTCTTGCATCCTTACAATTTCAGATTTTCTCACTTAAGGTGTTCCTCCACTTCTCCCAGTGGCAGTTCATGATAGACCCATTTATTTCTCAAGAAGACAGATTGGAAGAAAGGATATATTTTCTTTGCTATTTTCCTCTTTTATGACTGAGGACAAAAGAGAACACACATATCAAGGCTGCAAGAGGCAAGCCTTGAAAAACACCTTTACTGTTCTTCCTCAAATCCAGCTTTTCAAGACATTCCTTGATGATACAAAGGTATCTACACCAAAGACCTAATCAGGAAGTTCTGTAGCTCTCTGGAATAGGAAGGAAGGAAGGAAGGAAGGAAGGAAGGAAGGAAGGAAGGAAGGAAGGAAGGAAGGAAGGAAGGAAGGAAGGAAGGAAGGAAGGAAGGAAGGAAGGAAGGAAGGAAGGAAGGAAGGAAGGAAGGAAGGAAGGAAGGAAGGAAGGAAGGAAGGAAGGAAGGAAGGAAGGAAGGAAGGAAGGAAGGAAGGAAGGAAGGAAGGAAGGAAGGAAGGAAGGAAGGAAGGAAGGAAGGAAGGAAGGAAGGAAGGAAGGAAGGAAGGAAGGAAGGAAGGAAGGAAGGAAGGAAGGAAAAGACAATCTGAGCTCACTGAAAATCTTAGTTGCTCACATCAGCTGGTGTAATCACATTTCATAGTCACTTATTTACACAGTTTAGTGCAAATAAAATTCTGAAGAAACAATTCAATACTAGAAATGTTGTGTGCAGAGGTATGTTAGATAATGTATTAATGAAAAAGAATATCTATCACATCAGGTAAGTAGATTATTAGCAGAGTTTTCATATTCTAGCATGCATGACCATACCCAATGGGATTGCATAAGGTGTATTAGAAGACAGATTCTGTGTGCTCTGTATATCCAGCAGTTAAAGATAAAAACTGAGGAAATCCAATCATTTTTGGTTCCTTCAGGAATATTTTTGTAGGGTATAAAATATTTTCCAGAATAGAGGATTAAACAGAGAGCAAAACATCTCAAACATCAGAAACCTCATTCAGCTGCATAGCATTTTGAGAAGCAGCTTCCTTCTACAACCAGCAGCTATAGAAAGATCTTAAAAATAAATAGAAAAAGCATTTTTGCACTGATGACCTTGTCTGAGATTACATCATGTCTCAGTTACCATGAATGCTGGCTACAGCTTTGGTTTCTGTTGCGTCTACTTGGAGATACATTTCTGTTCTGTATCAATAGCATGTCATGTGTGTTTGAGCCAGGGAAGATTTGCTTCTTACTTCCACATTTACTGTCAAAACACTGGACCAGGAACCTGTGTTTCAGAGAGACCATTTCCTTTGCTGATGGATCTAGCACAACAAAACAAGTTTTCTCAGCCTTAACAAAAGGACAGGATAAGGGTTAATTCTGTGTGTACTAGGCTATGTAGACATGCATAACCACTCCACCCGGGCATAAATGACACCAGCTGTAGGGGCAAACTGTATCTACAATGTCCTACCTGTACACTAAAGTTACCTCTATAAAAGCAATTTCATGTCGTATTTAGCTACTTTCAACTACAATATACAATTCTTAGCTAGAATAATGATGAAAAGAAACAGTGCCTCCTACGGTTTTTTGTCTTATACATTTGTCATCTATCCTCTCAAGTTCATTAGGAGTTAGGCAGATACAGCAGACTGCTGAATTCTGGATTTCTTATGTTTTCTATTACCTTGCTAATGTATACATTTCCCTCAATGGGATGAAAACAAATATTGGGAGAAAGACGTAGATGTGCAACCCATAAAAGCCATTTTGGGAAGATAGTAGCTATGACATCATATTCTTCTGCAGTCAGCAAATATTTCAGTAGAGTGAAAAATATTTACTCTACCTGAGACCAGAGGGTATCTATTTATTGCCTTCATTGGCAATAAATTGGCTATATATGTGTCTCTTTACATGCTAAACAAGTTCTCCCACTGCAACCTGCTCGGTGAGATTAATGCTTTTAAACTCATATCCTGGTATGTATATGCTGCTGTTTCACTGATAAACTCAGACTAGGAAAATTCAGGACAAGGTCAAAAGACAAAGAAAAATTTATGTCTGGGAAGAGATAGACATTACCTCCATAACAGCACTAGAGGTGAACAGTCAGTTTTGGGAAAATGCTGAAGGACTGATCAATCATATACATGGGGCCTGAACTCATTGTTTAACTGAGGTTTCCAAATTTCTCAAAGCCTGAAAATCTCTTTACTTTCTCCTTTTAAAGTAATTTCTGATTTTTTTTTCTTTTTTCAATTTTTTTTTCCTGACTACAGAAACATTTAGACCGAGGAGAACAGTAGGGTGATGTAGGGTCAAAGAGCTCTTTTCCAAATTATTCTGCAAATGACTAAATTCACCAAAATTCTTTAAGATATTCCCGGTTTATTGAAAGCTGTTCTGTCTGTAGCTCTAAAATGGAGGATATGGATTCCTAGTGAGAATGCCAGTTGCAGCAGAGGATTTCTCTCTCTCTTTGAAAGGATGTTTTTTCATCTCTAGTAGGGAGATGAATCTCATATTCCTCTGTTAATTTTATATTGAATTCTTTATTATGAATGATTTAACTTTTGTCTTTCTCATACGCAGAGTGAATTTTCTTTTTTCATGAATGAGATTTTTACGCATTTTTACATTCTTCTTTCAGAAAAACTATTATAGACTATTGGTATTACAGCAAACTTTATCATGATTCAACACCCCCATTGTGGTCAGGTTTGCTCCAAGCAGAAGAAAAAAGCCATCCCTGCCACAAAATAAAAGTTGTGTTTTGTAGACTTTTTTTTTCCTTTTTGCAAAAAGGGAAAGTAAAACTCCATCCACATCGAAATTGAGAATGAAGAAATCGTAATTCTTTGCTGCAATCCATGAGCCATCATTTTTATTGAAGGACAATCTGAAAAATTCTGCTTGCGGGGCAGAGTTCCTTACTCAGATTTAGATGGGTTTGTTTTTGTAGTCAGAACTAAAAGTAGCACAGCTTCATTTCTCAGACAGCTTCTCCCTCACTTTCCAGCACTCTATATTTTTTTCTCCCAATTCAGTGCTTCATTCCTACCACCAAGTCTTTCTCAGAAGAGGTTAAAAAGAGGAACTTTGGCAAGAGCTCCCATGCTGAGCATTTACTCTATAGATAGAGAGGCATTGCTGCACAAAACAGCAACAGGAAGGGTACTTTAGCATCAAAATTGACCTGAATAAAATATTTGGTTTGGGTTCCACTGCCTGCACAGGTATGGATTTCATATATTGTGACAGAAAGATAAAATTGGACAGAAATTCTTTAATAAGCTCCAACTTGTGCTTTAAATGTTGTTCTGAAGAGTGGGAACATATGGAACTGCTTTGTAGACTCTTCTGGGCTAGACATCTGTTTGCTGGCTGTGATTGCAGGGGAGTGGGTGTTCACTTCGAGTACTAACAATTTAAATAAAAGACAGAAATAAAGCATTTTCTTCCGTCAATATTGACTGTTACAATGTCCCAATCTCTAGGACTGCAGCCTGTAACTCTCCTCCCCCTTTCTCTGCTAAGTTCCTACTTGGTCACGAGCCTGACTTCTCTTTCCAACGAAAATGTGAAACTACTTATGCATGTTCAAATAGCTCTTCTCATCTGGGAATTTCAGCAGCTAGCATGGTATCATAGAGGCAATTCATGATTATGGGATTTACTGACTTCAGTATTTTCAGACATTTCCTTGTGAGGTAGCTTCCTCGTGGTAATTAAAAATCTATATATTTACAAAAAGAGACCAGCAGTAAGCGGAAACACCTGAGACTTTTGCAGGCAAAGCTCATCCATCCTATGAAAAACTGCTCTTTAATGGCTGCATAAGAATCCATATAACTTCAATATTGCTCTTATCCTCCTGGTGCTGCTGGCACATGATTATACTTCCTCTACCTCCTTCATCAAGTGTAATCACTGTTAAAGTTACTCTGGAGATATGCTTGGCAGCTCTAGGATCCTGATGTGAAGCTGCATTATATATTTTCCAGCAGTAACACCTAGGCTTGTGGGTTGGCTCCTAAAATGAATGTAGTGGCAACAGTTGGTTGTATCTGGTGATAGATGCCTCAGAGGCTGCCCTGATGTTTGATTAGACTCCACATTAGATTGATTCTTGAGTCATTTGGGTTTTTTAAAATTTTCCTCCTAACTAAAATATGAAAATAGAAATATGAAACTTAGAATGCATGTTAAAATAGCCCTTCTCATCTAAAAATTTTAGAGATTAGTATGCCATGCTAGAAACATTTGCTCATAATTTGATTTAGGTAATGATCCTCAATCAGTCTGAAAAAGATTACCAGTTGCATTAAAAGCCAACACATCCTATTGTCCAAATAAGATCGAAGAATAAACAAACTCACAAGAGATTTAAAATGTTGAATAATTCAGCAATAATTTTCATGTTGAAAATAGCACTAGCTGTTTTTCTAGCAGAATATTGAGAAGTGCTAATATTTCTCTTAAAACTTCAAAGTTAGACTATTTAATCAGATTTCCTTTGATATGTAAATATATGTCTGCATGTCTATCTCCTGCTATGAAAACAATTTCCATTCTGAAGCCACTAATTTCACCCAAGATTATCTCTTTAGAAATATAATTTGTATCAAGCTACTTCATGTCCTTGAAAGCATGTATTACATGAACAAAAGTTGTCTTGAAATAATATTTTAAAAGCTGCAAAATTGAACACTGAACTTAGCAGAATTAAGTTGATTATATAAATAATGTGTTTCCCTCTACTTATTTACTTGAATACTCCTTGTTTTCAGAGCATATGAGCTCATTGAGTACATATTTGGATGGTACCCATTGAATGTGTAACTGTTCAAAATTATATTTAATCTTTCTCTTATTTGCTACTCACTTTTCAATCCTAGATCAAAACATTTTATACCAGTGATGCCTTGAGTTTTAGCTGTTATATTTTTCAGAATCTCTGCTGCTTAGTGTGTAACTCTGAAACTTCATATTAGATGTTAGTAAGTTCTCTTCACAGGGTAGTTAGAAAAAGCAATCCCTTCCCAGCTAGAGAATCAAGGACACCTGTTACCCAAAAAGCATAAACAATGGTGAAGGGAAAGGGAACAAGCCAGGGGGCTGATACTTCATAACCTGGGGCTGTGGTTGGATAATTGACTCCAATGTGTGGATGAACCAAAGCTTATAAAAGTGTAAAATTTGTGACCAGGATTCATCTTGGATTTGATTTGGGTATAGCCCTGGCCAGGCTCTTGCACTGCCCAAGGTGTATCCTTTCAATAAATACCTATTTTATTCTTTTTGCTCTGTCCAGTCTCTGTTCCAAGTCAGCCTTTCCAGACATCACCAGTATCCTCAAAAAAATATCCAAGGAGATTTTTATTTTGCTGAAACGAATTTTGAATACCTAAGTCTACCTTGAGCACTTCTTCAGTTTTCCCTGGTTACTCAGGAGCAACTCAGAACAGGGCACCCCTCACACCTGCCTCAGCTGATGTCTGAATCCCAAGTGACCTGTACTGTGTCTGGCTGGGGTGGAGGTAGGTTCCTTCTTAGCAGCCTGTATGGTGCTGTTTAGAAGGGCTAAAACAGTGTTGATAACATGCCAGCCTTTCGCCTGTTGCTGAGCAGTGCTTGCACAGCACCAAGGCTTCCTCTTTTTCCCAATCTCCTCATGCCCTGCCCAGCAGCTGGGTTGCAGGAGCACGACAGACTGTGAGTGGGCAGCACCGATGCTGAGTCTAATTGCACAAATGGAATAGTCCAAATTGTGCAATGTCATGCTCAATAGTGAGACTGGGATAGCAGAAGGAGGAGGAGGATTTTGTCTTTCCACTTCCATGGTAGCCATCATCCAAAAAACTTTGGGCCCTGGTCTGTTTGTGGGGTTGGTGAATGATTGTGTTTGTGTCACTTGTGAGATATTTTCCTTCACTTCCTAACCTGTCTTTATCATGACTCCCAAGTTTTCTCATTTTTTCTCTACCTATTCTCCCACTTATCCTGTTAGGAGGTAGGAACTAAGAGGATGATTATGTGGGTGCTTGGCTGCTGGCCAGAGGAAAACCACCACATGAACACATTGGATTACGAGAGATCTCACAGGACTGTATTTCCAAATCTGGCCACAGGCACTTTTGCAATATCTAACCTGCACAATATTTCTACCACAGCGTGTCCCTCTTTCCTAATCCATGCTTAACCCCATCAGAGACCCTTGGAGACATCAGTAACCTTCTGTTGATCACCTTATTTGATTTCCCTTTGCATGGAGTGAAGAACTCAGTTCCTCTAAGTCGTGAGGGAACAGGACAGAATTCATTCCCTAAGAACTGGAAGCACTCCAAGTTTCACAGTATAGGCTTCAAATTGGCTCAAGTAGTCTGAGTCTCCTTCATTAAACTGAAAGCAAGATATTGTAATAAAAAATCCAGGAAAGTGAATAGGTAGTAGTATGAGTGCCTTCAAAAACAATTCAGTTTGAAAGAATACCTGTTTCAAATTTAAAAAATATTCCAATTCAAAGAGAGGTAAAAAAACCATTTAATTTCTTAGAGACAAAATAAGGCTGAATTTGAGGACTGAATTCTATTAGCTGAACCTCTTAGTACTCATGAGATCTCTAAATCCAGATATAGCTATATAATTTCATTAAATATTGGATTATAGGTGCATAACATCCACCAAACCTGGCCATGCTCACTACTCTGCAGTACAAAGACATGGACCATTAGAGATGTACAGCAAGTTATTCTATATGGCTGATTTGTATCAAAACTTTTCTCTTTTTTTTATTTTAACCGAAAGCATGAAGTGCTTTTTGAGAAAAACTGAAGTTTTTGCACTCTCTAGATCTGACTGGAGTATTTGTTACGTGCCACTTCCATATTTTGAATTTTGTTGGAAAACCACAACAAATTTTTACTGACATTCCCAATAGTCTTATATGCAGCCATTGGATCTGATTCATATCATAGCAATCATAAAAGAACCTCAAAAAATCTAGACATCAATTGCTCCAGTCCATATGAAAGTGTTTTGCAATGTATGGACTTTTACAATCCTTTTACAAACTTTTCACAAACCTTTCAAAGTAAAGTTTCTTTGTTCTCATTTTCATTTTAAAATACAGATTAATATATCAATTTCATCTAAATTTCTTTCCCTGTATAATGATGAGGCTATAAATCTAAGAGATGTCCAATACAACATGACTAATTTGCCTCCTAAACTATGCCAATAAATGAACAGTTATAAAAACTATGAGCTACTGAAAGGAAATATATTGGCAGAAATCAAAGCCAAATATTTTAAGCACTTTTTCATCATGACTAGCTCACCTGAGTCAATGTTGAGTGAAAGATAGCACTGTAAAGATGATGTACATCTACATTTTCCTTTTTTGTTGTTTGTTTTTAAAGGGGAACTCAAATTCCATACTCATAGCTCTTTTTTCTTTTTTATTTTTGTAAGTGAAACAAGAACACATAAAAGTGATCTAATGAAGGTTCTTGTCTCTGTCAAAGTATATAATAAAGAAGCAAAGTTTGCAGAAGTAAGTGATATCTTTTATTATGCCAATATTTTCTCTTCTGATGTCTTTAACTGCCATGGCTACAACAATGTTTATACAACAGAGGAAGAGTTTTGCTTATTGCCTTGATACCTGAGATATACCAACATTATTGTTGGGGGGAAGGGATAGATTCAGTATATGTACAACTATAAATAAATACTTTAATACAAAATTCCCTGTGGATTTCTGCATGCATATTGCCACTAGCACTATTACAAAACTGACAAAAGGAAAAAAACCCACTCATTTCTAGAAGCAGAGTATAGCAAAGTATTAAAAATTCCCCATATCTGAACACTCTTTTCTTTGAGGGCTTAGTGAGGTCACAGTCAGGAATATGTACAGTTTTGTATGGCATATTAATTGATCTTATAAAGGAAATGGGGCACAGAAAGACCTCCAGATCAGCAGCTTGTTTTTAAAAAATGTTGAATTTCATAGTGCTGGCTCAGAGCACTTACTTAGGAATTGCTGTACGGCAACAGAGCTGGTTTTGGTAAATAAACCAGTTATGAAGGAGGAAAAAAAGAGAACTGAGAACTCAAGCTGATGCTGAACAGCATGAGTGTGAAAGTTCAGTCAGTGCACAGAGTGCTGTTTCTTCATATAAAGAAGAAACCAGCACATGGGGAAACTCTCTGCCCATCAAAGCACTTCATATACTCACAGTGTGAATTTGCACAAATATTTATGTAATGAAGTACAGCAGAGCAGTAGCAGTTAATATTTGTTACATTCCAACAGTAACAAGAAAAGGTAGCATGGACTGAAACCAGTTTCTCATGTGTTCTAATCAACCCTTTATCTTGTTCCTATTTATTTTATTGTGATTTTCATAATGTAAAATCCTTGATTGTGGTTTTCCTAATGTCCCAAGAATCTTTCATTTTTCTTCTCCAAAATAATCAAGGAAAACAGACAAACAAAAAGAAAATCCATTATCACAAGCAGGTCACTTTGGAATTTTGTTGACTCTTTGGCATTTCTTCATATTTTTAAAACAGTATTAAAAACATAGAAGGAAAAGGAATGTTCAGTAATGTAAACAACTTTCAAGAATGACATTAGCTACTAAATTTCTTTGAAATAAGTGCTCTGGGGTTTGTATACATTAAGAAATTCACTCTCTATCATGGACCTGTAGTTCATTTTTCATTATCAAGCAGAATTAGAAATGGTTTTGCATGAAATTTTAAGAATCACTATTTCCCGTTCCGTGGTTTGATTTTCAATTTGATAATGAAACATCCATAAAATTTAAAGGTTTATTGGGGAGAGGGGGTTTAGTACTAGCACCTGGCAACTATATGGAATGCATACTCAACTAATAATTAAAAATTGGCATTCCTGGAATTTTTTTCTTGCTCTACCATTTGCACATAGGGTCAGGGAGAGCAGCCTGTGCACAGGTGGTGGATGTGAGAGTGAGCAGGGAAAGGCTCCAGAGCTACTGCTTGGGAAACCACCCCAGAGATGAAGGGAGCTGCAACCAAGGCTTACTACAACTTCAGCTGCTTTGAGAACACTCAAGCTAGAACAGCAATTATAGATGGTTTCTTTTACAAGTTCAAAGACCGTTTCTAAATTAGATCTCTACTCATTGACAATTTAAGACTAAACGTTACAACACCTGAGCTACTTCCAGCTTTCTTGTTGTAAATATTTAGTACACAAATAGATGGATTGCCCAAAATTTTATATGAGAAACAATAATATGATTTAAAAGTAATAAGAAACACAAACAGAAATGGGCAAATTTTAAGTTGTTCATAATTTTAATTTTTTTTTTCCTGTGACACTGTGCAACACACCTATTTTCCAAGTTCCCAGGATCTCACACTTATCTTTATCACAAATAGAAAACTGAGTTGTTTTCAAGAACCAAGGTGTACACTGACTCTTTCATGCCATATGCCTTTCTACTCCTGTGGCCAAGTACCTTGCAGTTATTATTGCTTATTTATTCAAGTGGTGAGGAAATATTAAATATCACAAGTTCTCAGCAGAGACTGGACAATAATTATCAACAGATGGCTGGCAGTAGGCTTTTGAGACAGAGAAAGAAATTGCTCTTCCTTCCAAAACAATCCTCTATGAGAAGCTGTAAGCAACTTATTAATGACAGTGTTGGTTAAAATCAGATTTAACCACCTGCTTTCTCACCATGTTTTGGTGATACTTTTACTTTTTCTTACTTAGCTGTGATGAGCAAGCACCAATGCTGCATGTCTTAACTTTCTCATAATGATATTTACATTTGAAAAAACCTGACAACTGCTCGTAATTTGCTCTCTCATTAAAAGTAATACCACTGTTGTAATTAGACATGTACAATTTTACAACAGTGTCTTAAGCTTCCATACTCTTAAATGTCTCCACAGAAGATATGGAAATACACAGTGGGACAGATCCTCCACTGAAGTTATTCAGAAAGTTAAGGTAATTTATTCCAGGTTCCCTTTGCATATGATATGGTTTGTTTTCAGAATAAACATGTGGCTAATCAAACCACTGGACCTTGAGATATTTGCTTCACAAATCAGCCCTTTCCTAAATATTTTTAAAGGATGACTGATTTGCAAATACTAGGAGAAGGTAAAGACAGCTGAAATTGCCTCCACACTCCATTTTCTTTTGTCTTGTGTACCTGAAGGGCTCCATCTGAGTATTGCACTCCAGTTGCCTCAGCTTGAAATGCTGTAGAAGCCCTAGCAAATTAATCCATAAGACTAAATCCCCAGGATCTGCACCAGGTTTTTGCAATGAAAAAAAAAAAAAACCAAAAAAAAACAGATGTATTTTCCCTTATTCAATCTGGTCTTTGTGTCTTTGTGGGCTGCTACTGCTACAGAGAAAATGCTTTAGAGGTCACTTCTATGTTGCTATGTTTTGTATGAAGGACACAAGAACTCCCAAATCACGGTAGCAATGCAGCTGTAGTTATTTAAATAAGCTCCTGAAATGCATTCCTACTGGTTCTCAACTGCTTGGCCACACAATATCACACAAAGCTGCCTGGAAGGCTGCTGGAAGGAGGAGGGGCTTGTCTTCACCAGCCACTGGTGCTCAGCACTGTGCTTTAGTCGCACCAGCAAGATCCTGCAAGGTCATTCTCTATTGCATTTGCATCACATTTCTGGAATTATATAATGTTTATTCCCTTGACAAAATAAAATTTAAAAAAATTTTAAACCTAACAAATACTGAATCACTGAAATTTGTACTTAGTTGGTGTGAGCTTATTTCATCAAAAATTGACTTTTTTTCAGAGTCCTGATAGGGACATAAGCAATCTCCAGCTCTTGGACTGAAATTCTGCTTACAGATGACTATCACTTTAAGAGACTATTTTAAATACAATGGCCAGAGGATGTTTTTATTAAAATCCACTTAAAATTAACATCAAAACAATAAACTAAAGCTCAAAGTCAAGGTCAAGCCTGTGCAGCTGGATAAAACTTTCTCCAATTGTTTCTTATGTCTAAAACATGACTAATGAAAGGAGATTCCCATTTCTACCTTACTTTATGAATCACTTAAAACATGAAATCTGCCTTTTCTAGTAAAAACATTTCATGTCATTCTGCAAAACAAGTTAAATATCAAGTCATGGTGATGTGCTGCCACTTGCTACCAGGAAACTTTAAGTGTCTCTGAATTTTCATGATGGACCTAATATATCACAAATCAATAAACAAGCAACATCCAGCAAATAAAAATATTCAATCAACTTATGTGCAGGATCACATCTTCTTTTCCTTGAAGATCTCATTGATTAATATGCCTCTACACAATGGTTATCAAATGACAGTTTGGAGACATTTCTGGAAAAGGTCTATCAATAATGTTTTTTGTTAAATTAAACTCTTTTAATGTGTTATAGAAACAATTTTTTTGCCATTTTCTAAGTATCAAAAACTCAAATAAAATATTAATTAAAAAAAAATCAGCACTTCTACCCTAGCTGATGTAATAAAACTGCTTTCATATTTTCATATAAAAAAACTCAGATTTAAAATATCCTTTAATCACTTAGTTTGGTATTTTTATGTGTGTTTCATTAAAAAAAGGCCTATCCAATGAATTCCTGTCTAAAAATACTAGTGAGCTTGGAAGTTGAATGTCATATGACTCAATAAAAGGCTTGTTGAACCTACAGGAGAGAGTGGAACACGCAAATGTGAGCAGTAGCAGATTAAAAGCTGCACATTCCGGACCTCATGCAAGCACCATGCACACATATGCTCACACCTACATTCAAATATGGATTCATCTAAAACGTGCAAAAATCCCTGCCCAGTTCTAACCAGTCAAGCCTGGAAGGCTGGTCTCTTTCACATAAAAGTAGTAATAATGAATAAAAATACTTGGAAGTCCTCCAAAACCTTATACAGCATAATTTCTGTTTCTCTTCCCCACGCACACCCACAGGCTTGCTCCTGCTCTCTGGTCCCTGTTCTTCCTGGTTTCTCACCAAGGTAATATATTTGCACCACTCTGAATGAAAAACAACATTCTGAATTATAAGAGCAAAGGAAATCTGTGCTCCTAAAGCCCTCTTACCTTTTCATGGGCTACTACATTTCATCACCCAAACAAAGATCCCATTCATCATAGAATCATCATCCCACACATGGACATGAGGCTTGGAGTTAGGTCACCTTTTTTAACTCCATATTTCCCTCATTGCCTCATGTGACCTTAGACAATTAATTCAAGTATCTGGTATCTCAGTTTCTCCTTGTGCTAAAGCCTGGATGAAGCACTTCCATGCCAGTAGTTTTTAAGATCAAGGAGTAGTTTACATAAAGCAAGAGTTTAGTACCTAAATCCTAAATTGCATCTCTACAGATTCTACTTTCTTCCAGTCCTGGAGACACCTAAATATTCCAGTTGCAGTTCTGTGTAATCTGGAAGCTCAAGTGTGTGGATGTCTGTCTTAAACACCCTCCAAGCTGAAGAGATGCGTGGGTGTTTCCTGCCTCAGCTTGATCAGGCTTCAGGTTCCATCCTCCTGTGCTTCTCAACTAGGTGGGACAGAAAACTTGGACTGGTATCCACCAAGGCAGAGAGCACCAGGCAAGTGCCAGTAAGACAGGATTTAAGGCTACCCTTCACCTCCATGTTTCTTGTTGCATAGCTTCAATGTGCACTGATGAGATTTCACTACATTTCATATATTCTCAGGTATTTCACGGAATCAGAGAATAGTTTAGATTGGAAAAGATCTTTAAGATCATCAAGCCCAACCGTCTACACAGCATTGCCAATTCCATCATTAACCCATGCCCCTAAGCACCACACTTTCACATCTTTTCAACACCTCCAAGGGTGGTGACTCAACCACTTCTCTGGGCAGCCAGTGCTTGACAATACCTGCCATGGAAATATTTTTTCAAATAACCAATAAACCTCCCCTGGAACAACTTGAGGCCATTTCTTCTCAATCTAGCATTTGTTACCTGGGAGAAAAGACTGACCCCCACCTGGCTACAACCTCATTTCAGGTAGCTGTAGGGTGACAAGGTCTCCCCTAATGAGCCTCCTTTTCTGCAGGTTAACACTCCCAGCTCCTCAGCTGCTCCTCATAGGACCTGTGCTCCAGACCCTTCCCCAGCTCCACTGCCCTTCTCTGGACTCTCCCCAGCATCTCAATGTCTTTCTTGCCATGAGGAGCCCAAAACTTAACACAGAATTCCATGTGCAGCCTCACCAGTGCCAAACGTGTGACTGTATTCTATAAGATCCTGTTGCCGCAGTTTTATATGTGCAGCCACAACTTAGCCACAATCATCAGTACAACTATGAGTCCTAAATGAGGAGGTAGTGCTTCTCTAGCTTGTAATATTGCCATGCTTGTTGATTTAATGTCTTAAAATAAAATCATTTCCACAACTGCATGTTGAACACTAGAGACTGAATATTAAAAGTCCAGCAAACCATTTTAAGAGACAGCTAACATTTAAAAGACAAAACTGAAGATTAATCAGTTCAGTGTGTGGACTAAATACAAATTAGAATTCTTAAAAAATCAAGGTTGACTTAGGCCATCCCAAAATCTGTAAGACAGTTTTCACTGCTCTTCCATGATTCCAGTCCTATGCCTGTGATTAACTCTTATAATTAAGGTCATTTACTATGTGTAGTAATGTATTGTGCTTGACAGACTCTCTATTGCTTTGTCTTATTTCCAAATGAGCAGGTACTGACTAGATTGTCCTGTGTAGCTGAAATGTGAAATGAAGCCAGCTGCATTCTTCAACTTTAGGTACAACAAAATTCCCTTTGAAAACATGACAACCTAAGTGACTATAAATGTGTTACAGTCTCCAGGGCTCTAGAATAAATCTTAATGTTTAAAATAGAATTAGCTATTCTTCAAACAGCATGCCTTGAAAAATTATTTTCTTCTAAGTGGGTCCAAATGAACTATTAATGAGGCTTCTGTAGGAAAACAAAAAGAATAAATAATGTGAGAATAAACTTACTGCAACAAAACTCATATGCTGCTCTGGCTTTAAAATTCTTCTGTGAAGTTGTGACATATTCTCTTTAGTTGCTTACATAAAGAAATATTGAGTGCTGTCCATGATTCTGTTTAACTACCATTAAAAAGCCATTATTCAATAATACAAACAGCTTGGTTTCACCTCCTCTAAGGTTGGGGTTGTTCTTGCTGGGTTGTTTTTCTTTTTTAAGTCTGAAAAGAGGACAAGACACAGCTATACTGTGTGGCTGCTGGACAGGAGGTGCCATTGTGGCTACCAGAGTTTTATTTATCCTTAACCCTAAGAAGCAGCCCTTTAACCAATAGCCTTCTCTACTGCCTTTCCACTGGAAATTTAGCACTATACTTTGCTCTATTCCCAAGATGGTTTTTTAATGGCTGTTTCTTGTTACAGAGAAAAAGCTTCTTCTGAGTCGGGCATGTTTCCAGTACAACAAGTAACAGCACTTACCAGGAACTTATACTGCAGTCTTTTGATTCTCAGAGAAGATTCACTAGTACTGGCAAGTCTTTATGGCAGCTTGCTGGTGTTGCTTAGATGAATGACTCATTTCTGAAAGAACCAAGTGGGAAAAGAAAAAAAAAATGCAAGCGCATATTGGGAAAGAAAAGAGCTTTTGCCACTGGACATAGCTATCTAATCTAATTTCCAATAAATATATACAGTAATAGGTCTAACATGATTAGCAAAGTGTCATAAAGACACAGCTCCTGAGCAGTTGTAAATACACACACAAACGTGCACATTTGTGCACACTCACACGTGCACACAGATCTAGCAATCACAACCTGTGGCTATCAGAATGAAAAGCATTAATCATTTTTAATGGTCAATCTGTTAAAAAGATGTTCTAACTGATTACTGGTGTAAAATAAAATAAACATTATGCATACAAATCTTATTTCCCAAAAACTGAATCACTTTTGTCAGGTATTTAACTTAAACCAGCAAAACAGACCATCAAGAAGGCAGCATTGAAATGGATGCCTGCAGCAATGGTCAGTCAATGGCCTCTTTATTTGTTAAAGATGGATTATTTTAAATAAATTACAGAGCACTTGCACTGAATAAACAGAGTCTCAGTGGCTGTGGCATGCTATACATGCTTAATTGACCCACAGAAATCCTAAATGACTACTGAGCTGTGTAATCGCCTTTGATTTTGCTGATAGGACCTGATTCTTTAGGTAAAAACCAAGCCATTGAGGACTGAAAAGCAACACTACCTTGAGGAAAATAGAAAGTTTAAGCTGGAATATATACTTATAATATTTCGGAAACCACAGAGATGGAGTGTTCCAATAACTGAACACAAGGCAGCTTCAGAAGTGAACGATCTGCATGTCATTTTTATTTGAGCTTGATATGTTAAATGTCCCAAATGTTTATGTTGTATAAGCCCACTTAAACATTGCAAAGTGCAACAGATTCATTGGCAAAATAAAAAGTATAGCTTTTTTAGTCTTGCTTGCTGTCTTTTTTGCATTGATACAGCACATTATGCACACACATGTACCCAGGGGTTTTCTTAAGTAATCGTGTAATTTGACCGCTTTTGGGGAACCTGCTAATGTGATTTACTTGGAGTGTTACCTATGGCTTCTGTAGGCTGAAATAAAAGATCAGCTCAGAAATCAGGAAAAGATGCTGTAACCATTACTGATAGTAGTCTTCATTTGGAGAGTTTGTATTATTAACCCTTTACATTCCAGTCTTTATGTAACTCAGCTAACAAAAAAAAAAATCTGAACTAAGGCTGTACTTGGTACACAAGAGAGGATCAGACCCTTCCCTTGACGTAAATGAATCCTGACCTAATGACATATGGAATTCATTCTGACAGAAGCTATGACCTTAAATAATATTACTTCCATTTGTCAATATCTCTGGAAAATGGTTTGACATTGAGAAGCAGTTTGAAAACTACCTTGAATAACAGCAATTAAAAGAGAGACTGATACTGTTGGGCACTTTAATAATCATTGCATACCTGGATATACCTTAAAAAATTTCAGCACCTACCACTGTCTTTAATAGGCAAGTATAAAAATTTTCAGCTCTGAAATAGTTCTTTTTATAATGAAGCACAATGAGCTACATTTTCAGTTTCCACAATTACACTGAATATTTGGAAAAAAAAAGATATTAGTTTAACAGTGTTGGGAAAGCAAGTGCCTATCAATGTCCAATTAAAACTAATAAGTATTTGAAATGGAAATTTTATCCATACACGATGAGGCCAAGAAAATTAGGAATATAATATTATATATTATAAAGTACTCTGATGAATGCTATGATGTTTTTGAAAATAAGACCACTGGTCACAGTGTCACAAAACTGGTCATCCAAAGGTGCTCATCAAGGTTACAAGCTTTGTCTAAAGCAGCTGAACTGCTCCTGTGTGATTTTAGATACTCAGAATAAGAGGCTATAGAGGAATTTGAAGATGTTCTTGGTGCAATTTTAGTTATTCCCTTGATATTTTTCATGACATGTAAGAGAAGATCCTTCTGTCATGAATGTCAGCCCTTCCTGGAGGGAAAATGCTTGGCCTGCCTCCTGGGCCTGAGCAGCACACAGCAGGGAGGACACAGCGAGCAAACACAGCTGCCACAGTTCTGTTCAGCATCATCACACTGTTTTCAGGGAAAGGAGAAAACCCTTAATGCTACCCCCAGTTAATTTCTTTAGTGGAATTAATGAGAAAAAAAAAATCTGGAACTTATTATGTTGACTTGTGAACATAACAATAGGGAAAATCCCCCAAATATATGAGAGAAAGTAAGGGCAGAAGGCTCTGCATGTCTTTCTCAGGCTGTTCATACCAACCCAGGACATAATTATATTTATGTTGTCTTTGGCAATACACTTTTTTCTCTTTAGCCACAGAGGCACATTCTCAGGAGGCCACCAATCATGCAGAAACCATGTGGTAAATTCGGGTATAAAATTCAAATAGCCTGGTGCCACACAGTCATCCCCAGCTTCAGCCTGGGGATTACAGAGAAATGTGGCAGTAGGTGTGACCAAGTCTATCAACTTTTTGTACTATCAGCCCTATGGGAATAATAGTTGTGCCTATTAATTCCAGAGCTGAACTAGACAAGGAAACACTTCTGTTTCCTTGGTGGCCTGAAAGTAGAATCTCATGTAAGCAATTTGGACTGGTTTCCCATATGTCCTTTTAAAACTTTTTTTTTTCAACTTTTTCTCTTAAATATGGCTCCATGCTAGCCAGAAACCCTTTTGACTGTGTGTGCTGCTAACTCACAGGCACATCTGGCTGGGTTCAAACATTCAAGTGCTTTTTATGGTTCCCTTTGGCCAGCAAGCACATCTTACATTCATCGAGAGGATTCCTCTGCTCTGTCAAAAAGCCAGATGAGCTGAAATAATAGAGACACTGATAACAAATCTGGTAAGGAAAAATTTACAGAAACAGGAGAAGAGTGATTGTATCTCACACAAATCCAAGACATAAAGCCTGCACAAAATGGAGACCTGAAACAGTGCCTCATGTGTGTAAAGAAAAATATGTTATAAATGGTTTACTGAGACTTACCTAAATCAGGAAACAGGCTTGAGCATTAAAATTCTAAGACACAGTTAATAGAAAAGACTCAATAGGACACAAGGGAAACAGCTGGATGGGTGCGGAAGTATGCTAAGCCCAGGAAAAGAAATACTATAGCCAGTGTGACTGCTGCAGAAATGGGAGTTGACACAGTGAAAAAATAATAGGAAACTTATGGCCCTGAAGTGACCAGGGACAGAGATCACCAAAGGATTCTGTAGAGAATGGCCTGTAGCAAGCAGAAAAAGGGAACAAAGGGAACTTGGGTACCAGTTACCTTTTAATTGAGAGAACATTGGTGGAGATGCTGCAGAACTTGGGGTGTCCTAGATCCTGGATATAGCCCACAAACTGTTTAAAAACTGAGAGTTATGAACCAAAAATCAAGTACTATACATAAAAGCAAATGGGATAAATTCATTTCTTCCTGGTGCAGGAATTTCTATTAAACAGATTTTTCTCCTATGTTCATAATATTTTTAGCAAATCCTCATCCATATCCAGATAGGCTTTAGTCTGAAGAATCCAACCCTGTGAAAGAATGCATCTTCCACAAATCAAATCCTAGAACAAATATTTTGAGATACATTAAGAAGGATATACTACATTTATTTATATAACGTCTTACAGGCCAAAACATTTCAAAGTACTTAACTAATTATTGATCAGCACAGATGCCCTCACAAGTGTATTCACTGAGCAAAAGGTCACAGCTATCCTTATGTGAGGAACATCTATAATTAATTCCTATGTGGAGGAGGAACATATAAGCTGTCTTCAGAAGTGAGGCAGTTAGTAAATGTTACACTCCCCTTGTGCACCTTCTCTGCCTGTGTCAGACTCTGCAGTGGTCACCTTTTCAAGTAACTGGAGAATTAAGCAGCATAAAAATAAACAATTTTTGAAAGATATGCTAGGATGAGAACAGGAGCAGAGTTTTAAACATTATACCAGGTACTGAAGAAAAACATCACTTATTCCAATCATACCGTGAGGAGGTGTTCACTTTGCTGTTGCAAAAGATTGGCATTCAAATTCTTTTAAGTAATCAAAGTTATTTTCACATTGTTGTTTCCAATTCCGGCACCCACCTTCACATATTGCCAATGAAAATCTCTTCCGTGTGCTGACACACAGAGCTCCATATATGTTTTTCTGATTGAGGCAATCTTGCAACAGTTTTGCTTTGATCTCAAAAGGAAAGCAAAGAAACCACTACAAAACAATGTCATCCAAACAAGGGAGTGAAAATAAGCCTTGTAGGCACAGATCGCTCAGTCTCTTGCTAGGGCTATTTGTAAACAATGTCTACAGCTAATTTTAATCTTTCTCATATTTTAAAGGATCGTTAATTTCTTTGACTGTCAGTTGCTGCCATTTATATTTTTCATCTCCTTTTTTATCTCCACTTCTACTTACAATGATATCAGAGCAACACTGCAGCCTACAGGTATAAATCGATTTATAATTAGTGTAGATCCTTCTCCCTCCATGTGGGCTACAGGTAACATTCTGTTTCAACCTTCAGCAATGCAAATAAGCTGATGTTGGCAGTATATCATGAGCTGCTCACCAGTGATTTCCTTAATGACTTGCTAATTTTCCTCTCCATGTCCTCCACATGACACACTGGAACCTCATATACTTGTGGAGACCAGCACAACTGAGAATGCAGCCCATCCAAATAGCCCTATGACTGTTTTTGTGCCAGTTCTTGTTTCTCTATTTTCCCCTTAAGGAAAATTGTAATTTTTAATTTAGTCTCTGATGGTGACACATACATAATTATTTAGATATTTGCCTTCTCTATCTACTGTTCTTCCTGCTAATCTGCAGCTGCCCAAATTCTGTCATAAAATGGAGATTAATGTTTTTCTTTTCTGTTGGACATTTTATTCTTGTTCATCTGATTTACGCAAGTAAATACTATACAGCTCTGAACCTAATCCTTTCTACTTTATTAATTTTAATAAAGAATAAAAAACTTGTATCCTTGAATTTACCCTCAGAACATTGCCTAATACATGCAGAACACAGTGTAACTTTTCTTGGATTGAAATACTATTTTCAATGAGTTTTAGAAGCATTAATAGCTGAAAAGTACCATTGTATCCCAGGGTATGGCAATCTCCTTAAATCTCCAGAAATAACAAGAACATTGTTTTTCTTTTGTATCATAACACTGGGATTTACCAGACTAATATAGTAGGACTCTCATTCTGAAAATCGTATTTTCCTATCTATTGACTGAAATAACCATGCTGTGCAGCCACAGACCAAGGAACTTAAGTTTGTTTTGACTGGGTAATACCATATGCTCTAGAGAGAAAGTCCTTAAGGCTGTCCTTGCAGGGTGTGTGCCTGTGAAGCAGTTGCCTAGAAGGCACTGCCTTGTTGACAGTGCACCTACTGATGGCACAGTCTGAGGTATCAGAAAATGGAAGAGGACTGAGGTCATAGCAGCTCAGGGCTGTGCAGGGCATCATCACTGTGCAGAGCCTTGAAATGGAGCTGTCAACCATACGGGCACTCCAATGTGTACATGTCATATGTGAGGGCTTAATTCTTACAGAGTGCTTTTCCTTGGCCTGGTGACCAAACTGAAGAATTTTAGCAACAATGAATTTTTTAAATATGAATAAGTATTTTGAAATAAAACCTGTGTGCTTGGTCTCCCTTTCTGCATACAATGGCTGGCAGGGTTACCTGGAAAAGAAGAAATTCAGATTCAAACCTTCTTTCTTTAAAATCTCTGCAGACTTTAAAGTGGTTGAACTACATGTTATCCCACATTTACATCTGCCTAGTGTACACATTGCTTTTTGATTTTCACTGGCACTTCTTAGCCTTGGGTCAGCAATGTGTCAGCTACTTATACTACATTGTACCCAAGCTGGCTCTCATTTTGCTAGCCTGATTCCAAGGTTAGAAGAGCAGAATCAGTTTTTGTGACTTCTAGGAATTTTTTATATAAATCTGAGGCACAGCAGTACCATCAGAGAAGGACATAAATTCACAGCACGTATGGTAGCAATACTGCAGCATCCTTACCACAGGGAGTCATCCAGATGATGGTGTTCAATCAGTAATAGGAACTCGGGGACAGAAAGCAACGAGTTTCCTTGTTGCTGAAAGGAATTAGAAATAGAAAGCACAGTCTGCATAAAAACTGAAGAATTAGATCATTACAGCTACAATACCAAGAGTATGCATATGCTTAGAGCAACAGAATAAGTCCAAGATGTAAATTTCAAAAAAGAGAAAAAAGACTTTTTTATGTTCTGTTGGATTGTTTTTCTTAATTCAGAGTTTTAAGAATATAAACATCTAATATATGAAATGCATTACTGAATTCCCCCATGCCACTCAGATCACACAACAGTCTCTTACAAGCTAGTATTTGCTACTTAGTGTGATTTTTTGCATCAGCGAAGCAAACCACATTCTGGTACATGTTTGACTGCTTTTGTAGTTCAGGACATGAGGTACTTTTTTTTTTCTTTTTTTGAAGGTAATCTAAGGAGATGGAGCACAGCCAGGGAAACAGCCAAGAGAATGGACAAGTAACATAAGAGAAACAGAAAGAGCTGGCAAAGACAAAACACAAAGGAAAAGAGCTGGTGAACAATAAATGAGAGCCAGAAATACAAGGATTTGGAATTGATGTTTATTTTATTTGAGATTAATAGCAAGAAAGAACCTATAACTGTGGTACAAATTGCTCAATGCCCCATGCAGTGCCAATATTATGCCATTCATTATACTTGCAGGTGTATTATTTCTAGTTCCCCAGATAAAAAAAAATGTTTTCCATGTATACCTTTGTATTTTAAAATGTATTTTTTCACTGCTATATTGCCAAAGGTTCTTATTCTTCCAAACTCAATAGCAACTAATCATTTTCCTGGCTGCAGACTGGGAGTATGGTTACTATTTCGTTCAGGTAATTCTTTCATCTTTATTAAAGGACCACTCTAAAATTCTGATCTGCCTGTATTTCAAGTTCTTTCCTACATGTTTGTTTCCCCTGTGAGATAGGTCTTTCTATTAAATCTTATTCGTGTTCCTAATTACAAACCTGGTTTCCCTCTGTTGGGATGAAAAGTTTCTTATTAGCAATATTATGCACTTTCTTCTCAAAGATACCTTAAAAAATAAATCAGCACAACAAAGTGAAGTCTAACTTATCAACATCTTTCCCTACTTTTTGCAACCACTGCAAAGTCACTGTTATTGCCTGACTTAATGTTGCTGCTCCACAGCAGCTGTGGAGAAGAATTGGACAGAGATAATTGTGTCCAAAATGCAGCAGTAGAGCCAATGAGGCTGGAGGGGGTCTGTGCTACTTCTGATTCCCACTCCTCATATCCACTGACAGGGAGTCCAAATTCTGCAGTTCCTGCAGTGGCTTAGCAAAGCTTCTCAGTGAGAAAAATGATTGAGTTCCAAGCCTGGTCTGAGGACACTTGTCCTGCCTCCACACACCTTCACGCAGAAGGGAGAAGCCCCACCTGCAGCCAGCCCAGGGCACAGAGTCCCGTGTGGCACCCAGGAGTGCTGTGGGCTGTGCACCCACTGTGAGCCCAGCTGGCATCTCTGTGCCAGGACCCTCCCGGTCACAATGTGTTCCAGCTGGCTAAAACCTCATGGGAATAGCCTGCAGTGTTGGCCAGTGTTAAATCCAGAATACTTAGCAGGCATCTACCCCTTGAGAAAGTATTTATTTTTTGTTTGAATTGCTGTACCAACTTTATATTTCTGATTCTATCAGACACAGCCCAAGGAGCCTTTTCTGGGTTCACAGGTGAGTGTCTCATCTTTGATACAAGATCTCAGCAGAGCTAACTGCTGAGTTTGGCTTGGTTTTGACTTCTGTAAGTGAAGACATTTAAGATAGTGGTGAATAATGAGACATCACTCCTTCCTTTGGCAGTTAATCCTCCAAATTGAGGGAAAAAAATTAAATTATGTTTTATGCTTTCCTTAGCATTTTAAAAGAACGTGGCCATGGCAGTGTGGAGAAGTCCAGGCTCATTCATTCTCTTTTGAAAAGAAGTTCTTTAAATAACATCCCGAGGAAAAAAGCTTTTAAAAACCTCTACTTACTTTACCTTTTCAAGAAATGATAATTTATGTTCTACCAATAATCTACTCTAATAGTCACGTCCAAGGAGGAGATTTCCTTCAGGCTCCATCCTGCAAAAGTGTAGCAAGGCATTTATAAAGCAAACACACTACATAATGAAATCTGACACTATGCTTTGGTATGCTGTTACATGCATCTTACCAGTATCATTTCGGGAGGAAAAAAATCCAGGGAATCAATCTCTCTCCTGTTATTCCCCGTGTCGCTCATGTGCACTCACACAGCCATACAGATACACACATGAATTGACTTGCTTCCATAGACCAGACATCATCATCATCCCTTTTCCTCACCATCCCTCCATGCTGTCCTTGGAAGCTCATCCTTCTGCCATGCCAATTTTATCTCTTTGATTCATTCACCACTCTAAACAATGTTGCTTTTCCACAGCAGTTTTAGATCTTACCACAGGTCTGGTTACCTTACATACCACTGGGCTCTTGTTCCCATATAACTTTATAATTTCACAGAGTATTTTCATTTCTCAGTACATGAATTTAACACGTTCCAGCAGCTAGAAACCAGAAATAAACTTCACACGGATTGATCAGTCTGCTCTCTGCAGACCACCAACAAATTCTCTCTGTATTTGTAAATGTTTTGGATTTAGACTTTGTAAGTTACTACCTAGACAACACAAGGTTTGACAACTCTTCTGTTTGTGTCTATTAGGAAATTTACTCCAAATGAAACTAGACCTGGAATCAATACAAATAATGAATTATGACCAAGCTTTCAGAAAGATAAAGCTTTTGAGGAAAAAGCTGGTGAGTGATCACTTTCATATCAGTTCTATGTGGGCACAGAACCTCATCCAATTTTGCCTTTCCTCCATTCTATGATGTTATAATAATCAATGCACACAAAAATAAATAAAATTCACTCCTCTTCCCATTTCCAGAAATGCCCATTCTGGCTAACAGAACAATGAAGAATAGAAGGAAGTATCAGGTCCCTTGTACAAAGTTGTTTCCTACAAGGCAATTTTGAATCTAATTTCAGTATCAGGCACTCATTTCCCAATTAAAACATTGAAAGGGGAAAAAAATTAAGCTTAACAAATCAATGCTACAACTCAAAATCTGGCAGTGCTTGTCTTTCTGCTCCCCAGGAGAGGATTAATTTGTTTCTTCTCATTCTTAGCTCTTTATTATTTCAATTGGAGGATATAAAACTGCTATTGAGAGTTTTGAAGGATAAACACTTTATGTGGTAACTGCTTAAAATAAGAATAAAATTTATTGAGAGTGCAGACATTTTTATCACATTAATGTGACCTATTAATGATAAAGGAAATTCCCTTCATCTAACGAGCTCTGTGTTTACAAATGTAACAAGAGATGTTTTAATTCTCACCATAAATATAAGGAAGTTAAAATCTTAACCCCAAGATACTTAATATAGTTGATTCTGTATTTAAAGGGAATGCTGTTAACATTTATATTGTTTTTGTTACCTACAACACAGAGATCAGGTATTTCAATATTCATTTCATTTTATAGATAAGGTTTAACAGGTATTTCAAAGAAGCCTACCTGTAATAAAAGTGAGGTAAAATCATACCTGCTATAAAAGGCTGCAAATGTCTCTATTAACACAACATCAGTAATGCATGGAATTACACATGACCAGAAAGCCATAATCTTATAATCTAAATATATTTTAAAAATCAGACATAATTAATTTGACTGCATTAATTTAATAGAGACAAATGAAGACAAGGCTCAGCCATTCTTTCTTTCTGGCAATGCATTTTGTTGCATTTTTAGCACAGTTTTCAGCACACTTTTTCATTAAAGTCAAAATATTCCCCAGACTTGAAAAACTATCTACATTCAATGTGGAAAGAGTAGGGTTTGATGACTGGTGTATGGAGAGGTGAAGTTCTGTCACTGGGGACTGCCTTTCACACCTTATACTAGTCAAGAATGTCTGCTATTGGATATATCTCAGTTTCCTTAAAATACTCATTTTAACCACTTTGCTACATGGTGGAAGTGCTCAAGGGCTCTGGTCTTCTCTTATATGACCAAGACTGTGCCCATCAAGTGATGAAGTGCAGACAACATGTCTCAAAGGTTCTGACAGATTTTCACGTGCCTGGGTGGTCCCAAGGATTCACTCAAGTGTTTAGGGGATTTGGCTGGGCTGAGAAGTGCAGGATGAGGCAATGAACAGGTTTCCCAACTAAAGTAAAGAGAAGCTCATTAAAACAAGAGGCTTTTTGTGGCAGGAGAGAAATCTGAGATGTGGTTGATGAGAAATCTGAGATGTGAGACATTTCTAAGATGAGTCTCCACCATTTTGAGACTTTCAGTCTTGTCTCTTAGTGTTTCTCAAATCCATGAATATCTGAAAAGTATACCTTTAGCAAGAACTGAGCTATAGTCTCCATGAATCACTTTACTTGTTGGTTCAACTAAAGTTTAAAACTAGCTCCTACATTGTTGTGTGAGTTAAAGTTACACCTAAAGCTAGAATGCCATTATGCCTTTCAGGAAACTCTCAAGAAACTGAAGCAGAAATTTCTTCTGCCAAAAATGAACCACTTCAGAGCCAGGAATCATGCCAGGTGAGTAATGTTCACTGGCATTGATGTATTCTACTAGGAAACATGAAAAGAAAAGAATATAGAAGTCTTAAGAATGTAATATGTCCCCTCATCCAAAACTGTTTTGACACTAGATAACACAGGCCATGATTTTAATATATTTCAATATTCTTTCTCCATTTAAAAACGGTAAGATTTCACACTTTTCCCTGTGCCACTTCTGACATCACAACTCTTTTTTTCTCCAAGAGCTTGTCAGGTTAAATGAATGATACATTTAACCATCCACAGCAATTAAAGTGCATGGCCTGGAACCAAAATTTTCTGAGTTTCAGTTGCAAATATTTGTATAGTTTAAAAGGTGAAAAAATTACTTAGCAGTCAAAGTTTCATAAACAACTGGAAAAAATTATTGAAGAGAGTGCTTTATTTTTAATTCAAAGTCCAAATAAAGAATAAGTATACTCTACATTTCTCTATATGTGTATCTCAAACATCTGTTTAAAAAAATTAAGTTCAATAGAAATTGGCAGTATAAGAATCACATTCCTTCTGCCCTTTGCTCAGGCACGATGCCACATAAGTTTGATGCCATAAAATTTAATTTTTTTCATTTTGAATGATTTACAGCAGAGCAGAACCTATAAATCAGAACAGTAACAGGGGTTATGAATAGGGATGTATGTTTTTCCAAAATGTCTAAATGAAATATTTTGAAACATGGTAAAAGAACTGCACAGTTCTCCACCTGGCAGCCATAATTGAAGTTAATAACACTTGTTTAGACATAAGGAAACTCTTTGACACCTAGACTTTTTTTTTTTTTTTAATAAAATGATCAAACAATCATCATCTAGTTTTAAGAAATCAAAGCAGTTAGTTCTGGCAATATGTTATATGAAGACAGTCTTTCTTTCAGCTATGTCTCCAACTACATCTAATAATTTTCAAAGTGCACACCAATTCTTTAGCACAATTCCTTATTTTAATTATACACCATGATATTAATATTATTGCAGCTCTTAGGAGCCATTATCATAATGGCAGTGACAGGCAAGATAAAACACATTCTATGAAGAGGCTTTGATAACCTCAACAGGTACTATTGATTTTACAGCTTTTCAGATGCATGTTTAGATTTTGCAGTCTCTCCTTTGCCTATGTCACAAGCAGCAGATGATAAGGTACAAGTGCTTATTTCCCCACAGCCAGCTGTATCAAGCCTTGGAATATTCCTCTTCTTGTCCATGATGGCATTCAGAAAGTATAACCTCATAAATTAATACAGTTTCTTTGTTCAAGGAAAAACCTTTCTTAAAGAGTATGAAGCCAAGCTGGTAAAAGTTTCTCTGTTCACTCACTAATTCCTTCTGGTTTTCCAGTGTTTTAGATAAACCTAAGGACAAGGGTGCAGGGAAATTGATGAAGTTCTTATCTTCTGGTCCTGAATCTTCAACCCAATAGACTTGCTCGCTCCTGGAAGTTGTGAAATATTTTGTCTTTTTTCCTAGAAGCTTTCAATGATTAATCCCTCATTGAGATCTGGGTAGGAGAACATCTAGGTCTTTTGCTAGATGCTCATTTCTGTTGTTTCCCCAAGAATCATGAAAGAAGCACATTTACAGGCACTCCTGTGGTATAGAGCTGCTTTCTTCCAGCTACCTCTATCTCCACAGTGGAAGGGAGGAATCTTCCATATGACCAAACTGCTGAGTAAAATCTTCAGGAACAGGCAACTCACAACTAAGGTTTGTGCAGTAAGAGAAGAAATTATCCTTGTATTTAAATTCAGGCTCTTTTATTACACTTTCCTTGGATGTGTGGCTTTTCCTTTCCATATTGAATTGCCTTTATCTCAACCCATGAGCTTCCTCACTTTTACTTTTCTGGTTCTCTCCCCCATCCTGCTGTGGGGGCAGCAAGCAAGTGGCTGTGTGGGGTTGAGTGGCCAGCTGGGATTAAACTATGACATCCATCTTTATATCATGAAGGCTGAAAATTCTCACTGTGAAATTAATACTTCTTTTCCCAGATTTGTTAAATACCAATCACTCAGATGTTTTAGAGTGTACCAATTCAACATTAAGTGAGACTATAAACTTATTAATTTAGAATAAATGTCTTGCCTTGATTAAAACATAAATAATTTGTAGGTAAATTTCTGTTCAGTTGGGAGCAAAGCAACCTAACCAGACACCAAATCCAAAGTGTGTATGCTCACTTAGGAATTTACATTAACCCAGATTATTGTAAATTCACATGTCTTGCAAAGTCCGAAGCACATTTATCCAGTAGATGTCCACATGAATATAACTTATGTTGATCAACAATAATGACCTACAATCATTATAAGATTTTTTTTAATTGTTGTAAAGGATCTGATCCTTCATGGACTGTTCTGATAAAATTCTTATAGATTTCAAAGGGAGAGGAGGATCTGTGGCATCCCAGCAACCCAAGTAGGCACAGGGCAACATGAAAAGCCATCAGATGGTGATGTCACAAATCAGGGTCTGCCCTCACAAATCCAGGAAATAGCAATCCATTTATATCTCACCATCTTAACCCTGAACTTGTAGGTAATGGTTTTACCCTGTATTCCCTCCTTTCCCAAGATGTTGTCCTGTTCCCTCTTAATTTGATTTACTCTACTTATTTCAGCTGCTGACTTTGGCACTTTATTCCAGCTCTAACCAACCACAGTGTAAAGACCAGAGCCTGAGTTTCTCTGGTGCAGAGGACTCATTCACAAAGCTCCAACACAGGTGAAAAAGCTCCTCCTTATAAACTGGGTTAGAAAGATTTACCAAAGACCCTCAGACACCATGGGCCAGGATGCCCATACCGAAGCTCAGGACAAAAAGCACAAGGCTAAAATGCTATCAGCATTTGATTTAGTATTCAGTTTGGCTGTTTTATGTAGAAGAAAAATCAATCAAAGGGAAAGGCGTATTTTGTAACCTCACAACCCATATAGTGCACTTGCATGAAGCTGAGGGAAGCCCTGCATTTTGTCACTTGAAAGCCTTCCTAAAATTTTACATATTTTTCACTCAAAAATCAAACACCAAGTGCATGTACATAAAAGTCACAGTCAGATTCCTCAGCTGGGCAAATGAAGTTTGTTTTTCCAATTTGAACTACAGAAAACTCCTCCTCATATAATTCTCTTCAAAGTCTAAAATTTGTTCCAGTGATAATTGCTGAATTTATGTGTATTTAGAACCCAGTACTTAAATAAAATAGCTACATTGGGTGATTATGTTTAAACACTGTGCCAATTTCTTTGAATAGGAATGTAGTAAATTACTACTGATTACACAAATACTGATTAAAATTTTAAGGCAAATAAATAATGAAGAGGGATGTTATTTATTTGTCCAAATGCTCTTAAAAGTGCAGTCATGCCAAGCACAACTTCCAAGGAAAGCAGTGGATGGAAACACGATGTTATGTCAGTGGACAGCCTGGACTGAATCATTAGGACAGCAGTGATTACTGTTTCAATGTTTGCTCCATCTGCCTCTCTATTTTCCCTTGTTCTCTCTATAACATTATAAACTGTGGTCTTACCAGGAAAATTATGACATTAACTTTGCACTTGCCGTTCCTGTTGAGCTTATTTGGGTTTTCTTTTTGCACAAGCTGATAGAAAAATGAAGATGCAACCTGTAAAGTCAAGGGAAATGTTCTAAATCTTGTACATTGCTCCTCCATGCAGCCCCTGCAAGTACCTTCTAAAACCTTTGGGTACAAATGCAAATCTGCCTCTGGAAACCACTAATGCCTCTCCTAAACACTACCTTCAATCTGGTTTACAAGGAAGGATATTGACAGATAAATAATTTCTGCCTAGGGCTAGGCAGATATTTATAATTTAGATACTCTTGAGTAAAAAATGCTTTTAAGCTAACCTGATCCTTGGTAGACTGTGGTAATAGCATGCAGCATACACAGATGATAAAATTATTGAAGTTCCACTCAGTTCAGAGTGGAGTCTCAGGTGGCACCAGTCAGTAGAACTTCAATTACACTGACAAGGCCAGGAGGCTGATTTGCATGAGTTGATGTTATCTGAGCAGAAACAGTTGAAATGATGATAGTATTGCAAACGAAAGCTGGGATCCTGGGCTGATGTACAGGGGATAAGGGTGTGTTATGCAGTGTCTTTGTGCCAACTGTGCAACTGATCCCTGTGACTGTCACAAAACATATAGAGCTGAAGGGCGCTAGACAGCATTTCTATATTTCTCTGTACCAACATCTCAAAACAAGGTTTCATTGTGCTTGACACCACAGATGCATCTCTTCTCAGGTATATTTACTCCCATTATGTCTATCCTGTTCCCTTTTAAAAGCAACCTAAAAAAGAACAAGCTCCCAGGCTTGTACAGGCATTTTTATTATCATGTTTCTAATGTGGGGGTTTTTTTTAATTAAATTTTGAAACTGAATCTTTCACATTCTAATTTCTTTTGGCAATTGAGAAAGAAAAGCTAAACCAGATGAAAACCTGTGGTTTATGCACTGATACCAAATCTCATTCACAGATATTTATACAGATTTTTATTAGAAACAGCAAACACCTTAAATGAAAAGAGCTGCCCCTGCCCATCAGTCATAGAACAGTACCAGAGCTGACCTTTTATCCTGACATATGATTTATATGGATATAGATAACAAACCCATAGACACTGCAGAAGCAAAGTCTTTACTGATCATGTAGGAAATCTATAAACACACATACAGGCTCTAATTAGATATGACCATTAAAACCTGGAATTACTTATCTGCTACTTCACATGAAACACACTATTACCACACAAAATTTCTTTATTTTTGGTTATATTTTCTCATTTCACCAGTCCTCCTGGATAAACAGAAACAATCCCAATGTTCCAAAACCAGAACTAAAAATAAAACTAAATTTTAACTGTGAATTGAAGGTCAATCTGTATTTGCTGCTTCCCCTTAAATATTTGAGTGATAATGTACATGGATCTCTTATCTGTAATCTGTAGGGAATACAAGACATCAAGTCCAGTTTCTGCACTAGTTTACATGGTTTTCAGCCCTGGAAGTACTCACCATCCCTGTTTTTTAACTACACCATTACTTAATCAAAATATTTTAAACACAGTCATAGGAATAAACAAAACTAAACTGAAATGTTATGGTGTCTAACTTTTCTGTAGCTCTCTTTGTCTTTTATTTTAAGAAAAACTGCTATGGTACAATGCAGATAACAAAAATATGATGTCATTGGGGAAATATATGCTTATTTTTAAAGATTCTGCTGGGAGTCTCTGTATATGTAGAACTGCTCAAACTGAAACTCGGGTTTTGTCCAGTTGATTTCTTGCGAACCATAAACCAGATTTCACTTCTCTCTGGTGTTATTTGTAGAAATACATATCAGTGAGATCAGAAAAATATTCTACATTCTGTTTTTTAAACATGTCCCAATAAGCAGTCTGTTACATTTCTAGTAGTGGAGCGTATTAAGTTACCTTTTAAGTCCCTGCCAGTTGGGAGCTCCTTCATTCAAAGTAGAACCCCAGTTTAGCTCCAGGGTAGAACTTAGCAATAATCATGTTATTTTAAGGATATAATTTAGACTTTCTATAAATTCAAAGTGTTGAGTTAACCATGTTCTGTTTATTTGTGGAATGTTTTCTGACACCTTGCTACACAATTAATCTACACCCTCAGTTTTGACCCTGGTCCTAAGAATAGAGGCCTGACATGCATAGCCCATGCCACCTGCAGCATAATGTATCCTTTCACTCTTATCCCACTCATAGATAACAGTTTTCTGAAATAAAAATGGTCACGCTGAAAATCAGCTGCTCAACACTGCCAGTAGAAACAAAAATGTACAGAAGTGTAAACAAGAGAAAAGAATGGATGAAAGAAATCATTAACAGCCACCCACATCTAAAGACTCCGACTCCATTTAAACTGGTAAGGACTTTGTCTTAGGCTTCATATGGGCAAGAATTCATCAACAACCAAAGGAAAATTAGGATTTACATCTCAACCTGCCTGGATGATGCTATCAGTAGCTCCTGCAGCCCGTAGTTATGGACTCCTGCCATGTGCATGACCTCCAGCATTTTCCTTGACTCAAACATGTAACAAAACCAAGCAATTTAAAATCTAGTTTATCCTCTCAATAACATAACAGACACTTATTGAAATACAACAATGAAAACATGCAAAAAACAAAGTGAATAGTTGTGGAAATGCTTGGATAATTAATAAAAATATTGAAAAGCTATTTTTTCTGAGTTACTGTCACCATGATATCACACTTGTGCTTCTCTTTTTTTCTAATAGTGTATCCCAGTCAAAACAGCAGAGATTAATGGTCCTGTCTTTCCAGTAAAATCCAATCTAGCTGGTGGTGCTGCAGTAAAGGGCAATACTAACAGACACAGAAACAGTACTTAGAGTCTGCCCTCCTTTGGCACTCCCATCATTTTCACAAAACCACTTAGTACACAGCATCCTGGTTGCTCTTTGGGATGGTATCAAAAAGGTACAAATAAGTTTCAATAAAGGGTTTATTTGAATTTAAATAGTCTCTAAAAGTTAATGTTTATGATACAGTAGTAATTTTCATACAATAGATTAATAAACAAATTGGGTACTTAATCTGGGATCCTTTAAAATCATTCAGACAAATTAAGGAAACTGTCCAGTCAGTAGTAAATCATAATCTCTTCATTCCCTTTAGCTACTTCAGTAAACCCTATTCCCTTTTACTTTGTAGTAGCCTTTCTGATATTTCATTTTCATTTCAGCTAGAGCTACTGAGAGACCTGTATGAATAAGAAAACTATTCAAACTAAGTAGCAGTTCAATATTTGTCTGTCAGGAAAAGGAACTAATCAAAGTCATCCCCACTTAAGGCACTCTAGTGCAGAACAACACGGGCATAATAATGTATAGCAGCTTTTGTATATACATGACAAATGAAGCAAGATCTGATTAATTGTCCAACAGTTCTAAAATGGTCTGTAATTTCCTTCACATGTCACTCCATTAGTTCTTAGCTCCTGAACTTGCCACTTAGAAAAATTACTTGTGATTTGCTGAGTAATAAATGTGCATTTCTACTGAACAGAAAAGTTTCCATCTCTCAAATCCTGAAATATGTGCAGTGTCAGATCCTATTATTGCTTTAGATTGGGATTCTGTTTACAAATATTAACATTAACTGAGAAATGCACAGAGAAAAGTCAGAGAAATTTCCCTGCAAGAAGAGAGAAGTAAAAACTTGATTTCATAAGCGTTCCTAGCTTCAAGTTCAGAGAAAGCCAAACATAGGCCGCTGTTCTGGGATTAAAGTCTCAGAGGTTCTATATAGGCTCAGCCAAAATGAACCTTGGGCATTTTGAGATGTATGTATTTCCAAACCTTAATGACCCAATTCAGCGGTCCTGTCTGTGCTGGAAAAAATCAGGGATGCCCAGGCTCCTAACTTAGGTTCCTTGTTTAGGTGTTTAGAGCTGGAGTGTACAAACATGGGTTTGGAGTTCAAGTCAGTTAGTTGCTCAGGGTAGCACAGGTTGGTCTGAACAAGATGAGAAATGGAAACAAGTTGGGATGTGCTGTCCTGTAGCACATCACAGAATCATTAAGGTCAGAAAGGACATAGCCCTGAGGCCTCAGCACCAAATACTGGGCAGAGGTTCTGAGACTTGAGCATGCTTAGTGTAAAAAGGCACTTGAAATATAAACTGTCAAGGTTTTATGGACCTATAAGAAATACACTCAATAGGTTTTGCTCCTAACAGCTTTGTATCTTATATTGTGGTTCCCAAAACACCAGCACATCAGTATCTTCACCTGAAACTACAATTTTCCTAGAAGAATAATGAATAATGAATAAAATCTGCAATAAAAAGAAAAACAAATAAATTAAAGTAAAACCCATGGCTTTAACACAAAGCTTTACTTGAAACAAAAAGGCAGTAAGGACTCCATGAAGTTCAATTCAGGTTTGTGGCATACTATTTATTTTACACCAAAGATGTTTAAGTACAATTATGGTCAACAGCAACCTAAAATAGACATGCTATGAGCTGTGCCCAAGAAGGGCAGTCCCACTCAGCCTCTTGAATGCTGGAGCCCAAGCAAGAGTATTTATTTGTGAAATGTTTTACGTGACCTAGGCAATCTGACATTTTAATGATCTAGCAGGTAGATTTTTTCTTGAGTTGTGAAAATAGGCTTTTTGGAGAGTGGTTATAGCAGCCCAGGAACAGCTGCTCCTCAGGCCTATAGAAAGCTTTTATTCCACAGGCTGGCCTCCTTTCAGTGAGGCCCTCTCTTTAACCTGCAGGGATCATGCAGGAAACATAAAAGTTACTGAGGCCTCACTGACCTTGTCAAGGCCACGTGTGGGAATTTTTAATGTTTGAGTTGCTTCAAAATTATAGCAATTACTAGAAATATTCCAGGAAAAAAGGACTTTTTTTTTTCTTCTGCCAGTTCAGATTTCCCAACTGAAATTGTCATTTTCATCTGCTAGTCCTTTTAAAAGAAATAGAATTATAGACACTCTTTAGTCACTGGATAACAGATGTTATCAAACTTTGTGGCACTCAGTCATAATTAAGTCAGGCTTAATATGCAGCTGTCAGAAACCATTGACCTTTCCTGATGATGGCAGGGAAAAGGCTTTGATACTCTACCACACATTTAAAGTTTTTTGAAGGAAAAATGTCAAAGGTTTGGGTGTTCTGGCAGGAAATTAGCTCTTGCACTCTTAATGACAAATGTTTTTAGCTTAATCTAAGTAAACAATTAAATGGTGTTGCTTCAGTTGGGATTTTTAATCCAAAATAACATCTTTCCTATGCTTGCCTAACAAAGAATCAAGGAATTGTAGAACTTATGTAATTTTTAAGGTGATCATCTCTCAGAGCAAAGGAGTAAAATGCAACTGACAGCTTTCACATACAAAATGTGGAGATAAAGGAATATTTGGAAAGGAAATTAAAAGAAAATTTGTTTTAGGCAGAGTTTAACTGTCTCATTTACCTTTAATACAGCACAAGGAGAAGATACTCACAAAGCTGTTTGAAAAAAGAATAGATAGTTTATCAAGAGCCAGCATTTGAAACTTGTCACCCAACTAATGCTCCATACTGCTCTTAGGTCTCCTACCATAAAGTTTGCCAAAAATTGGACATCAAGTACCTGCTAGAGATCCTTGTTTGCAAAGTCAAGACACTGACTAGAACTATCCTAAGGGCACAGGGAGCTAAAAGGTCTCATCCTGTTGATACAACCTCCCCAAGGAGGCATTCCTGTGAGAGCTGCAATGGGGGCAGATGATGAGGGGAAGGCAGAACAGAAACGCTGCCAGTGGCTGCAGCACTGATCTGACATCTCTGCAATCCCAGCTTCAGTCTCCTCCCTGACCAAGCTAATGATATTTTCTGGGCCAGAAGAACTTCAGTGCAGGTTCCCAAGCATATAGTCATCCAAAACCCCTGGTATCAGCATTATTGGAGGATTTATGCCATGAAATTCCCTTAATATCTGCCTGTGTCATAACTCCCTATATAAAATATTAGTATTATTTTTTTCTTCAGGGAAGTGTTACAAGAATTCATGAGTTAAAGATGAAGAAGATGTAAAGGAGAG
Source organism: Acridotheres tristis (assembly GCA_037013685.1). Classification (NCBI taxonomy): domain Eukaryota; kingdom Metazoa; phylum Chordata; class Aves; order Passeriformes; family Sturnidae; genus Acridotheres; species Acridotheres tristis. The sequence goes on along the minus strand of CM072888.1, from coordinate 58,017,365 downwards.
TATTAAATGCTTTCAACAGAGAAAGTTAACATAATTTTTCAAGTACTCTCACTTTCAGAAAGCCAGATGTGTGTGCATTCATTACTGAATTTATTTAACAAAATTTCTAAATCCTGTATTGAGGAGTTGCAAAGACCATTTTAAAGGTCTTATTTCAGTATTTTACATTCATTTAATCTTTTATCAAGTTATTTTTATTATCTTTCAGAAGTGTGCGTCTATCCACTTAGATATCACACTCCTAAATATCTCATGGATTTAGTGCTGCCCAAGAAAAAAGGTGGTGTTTTCATAGCTTGATTCTTTTAAACAGGTTACTGTGTTCTTTAGCTTCAAGGAGAACAGAAATTTACCTAAGCCCACACAGAAATTCAGGCTTGAAAGCTGTACAAAATCCATGGCAAACAAACAAAAAGCTTATTTGGGAGATGAAGGAACATTATCTTTTCCCAGTGCATCTGCAGTGTAGACTGCAAGACAAATGGCAGCTAGCAAAAGATCAAATAACATTCCTCATTGCCCAAAATAAATAAATAATCTAATACCAAGGATTAAAGATCAGATTGTTTAATATTTATCTCTCCTTGTCCATTGGAAGAAATGTACATGGGTAGCGTTTTATGTCCAGCCTCACGAAAATTTGCCTCAAATGCAGGGTACTCTGCATAATCCGATTGCAGCTTTGAAATAGCTTTTGCTCTCTAATTCCACAAAGGAATCCAGTGCTTCCCAATGCTGCCCTGGGAATGCCATTACTGCACCTACCCAAACAACAAAAACAGAATGGAAAATAAGCTCACACGGATGAGAGAGGAAGGGAGAGGAAGCAGCCCCAAGAGAGGAAAATAAAAATGCCCCTCAAATTCAGATGTGGCAGGGCTTGAGTTAAAGAGACAGTGCCAGGTGTTTCAGTCATCATTCACATTCTGTGGCTTGACAGCACCTAATATTACTTGGATTTTTGTATTAACAGGGCTTTAATTGGGTTTAAACCTCTCATTGCCACACTGGAAACTTAAAATTTTGAAGCACATTTCTAGTTTTTAGGAAAGACAGTGAAAATCACTTCAATTAAGGAAGCAGTGTTGAAAAGCCATGATTCTGCTTCTGATTTGGCTTTTATGCAATGACACGTAGATGTTTCATTAATTTTTTCCTTTTTTTTGGCTATTAAGTCTTACTGTAAAATTTACACTATTTTTATTATGAAATACCAGGCCTTTCTTCTGTAAGTTATTTTCCAATTGAAATAATGGCTATGGTAATGTCATCTGAAAGTAATTTCCTGCAATGAGATTTGAAGGGGTAGCAGATAATATTTTCTCCAATTAGACATTACTATATTGCATTTCTTTATATTTCTCCAATTTCTAATCTTAATTAACCATGACAATATTAATTATCAATATTTTACGTTTGTATAAATTGGCCCCATCACTGAAATATAATGTTCTTCCCATTAGACCTATTCTGATTTTCTGCAACCAGACACACAAAGAGCTTAAACTGGAAATTATAGGAGCAGTTGCAGAGAAGAGATTTGAGTTGTGCACAGTGTCTTGGTGCAAGACCAGGGTCTCAGAACTGCCACACTCCCATTTCCTATCTCTGCCTCCAGAACCTGCAGAAAGAAGTTGCCAAAGAAGACATTAGTTGTAACTTTTAACTCCAGGTGAGTAATCAAGACTTGGTCACCTTCACCTTCATTATTCCACTGAAAACTGACTTCATTTTACCCTTGGTATAGTATTCCATTGCCCAATACCTGTCCTTTTCCTCTGTTTAGTGATACTCCCTTCCTAATTTATGATGCCCAAGAATATGGATGGGCAATTTTTGGCTTCATTCCATACTTTTCCTGCATTTAATTCCCCTTTTAAACATTATTTTCTTTTCCCTCTACTTTTATGGGAGGCTCAAACCTCCACACTGATCTACAAACACAGCAGATGGTGTGGAAATTTGGACCCAAGCCTTGTGAACAGCCTCTGCTTCTCTTGTGATCCAAACTAAATGCCCTGATCTGGCAGGAATTCAGAAATCCAAACAAGAGTGCTGATCCCGCAAAGCTCCAGCACATATCACACTGCGGGGAGGCGAAAGGGCCGCTCTACTTCCATGTCCTGGCTTCCACCTTCAAAGTTAAGCTTGTACCTTAGCTGCCAAAGGGAAATTGCAGTCAGAGCTCCCTTTCACTCATGCTAATCCCTTACTGCTGGAACAGCATCTCACTTTCTGCCCAGAGATCAGGTCCACATGCAGGTGTCACCAACCCTCCACCCATCCTCTCTCAGGTTGTACCCTGAGCTATTCAGGGCAGAGAGAAGGGTAAGGACCTCCATGTGCACAGTCAGGACAGAACTGTCACAGCTAACAAGGAAGCATTGGATGGAGTTGACCTTACCTCCAGAGGTTGTTTTGATTTTTTTTTCTCCATCTGGAGGGCAATGCTGGGGTCTAATATTTATCTGAACATTCAGTGAACACTCAATGCTTTGTCAGGACTTGGTATGAATACTGAATTCTGAAAAACTTCAGTTGTACCAGGAAACTGAAAAAATTCAGTTGCATGCTGAGAGGGGTGCCTGGGATGGAGGGTAAGGTTATAACCAGGAGTGATAGAAACCATAAATCTTGAAAAATCGTTGCTTGACCAACAAATATTTTCCCTTGATGTCCATTAAATTCTACATTGCAGGCAGTGCTCAAAAACTCAGAAGTAAATGTCTTACATGCAGACTAGCCTTAATGGTAAGCACTTGAGGGGAATAAAACCCATCAAAGAAGATGATGAAAGGTCTAAATCTAAACTGAGATATTTCTTACTTAAAATTAGGCAGATTCAGAAAGAACTGGCCAATGTTGAAGGGAAGGAAATTTTCTCTGGGGGAAAAATGCCAAAGCTTCTTTGTCTGAGCCTGGCTAACACTGAGAACACAAAATAGTCTGGAAGATATCATTGGCCACACTGTGGTTTATACCCCACTCTGATGGAGAAGAGGTAGAGACATATTTTAAAAGCTTTTAAATACCTCATTGACGGAAGGAAGGCTTTTGATTTCCCATAAAGGCCCTATGCTTAAGAAACAATCACTTCACTCAAACAATCCAAATTTCCACTGTCCACAGAAGGAGCTGTGAAGAGACAACTCTCAGAGGGCCTGACTGACCACATGCTATTGACCTGAATTGGGAAAGAGATTGTACTGGTTTGAATGCAAAATCAGTGAGAGACTCCAAGTCAGAAATACGATTTAAGAGGAAAAAAAGAGAAAAAACATATATGCAATAGTACAAAAGACAGAGTCAGGATACAACCTGGTGGTAGCAGTCCAGATGAAGTGGTCTTGTTGAAGTAGTGATCCTGTAGAAAGGTCTGGTAGCTCTTGTCCTCTGGAAACCAGTGGGTAAGGGCTGCCTTGGTGTTCCAAATCTCAGTTTTTATCTACGTAGGAAATGTTTGGCTCTTCTCCCTGGGTGCAGAATTTCACAATGAGATGATGTAATTTTATCAGGCATTCAATGGGACTCAATGGCCCATTAACAGAAATCTCCCGGAGGAAGGATGGGTTGTGGAATAGATAAGGATCACTGTCCCACCTGTTTCAACAGACGGTGATGGAATAAATACTTTTGGGCACATATTTGCAACCTAGGACACTGGATTAGAGACAAGGGCGGGAACTAACAAATAAGACTCTGTGCTGTTGCCTGAGCCAATTGTGGCTGAAGCAAAGAAAGTAGCTAGAACAAAATTCAGTTTAGTATTCTTTGATTACTTCTAGCTTCTATGACAACAGTTAGCAACCTGTGGGGGTGTATATCCCCACCTTTTGCTCAGTCTATGTGCCATTAGCTGCCTTTTCCTTTTCTGTCATTCTGCCTTAGCTAGACTCCTTTCTTTCATAAATAAATGGAGACCCTTGACCAATTTGTAGCCTACAAATATGACTGAGGGAAAGCAGGGGATAAAATGACACAAGATGACTAAAGATGAACGGGGAGGGGCTGGCAGTGAGTGGGCGGGGCCTGGGGAGGGGCGGGGCCTAACGGGGCCCTAAAAGGGGGAGGGGCCTAAAAAAGGGACAAGGCCTGGGAGGAGGCAGGGCCTGAAAAAGGGGCTAGGCCAGGGAGGAGGAGAGGCCTGGCAGTGAGTGGGCAGGGCCTAAAAATCAGGCATGGGCCTAAAATGAGGCAGGGCCTGGCAATGAGTGGGCGGTGCCTAAAATAGAGCAGGGCTTGGGAGGAGTCAGGGCCTGAAAGTGGGGCAGGGCCTGGGAGGATGTGGGGCCTGGGAGGATTTGAACCGGTTTAGACCCTTTTAGACCAGTTTAGACCAGTTCATACTGGTTTGAACCAGAATGAACCAGTTTAGACTGGTTTGGACTGGTTTGAACCAGATTGAACTGCTTTAAACTGGTTTTAGCCAGTTTGAACAGCTTTAGACCAGTTTGAGCTGGTTTGAACTGGTATAAATCAGTTCAAAACAACTTGAACAGGTTTGAACCAGTTTGAACTGGTTTAGACCAATTTAGTCTGGTTTGGACAGGTTTGGGTTTAGACTGGTTTGGACCGGTTTGGCCCAGTTTGAACCAGATTGAACCAGTTTAGATTGGTTTGAACGAGTTCAAACTGTTTTACACTGGTTTGGACCAGTTTGGGCAGGGTTGAACCAGTTTAGTCCAGTTTAGACTGGTTTGGATGGGTTTGAACCAATTGAGTCTGGTTTAGACCGGTCAGAACTGGTTTAGACTGGTTTCAACCTGTTCAAACTGGTTTAGAGCAGTTTGGACCATCTGGGTTTACACTGGTTTGAACTGTTTTAGACTGGTTTTTAACCAGTTTGAAGCAGTTTGGACCGGTTTGAGCTGGTTTGGACCAGCTGAGATGAGTTTGGACCCACCTGGACTGGTTCAGACACAGGTTCGACTGGTTTGAACTGTTTTGGACAGGTTTGTACCAGTTTGGACCAGTTTGAACTGGTTCAGACCATTTTTAACCTGTTTGAACCAGTTTAGACTGGTTTGGACTAGTTTGAACCGGTTTTGACTGGTTTGTACCAGATTGGACCAGTTTTAACTGGTTTTTAACCTGTTTGAACTGATTTGGACCCGTTTGGGCCGTTCTGAACTGGTTCGGACCTGTTTGACTTGGTTTGAACTGGTTTAGAGCAGTTTGAACTGGTTTGGGCCAGTTTCGACCGGTTTGAACCAATTTAGACTGGTTCAAACCAGTTTTCATAGGTTTGGATTGGGCAATCATTAATCAGCTACAGAACATCAGTTACCATGCCAGAGTCATTTGAGGTTTCCATTGTCTCAAATCAATCCAAGGCTTCTCTCGGTCCTGTGTTGCCGTCCCAGCTGTGTCAGGAGATTTCTCCACAGAAATCATGCTGTTCTGCTGTTCTGCTGTTCTGCTGTTCTGCTGTTCTGCTGTTCTGCACTCATCTCTCAGCGATGTCCACGAGCATCCAGCACATACAGGAACCCACTGCACCTGGAACCCCGCAGATACACAGAGACAGAGCTGCCACTCAGATCCACCCTGAAATTCAGTAAGCTGTGTTAGTTCTTAGAAACGGCATTGCAGCAGTGCTCTAGGAAGTGTCCTGACTACTTCCCCATTTCCAGAGTGAGCCAAGGTGGAAATGTTGATAGGTAAAGCCCCATGAGACTCATATTTCTCCCTTTGTCTTTTCTGGAGCTGTTGATGGCAGAAGTAACTCAAAGCAAAGTCTTGCTCCATATAAAAGAGAAGGTTTATCTAGTCACAGGGACATCCTTAATTTGCTTCTTGCCCTTGGACCAATATACCAGTCCATTCACTGGGAAGAGACTGGGATCTTATAGCGACTTTGTAACCACAAACAGCAGAGAAAGGTGCAGAAAAACTAGGACTCATATCTTTCTCAGTGATATTCTACTACAATTTTCCAAGTAGGACTCAGATTTCTAAGTTTCCCCTGGATTACATGTCCCTGAAAAAAAATCTCAGAAGCAAGAACAAGCAGAAAATTGGCTACAGTCTGAGAAGTAAAAGGGAGGAACTTTTATAGCCCTCTTCAGTTAAGGTGCAGACAGCAGTTAACCCAAAGTTTCTCTCCCCTTGCACATAAGGGGTCATGGGTAATCACTTATGACTAATTGCACACTTGTGTCAGGGAGATGCCTTTTCACATCTGGTTCAGATAATCCCACAGTCCTGAAACGTTCCACCAAATGTTGCAAAAAAATACAACCTGTGCAGTGGAACAGCTGGTGGATGACCTGAGCCTGCAGACTGACACCTAATAACACATTTGTACCCTGCAAGAAGATCTTATTACAGCATGGTCATTTTACATGATGAAGGATTATCATCTTCAGGATGAGAATTCCACCTTTAAAGTAGAGCCATAAACATTTGAGGAAATGCTGACTGCAAACTGACCAATGTGCTATAAAGCCAAATGCCAAATTTAGGGAGAGAGGTCAGGACAAAGAAGAGATCCTCATTAGGAAGTTTGAGTAGCAGCTTCCCAGTCAGGGGGCTGAACTTTCTGACACATCCACAGCTTCAAGCTGCCCATGTTTTTTTTTGTAAAGCACTCCCTACCCACCTCAAATGCCTCCTTTCTAATCTCTTCACAAAAAGATTAAGAACAGTTAGATATGACATTCCAGATACATTAAAATGGTGACTTTTTTTTTATTCCAAAAGAACTTGTGTTGCAGATTTTCAAATGGCTTCACCAAGACATCTTGTACTTCATTCACAAGCACTGACCACACTTTGCCAGTCCACCCTCAAAGTGTTTTTAATTATTCATTAATTGTGAACTAATTAGCTCTCTCTAAAGTTTATGAACTTAGTGTTCCAGAAGTTTGATCCATATATGACTTCTGTATGTATAACACGAGTGGTATATAACATGGTTTGTGCCCAGTCACAGACTGCTGAATTTCAGTTCATAGCACAACCTTGCACACATGACATTGAGGAAAAGTGTCTCTGCACCACCAGCACTCTTCCAGGACACTTCCAGGCACCTTTTGAGAAAAGGTAAAAAGAATTCCCTAATCTCCAAAGACACAAGCAACCAGCCTTGTCAACTTTGGAGCACCTGTCTTCCAAGATAATAGTATATTCAAACATATATGAAGATTTTGTAGTGTATCAGAAAGAAAAACAACTGTGGGTTTTTTAACTCCAATGTCTCAAATGTTCAGTTTAATGATGTGGGATTTGTATATTCAGTGAACTAGAATCACAGTGGATGTCTAGAGCTACAGAAGTAGCTCCAGAAATTTTAGTATATGCAGTTCTGTATTGCAGAGACATAGTGAGCCATAGAGTTCAAAGCTACTTCCTCTTTATTTGTGTGTTCTAAGAGTAAATTCAAGCAGACTTACAAAATTAATTGTTGACAATTCTGCAGCCAGGACTCCTATCCTAGGCCTCAGTGTTTTAAATACTTTAAAAAGAGACTATAACAGCAGATGTATAAAATTCTATACTGGTCAAGAATCGTGGTTTTTGTGAAAGTGAGAGGAAATAATGTGCAAAGACTCTTGCACATTAATAATTAGTTAATAATAAGGTAACAATGATGAGTTTTAGTAATGTTAAAATATAGGGAAAGACAAAAACTACATCCAGTTCCAGAGAAAAGGTATAGCAGAGAGGAAATAGAAATTAAATAAATCACCAAAAGTGAGAAGATGTAATATTGTAGCCTTCAGTTCCCTCTACTACTCCTTTCACAAAACAGTCCTGCTGGTTACACAGATTTTGCTTGTGTTACAGATCAGGAAGGCACATATATAAAAATATACTAAATCCTGAAAGACAACCTTGTCCGACTTTAAGTACCCAAATTGTCAAGCTGTTCTTCAGAGCACTGCATCCTCTCTGTTTATGAGGTCAGCCTGGACACATTGGCTAAATGACCCATTTACCTCCCTGGTGTTCTTGTAGAAGAACCCCACGTTCAATTTATCTACCTGACATTGAGACATATGAGAGCAGCACAGGAGAGTTCTGACTGCAAAGCACCTGGCAGGTCCTCCCTCCAGAGAGGGACAAACTCAGGTTTGTGCTGACACATATCATAGCCCCAGGATGTGTCAGATCCCTCATCTGGCATGCACTGAGCCTGACTTCAGGCCACCCCAGTTCATGGGCTTGCATTCACACAGTTTGGAAAAAAGATATATTTGGGTTTGAGTCCAAAATAAAAAAATCAATAAAGTCAGCAAGACTGAAGTAAGCTTTGGAATAAGGTAAGATGTTCTACTCAAAGTTCTTTATTGCTTAAAGAAAAATTAAAAAAAAAAAAAAAAGGAAAAAAAAGAAAAAACACATAAAAACCCCACACACGCAAAACAGAGGCAAGATTGACTCTTTTCCATTAAAAAGTATGGAATAAAGGCACAAAGTTTTGGTACTATTTTCTGTTTTCATGAGAGACCAATTACATTTAAATGCAAAATGTTTCTGTTTGCTGTGCCAGATACTGTTTCATGGAAGTGGAAGGCCAGTCCTTCTAACCAGAGGAGAGGGATCAATATATGGTGAATGATGCTTCCTTTACAAGACCAATAATATGACTGTTGGAAAAAAAAAAAAAGTGCCTTTTTTTTTATTAGTATAATCAAGAATAAATTCCACCATTTAAAAGACTTAATGTTAGAAGAGCCAAAATCATTGCAAAAACATTGCACAACATGGACAAAAGTAGATCTCCAACATACAAATGGAAACCTACATTAATGAAACCAGCTGGGAGTTCCATACATCCTCCAGCACATGGGCTGTATGTTCCACAAATCGTGAACTGCAGATGTAGGATAAGTCCTAAAAAGTTTATGTTAGGTGAGAGTCCACTTTATGGGTAGCACTGGCAAGACTCCACAAACCAAGTCAATTTTACATAGTGAAATACACTCCTAGAAACAAAACCCAGCCCTAAAGCATAAACCATTTTGTCAGAGCTACACACTATAGACTGAGACAGAGAGCAACACCTCTTACATTTAACTAAGTTAAAAATATAACAAAAATTACTTTTCGAAAACAGTAAGGAAAATTAGGGAAAAAAAACGATGTAGTAGTTATATAATGTAACAATAATTCCTGCAGTTGGGACCCTGTTCATAATCCCATCCCTTCAGCAGCTCTGCTAAGGCAGAACATGCTGGCAGCTCCAAAGAGCACACGTGTTTATTCACATCATATTGTGCACTCTACCTCTTATTCATGCTAGAATATTTTATGTCTGGAAAATAGAACCTAAAAGGCCATGAAGGGGGCAGCTCTTCAGGTTTTGTATAGCAGAAGGCTGCATGCAAACACACTAGGCACATTATCAGCACCTAGCTATTTCAAAGAGCTCCTTTAGAACTTTCATATTGAAATATGTCAAAGGTGTAGGCACATCTTTTACTTACAAAGTTCTAAAAACACAACATATCACAAGATACACTAAGATTTAAAACACTATTTCTTTGACTGTTGTAGAATATTATTTTCCTTTTCTTCTGATCCTGGAAAGGCAAGGCAAGGGAAAAAAATAGAAAAGCATAAAGTCACAGAAAGGTTTTTATGTGAAGGGACCTTAAAAATCATCCAGTTCCAACATTCTGCTACATGTAGGCACACCTTCAGGTTGATCAAAGTTCCATCCAGCCTGGCCTTGGACACTCCCAGGGATGAGGCATCCACAACTTCTCTGCATAACTTGTTCCGATGCCTCACCAATACAACAAAGATTTCTGCCTAATATCCAATCTAAGCCTGTCCTCTCAGTTTAAAGCCATTACTTGTCCTGTCACCACGTGCCCTTGTAAACAGCCCCTCTCCAGCTTTCTCACGAGCTCACTTTAAGTATTAGAAGGGGCTCAAAGTCCTTGGAGCCTTCTCTTCTCCAGGCTGATCAGCCTCAACTCTCTCAGCCTGTCATGCTCCAGCCCTCTCACCACCCCCATGGCCTCGTCTATACTTCTTCAACAGGTCTATGTCCTTCCTGTGTGAGACCAGACCTAAATGCAGCACTGCAGGTGAGGTCTCACCAGAGCAGAGAGGCAGAATCACTTCCCTTGCCCTGCTAGATGCAAATCTTTTAATGCAGCTGGGCTATGGTTGGCTTTCTGGGCTGTGAGTGCACATTGCTGGGTCACGTTGAGCTTCTCATTAGGCAACACAACACCCCTGAATCAGTCTCCTCAGGGCTGCTGTCTATCCATTCTCCACCCAGCCTGTATTTGTGCAGCCCTGACTCAGGTGCAGGACCCCACACTTGGCCTTATTGAACTTCATGGGGTTCCCATGGGCCCAACTCTCAAGCCTGCCAAGATCCCCGTGGATAGCATTCCTAAAGTCCAGTGTGTCAGTTCCACCACGTAGGTTGGTGTCATTGGCCAACCTGCTAAGGGTGCACTCAACCCCACTGCCCATGTTTACAACAAAAAAAATATTTCATGAAAAAGCTAATGATGGCTTAATACAAAATTATTACAACTGAGTGTCATTTTCTGGAACTATACAGGTAAATAATTCCATCACTCATTGTGGCCTTTTTATGCTGTGCTGATAAAGCAAAGGCAGCATAAATTTGCCTTGAGAAATTCCTAGATTTCAGGAGTGGCAGAGAACCAGCACAGGCAGAGCCATGGTGCCATGTTGCATTGGCAAGCAGGGAGGATGCTGGTGCAAGTTGCCATTTCCTCAAACTGCTCTAATTTGTGCCATGGACTGGTCCTGACTCCAGTTCTGGCCTCGGGGTTTTTTTTGTCATGCTTGTCTCCCTGGAAATGGAAATCTTTGAACCCTTAATCAGCATTACCGACATTTTAGTTGGAACTAGGAACAACTTCTAAATCTCACCCATGTTTTCTCAATTTGGATTCACAAAAGGAAATTTTAAAAACCTTTATGAAAACCAGAGACAGGCTGGAAAACTTTTAAGACTATGTGTTAGTCCCAGTGGTGTTCTCTTGTTTTGTCTACAACCATGATATATAATTACATGAACAGTAAACTCCAGATTGACAAACCTCTCAGCCATAGGCTGCCTTGCTGAGGTAATCAGGTAAAATATGTATCCAGGTTCATGCTCATCTTTCAAGTTTTGTTTAGTGGTATTATTAAATAGGTTTTACATTGTTCCCCCACCCTTTGCCCTAAATTTTGGGTACTCTTGGCAGATAGATTGGGTTGCTGTGGGAATATTTGCAGTGGAAGACAGAATTTTTTCCTATATATTCCTGTTGAGACCTTCAATAAATTAAATTGGTGGTTTTGAAGTTTTTCTGCCTACTTGCTACCATAAGTCTCTAAATAGAGCCTCTATAGTTTTTTCTGTATAACCCATCTTAGTGTTTATAAGGTGGTAGAAGTTGTGGAACTTACCTGCAGGCTTGCCAAGGTCAGTGTATGAGCATAGCTCTGCTTTATTAGACTTTGGAAACATTCCCATTTAGAGGTTCATTTTCAAATGTATAAATCTCAGTTGGTAAAATACCATGACCTTCTAGCAGCTTCTAAGCAAAAACCTACACTCACCTCATACATCAGCATAAATCTAACTCATATCACCTTTTATTCCTCCTCCTTCCACAGCTGGTCCAGGGCTCAGTGGGAAACTGCTGAGTCTCACATCTCAAGGGAGCACTTTGCTTTGCAGTGGTTGCCACTGTACCAGTGTGGCAAGAGCCATTTTTATCTCTGTGGGTTCTTGCCAGAAAATAAAAAGATCCTAAAATTACTCTGAACTCCCTGAAATAATTGCTATAGCAAATAATTCTGAGCTATAGAAAATGTGGAAAAGAATTGTTCTTCTTCTTCCCCTTACAGCTGAAGGCAATGAGATTAATTTTTCTTTTCTGATTTCTGCAGAGCTGCTACACATGCATTCAAAGAAACTTTGGGAGAAAAAATCCAAGACCAGTTTTATTCCAGCAGGTGCAGGGAGAAACAGTTTGAACCTTCATGCATGATCCAGGACTACTGCCCTCTGTGATGGATCTTCTCTCTGCCCCAAGAAAATCACACCACACTTCCCTTCTCCCCACACTTTAAAACTTCTTTGAACTCAGAATCATCCCCAAAGAAGCTCCAGAGCTACCCATAAATCTTCCTGGAGGATGTACAATACAAGCCTTGTCTACTGGTACCAGCCAGCTTGGCTTAGCTGATCCTTATCTGAGCCAATTCCACTAACTCCTTGAATGGTGGCAGTCTCCAGAGAAGGAAAGACTGCAGGGATCTGCATACTTACCCAGAAATTCACATTATGTAGAGGTCCATGTTGGTGGGTGTTCTTGTCAGGATCACACTCAGCCAATTCATATCAAATGTGAGTGAAAATGTGAAAATTCTACCGTGTTGCCTCTTGGGCTTGGAATTTTTCCTCCTAAATCTTGAGGATGAGGTTAATTTACCTCCAATGATGGGTTCTTTTATTCAATCAGTTCAAAACTGAGTGTTTGCACCTTTTTCACTTCCACAAACAAACAAAAATAGAAAGAAAGAACAAAAGAAAGGCTCAGAAAAAAATGGTAGCTAAGCAATAGAACTAAAATGTTGCATTTACAACCTCTTTATTGCCACCTATAACCCAACATGTCCTCCAGTCCTTGTGACTGAACCTGTTCATGACACACCATGGGCTATGTCTACTCATAGTATTGTTCAGTGCAAAATATATGTTTTTATGGTCAATACAAGTGTGAAAGAAGAACAAAAGACAAATGCATCTACTAACTCTCCAGTGTAGAAACCATTTTTATTCTGTTTTTCCACAGCATTCTTGTGGAATGTCTGCTTATATTACAAACTAAAAAATGATGGGAAGTAAAAGAGGAAGACAGGAGTAGAAGAAATATTTTAAAGAGGAGGAGGTAAGACAAAATAAAATAAATTGGAAGTGCAAAAACCTACAAAACATAGGAAACCAAGGAAAGGAAAGCAAGAGGGAAAGAAGGCAAGCATTGCACAGGAACACTCACAGCCAGTGTAAAGACTGGTCAGTAAAAGTGTACGCAAAGATACTTCTAAACCTTTTCATGTGCAGGCAGAGTAACACTGAAAGTGGTGATGAGCTGAGGGGACCCTCCATCAGCAAGAGCTCTTGTTCCTCGGAGTGTGGAGTTTGGAGCAGGGGCTCCCCCAGCTCCTCACTGCACCCTGGAGCCCACCACCAGCACCCCCAGCCCAGCAGCCCCACACAGCACAGTCCCTGCTGGGGACCAGAGGAGTCCTGTGCACAGTCACACACACACGACCAGAGAGGGAAATTTGTAGTCAAGGCTGTTCAAAGCATTCTTTTCTGAAAAGCTTTTAATTTTAAAAAGTCACAGAAATCCTAGTCCCCTGCACCATTCTATTTCTTCTGCCTCCTGTGAACACCAGCATACACTCAGTCAGTGTACTGAGAAGTGCACTCCTACCATCATGAATGAAAAGATTAATTTAAAGACCCCCAGAATTCCCTAAAATCAAAATACCTCTGACTATTAAGTTGTCGGAAACATTAGAGTCAATTGCTCAACAGCAGTATTACGGTTATAAAATAAATAGCATACTCTTTTAATTAGTTTACAAAATGCCATGAACATTCTAGATGCTCGAAAAAAGATCGTTTCCTACCCAAAGAATCTACTTCATGGCATCATGACAGCACACTGGGTAGAAATGAAAGTAAATGGAGAAAGCAGTCTGCAAGAGAGGCACCATTAAAACACGAGACATTCTACATGGGCTAGGGATAAAGTGGGAGACAGAATAATAGGCCTCCTAGCACTGAATCTACACATCTCTTAAAAGAAAGGTTTTAATTTAAAGCCAGTTCAATTCACCATGGTTAAATCTCACTGAATTACGGATTCGTACAAGCCAGATATTTGTGCCCGTGCTGCTGCTTGTGTAATTTACACTCCAGCCCTAAGTGATTACTGGATCACCCAGCTGACATATGGGAAATATTTGCACAGAGCTGTGACACGGGGAAGTTTGTGGTTTAAAAAAAAAGGGACACACACACACACACACAAAAAAAAAAAAAAAAAGGTGCTGTTAGTACAGAGCCTGTGCCACTCCAGCTGAGTGAAGCCAAAGTTTCACTTGGAAGTTTTCCCACCAGAACTTCCATCCTCTCAACAGTGTTAGTTAGAAAAGTCTTTTGCATTCATAATGCTTTGCTTTCACAGGAAGAGAGACCTATTGCAGCAGAGTAGCAACTGCATCTCTCTCTAAAAACCTATCTATTCAAAGAAGTATTACCAACTGAAATATTACTAAATGAAAATAAGAGTTGTCAGGGGAACTCAGATGTTGAGCTCTACTTATGTTTGTGAGGTCTATTTAAGAGAAATCTCAGCTGCTCTCGCTCCCACTGCTGGTGACATATTCAGGTTTCTTTTCCTTTTCTGCTAACTGTGGTACTCTGCCACACTGCAGTGCCAGGGAGTGCCAAAGAATAGCACTGCTGCCTCTTAGCCAGGCTCAGGTTCCAGCTTATCCTAATCTCTGGTCACTAACCACTCCAGGTAAGTTTTGCCACAAGTCACCTCAAGGTGCAAGTCATCTCTAAGCAAGCATTGTGCAATTTCATTTCTCCCTCCTGCTGCTCTCTGAGCATCTTCAGATGGAGATGTTTGCTGTGCTCAGAGCCTGCCATGCTGCAATTTGCTGCTACACACTTGAACTGATGCCACGTTTCAGGCCAGAGGTGGGAGGCTTTTCAGGCTTTCAGTTGTGGGAGAAGTAACACATTGTATAAAAGAGCTAGGCTGTAAAGTCCTTTTAAGCCCACCTGAATGATAATTGCTTACATAGCAAAGGAGAGAGAGTTAATTTAGTTTGTCTTTTCTGTGTTATTACCCCAGATGCTGGGTTATACGACAGAAAAGGCACAATTTTGTACCCTGGAATACCAGCTCATTTACATGCTTTGGGCCTCATCCTGTCTCATTTATTCAGCTTACCTCAGGAGGGCAGGCACAGAGAGGGGCTACCAGCCCTTCAGGCTACATCTTTGCCAAGTAGTATTTTGCCATTACTGAATTACTTCTAAGATACAGCTTCTACTCATATAACTAGCTTTTAGTAGGGAGAAAACTGCTCAAAATTCTTCCAATGTTCCTCATGCTTTAAAAAAAAAAAAAAAAAAAAAAGAGAGATTTGACACTTCATGCACGAGATGAACCAAACCAATTCATGGAAATGTACATCCCATAACTAGGGAAAGTATTTTGTTACCATTGGTGTTAGTAGCTTATGAGAACTGACAAGATCACAGCCCACAGTGGTGTGGCTAAATGCCTGCAGAAAGAAAAAGGCTTTTGTAAGTTTGTTGGAAAGGACCTACTTGCAGCCCTGACTTCTGACTGAAATGGAAGAAATATTCTACTTTCAAATGTGAATCAAAAAAATATTGCTAGCATATTTCTCTTCATCAGCCAAATGATTTGTCTTATAAATACGCTTTTTTGCTAATTCCTCAGAGGATGACAGCTGGGTGGTAGATTTATACAGCTAAGAAAAAAATCTTGAGAGGAGTCCAACCATTTTGAGGCATCTGAACTTTTCCAAACTTCCAGACCTTTAGAGCTTCATTCCTCACTGCTAAACACACAGTAGATCCTCTAACCATGTCATTACAGCTTACCATGAATAAAACCACCCAAACCCTACATGTTTAGGAATGTAAATCAATAATATCTTGCAATTTTATCTGAGGTAAGACTCTACAATTAATTACTTCTGAACATTCAATGGTTATTATCAAGACTATTCTTTCACGATTCAGGGAAAATATGGTAGAGGGGGAAAAAACATGGCATAATCTTTGACACTCTCATCCCCTTTATTTTTAAAAAATAAAAACACAGTAATTTTTTTTCTTTTTACACTTTCCATTGGTTTCTTATGAGTAAGGGAGGAATCGGTGGATAACATGCTGGTGTGAGGCAAAATTCAGTATTCATTAAATACTCAAATTCAAGCTTTTCATGCTGGATTCAGAACTTAGGAACAGCTATAGCTATAAGTTAGCACTGGCAAGAGAGTTTTCAAAAAAGAAACCAGGACATCTTCCTATAAACTGAGCAATTGGGATAGAAGTGCACATACTTACACACAAGAAAGAGAAATAAAAACTAAGGAAAATATCACTGCATCTCTGGCCTCACTGAAAGAAATATTATAGATGTGGAAGAACCAAAAGATACCAGGATTTTCAAGTAAGAGCCACCTGCATTTAATCTGAACAAATGCAAGCAAATACATTTGGATCACAGGCAGAGAGAATAAAGCCTTTTCAGTTGTAGCTCCAAGTTTCTTGAGAAGGGCTGACAGCTTGCAGAAACATCTGTAAAGGAGTTCCAAACCAGCTGAGGAGGGCTGTGCTGAACAGTGTGCTCACAAGCACGACCAGGACAGAGAGAGGGGTGCTCAGGTGATTCCTGCCTTGGGCACCAAGAGCAGCCGAGCTCTGGAAGCACAGGCTTCAGGAGGGCTGTTCAAGCACAGCTGAGCATCAGGCTCTTCTCTGTGGTGTTTGGCCTTCATACTTCGTTGGCTACTGGTATCCAAACAGATTGATAAAATGAACAGGTTTCACCAACAGTGAAGTTTGCCCAAGTTCAACTACTGGTGTGGATTACATTTCAGGTATGCACAATGAAAGTAGTTCAGCACCAAAAATAAATAAAAAAATAAATAATAAGGCAACCAGGGGAGAGCAAGAGAAGTTCCTTGACTAAGTGACTAAGGACTGATAACAGAACCGTTTTCTGCAAATTTGTTTCCTGGCTCTGAAGTCAAACAGCAAGGACAGACATTCATCAAAAAAGATGTAACCCGCATTCCATAACGCTTATATTTTACATCCTTAAAAATATCCTGTAGTTTTTACCGCAAATATTAATTCCTGCCCTAAACACTCTGTAATCTTGCTCTGTGCTTTTAAACAGCAGCCATGTTTTGACACAGGATCGCTGTATTCCAAGGGTGAGAAAAATCAATGCACTACTGTTTAAGTGGTCTGTAGACTGCTTTGAGAACCAACCAGCAAAAGTGCCCTGCATTTATTTCATTATTTATTGTTATTGTGCAGAGGTGCCTATAAAGTCTGCTGGAATTCAGTCCTCATGTGTGTTTGATTGCTGGGCTCTGTGCATGGACAGAGGGCACCTCTGTCCAATTAGGAGCTTTCCAAGGGAACATGGCAGAGGTATCCACTCCAGGGATTGTGTTTTATTTACTTTGCTTCTTAAACAGAAATATCAACCAGTTTTCCATTGCAGGACCAGACCTGACGATCCTCAGGCACACTGGAAGGCAAAAGAAGTATTTTTAAAAAAAATATATCTGCTACACAAAGAAGTAAAACACACAAATGTTCCTCTTTGTTGATATCAGTAATACACATATTAAGAATGACAGAAACCATGTGCATTTCATAAGAATAATTAATACTTGGTTTCCTTAACAAATACATATCTTTCATGTAAATCTGGCCAGGGATACATGATGCTGAGAATATCTTAGATCTCATGGATTTATTAATAAAATATCTATTCCAACTACTACATACTACACCAGGAGTTTTGAGTAACTTGTTGAAAATCCCATTTATATCTGTACTAGAGCTAGAAAATTAGCTCGTTTGCCCAAATTAAAGGCCCAGAATTTAGCTAACCTGATCAGCTCTCTTTTACAGTGATAAACATTTGGAAAAGCAGATTGGATTCCATATCATTCCATTCTATTTAATTTCAGAAATCAAATCTGTAAATCTTTATTTCTCTGTTTGCAAAGTGCAGCTGACAAAGAACATTTCAGACAACCACGTTTTTCATGGTCTAATACTCCAGAAAGCAGTGACAACTCTAGTGACAAACTGCTGTCATCTGACTGTCATCACCGTCCTCTAGTATCTAAATATTAGCAAACTGCCTAGGAACTTGCCAAGAGATAGGCCACCAGTCAGCAGTAAAACAACTTGAATGAAGGATTCTAAGACTTCCTACTTACTATATGGGAACCCTTTTAAAATGCAGGACTTCTGGAAAGAATTCCTGGACTGTTGCCTTTAGACTGGATAAACTTGTAAACTGTCTGACAGAAAGAGAGAAGCATCAAGAGATAAAAAGGGTTATGAAATTTCAAGGTATTTTAAATTATTTCCTGTTATTTTTTTCCTCAAGAAATACTGTTATGTTCACAGATAGACGTTTTAAAAATAGCTGAGTGGCTTCCTGGCTGAGGGAAACAGAGAGATACGATTCAGGGTTATTGGCTGCCTAGCAGATGTTACATTCTGTTTTTCTCTGTGCATTTGCACAAGTAGTTGCCCGTATGTACAGTCACAGAATTAGAGAATATGCTGAGTTGGAAGGGACCCATCAGGGTTATCAAGTCCAACTCCTATCCCTGCACAGGACACCACCAAGAATCACACCATGTGCCTGAGAATATTGTCCAAACACTTCCTGTATTCTGTCAGGCTTGGTGCTGTGTCACTTCCCTGAGGAGCTTGTCCCAGTGCTAAACCACCCTCCAGGTGAAAAGCTTCTCCCTGATATTCAGCCTAAACCTTCCCCAACTCACCTTCCTGCTGTTTCCTCTAATCCTGCCACTGGTCATGGGCATGAAGAGATCAATGTCTTCCTCTCTGCTTCAGCCCAAGATGTGAAGATATCTTCAAGTTAATGACAGGCTTGTTCAGTTATTTTGGTGCCCAGTGGTTTAAGGAAGCCATTGCATATTCCATCAAATCCTACCCACCTCTTCAGAAAAGTCACTACTTTAAATATTCAGATATTTTGCCACTCACAAGAGCAGAGGCTGAATCCACTGATTTCTGTTTCATTAGTATCCATTTATTGCTGCATCATATACAACATGTGTAACAAAAAGAGTGGCTTTTCTGTCTTTGGTTGGTTGGTTTTTTAAATACCATTGCCAGAGGACTTGGGAAACTGCTGACTTCAACCCCATGCAGTAATATGCAAAAGAATTTGATGTACCTTCCATGGGCATTGGAAGAACACCTGTAGAAAAACCAGAAGAGCAGAGTATTTGAAACAGGCTGAAAAGGACAAATTTCCAGGACTTCATGTTGTGTTTAATGATATATTTGCATGTCAAGATTACTCTGCTAGATGTGGCCACTGCTGATATTTGAGACATGGTGCAGAATCCATACAAAATCCCACTGGGAAAGGGGACCAAATACCTGTTTTCTCTTTTCTGTGCTGCTTAGGCATTTTCACTTGGCTTGAAACAATCACGTAAATTAAACCAATTCTTCATCTCTGCCTCTGCCTTAACTCTTTATTCCCAAAGCTATGCCCAAAGCCAATTATATAGAATCCTATAAGGTAAATATCCCTGGTTGTACAAAAACAAACTCACTACATGTTGTTTATTTTTATGAACTGCTAAGAATCACAAGAAAAGTTGTCTTCTCCAAACACACTCAAGAACAAAAAATGGTCATATGAAATATTGGCAAAAAGCTGATACAAAAGAATAATTTAAATCAGTCACAGAGTTCATAAGGAAATAGACTTTACAAAAACATGACTTAGTCAATGTGTCCCAGATTTACATTCTCAAAGTAGCATTGTAATTAGTAGAATGTAATGCTAACAAGGAGCAGTCATCAAAAAAAAAAAAGCCACTGGAATCTGAAGTTCTTTTGGTCACTCACAGTTAAATACCCTATTTGAACTCCTAATTCCTCAATTTTTACTCAGACAAAAGCAAGGATATGCCTCATTCTGAACCAGTTTTGTCAGGGATTATTCAATAAATGTTTATGTTATGGACATTAAGAGTTTTGAGGGAACTTTCACAACATTTATTTCTTTCTTTTACCTCTGGAGGGAGACACCTCAAGTCAAATCCCAGAGACAGGGAATACCAGAACCTGGATTTCACTTTGTTCTAGTAAAGCTGTGATGTTACATGAATTTCCTCAGAGCAGGGCTCACAGGGAAAGCATGTGTGGGGTCCCCCACTGCAAAGGAAAGAAATAGAAAATCTCCATTTGGAAGGCTCTTGTAGGCTCTGGGATCTCACATCCCAGTGAACGTGTCCAAGTGACCAAACTCACAGCTAGAAACAGTAACTTAATCCCCTCTTCCAAACACATTTTAGCAACATATGGAAGTCACTAAGTGGGTTGCAACAGATAAGTGACCACACATAACAAAATGAGGCTCTTCAAAATAGTTGCAACAGACTGAGGAAACAACAACAGAAACTGGAGCAAATAAAAGAAATTAACAGAATGAAAAGAAGGCAGTTAGACCAGGCCTAGAAGGTCAGAGTGAAATCCAGTTCACCATATTTATATAAAATTTTGTTTGAAAAAGGATGTCTGATTTCAGCAGACCCATCAACTTTTACACGAGCGTGAAAAGGGTTTATAGGAAATAGGTAGTATCAGTGTCCAGAGTTGGTATCACAAATCCCAGTATCAGGGCAGAAAGCTTTCAGCTGGCAGAGAGACTGAAGGAAGTGAGTTCTTGAATGAGTAAATCCTTGAATGAGTAACCTATCTACTTAGTACTAATAGGAGTCAGTACAAGAAAGCAGAGAATCAAATCCATGCCTTTCTGAATCCAAATGATTTTCAGTAGAAGCACAAACATTTATGGAAGTGAAAGAGTGACTCACTGCTTGCATGTAAGTTCGATTAGGAAATTATTGTCTTACTTGCAGAGTTACATTTTAAGTAGGTGGTCTCCCATTTTTGAATTAGTATTTGCTTCCTTTTTTTAAGGCAGCTACACAGCCTATAAAATGCTAAAGCTTGTTTCAAAGTCTTGCCATTCTGTGCTGTTTAAATAGCACAGCTCTAGAAACCAACAGATTTTGAACACATTACCCACCCACATTACCAGTCACCCAGGGAGCAGCTGTGTCCCAAAGTCTCACACAGACTGGAGGAGTTTGGAGATCCCAAAGACAGCGTGGGACCTACTGACCCACACTGCTCCTCATCTGGTCACTCACACGGGAGATGAGGCCACTGTTTCAAACACAGCTCATCACCTCCCTTTGCTTCATTCTTTGTGCTTTCCACAGGGTGACCTTTTCAGTCACCTGCACATTTTAGTTTAGAGGTCTTTGTTTGTTTTCTGAATGGCTCATATTTGTGGCTCTCAAGCATGTGCCCTTTGACTCCATCTTCCCAAAGGACAGTCATTTTGGTCATACCTACTTGCTTTTCCTAAACCACAAAACAACACTCTGACTCTTCTGATAAGGTGGTTACTTCTCCAGACATACAGCTCTCTACATCTGTTGCTGTTGTGTCAGATCTCTTTGGAGGTGTTTTATTTATCAATGCTGATTTTCTCTGAGCATAGCCAAGAAAGATTTCTTCCAGAATTGGTCAAATCAAAAGGACTTTTTCTCTCCTTAAGAATGTTTTCCTGATTGTTTTAACTGTTGAAAACTGCATAATTAATAAATGTCTGCTGGTATGATTTTGAGGTAAGGGTGTCACACAGTACTGAGTGCCACCAGAGATACCTTTGGGTATCCCCTGGTCTACAATAGGAGAGCTATGTCTTCCCAGGGACACAACGAGACCTCCAAAACTTCTGTATGATGCCTTCCAGTCCCACAGAACTGTCACAGGCACACCCTAGGGAATCCTTATAACACGGGTGCCTGTGGCTGGGCAGCAGAATTGACTTCTGTTACTTATATCAGGCTTTCAAAATGCCATGCAAACAAAATAGGCTCAGGAACCTTCATCCCAAAGAGTGCACAGCACTAGAATTTATAGCTGCAAGACTAAGGTGTAATATATTTTGTATTTATACTCTGAAGATTACTGAAGGTGGAAACTGGCCAGGAAACAGCAGTCAATACAAACATTCAGAGAACAGAGACAGCAGGCTCTAACCCAGAGAGGAAGACAATTCTTGACATGAGTGTGAATCTAAGGGAAAAATAAAGGAAACTTTCAGAGAGGCTGGATGGAGAGATTTCTAATAATTTAGAGGAAAGACAACAATCATCTGTGTTTAAATAAGAGTTTGCCACAACAACCTCCAGATTTAGAAATCTCCCTGCAACTTGTGGATACTTCAGATTGAAAGACTGATTAATAAAAATGAGGGGTCTCCACGGTTTTATGTTCTATGTGTCATATGTAAACACACATATACAGACTACTTTTTTCCTTTCTCTTAAGTTTCTTTAAAATCTGAATAGATAGAGATACATACAACAAACTAATAGCTGTTACAAGTTAGTTTTACATTGAATAAACCTATAGTAGAACATGAAACTGAACTCAAAAGCCTGAGTACATGGCAAGTAGAATTTCTAAGCCCTAAGCTAGAATAACCCATCTCCCTAATACTCCCTAATACTGTTTTTTTGCATAAGCACACACACATATGTCTAAAACATAGGACTGAAATATCAGAGCTCTGTTCTTAGCTGTGCCAAAGCTTTTCCACCTGCCACTAAACATTAGTTCCAGATAGATTAAATCATCACAACTACATTGAAATCATTAATCCTTGTTAGCAATTATGTGTAAAATCTCCAGACATTGATTTATAGTAAGCATGAGAAGCTGAACTAAAAAAAAAAAAAAATTCATGTTCTGTGTCCCTGTTTGACATAATAAGGTGCAATAATTTTTTTGCATTAAATAACACTCATTGGAGTTTTCAAATTATTAGGTTAAAGATTGTCACCTATCACCCTTGGTTTTTCAAACGAGCTGAGCATCTTTGACTTGCACTGATTTCAACCAGAGCTGCACTCCCTTAGTTTGTATGAAAACTTCACACCCATGTAAACACAGGAGTAACAGAGAAAATAAAGATGAAGAAAGACACCTAAAAGGACATAACTGAAATATCCATATATTAAAGTAATCTAAATTTGATCTTCTTTGCATTCAAATTGACATTGAGAGGGAAATCTTGCTGTATTTTTGAAAATAGCTCTATTGGTAGCTGTAGAAAAGCTGTCAGAGGTACCTGGCCTTCTGCTGCTGGGTCACTCTTGCAGAAGATTTTTGAGCCAGTTCAGCCTCTCACTAATAACAAACAGATGTACTTAATGCTACTGAATGTAAATATTATTCTAACGCACTTTTGGCTAGTTTTCCATAAGGCCTTATTTTGAACTGCACATGCTTGTGAATCCCCCTGCCCAAGGGTTCTGCAGGTGGCCTATCTCACAGTGCCATTAGAAAGTTAATTACCTACAAGGGAAGTTTAAACAAGTTGTTCCAAAAGCAGTGGAACTAATAAAGCCTGGTTTCCTAGAGATTTGTGGCTTGCATCATTCCCAGCTCTGTAATGCTGCAGTCCAAGCCCCCTTTCCATACTCCTTTGATAAATTCCCCTCTCTGTGATCCACAGTGCTCTCCTCCACCCCTCCTACATCCGTCAGCTTCAGGTCAAGCAAGAGGCACTGTGCTTGTTTCTGAACACTGAGCATGCCAATGGCTTGATCAGGACCCTGCTGAAAATTTTCCGTCCATCCACGTACAACTGTCTTTCCTAGCTCTAGTTTTCTCATAATAAAGAGGAACTTCACAGTTTTGAGAAAACATTGGCCCTTAAATTCAGTAAAAACAGCCAACAAGTTCAAAAATTTCATTAGAATAAAAATATCTAATCATACTCAGTGAACGATTTTATTAGATATATTTCTTTAGAAATTCAGTCAAAACTGTTCCTTCCTCTCATATCATCTGTGTATATTTTCACATTGGTTATCTCTTAATCTTCTAAATGGTATCAAATCTTTAAGATCATTCCAATCAGTGTCTTCCTAATTTCAAAGATAATTAGAGCTACAGAAAGATAACTGCACACCTTGTAAAATTTATCAAGTAACATGTAATACTAAAATTAAAATGAGAATTTTAATTTCTTACTGCTGCAGGGAATGAGATTACAGTCTGAGCTACTCTCAGATACCTGAACTCTTCAAGGACCAAAGTGTTTTATTTCCTTTTGATAAGCCTGTCCCACAGCTCTCATAGCATCTTTTCTTCACTAAGCAATGGTCTAAAAGTGTAATTTTCTTGGACTTTCTACTCAGTCCTCCTTATGACTGTTGTGAATACCGTGGGTCTGTAATCTATACAGTGCAGGTTTCCTAGCCCCTCACTCACACAGAGATTAGACTTTTACAAGAGAGACCTTTCTTAATAGCAAAAATAATAAATGTACCTCCTAAAATAACATCTGTGAATCTGGCCCAACTCACCCAAAGATATTTTTCTATCACCCAGTAACTATAACATGCATGCATATTACTATCCCTGAGCTCTCTGGGCCCGTTTTGATTAATCTTTCCCCAGGACACAGAGCCTTCCAAGCCATGAATCACTTTGCTTGATTTTGTCTGCACTTTTCCATGTCAGCAGTTTTGCTGCCCCACCACATGATGACAAGAGCAGCATGCAGCGTTTGTTGACTGCCAAGTGTTACACTCACTGTCACACAAGTAGAAAAGGCACTGGAAACAGATCTGCTTTATTTAAAAATGAGCAGTGACTTTGAAGGCATCTCTAGATTCATCTATCAATACACCAAACCTCTCTTCCAAAACAATCCCCAAAGTTCCCCACAGACCGTGTGAACATTTGAGGCAAAATTGCTTTATCACAGGTTGGTATGACACAGCCTACAGGAGCTCAAGTGGTCACTGCACACTTGCAACACCCCAGGGGTAACTCTCATTTCTGTGGGCTGATTGCATCTGAAGAGCCTGACCAGTAACACCAGAAATTCCCTGTGACACACCTGCCCTCCCCAGCACACTTACATTCCCCTCTTTAATGAGCACAGAGCTGCCCAGCTTCTTTCCAGTGCCCACCAAGTTTCATATCAGCCTTGCCCTTTGAATCGCTCCTTGCCCCCGTTTTGATGTGTTGCTGACTCTGCAGCAAAGCTACACCCTTCTTTTGGTGGAGAATATGTTAAATACTTTTTCATGACAATAGTCATTAAAGATCTATCATGAGTCAAGCCCTTGGTCAAGGCTTTGTTTATTCTGCATGAGAGTTCAATGGAACTTGTTCCAACTGTGTGCATTCATCTTACAGCTGATGAGAGACATAGAGAGAATTTTGTTTTGACCTTCCCAAACTAAACACTTTCAAGAAAAGAGATACAAAATAAATAGCAAAAAGACTGTAAAATATTGAGGAAACTTGGAATGTCTTAGAAGATTACATAGCGTCTTCTCATGTAAAGAGATTAATTTCTTTTCAAAATCCTCTTTAAACTGTAAATTATCAAATAAACATCTATTTCAGCCATTATTTAGAAATTTAAAAGCCGAAGGATGAAATTACTAGAGAGAACTATTAAAGGAAGAGGAGGTTAAGGTTCTAATTAATTTTAAAATTAGTTCTAGCTGAAATCTCTGGCAGGATATTGTACAGAAACACATGGGCAGCAGCAGAAGAATCTAACCCTGAGCTCAGGGTCTGGGAGAAGACGAGTCCTGGGGTGGGCTGCAAGCCCCAGGCAGAGACACATTTACCCTGCACATCACAGTGCCCTGCTCTTGCCTGTGCTCAGGCAGTTCATCTGGCTCTGCCCCATTGCTTGGGACCCTGCAGGGAAAGGGAGTGAAGGTGTTTTCCCTTGCAGTTTTTCCCATTTCTTCAAGGAAAAAAGAGAGGCTGAGGCGAGGAGGAGGTGGGAAGAGAAATGAACGCCTAGTTGTTCTCTGCAAGGGCGGCTATGAAGAAATAAACAACTCACATTACTCACAGGAGGGGGTGAAAGGAGTGGAGCCAGTCTGCAGGAGCTGGATTTTCCTGGCTCCAGGAAACCCCTGCTGGAGTAATATATTTGAGCCACCTCACACCCTTCATTCCCTTATCTGAAACAAACTGACCACTGGTAAGAAGCGTTTTGCCTTCCCTTGCTGACCTGTCCCCAGCTGCTTCACACAGGTAAAGAAACAGAGGAACCAAGAAGTGCAAGGCACAGGCAGAGCCACAGGAGTCACAAGGAGCAGGAAATTCCAGTACCATCCAGGAAAGAGATGGGAATAGGCTACACTGTTTGCAGAGAGGTGTCCTGGCTGTAAAGTTGCCAGCTTTCCTTTTGACCTGCAACAGAGTCGGTGGTGAGGCTAGCACACAGCAGGGAAGCTGCACAGGGACTAAGGAAAGTAAAAACACACTTTTATTTACTGCACCAGATCTGAGATTTGAATGGCAGCATCAAATGGAACACACAGTGCATCTGCTGTAGTTTCTGCAGACACAAATTGTTTGAACATGCTTAATCCAAAACATTTTACCAGTTTTGAGGGGAAACTAAGAGAGGTAAAACACACATCTTCTTAGAGGCTTACATTTAAAATATACAGTTTCATGCACACGGAATATTCAGAACTCTACATATTTGCTTTGAAACCCATAGGTTAGATCATGCCCATGCTAGAGCTCAAAAAAAATTTTAAACCTCCAACTTATTTTACATTCTCCTGCACTCAGTACAACTTAAAATTATTTTTTCAACTCTCTCATTTTTTTCAGAAGGATTGCAGACTATCATCTATTTCTTTATACTTGCAGTAACTAACAAAATGGGATTGCATCCAAAGTCACAATTTGACATAACCCCCCAAAATTATGGAACATACTGTGAGTAGTGGAAATTTCTGGGAAACATTGCTCTAATATGCAACCACCAGATGATTGCATAACATATTTGTAACTGTATTAGGAGAGTAACTTAAAATCTGAATATAACCATTGAGATGAATGATGGTATTTGAATTGTCTTAGAAGATAGATTTCTCTTCCACTGAAGATATATCATAGGGGAATGATTTATGGAATTCACTTTTCATTCAACCCCAGTTTTTCTTAAAGCAATACAGAGAAACAAACTCCAGGTCAGCCCTGAAAAGACTGCAACCCAGTGGAAAGCAGAGGCAATGCAAACTGAGCAGAGGACATACTGGGAGCAATGTTGGGAGCATTTTGCAAGGGCAGGACACTGTGCGACCCCCCTGCTCTCAGGTCACCTTGTGAGTACCTCTAACACCAGCCTCCCACCCATAACCTCATTAGAGACTGCAAAACTAGGAATCCCACATCCAGCTCTCAGGCAGGAGCCAAATTACAGCCTGGTAGGCAAATGGACAAACCCATCTCTCAGTCACTTTCTTCAAACCCATCGTTTGGCACCTTTATTTAATGTCTGCAGTGGCTTCTGGCCCCTACCTTGAATTTGAAAATTTCTATTCCAAAGAGTAGAGCCCAGAAGTCAGGCACAGACAATGCACAGGAACTCTAAATCACCTCTTTACATTTGTTTATCAGTAGATAGATGACTTTGGTGTCCAGCTCCATTCTTTCAGATATAAATTAGGCATCAAGAACCTCAAGATTCACTGGTCTGCAATAAAGTTAGATCTAATCACCACTGAGACTTTGAAAAATTAGTTCAGTTCCTTATCTCAGAGTTGACTTTTATAAATTGTTTCCTTCAAGCCATTTTGGAGACAGGCACATGTCAGAGGACCAAGCTGAATGAACTGAATCAGCTCTGTGTGTGTGTCTCTGCAGAGCAGCATAGAGCAAACCCTCATTCTGTTAGAGATCCAGAGATTTCAGATCTCCTTTCCTGCGTGATCCATTATCTCTGCTAGTTACATTACAGCATGGTCAGATATCCCAATAGTGACCAAGGCTCTTTGTCTAACATCAGGATCCCATGCAGGAGCTTCCCACTTGTTGGCCAAAATTTACAAGAGCAGGCTTTGACCCAACTCAGTCTAACATAATCCACTGCCTAGCAAACGTACAGACTTTATTAGTGGGCCCCAGTCTTTCATCACAATATTGCTGTGCTTCAGCTAACCAGAGTCCATGCTATGATCATCAACACTGTACTTTCCAGAAAGAAAATTTCCTGGGAGCCATCTTGCAGTCTAGGGCCAGGGATGAGGCAACTTGCAGTAGTAAAAAAGCAAGGCTGAAATGTAGCTCCACTGGAGCTGGCCAGTGACTGAAAACCTGAATATTTGCAGACAAAATCCTGGCCCTGTTAAAGGCAATGAGCAAATTTTCACTGATTTCAGTAAGATCTGGATTTCTCCCAGATGTACTCAGAAAAATGTTTAAAAAATCAGCCTCGAGTCTGAGTCAAGTATTCATATTCTTGCTTCTGTAAGGAACCAAC
This sequence comes from Acridotheres tristis, assembly GCA_037013685.1. NCBI lineage: Eukaryota > Metazoa > Chordata > Aves > Passeriformes > Sturnidae > Acridotheres > Acridotheres tristis. The sequence continues at coordinate 57,989,172 of CM072888.1, read as the reverse complement.
ATTCCCTCAACCCCCAGATCATGAAAACCACCCCCATATCTAGTGTAATTGCTTTTATCTTCAAAAGCAGGGCAACTAGTCCAGAAAATGGATCAAGAGACTTGTTAAATGTTAAACAAGTTACACTCTTCTGTCTCTCCCCTATGTTTCCTCCTGTTTATTTTAAAAGGGAGCTTTATAATCCAAGAACCTAATTCCCATCCTGCAATGTTTCCAGCAAATGAGTTATGGGCATTACTAGGCCGATAAAATACTTACAGGATTTCAGAATTAGTTTTACCTTTTCTAAAATCATCAATTCTTAAAATAAAGTAAGAGGAATATCCGGTGGAAATGTGTTTTATCAAAAAGAAAAAGACTGCACCTATATTTAGTCCCATTCAATACAGACAGTTTCAAAGGAGTACTGTAAGTAAAACTCTTAGACAACACTATATAAACACATTATTTAAGCTACATTCTGGATCTGATTAATTATAACAGGAGATCAAATGTTAACAACTTAAGAATCCTCACTCCCAACTATACATATGGAGTACTTTAAAAAGTATTATAATTTCAGAGTAATAAATAAGAGCTCTCACCTAAATTATATGGACATTATCTTTTGATTGCTTTAAGGTGAATACACAATACAGAGTTTTTATTGCAGGCTCATTTGGTAGAAGTTGCCCATATATGGCTGCTGAGAGAACCAAAGAGGAAAATTATGTCCTTTGTAAGAACATTTAATTCACATTCCTGTTCTGTTTTCTGTTCAACAGTTATGCTTATGACAGGTATGCATTCCTGCAGTACTTACAATGTGTTTTTATATGAAAAAGACATTCATATTCATCCTTAGCTGAGAACACGTCTTGCATTGCTCTGAGTGTTACAGTAATCCTGTTTCTTAAGAGAATAAGCCAGGCCAACTTTCTCAGTATTTAAAGTCCAAATTCAATTTGTATCCTTACCATTTTGCTTCCAGCTATTTTCTCAAATACTGGAAAACTTCCACTAAGCTCTACTTCTTACCAAAATATATTGAATGTTTATTGCCTGATAACAATTACAGCAATTTTCAGTATGATTAGAACCGCCACATCCTGTAGTCACCAATTTAAGTGAAAGGGAAAAACCAGCTCCAGTCCAAACCATAACACAGATAGTCCACGCTCAGTCCAGATGAGAGAGAGCAGAAACACAAGCATGTGATCCCAAGCTACCAATACAGGCTTTTATATGCCACGTATCACCTTATAAAATTCAGTAATGGAAGTGAATCCTTTATTTGAGGTTTCAGCTATTTTGCTTTTTTTTCCCTTTTTCAGAAGCAGACATACTGGTCCAGAGTTTCATTTTGAATTAATAGTCAAAGTAGTCAACCTTAAGATGGAAGACTTACAAGGAAAGCTAGCCCAATATTTTGGAAAAATTACAGCTTTAAACTACAGCTGAAATCTACTTCCATGAGTTTTCATGGTGCACAATCAGACTTTTGGGAGAAACACCTTTTGCTTAACATATATGAGTCTGGCATCAATCAGCAACCTACCCCTGTTGCAAGAGTTCAGCAGTAACCCAGACCCTGAATTTGGATAACTTCAGGCCCTGAAACATGGAAGGAGCAGGGAAACATACACACAGCATTGCTTTTACTCTCGCTTCAGTGTCACATTTGAATCAGAAGCAGGGAGGATTTGTACCAAGATGCCACAGCATTCTGGTAATTCCAAAGCTATGCCATCTTTATATGTCACTGTATCCACCCTCTCTTTAAAAATGGACACCAGAAACCAAACTTGGTCTTATGTATTCTGATGTTGTAAAAAAAACAAAGGATGTTCCAGAATTCAAAATGTCCACTTCCCTAGAATACTTATCACATCTTTATCCCATTCACCACAGGTAACTCAAAGAAAAAGTTTCACTTTTTTATTTGCTTTTCTTCAGAAAGCAGCTATTGAACAGGTCATGCTGTTTGCTGTTTGACTTGTTAAATATAAGAATTTTTTCACCACAGAATTCAACTAAAGTTTCAAAACAAACTTACTATCTATTGGAAACGTGCAGGGAAATAACTAAAAAAAGAAGACCCAATGTTTTATCTTGAAAATGGCTAAATAAGAGAAATGAAAGTATATTTCCTTAAAATTGCACTACTCAAAGTAACCTTATTGTTTAGATAAGTTCATTTGTTTTCCATTATATGCTGCTGTTTTCCAGCAATAAATGGATAAACAGAATCTATCTAAGGAGTTTTAATTTTTACTTCCAGAACTGACAAAGGAAGAGCTTAGATATTTGATTGGTGTCTGAGCTCAAACAAGCAGTGACTCAACCAACTTCTATCTCCTGAAATAAGACTCAAGCCATCAGCCCAGGGCTACTGTCCCACCCTCTCCTCTACCCTCCCCAAAACCATCCCATCGCACAGAGGAATCACCAGAGCCTCACCTCATCTGAAACATGACCTTTCATTTCAGCACCTCCATTATCTCCTTTGCTTCCTGAAGTTTCTATTTCTCACCAATTCACTTTTGGTCCATGGGCATGCACCAGGTTTTCTTTGGACATGAACCTAATGTTTCCTCATAAAGATGCAATGAAGAGAAACCTTCAGAAAGAAAGGAAGATGATATCATAAAACTCAGGAACCTGGGGTCTTTTGCATTCTTTATCTTACTGCTGGGAAAGGAAATTTGCTGTAGGTCTGAAGAGGCACTGTATTATTCCTTGGCCTTGACCAGCTAGGCACATAAAAATATTTCTGCATTGTATTATTTCTGTCTAGGTTATGCTTAATATTTAAAATGTTTATAACACGGTTAGGATGCTTTGTGTATAAAACAGATATGAAATGCTACAATGATGATGGCAGCATTAACTGCATGGAAAACTATCAGTTAATTCTTCTACATTAATTTTAATATTTTTCAATACTGTGTCAGAATGACTACTTTAAAACACCAAATGGATACTCCTGTAGATAAGCACTTTTTAGATTTCAGCTGCATGAACTTCATAAGAAAAGGCAGTAAACCTTCCAAAATGTTAGGTTGTGTTTCTAAAAACATCTTTGTTGTTAAGGAACTTAAACATATACCTTTTGAACTTGCACTTAAGCAACTATGGAAAATATCATAAAGCAAATATGAAGAAATTGTGAAGTGTTGGAGTCTAACACCTGAACTAAGTTCAAGCCCTGTGGAATATGTTCATTCTTTGAAACTTAGCTCAGGATTAACAAGTAACACTAGTCAGAGCCAGGGTGAAATATGGAAACTGTCTTGTTGAGAGATGAATGCATGGTACAAGCTTACAGTAACAGGTCTGGACTTTTTGCTTATATAATAGATCAACCAGACAAAAGCTGTAACTCCAGGTTAAAGGTATATATTTATGAAACAGGTGCCACTTTCCTCCTTTTCCCCTGGTCCCAGCTCATTTCTAACACAGTGGAGTTTTGTCTGCTGCTGGTTTTCACTGCTGTGACACTGTAGTGACTTGAAGGATGGAGCTCTAATTCTTCAACCTGATGCAGAAACCTTTGGGAGAGAACCAGCCCCCCAGCTTTTTTACTTATTTACTCCATACTTGACTCATAGCTAATAACAACCCTGTTTTATTTTCCCTTCTCAATACTGTTCAGAAAAAAAGAGAGCATATTTCCTGTCCAGCTAAACCCTAAAAGAATTATAATCTTTTTGGCCTCCTTGAAATAGGACAAGGCAAGAAGTCCTTTGACTTTGAGGGTTTGTGAGTCCTGTCACAAAGACAACAAATCAGCTCAGAAGGTATAAGCAGTGGTGCTCTGTGTGCTGAGCAGTTTATCCAGGACTGGTGCCTGCCCTGAGACACTGGAACACGTGGCTGGCCCCTGGTCCAGGACAGCCTCAGAGTGCTGGGCTCTCAGGCTGGAAGCTCTTGTTCTGTCAGCTGCTGCACTGCCTCACCCCAGGATGTAGGAAAAGCAGGATCCCAGCCATGGTCAGCAGAAACAGGCTCACCCTGTTCATTTCAGCTGCAGCACACTGTCACAAATCCCACTCACTGTGTGCAGGTGGCCAAGTGCCTCTGAATGCATGACCTGCTGCAGCAAAAGGCAGAGCCCTGTCTGCAGCTGGAAACAGTGCCCCACGTCCCACAGCTCAGCAACTCTGAGTACAAGGATGCTTGGGTTAGGTGAGATGATGAGTCTCCACCTTGGAGCACTTGCTGCTGTCTGTGTCCATGAGGGGGTTGGGTGATATTGTTTGACAAATAGCTTAAGTTCAAGGTTGCTCTGTGCAAAGATGAATTTGGACTCACTGATCGTAAGGGGTCCCTTTGAACTAAGGATGTTATTAATCCAAAGAGCTGGGACTGGGGTGACTTGGTGGTTATGGAAGAGATCTTATTCAGTGCTCTAGTCCATTAAGAGAGCTTCATATGATCCTTTCATGAGAGAGATGATTGACACAAACCCTGCAAGGTCTGTAATTTTTAAAAGCTGCTTTTAAAGGGAACAAACTGCTGAGAGTAGAATCAGCTGGGACAATTGTGTCCCAATATAAATATTTTGCTATTATATGTGGACTGTCATTAACTTCTAAATGAATGAAAGTTTCACAAACAGAGGTTCCACCTCCTTCAAAAAAATAAAAATAAACAACTCTGGGTGAGCCAGGGTAAAATTCACATTGTAAGCAACAGAGTTCAATGTGCTAAAAACCATTAATCATGCTGAGGTCAACCAGTGTTTTACATATTTCCTCCCCAAACTCTGTCTTGTGGGTGTCTGTCTCCTAACAGGTTTTGTATTGCTGAGTTGTAAAGCGTTCCTGATGAATTGTTTTTGGCACTCAGTCCAAAGTCTTGAAAGCCCAAGTCCTTGAAAATAAAAAGCAGAACCTTTCTTTAACATCACTGTTGGACAGAGCACTGGAACACACTCTACACTGTGCATAACAGGAGAGGAGTCTATGGTTTGTGCATTGGTTTGTCTGTGATAGCAGGGAGGCACGAGGCTATCAGCAGTGTTATAAAGCAAAGCCACTGGAGAAATGAGAGCACATTTGAAAGAAGGCTATTGATATTAAATTTATTTCTCCTTTACCACAGTAACTCTGGGACTTGTTACTGCCTCTCTAACTCCCACCATCAGACAGTGATCCAGTACATTCTTCCTGCTGCCCTGTTACTCTCCCTACCTTTCCTTAACCTCTCACTCTCATTAGTTTCCTCACACTTCTGACAGAAATGTGCCTTACTCTCCTTCACTCTTTGAAGCAGAAATGTACAAAACCCATTCTGGCTTCCATCCTTTTATCCTGCCTCTTCAACAGTTGCCATGAACAGTCATTCTGAATTCTTCCCCACTGACCTCATTCTTTACTCAGTCCAGTCTGATTTCTCCCTTGAAATTTCATACTTCAAGATACAGTGAAACACCTCCTACCTAAATCCAGATATTCCACCTTTACAGTCCCTCAACTTTCATCTCTTTGTCATGCTTCTTGTCACATCCAGCCTTCCTTTGCTATTTGTGTTTTGATTTGGCATTCAACACATCTCTTTCCTTTTCTTTCCGACTTTCAACAAAGAATCCAAACACTCCATCTTCTGCTTATGCCCTTTCTCTTTCAGTTTCCATACCTTCCATACCACCTTAAAATTGCAACCCACACCATTTTTTGAGCAGAATAATTTTATCAGCTGTGTATTAAAGAGTCAAATTCCTTACATTCAAAATAATTAGTACTGAATTCTGTCATTCTGTAAACAGCAATGTTCCTAGACTGCAGAGAAAGCAGAGCCCCTCTTTTTCTTTTTTTTCTCTTTCTATTATATAAAATTATTGTCTGAGAACTGCTGTGGTATTTTTAAGCAATAAGTATCAAAGCAATACATAATTCACTGTCGTATGGCACTGTTATGGTATGCCATACAGTTATACCTCATCTACACATACTCTGTCATAATTTATTTTGTCCTTCAGAGGACCACTCAGAACTTCCTAAGTTACCCATAATTAATAATATAAAAGGACAATTCTTTTCTTCTCAGAAAAATAAAACTTCAATTTATGTCCCCTTCAGGTGTAAAAGTTATAGTACTAATGTGCCTTGTGGCTGGGGTTTTCAGTGGGTTTAACTATGCAGGATAATTTTTCATAAAGCTTGTAACTTGAATTGAAAGATCATTTCTCTTTTTGTTTTTACAAAGGTCAATAGGAATCTATTCCTGGATTTCAGCAGAAGCTTGGTCAGACACCTGTTTTATGTGATACTCAGCTTCATTCATCACTGTTATCTACTATTTATTCTGCACCACTTGACTAGGGTTGTGATTAAAACACAACTAAACTAAACAAGTCAAAGAAAGTTAAGAGACATTAAAAATCAGACAGCTTTAATTAAATAATAAATGCAAAAAACTGTTTACAACATAAGAAAAATATAGTCTCCATAAGAATTAACAAACTCTAATGAAGAAAAGTTTAATGAAATTCTGCAGTTTTCATTCCAGCAGGAATTTGTCTAAATGTGGCATACAAGCATTTTTAAAAAACAGTTATGGATTGTTCAATGGGATTGAACTGTGAGTAAAAAAGCATATTAATATAGGGCTGTGAGGATCATCTCCTTCATTCATGTGATTACATTCACGTAGTTATTCCATTTTTTGTTGGATTATTTCTCCATGTCATGTCTTGTCCTTTTCTACCATTAAATGCTCACAAATGGAATTTTCGACTCCTTGTTTATAAACAACCTAGCACAACAGGCCTTCAACCCTGGTTATGAGATTCAGAAACAATTCAACTTCTAATTATAGTGGCTTCATCATTACTCGTGGCCAGCCACAAGAACGGTCTCATTTAACTCTGGTTAAATAGGTCTGCAAACAATATTGCTGTCAGCTCTTTGTTTTTGTGATAGAAGCTGTAGAATAAACAAATGAATGCTTTAAGAATTATCATTTTCCCTCTCATGTACAAGACAGCATGGTTTTATAGAGCCTCCTCTGTCAATAAACTGAATGTACCATTCAATTCTTCATGGAAATCAGTGATCGATGTTCCACCTCGAAATTGCTAAGAAGAGCTGTGCTGGCCTCTAACCTCAGCTGCCCCAGTATCTGCTGGGGGTAAGTGGGTGCAGAAAAAAATTCCTTGGTCCTTCGAGCTTGCCCGTGGTCTGATTTAAAGCAACCCACGCCACATGTGAGTAGCTGTGACCCCAGAGGGCTGCCTGCCAGCTGGGATCTGCCAGAACATCGTGTGCTTTGGACATTCCCCTGTTCCCACAGTAACGTTGCTGTCAGGGGCTGCAGGGAATGTGCTAAGCAATGAGAATACCCAGCTGAGGAGACACAGCAATTTTCCAGACATCTACAGTGTAGAATAAAGGAGCTCAGACTGACACACTCCAAAGCTGTTTGCAAAAGCAAACTCTCTTACTCCAGGATTGAAAGAGCACACCACGCTACTCCAGCCATGGCTCTGAATGGGAGAAGGGGCAATGTTGCCCATGAAGGAATTTCTATTTTAATTTATAGTATAGCTAAGATAAACACTGCAAAACTGCAGTTATATTCAGACAGAGAGCACTAAAATAAATCCAGACAACAAGGATTTATGGTTTCAGGGCACTATTCTGTCTTGAAGCAGTATTATCTATCTTGTCCACGATTTTACATGTATGTTTAAAACTGTCCATCCATGGAAATGTAATTTTCATAAAATCAATGTATTTAAATAAATGAGATATATTAATGAAATAGTTTTGCACCCCAACTGTCTTTGCAAGATACAATACATACTTGGGATGGGCCTAAACCAATAGCCATCAGCATGTTAAATTACATGTCTCTTAAAAATAACTTTTTTTTAATGAGGCTTAAAAGTAAGGCTCTAACTGCCAACAGCACTTAAAATCCCAACCCATTTCCAGTGAGGACTTAATCAACTACCTTGGCTCATGGTCTCCTGCTCGTTCCCTTCGTGTCCCAGTCGACTACCCAGAATTGCTCAAGAGCATTGGATGGTTATTGAATTCCCCTCCCATCGATCATGGTGCTCCAGTGCTGGGTTTCTGAAGCTGTGAATAGTTTTGCAAATCCCTGATGAAATGCAAAAAGCACTTTGGGGAAAAAGTTGATAAATGAAAGCTCCATAGAACTTTTTTGTTTAGCACAAGAGCTTAATGGAGCATGATCGTGGTGGGTGGTGTGCACCTTCAATGGGGGGTGAAGGGCAAGCCAGAAAACAATCCTGCTGAGAAAAAGGAGGAGACAGAGACAGTAAACATGCAGCCATGGACTTTGTAAGAGATGATTTTTGAAACAAGCATATTCCAGAATGCAACACGTATTTTCTATTGCTTTGAAATTGCATCTGTTTTTTATAAGATTATTATGTAAGAAAAGCCTATTTGCCTGAATATGTGGTTACACATTTTCTACTGACTTTACAAATTGTTCAAATTTCAGTATTTGTTGGCTTCATTATAGACCAGTGTTATTACTGGCAGGTACTATGAGGTATTAAAAAACTTTTTTTATTGTTACTATAGTGTGGCATTAAGGATCAGGAACTCATCTGAAATAAGTGAAAGCTGAAAGGGCAGGAGTCAATTTACATAGTATTACATTTTAATATCTTACTAAAATAAATTTTATTTTCCCAGAAGGTCAAGGTACAAACAGATCTCCCAGATGTGTGATGGCTTCTGAGGTGTCCTCAATAAGAGCTTTCTGTTTCAAACCAAATCCTGCCTGATTATTCTGCTCAGTTGAAGAGGCTCCCTTTGACTGGCCTGTGTGCTTCAGCTCACTTCCTACCCAAGGCTCTTTCTGGACTCATGGAGAGTTGATCTTCCCCCCAAACTTTCATATTTTCTATTGGTTTTGATTTCATACTAACTGAGCACAGATTTTCCACCACAATCACCATAAACATAAGCAGTAAGGAGGAAGCCACAGTGTGATGATCCATGCACAGGGAAGCTGAAGGGTTGGCCTAAGTCAAATCAACAATAACCAGCCCTATTCTTGACAAATTGCCCACTGCTGAGTGAGATGCTTCAGTGTCACATTTCTACCAGTGCGGCACACTCTAACAGGCAGAGGAACCAACAGATTTCAACCAATTGCACATTTAAGTGGCTGCTAATCTAATTTAATTGCTCAACTAATTGCCCATCTGAGTGGCACCAAGCACCAGGCAATCCTGCATCAGAAATTCAGGCTCCTCTGTAGCATCGGTGAGGGAACACATACAGCATTTTGAGGAAACAAGAAAATCAGAAAAAAATTCCATTCCCAAGTGAGATGGGTTAAATCTGTTCATTGTTATGTTTTTACTTTGTTTCATCAGTAAACTGAAACACAAAATTGGTTTATAAAATCTCCAATTATACACTCAGGTAAGTGTTTTCCTTCAAAATACTAAAATAGAAATGTAGAAGCATGTAGAGCTTTAGGGCAGCAAACCTGTGCCTACATTCATCTTGATAAACTGAGACCACAGGATGCTCCTATATTAATCAACAAGCAGGAAAATTTCAGACTGAAAAGAAAAAACACATATGTGAATATTACACAAGCTGTTGATTTTGAAAACTCTACAAAAACGTCAATTGTTTTTCTGTCTTTGAAAGTGAAGTGCTCAAAGAACATGAGAATTGTTTATAATCTATATGCCCTGAGTATGTACAGGAGTTCCCTAACTTTTCAGAGACATGCCAAGTGCAGGGGCTGAACTATTTCACTTCACAGAGTTGCATTGAGTGCTAATGTCAGCAGAAGCCACTACACACCCCTGAGGGCAAAACTCATCAGGTCTGCTCTCAGGTCAAGACATTCAGAAAAATCAGGTTTAAGGTCAGTCAAATGTGGTGGGACAAAAGGACAGAAAACAAAGCCAAGAAGCCAGCAAAATGAAGCTTTCATCTCAATTTATGGCAGCACTATATGCAGACTAGGAGAAAGCATACATGCAGTTTGCTAAGTTTTACTGGAGGAGAGGGAAGGTCAGCAGAGGAGTGCATGGCTTTCTGCAGCACTGCTAGCCTGAGTAAATGTCCAGTATCTACTGGTTTCACTAGATTTGACACAGCATCTGTAATGCAGTGACTTACAGCTTTGCCACACTCTTGATAAACTGCCACAGCATCAGCTCCATTCTTGGGTAAGACACAATTATCTCTCTGAGCCCACTCTTCACAAACGCTACACAAAAGATGATCACTCACCCATCGGTGTCACACTGCAGTTGTACAAATGACAGGTTATTTTGACACCTACTGGCCAGCTCCACGTACAGCATTGTTAAATTCCCAAATTCTCAGGCTGTGAGAATGCCAAAAGAAGGCAGATGTTTAAGCCAGACCCAGTACAATAAAAACTATTTTTATTTCCTTTTAGGCTTTTTTTTTTCTACTGGAAGTCAGTGTGTGATTTGAAACTGTAAAGGCAGGACTGACTGCTAAATATCCTATGCTAGTCTGAATCAGTCAGGTTTACTTTAAAATAATTTGAGAAGATAAGGACAGGGACAGGATAGGAAGGAAGAAGAGCACAGGGACTGGGAAGCAGAACGCTTCTTGGCAATGTAACATTTACTTTGTAAGCACCGGTGTGGTTAATGGCTCTAAAATAGCTCTTAGGCATTGAGGCATGAAATCCATTGCCAGGTCCAGGTGTTGAAAAAGGACTTTACTGATAAGAAAAGGCTGGCCAGATTTGAGAGCACTACCAATGATATAAACAGCTGTCATTTGGGGGAAAAAGGGATTAATCACCACTGGAAGCTAATCAGAACACCATTGCCCCTAAATACTGTTAGAGGATTATAGTATCAGGATCCATACAGAGAGAGGGTGCTGTTACACTAAAACTCAGTTTAAAAACATCATGAAAGTAAAACTTGTGGATTCAGGATGGAAAGATTAATGAACCTCACAAGATTTTGACACTGGGAGTCAAAAAGCATGGTTACTGTCAATCTATCCTGACAGGCTGACACAGGTAGAGGAGCCGTAGATGCAGACACAAAGTGATTATTCTGCTTAGGTAGCTGGATCTACAAAATGGAGAAATTATTAAGGTCCAGAAATTATAATACTTTTTGAGAGAGGAACCAGGTGCATTCATTTAAGCACTGATCCCTGGATTCTCCAATCTTCTTTGCAAGAGCTTCCACACTCCATATTTCTCTGACTGCACCTGAACAGAAAAGGGATCCCACAGTGCAAAGCAAAGTTCAGAGAAATGCTCAGTTGAAAGCAGAACGAATTTTCCATCTTTCTGCTGTTCCCAGCCAGTCCTTTGGATTGAGCTACACTCAATGCTCAAGCAACAAGTCATACCATATTTTTTGCAAGTAAGGAATACAAGCAACATACAAGCAAGAAAACAAGACAAACATACTTTCCAATTATATGTTTTTAAACAATGAAATTTAATAATTAGCACTAGAGTCACCATATAGCACATTATGCACTAAGGAGAGGTGAGAAATGGGCAAAATAAGAGATTCTAAAGTGTTGAGAGCTAATAATACCCCACCTTAGTCAGCCAGACTTGGACATGCATCAGCTGTTCAGTTGGAATACTGAAGAAGTAAATTAATGATAAGAGATGGAAAAGTTTTTCCAAGCTTAAAAGTTTGTGAAAAATCATCCTGGTGACCACTGGTAGTAAGAGGGATCAAAGTCTTAAAAATTTTTCTTCCCTCTCTTATTATGCTAAGGGCAATTTAGTTTAGCTGTGCCATTAAATGGAAACTTATCCTCCATGGATAAAGAAACTGATTTAGACCCAGCGTGGTGATTGCCCATATAATACAGAGAGTGCAGGCATTTTCGTACAAATTTCTGCCCTTCCTAGTCCTATTTCTTTATCACTCTCAACCTCCATATTTTATTTTTTTTTTTTAGAGAGAAGCACTCCATTACCTTTTTTTAGCTCTATGTTTTCGCTGATTTTTTCCCTGCCCTTTTACCATACTCTTGAAAAGAAACATGAACCTAGTAATGTTCAAGATTGAGCTGAACATTGAAAGTGATGATTTCTGAACAGGTTTCAAATTAGACAAAATGAATTCTTCATTCAGTTGCTTAGGAAAAGATACTTGTTTAGAGAGATGTGGGGGCTCACATGTTTTCAAACAGCACAGAATGGTTTTACAAGAATTCTGTGCAGTATTTGGGATACTGAGTCATTGCAGAAGGATTTTCTACCCTACCACACAGAGGGGTCCTGTGTTGAGAGCACTCATACAGAGTTCATATTTTACACGGGACTCAGGGAAAACAGCCACTTTTAGGCAATCAGTTTATCAGTTAATATCACCTCTGTATGGTTGCTATAAGAAAAAGCAAAGCAAAGCCAAAATTTAAATACTATGATAAACTTTTTTGAAGCTTGTTCTTATCTGACAAAATGTGTCTCCTCAGGCTGTTTATCCCACTGAGATGGGGAACATTTTTTTGCTCTCCTCTGAAAATTGTAGTCCCAGTAACGTAAAGCATTGCAGTGAGAGTGATACAAGCGGATACAAGAGGAATTACAGCCTGAGGATTTAGCCTGTGCCTGTAAGCAAGAGCAATCATCAGCATCTGCAGAGTAAGAGGTGCTGACTGCAGTTCCTCAAGTGTTGTTAAACACATTTTTCTTTGTATTTGACTTTGCTGCAGAGAAAAAAGTGCTGGACATGGACATCAGTGTGTTAGGTGTAGCCTGACCCTGAGCAGAAGAACGACCTCCAGAAACATTGCAATTCCAGTATGAGACAAGAAGGTACAGAAACTGCAGATGCACAGTGAAAGAATAAAGAAAACTGAACAAGTCCTCTTGAAGGGCAGCAATCTCAGCTGCCAGATGCTAATACTCTTTTTGTAGGCTTTTTGCACAAACAGAATTTTAAGAACTGATACTTAAAATTCATCTGCATGTAAAGCCAGTGTCAGTCTCTCCTACCCAATAAAACAACAAGAAAAATTATTGAGTTTATGCCCTCCAGCTAATTCAGCTAAGGAGCTAGAGGGAGCATCCATTGCATCTCATTTTGGCAGTGCAGAATCAAGGTTCTTGAAACTTTATACCATCAAATGATGAAGTTAAAAGTCTCTGGTAGCCATTGTGCCTGAGGTCAGATATTCCACAGCTGCACTCCAAACACAAAAAGAACTTTTATCTTAAGCCTCCCATGATACTTCAGATGCCTTAAGCAAAATTCTCCCCTTTCACATGCACACTGGGTTTCATCTCTACTGGTTTTTGCTCTCCTCCTGTGGGCAGATAGTGGGATTCCCACTTGAGCAGAGCAGGCAGAACAGCACAGACAAGATCTCTTGATTCCTCAAGGAAAGAAGTTTTGTTTTAACAAGGCTGTCCAAGAAGATCAGAAAGGATATTATTATTATTATTATTATTATTACTATTATTATTATTATTACTTTATTGACACATTCAGCTCCCTCCAGCATCAAGAATGTATGTACCCATTCCTGTTACATACATAGAAGAACAGAAATGTTGTGAAAAAATTTTATGGCTTCATTCCCCTACCTCACCAAGATTTTATCTCCTCATTATATCATTAACAAGCAAACACATCACACTTTTCCTGGATAAGGAAAGGTACTGCCCTGTATGTTAACACATACCTGAGTGTAATAGCTCAGAGATGGGCTAAGAATGACGCCTAAAATCACTTAATAAAGCCTTTACTTCCAGGGATGAAGGCTACATGCAGGTACTGAAGAAAATAAATGCAGGGACGACAAGGCTAGTGTAACACTAGCATTGGTGTTGTATGCTACTTGTTGTGCAGCTGTAATTTGTCTAAGTAGAAAGAAGCCATGTGTCAAGAGAGAGGAGAGAAGAGGGACTCAGTAGTCATTCAAACTAAGGCAATTTTGCATCTGTGTGGGTTGCAGATATATATATGGGTAAAATGAAGGAAACCCCAGAGCCCACTTTTCCTTCCACTAACTATCTGGCCTTTGAACTGTGATCATCTGCTCCCCCTACAACTATAGTTCTCCTGGCTTGTTTGAGGATTTAATTTCAAATTATACATGTGCAAACCCAGACTGAAATCCCATTTTACCACTGGTTTGGTCACTACTTCTAAACTGTAATTCTAAAATATCGTGACTGTAATGCAGTTATGTTTCTTGTTTGCTCTTTGTAGTATAATAAGATACAGAAGCCAGGAACCCACTGTGTCAAGCACTGTGCAAATACATCCCTGTACATTTCTTCCTCCATGAGTTTACAATTCAAATACACAAGGGTTGAACTATGTTAACACTACTGCTACTTCCCTTTTTTTTAACTAGGCTCTGAAAGACCTAAACACCAAGTTGACTGTATATGTTATAAATATTTTCTAAACATTATTTACGCAAAAGGCAGGATAGCAGCTCTGAAAGTATAAGTACAATGTAGAGTCACTTAAGACACACACAACTTTCCCATGCCTCTCCCTTGCAATTCATTTAACACAAACACCCACAACTGTTTTCTCCTAACACCTTTATGTTAAGTATTTCCACCAAAAAATGGAGTTTCCCTTTGTCCTCAAGGCATCACTTGACAATCACCTCATTCCTTTGCCCAGACAGCAATAGCTTCTAACTGCCCCGTTTCTGTCTGTGGCTTTTTTCCACACTGTCATAAGTTTAGCTGAACTTCCAACTACACATGGCAGAATCCACTTAAAAATATTTCTGTTGCAAGCTATTTTCTCCTTGCTACATTCAATAGAGAGCAGTTTCTGTACTGTGCTAGATTACCTTTTTTCTTAGCTGATGCCCAAAGATGGCAGGTCCTGTAGGGCCTACGACTGAAAGGGCTCCAATGGACAGCTTGACACGTGTTGTAAGACAGAAACAAAGCTGAAGTTTATGATAAATATAATGCCACCTTCACTTCTGAATTAATTCCATCTTCTTCTTCCCAAATATGTAACTGGAAAATTAATCCTTCCAGTGTATTTCCCAGTGCATATTCTCTTTCCACCTTTAAACACTAAACTGAATGAGCAAGGGAATGTTTCTGTTTTGTATCTCACACAGAACTGAGCAGCTCTGTAACTTGTGATGAATATGTGAAAGTGAACAAGGGAACATACCACCTGAACTTTCCATTGCAGACCACTGACTAAATTTGTACCCAGACATTAAATATTGATTTCCAGAACAGATTGGAATAGTTTCTCATTCATGACCCACTAACAGACCTTTTGTAATTTAGCTTTTTTCTTTCAGGAATCATATTTAGACTCAAGGTATAACTAGTTGATTGAAGTTGCATAAATTTATGATCTTGATAGAGATTTTCACTTATTTTAAAAATATATCTTTTCTTGCCCTGTTAGAGAAGCTATTGCAGTCACAAATTATTTAGAAGTCATTATAATTAAAGAATTCCTCAGAATTATCTTTCTGTCCCATGTGCATTGCTCAGGAAAACTTTCCACATTTTAAGCAGTTTATCCTTATTTCCCTCAGTGGCTTCATCTTCATATATTGAATTTTAAATAACTGATTCTGGTGATTAAAAAGATCCAGAAATTTATTTAATGGACATTTATTTGCTGAAGAGGCTACCATTTTAAAGCTATTCATCATGTGTTAAGTGGTTTATTACGTGTAACTAGCCCATTCAAAATTCAAGGAGCTTTGATTTCACTAATATTAATATTTGTCCTAAGTTACTACTAATGATGGATACCAGTTTGAAACAATCTCTTTTCCTTTATATATATGACCTGCAACCACCCAAGCTGTGAGCCCGCTGCAGATGCACCAAAGTATCCATCTTCTAGTTACAGTCATGCCTAGGTTTTCCTCTTTTCTAGAACTTATCAAAGCAGCTGTAGGAGTTTGGCAAGAAACGAGCAATCCGATTTTATTGTGTATTCTAAATAGTTGACTACTCAGCCAAAGTAAACTTTGGCCTTCTAGTAGCTTAAAGGCAGTATTGGCACATGTAAAACAAAACATACAACAATACATACCACGATGAGTGCCAGATGTTCATGGCTGAAAACACACAGCTGTTGGGCTTAGATCACCTGGACTCATTTTAAAGCCAAAGACACCGGTCACCTTTGTTGAGCTGTCAGATTAACAGAGGGGCTGCAAAGACTGGAAGCAAGGGTGGGTCGTCTCAGTTACACTGAAGAATGTCAATTTATGCCTCATCAGCCAGCTGTCATGCAAAATTCCGTATGATAGACAGAACTAAAAATAACCCGTTTGTCTTAAATGCACTGTTATGTACTTTGCAAATATCTAATTATAGTTAGTCTCCTATCAGAAGCTGAATGTTTCTCAAGTCAACTGCAAAACCCAATTGACTACAATTCTTCTGTTCTTCTATCCAGAAATATCAATGAGCAGTTCAGAGAGAACTTATTCAGGAAGAGTAAATATCACCATGCCACGAATTACAAGCAAATGGACTGCCAACCCTGAATTCTATATAATAATAAAATAATAGCTAAGAATTACTATTATCCTGCATACTCAAGCACAAGATAAATATTGGGGGATACATATCCCTGATATGGAGCTTCAATAAAGATTAATAGATTACAACAAACAATTAAACTATTAAAGGTGTAGTTACCCTACTGCTGAAAGAAACTCTGGCAAAACAAGTCCCCAGAAGAGCACTTCCCTTAAAAGGATATAGCTACAGGATTTTAAGTCATTTTGATGAAAAACAGTTGTAAGACTAAACACAATAGTCCACTCCCATTGCTGAATTACAGGAAAAGTAATAAATATTTTCCTCAATTTTCTGAGCATTCAAACAGCAGGACTGAGTATTCTATAAGGATTCAGGAGTTACAGAGTTTGGATCAGTGATCTAAAATTCTGCTAGTTTGCACAGACACAAACATAAACAAACAATTTGCAAATTACAATAACAAGTGAATAGTCTATTTTTAAACTTATTTTTGTTGATATTTATCCTATGAATTTATCCTGTGAAAGACAGCTAACAATCTGTTGTGTTTACACTTGTTTCAGTTCTTTCTCTGAAATTCAGTTGGGGCCAATTCCACACGTATGTTTATCTGTGTGTTTTATTTTCTCATCTTCTCACTACTTGACAAAATCATCTTTTGCCCTTTTTGATTACATTAATACATAGAATAAAAATCCGTTTGGCAAGATATTCTTGCCCATAGTAAGTAAATATAAAGATTTATTTCTGATTACATAAAGGAGCAAAGCTTGAACAAAAGCAATCCTAACTGACTGCCATCATTCTACTAAAGACACGAGAGCACATCTGGGATGTTTTCTCTTACTGAAGGCCAAATTAAAAGTCACAAGGTGCTAGCTCACTAAAGATTTGGCTCCTAGAGTCCGCACATTAAGTTCCTTCTTCTCAATGTCCACATGCACATCCATGCTGGATTTCCCCAGGACAACTCTGTAAATGGTAAAATTATCCACTTAAGTTTTTCAATTTTGTGTCTCTTACTTAAGAGGACTTACTCTGGCCTCACTCAGAACCAATATGCTCTAATATTGATATGCAAATTAGGTCATGGCAGAAAGTTCAGGATGTATTAAACATTTTCTGAGAAACTTAAATCAGCCTCTTTGGGAAGACTTTATGCAAAGAATCTATGAGGCCCATCTGCTTTCCATAGGGTATGAGAGCCCATGAGATTTTTATAGTTTCATATTCTGCTATTAGTTAAGGGTTTTATTGCTTCCTAAATAAATACAGCAATTCAATCCATAAACTTACCACTGTATAACATGTTTGGTATGACAGGCCTGACATTACCCATCTGATCATGTGATTACCAAAAACAGGTGAACAATTCTTCCTTCAAAGCTCTGTATTTCTACATGCAATGAAAGAAACATCGAGAAAAAAATATGGAACTATCGCAAGGAAACATAACAAATATCTTAAATATTTTCATTGCTGTAAAATCACTTGGGTGGTTTCATGGAAATACCCCCTTTTTATTAAGTCTAATAAATTCAATGCTTCCTGAAGTTGTACCCTCAACTGAAAAATTTAATTGCTATAATAGCACAAAACATTTATTTACACATCTGGTTGGAATTCCTTTTCTCTGACAAATTTAATCAGTATAATTATCTATTTGACAGACACATAGACAATGAGAAACCTCAACAAGATACATGCTTCAATTAACCTTTCCAAAAATTTGTATAATATAACAGATGGATCAAACTTTAAGTAAGTATTTGATCAAAGGCTATAAATCAACAGTGACATGTTTTCTTTCAGGCAAAGAAATTAATATTGTTTCACAAAGTTAGACAAAGGAATTGTTAATCGTACATTGTTCCCTTCCTCATAAAACTATATACTACACAGAGAATATTAACGATACAGCTTTCTTGACCGTGGCAAAGAAAGGATAGGCTTAATATATGTTATTCTTGTTAAATCATTTTCTTTTATTAATGCAAAGAACTTCATAGCATTGCACTACAGCAAATTAATTCACAGTAACATTGATGAACAAACGGTAAAACTCTCCAAAGAGCAGAGCCCAAAGTTACCATCTAATGTCACAGCACTCTGTCAAAGCAGAGACACTGCTCTGGTTTCAGAGTTTTCATCGCATTTTTTTAAATGCAAAATAATTGTGATATGAAAATAAAATTTGACCAGGGAAGGTGGCAATATGCCAGGAAAAGCTCGGAAGGATGATTTGTGCTGTACAGGAGAGAGACCTGTGTCACTGCTGACCGTCCCTGTCACAGATGTCACCAGTGCTGCCTATCCCTGGGCAGGGAGGTTCTGCTGCTGCAGTGTCCAGAGCACTGGCACCACTGGGGCTCGGCACACCTGCACTCAGCTCTCTGCTCTGGCTCTGTCAGCTGAAAGCCTCTCAGTCTAAACCAGCCTGGACCTCCCAAGCTGCCCTCAGAAGGAAAAGCAAACTCCCAGCTTCCCCCCCAGTAACCAAACACAGAGCAGCTGAGGAGCCGTGGTCTGCACCAGGTCACCGTGTCACCACCCTCGCGCTCTCCGTGCCCCGTAACCCACCTGGCCACGCTGACAGCACCCACAGCTGCCCCTGCCATCCCCCTGAGGACTGACACACCAGACACACGGCACATCTCATCAGGGAATGGGGTCTATGATCAGAGCTGCTGCTGCCTTGTCCACAGTTGCTGGGCGCTGGCATCTTCCTACAGAGCAGCTCAAGCAGCTTCAAACAAAGGGAAGAATTAAACCTGCAACTCTCTCCTGCTATGAGAGAGAGCACCATAGCTAGGAGGAATGCCAAATCCATTCATTACTTAGGCAACCTGCAAAATGAAGTTCAGCAACAGAGCATGCTACCACATTGCTGTCACAGTAGGCTTTAAGATTAGTACCTTGAAGTGGCAATACTTCTTACTCTTCTAAGCACAAGTGAGAAGCCATAGGAAGAAAGTTTTGTCTGGCATAAAAATACAGTCTCTTGGTTATGACCTTCAGCATTCTTCTCTGTGAGAAGTAATAGGAGCTTTGACAGCAATTAAGAGCTGGCAACATGCAGAGCAATCCAGACAGTGTAGTGTAGAATTGGGTGGGAGCAAGAATTTCATTTAAATCTTCCACTTGTTAAATACATCTTTCCATCTGTCTTTGAGTCAGCAGCATCCCCCTCAAGGCTGACACAAAGCTCAAGAGGAAACTAAACTGCTCCAAAATATTTTTGAACTTAACCTATCAAGCCAAAATTTAAAACCATCTGAGGTTCACTGACTCTAAAAGAGAGGGTGGGGGTATTCCTTTCTGAACCATGAGTGGACTTCAAAGGTATACTCTTTTCGCTTCAATGTGAAAAGCAGACCTAGTCCTCTAAAGCTACAAAGCCCTAACGCCCTTGATGTCTTAAAGATTATTTCAAATCAAATCAAAATTAATACCAGATGGGGAAGGGCAAGAAGGCCAGAAGAAGTGAAAAAAAAATTAACTTTCTGTTTTATCTGCAGTTATTTTTGGCATTTCATAGAGGTACTTTAATTTCTTTACCCTTTAGTCTGCTATGACTAACTAATTCCAAGCTTAACTGGTAGTGACTATTGGCAATTTTGCTCACTTGTCAGATAATCACAGCAGTTAATTTTTCCAGATTTTTTTATTGAATAGTGCTAGGCAAATACATAAAAATTTATTTGCAAATACTATTCCCTCATCAATTATGTCTTCTGCTTTTTCATTGCACTGGTATTTGCAACCTGCTTCTTTACTTAGGCCCTGGATCCTGCTGGAGCTTGTGGACAGAACTTGATGCTCACATGGAGCCAGACAGTGGGATTGTGCATGAATCAAAAGCTATCTCATACAAACCATGAATACATGTGGTCAAACTTTACATTTAGGGAAAAAAAAAAAAAACAAAACCAGAAAAAACCAACAGAAAAACCCTCTTACTTCACAGTGTAGAAAATAGCTATTACAAATTCAACTTGGAAACAGAGAACAAGATAGCACATTTTTCAGTCTTATGCTTTCCATAAGGAAACAAAAAGAATAATGTGCAAAACCAACAAATGATCCTATGGCATGGAAAAACTTGCAGTAACCAGCATAAGAAAAAAACCCACAGACTAAAATTAATTTGCACGGATTACTGATGGAACTCTAAGAACATGAACTCATTCCCAACACAACCTGTTTGTGGTAACTTGGAAAAATCTTGAGGGATATATTTTAAGAAGATGAAAAGATCCCTTTTTACAATGTTGCTAGTTCAATCTAACTGAAAACCCAACAAAAACGTAAGATAATTTGCTTTAAAATCTACTAAACTTCTCTTGGCAGCCTTGGTTTCACCATAGCTTATTTATTTATGCATGTATATTATATCCAACATATATATTACATTATACTATATTATATTTATTATATTATATAATATAATAATCAAGAAAGCCAAAAGGAAAAACATTAAGGCTCCAAAACCAGAAACAGGAAAGTTAGCAAAGGAAGCAAGGTTGCCTGTTCCACCATAGTGCAGTCTGCTTATGCCTGTACATTTTGACACCATCTCCCATTACACAGCTGCTTACTCTTTCCCCTAAAGAAACTCTCACCCAGATACTGGATATTTTCTCCCTCCCTCACCCAGAAAGGTGTGGCACACTCTGTTATTTACTGCCTGAAAGTCTTGCTGTGAGGGCAGGATTCATTTGCTCAGTGGTGGATGTGGTGTTGCACATCCCCATAGTAACTGACTGCTTCAACCACGTGTGTATTTTCACAACACCCCTGTCTCCATCCTCCACCACTCTGCTTGGTCCCAGTCCCTTTGGCAGCCAGACACCTTCCACAGTTTCATGCCCCAGTCACCCAATTCCTCACACAATCTTGGTCTCAGCCACACCTAGAGTGAGGTTTCCATCCAAGTCATAACTCCAGCAAAAACAAGATTTAGAAAAGGTGGAGTTTAACTCTGACTTCCTTGAATTCCTTCTGATGAGCTCCTCTCCAACTCCTGCAGTCCCACTCCAGAGGGGAAACAACCCCAACAGCCAATATTTAGCCAAATTTTTTAAAACCCTGTGCAGGGAATTGGAAGGGGAATTTAATATGGTGAATCATTACACAAGAAGTTGCAGCAGCTCTGCCAATAATTTTTATACAAGAAGAGACCAGTTTCTAGGAAAAATGAATTTGAACTGAGAAAAAAAGAAAGAGCACATAGGGTTAAAAACACCCCCTGGAGTAGAAGGAAGCACTCACAAAGA
The DNA here is from genome assembly GCA_037013685.1 of Acridotheres tristis. NCBI lineage: Eukaryota > Metazoa > Chordata > Aves > Passeriformes > Sturnidae > Acridotheres > Acridotheres tristis. The sequence continues at coordinate 57,967,441 of CM072888.1, read as the reverse complement.
CCACTTATTAGGTGAGGTATACTTCACTCTGCACTACTTTAAGGGCTAGTTCTCAGCAGAACATGCCAAGGAGAAAAAAGGTAATTTTATAGAAAGCAGACAACATTAACAGTTGTAGTGAGAAGTGCTGTTTATGTGCATTTTCTAGTTCAAAAAAGCAAAATATCTTACATTTCCTGAATTGACTCTCACTATCTTTTCAGATTTGGGGCTTTTTTTAAAAAATAACAGTAATATGAAATTACACTTCATTACCGGATTTGTTGGGGGGCAGGAGTTATGTTTAAACACAATATTAAAACTTCTTGTCTCTACAGTAACTGGAAAAATTAATCTTGGAAACTTTTTCCCATTAAGATGCATTTCGGTGGTTAAATCAACACACTCATGAATGTTGAGGAACAACTTCTGTTGGTGAGTTGGTCACTCACAAACACAAATCCAGCTTCTCATTCCTAAGGCTGTGTTCCTCTGCATCCCTGCCAGCAGGCTCTCCTGGAACTGACAAACAAAGCTGCATTACAGGATGTGACCTGGGTAATTCAGGCAAACCAGGTGTGGCTGCACACCTGGGATCAAATATATCTCTTCTGCACTATTCCAAGGTTGAACTCAATGATCTTGGAGGCCTTTTCCAACCTTAATGATTCTACAATTCTATGATCTCTGAGCACCAGCTCCTAAGAGGAGACCATAGAGCCACATGGGAACACTACACTAATTTAAAATTTTACTGTCCTAAAACCCAATGGTCTGTCCTCTGTCGGCCTCTGAACAGATGCCTCCCCAGCCCTCAGAGTATGACCCTGGCACTGTCTCTGCATGTCAGAGCTCCCAGTCTGAGTGCAGATGCTCAGGGCCAGGGCTGGTGGCCTTGGATCCAAGTGCTTGAGGCTGGAGGCTTTGCCTGCACTCCGCGGGTCACTGCTGTCCCCTGGAGCTCCCCTGCTGAGGACAGCACTGCAGCTGAGCTCCTCGTACGCGCTCCCACGGACAGCACCAAAACATTTCCATTTCTGTAGACTGAAAAATGTCACAGCAGCATAGACATACTGGCCTTTCACTGTGCAGTTTCAGCTCTGGTAGAAAATCTCTGTTATAGGTATGAACAAAACTAACTTTTTCTTTTACCAAACAATTTATGCAAGATTTGCACCTGCAATGTCAGCTTCCAGAGAAATCGCAGCAATCAGGAGCATTCAGACTCTACAGGAAGCCTCCCCACCTCCAATCATCATAGAACAAAGCAGATAAATCTTTTCTACTTGCAGCTTTAAGAGCAAGTACAATATGTCAAGTATAAAAAAAAAAATTAGCAGCATGCAGAAAAAAAATGGACTGGGGTTTATTTCAGTTTTATCAAATCCCAGTAAATTTCTAGAACATTTATTCAGCTGTTCTGGATAAAAAGTAATATCTTAAATATTTTGAAGTATCTTCAGATGTAAGACTCTCTCATAAATTACAAATTGAAAGGTCAATGACTCTGTGAGTGTAAATGGTAACCAATTAGAAATCAAAGGCAGCAGTCCAACTATTATGAAATGTATGACTGTATTAAGTAGGAGATTAAGTACTCTCTAGCTCCATGGATAAACTCTTAGTCTTTTATGCATCTATTATTTATTAAAATTTAACAAATGTTTTGAAGGCCACATCACCTTAGTATAGAAACAACCTTGAATCAAGGAGCCTCTGCTTTTTGTCTATAATTATAGTTAATACTTCATAATTGCTTATAGTTTTAACACTTTCTAAAAGAGGCACTCTGCAGGTGAGGGACATAAACCCTCCTTAGGGTAGTGCCAGCCATCTCCTTGGGTTGTGATGTATTGATCTGAAGGAATGGAAAACTTGCAATCTCACTGCACAACAGGTATGGATTTCCTGAGCCATTGCTGCATGTCTATAACAGAACCAGGGGAAAGTCCAGACCTCCTGGCCCTGATCCAAGAGCTCTGTCCATGGCTCCCTTTTTAAGTGCCTGATGAACAGCATTGAACCAGAATTCCTTTCTGATGGGGATCTGCCTAGGTGTCACCATTAGCACTGAAGCAGGGATTTTTCACTAACACACAAGTTCCTGTACAGCCAAGGCATCCTCTGATCCTAGCAGTGATGGCTCAGGCAGTGTCACCAAACATGACAGTCATGTTCCTAGCTCTCACCTCCTACTCAGACAATGGTGCAATGCCACCATGTAACTTCTTCACATTGAATATATATAGTGACATTCCTACTCACACTGCACATGGATGTACCATTTTGAAGAGCAGGAATTTATGGACAGACTCCCTTTGCTTTCCCTGGGAATCCAAGAGGCCTTGTTTGGCCTCCACCTTGACAGCTGGAAAGAGAAGGGCTACTCAACCTTTACCATCTGAATAAGCAATTTTAATGAGAAAATTCAATGTCAACAATTATCACAGATGACAGAAGAGTGGGCTGTCTTTGTCAAAATCCAACCTATAGAACTTTTCATTTCCACCTAAAAGGGTGCATCTGAACCTCTTTACCCTTACCTTTCTGCATCCATGTTTGGCTCCCGAGTCCTACTTACAATGTGAACTATGTGACAAGGCCATCATTTGTTTCTGCATTTGAACAGCATCAAGTTTTGCTCATTCCAGAACATTGGTGTTTTAGCACTTTTTGATAAAGATAACAAATAGATATTTTTCTGTTTCCCTAGCAAAGAAAAAAACCCTCCAAATCACAAAGAGGAATGTCTAGATTTGATTGACTTGACCAAATGTATATCATTGACATGGCATCTTCACTTATGTGGCACAAACATTTATATACATGACATACTCACATGGCAAATACAAATTAACAGGCTACTCCTAAGGATGATTCTCCCACGTGGTTGATCTTGATCCAGCAAAAAAACTATACAAGAAAGCTTCTAATCAGTATGGAGTCATATATGCTATAAAGTTAGACTCCCTTCCTCAAGTCCCTTAGTCACCCTCAGGTGCAAGAAGAGAATAGAAAGGTACACTGAAAACTGCAACTGTTCCTTTTGTGAAAAAAAGTGCCAGAAAACTCAGGGAGGAATGTAAAGTGTTTCTTTGCAATGGATTTCAGATAAGCTGAAAGGGGAATCTGTGCATTTCCTCTCTCTTTCTTCTCTGCTGTTTCAAGAAACCACTAAAGAGGTATATAAAAGGGGTAGGTCACTTTATGCTTAAGGTAATCATATTTTTTCATTGAAATTCATATTTAAAAAGAAAACACAAATTTTTTTATATAGAAAGAAGTTTAAGATATCAATTTTCAAAACCTGAGGTAAGCCTAGCCCTGCAATCAGGTGCTCAAGTTCTCATATTATTTTAGGCATCTGAAATATCTCCTATATGGAACACAGTCAGGCCTGTCTTTTGGTGCCAGATATTCTGTGATGAGGCAGTTGATAAAAAAAAAAAAAATCTTGAAAATCAATACCAGTTCTGTTTATGCCATTAACAGCAACATGAAAGGGAAAACAATTGATGGTTTGAATATCTAGGAGCCCAGGAAAGGATGTGTTTGCAGACTGGCTTTCTGCAGGTGGAACTGATGTCAAGAGGAGGTCAGACAGTGGTGAGCAGGATGAAAAAAAGGTCACTTGTCTTTACAACCTTTGGATGGCCTGAGGACAGCAGGTCATAAACAGTTATACACTTTCCCAGCTCTGTGATTTCATGAGTTGTCTTCACCTAAACACTGACCAGTTCACTGTCACCTCAGCCATGCTTAAAGAATGCATGCCAGGCCACATTGATGCTGTCTTCTAATGCTCCTCTTTCATATTTTTTAAGCTGGATCATTTTCCTAGTCTAGATTATAACATAAATAATTGTGCTGCCTTAATGACAGTGAAGTGGAGGGAGGATTTGAAATACTGTAGATTGATACTGCTGTGAACATTCAAGTGCTTTGGTGAAATGACAGAGTTGGTTTGCATTCCTATTCTCCAACCATCTTCCCATTGCCCCACTTCCCACTGCAGCTCTTATTGCACCATGTAAATAAAAGAAGGTGAGTCCAGGTATGCCATTTATGCTCCACAACAAGCAACAATATTCCAGTGCTCTGCCAGGCTCTTTGGATTTGCTTTATTTATTGTATCAATGTAGTCAACATAGCTTAGAGACAGATATATCTAATTTTTATCACTAAATATTGCAGGTATTTCCAAGTTTTAGCCACGTAGTCTAATATGTGCTTCTAGCAGTACTGAAACACTTGGCTTAAAAGAGTAGAGAGAGGTGAGGAGAGAACCCAACACCTAAAACTCTGCTAGCACCAACTACCAAGACACTCATTACGTGCCAAGTGTATGGAGGCTCACATATATTTACATACACAGATGTACATGTGTGTGTGAGTAGTACAATGTCCTGCTTAAGCACGAAGGGATAGAAGAAACAGCTCAGAATGACTGCTGCTGAGGTTAGCTGCAGATGTGAAAGGCACAACAGAAACCACTGCTTCAATGAGTAGAACAGTAAAAGAAAAAGATATTTTTTAAAAGTAGTTTTGGTAACTTTTTGGTTTTTTACAAAAATAATTAGGGAAAGGAACAGATCAGAAAAAAAAAAGACTAATTTTTTCATTAATTTAAAAGAATCCCAAGACTGATTAAAGTGATTAAGGCACACTTAGGCAAAGCATTCATCTATCCCCAGGCTTTGCCAGAATGTCTCAGTGATCACCTCCATTAGCCTTCAGCTGCCAGTTATGTGTCTTCTGAGTAGAAATAGACAACATCTTTTAATGTTTATGACTTGCATTATGTAGTCAACTAACCTTGCTGGGATAACTTTAATAAACTTGTGACTATTTGTTACCTGAAATACATCTTGTCCAGGTCTGTTCCAAATATTTGGCTGTATGAGGGATACCATCAGACTGTACACTTGCACAGTGGAAGCATTGACAAGAATCCTAGAAAATATTGCTTGATGCCTCTCATGCCTAAACAAGGAACCAGTCAAAGCTACCACTCCATCACAGTACACAAGCATAGGACATTCCCACAAACGTCCACAGCAGCCCTGCTGGATGGAGTACTGTGGCCAGCCTGCAAAGAGTTCCAAGACACAGACAGCTTAAGTGGTTTGTACAAATCACACAGGGAAAATTTGCAGCTCCTCCAACTTAGAGCCAAAGATTCTGCCAATTTCCATTGAAAATGCTGGTCTGCATGTCCAGTTCCAAATAAATTCAAAGACATTGTCATCTGAATTTCTTGATGAATAGGTGCCAATTAGACTAATAAGATCCTATAAACAGGCAAAAAAAACAATTCACCAATTTTCATTGCCCAGCACTTCTACCATACTAGGAAGTTAAGCGTAGAGCAACAATCACAAAGACCAGAATTATCATGAGCTGCTTATAGCAGCCCCTTTGAATGGATACTACAGCACCATACTGAATGCTCCTCAGAGAGTCAGCTAATGAAGTGCCTGCACAAGGATCTGCATTCAGACTTTCTCAAAGCTGCATCAAAAAGGACTGTCCAGTATCAGTATGGTTAGTGAGTCTGCACTGCAACAAGCTTCTCAACCAAAGAGAAAAGACTGCCCACAGCAGGAGGATGCAGAAACATCCAACCTGTTGCCACAACTAGAAAAACTACAGTAAGCTTACACCAACCTGAAAAAAATAATAGTAATTTTTAAAAAGTCAGTTGATGTCTTATCCAAAAAACAGGGGAAGACATTCAACTGCTGCTGACATATACAAATCAAACTAATTGCATTTCAGCCAACTAACTTACACTTCCCCAATTGCAGTATCTGGCTGAAGCTTGTCCAAGCTGCTCAGCTGCATTTCAGTGTCACCACTACCTGTCACCTCAGTCTCTGCTGCTGGGGACCTGGCTGGCACCAGGTGCCCTTGACACAGGAGACTGGGAAGCCACTTCATCAGTTCAGCAGCTGACCATATGGAAGCAGAGTTATACTCTGAACTTTCAAAAGTTGGTTATTTATACAGGAAGATTAGCAGAACCACAGTAAAAATAAAAAAGATAGAGCACCCTCTTTAGGACTCCTGATTACATTCAAGCATAATTGGCACAAAAGTTTCACTTTTGAGAATGTATAACCTGCTGAGTACAGGTTTATGTGCATCCCTGAATTTCTGGGTGATAAAACCAGTAAAGAGGTTCAACTGAAAAACTTCCATTTCCTTTCTTACATCAGTGTGTGATTCCTGGGGGATATGATTCGTTTTCTTGTAGTTTATGCTAGGTTGTGAGCTCACTCCCTGTTATAAATGGGTTGTCTGTATAATTGTTACCAATTACATGCAAATTGCTCCTAAATGGCACAGACAGCCCATTTGTGCCAAACGTTGGTTTACACTTTGCTCTCTTTCCAAGACAGTGGAGAGATAAAAAAGCAATTGGATTGATGAGTGGGATGTCAACATTTCTCTCCAGTTTCCATTATGCAGTTAAACATTGCCTCACCATTCTTTGACAAATACTGGAGTATTTCCAGAAATCACACTTCATTTTTTCCAAGATGGTGATCAAATACCTCCCCAAATCCAAGTAAGAAGTACCAGCTCATGTTTATCCTCCATGTCAGATCTGCAATTCAGACACTACAAATGGGAACTTGATATGTTTTCCTGCACTATCAGTTGGAATTCAGTTTGCAATGAGACTTGTCAAGCGCCTCCAGATTCTTTTGTTTCTGGTTCATTATGGATCTCAGAAGCATTTGTTCCAAAAACAGCTACTTACCCAATATCAAGTAAATGTTCTGCTGACAAAACTGAACCACATTTCAACTTCTTTTTTTTTTAATTTCCGTATCATTCATGCTAGAGAAAATATCAGAAAAATAATTGATCATATGAGAAATATATTTTTTCTTTTTTTTTTCTTTTTAACTTGGGAGTGGCTTTAGTTTATACCCTTCATAATGGGTAGAAAATTTAAGAAACAACACTGAAATTCCTGAAAGAACTTTAGCCTCAAAGGCATTTATTTCAATGGAGCCAGAACTTCTGTGTCAGCAAAGTATGACAGAATGTATTTGGCTTCAAGTGTGTACTTAAACAGCATAGACTTCAAGGGAACTTAAATACACGCTTAATTTTGAGCATATGCTTAAGTGTTTTTGGTGAATAGTATTGAACCACAGCATTCACCTCTTTTTTAAAGGAGAGAATGCTTTCGAAAGCAACATGTACTTTTCAGGGCACAGTGTGTGTCTTTTAAATCCTCCTTTGATGTTTCTTGGTCTACTTTGTTTTTAAAAGCTCACCAGAAATCAAAAAGGATTAGTAGGTCATGATCCTCCAAGCTACCTGGTATGGATCAGCCCAGGAAAGGACAGAAATGGAGTTTAGCTAGAAAAGAAAAAATGTTTGCCTGAAGCAGTTTGAAGGAGTTTTTCTGAGGCACAAATTAATTAAAACTGCTTTGACGTATTGTCTTCTATTTATAATCATTCTCATTTTAAAGTATACTTTAAATAAAAAAAGTAGAAAGCAGAATATAGGATATTAAACACTATAACAACCAAATATGATAATTAATGTGTACTAAATATCTTCAACTATGCCAGTGATATTTCATTCAACAAGAAGTTTTTTCACTCATCCTTAAAAGAAAAACTTTCACGAACCAAAGTATACTTACCACATTTTGTTTTTAAAATGGGGACCTGAACTAATATTTTTTAAAAGCATTGATTGCTAGTATAACATTACAGAATACAAGCAGAGGAAGTTTTGAAAGCGATATTAAAAAAAGACCTGGATCCCTACTTCCTCCAGAATTCAGTGCTCTAAATGTGGTATCTGAGCAAACACAAGCTCTTGACCTCAAATCTATATTCTTCTCTGAGGTTCATCCACTAGGATAAGGACTGCTGTGTAGCAGTTAAATACAAAACAAACCTGAAATTTGTACTTTCTGAGGTTTGATTCTGACCAGCCTTTGAAACAAGATTGCTTTCAGTCAATCGGTTATTTCAGCACTTGACATCACCCCCACATAAAACAAGGCAAATGGCCAATTAGCTAACTGGAAGTTTTCCAGTTCAAAATGGTGCCAAAACGAATGAAGATGAAGTGGAGTAGAAAAAAAAAGAGTTTAAATTGGCTGAACAGTCAGCTCTCTATGGGAAGCTGAAAATAGAAATCAGTTCATGGAACTCAGGAGCTTCACTATCTTCTATTTGGGGAAGATCAAACTTCGGCATTTGCAAGTTAAACAGGGATCCCCAAGGCTTCTAGAGAGTACTTTATAAAAAGAGGTTTTATACAAGACCTGTGTATTTTGCAAATAAAACTGCAGCACATTAAATCTAATCACATTCTATTCATAGTACCTGAAATCAGAGTATAAATTTGCTTCCTACAGATAATTATCTGGACTGGAGTTTAAATCTTATACGTATGCCATTACCCCTATGCAAACATGGATAACTTTTGGCTTTTTCTTTTCAGCAACATTCAGCTATTTTGACATTTTAAGTGGTTATGAGGTGGTTTTAAATAAAGACAGCCTAAAGAAAGCAGATTATATGTTAAGCAGTAGTATTTGAACTGAGAAAGAAAAGAATACAGCATTGTAGAATAACATCTTTGCTTGGGAAATAATGTGCAAATTCCAGAAAGAAAAGTAGTTAATCATGCCAGCTTTGTAAATATAACTTCTATAAAAGTCAATGCTGCTTTAAATACATCTATCAGGCCCCTCATACAAACTGTAAAGCTACATCAGAAATGCATGTAAGTATTCTAAATAGGAAAAATTCCCCTGCAGAAAATTTCCCATTATTATAAACTTGTTATGTTACAGAACAGCACTTTAATCTTCTGTCAAAACATTAGCAGCACAGTCCAAGTTAGATATACCAATGTTTACCTACTAAACAGTACTCTCTCTACTATGACTTTGTAAAAATGTCAAGAACATCACGAAGCAAAGAGAATAAATTTTTGTGAAAAAGCAACCATATTCCTGATATAAAATAAATGTAAAAAGGAAAAATACATCTGTAATTTATCTAAATTGCCATTCTCAAAAAAAAAAAAAAAAAAAAAAGCAAAACAACTAACTTCAAATATTACTATTATATTTTTCTTTACCAAATTATTATAAAGTTTTGGATATCAGGCTGTCAGGTGCACCTGTTGACTGGCAAATTAGCTCTGCATTTAAAAGAAGCTGCATGATACAAAAGTGAAAATCTTTTTCTTCAGTGAAAATCAAGCAGTGATTTAAGGAAAAGTGGGTTTTCAGATGCCTGATGGTGCAGAGATAGCACCGACAATTATCAAATTCCTCAAATGAGCACATTTCACATAATTTTATAGTGACCTTGTATATGTCTAAAATTTAAAAAATAAAGTCTGGTTAAAAAGCAGCTTCACGTGTTTTTATGACTTTTATGAACTGTCAATAGAACAATGTATTCAGTGAGACTGTGAACCCACAGGTTCTGGCATTCAGCATCTGGTTGCAAGGGAAAATAACTTCACACTGTTGCTTGTGAAACAGATTCACTTTGACTCCACCAAGCTTCAGAACCACACAAGACAAGAAGTTGCATGAGTCTCACAATGCTTCAGAACCGTGTTTTAAAAAGCACTGATACTCTACCATGCAGTCAGACACAATGAACCTACTGGTATCCACCACATCACAGAGACTGACCTCAGCAAGGAGCTGAACTTAGCAACAACCTTTAACTGCAGAGCTGTTACTGAAATGATTAGTTACAACAGCTCTGAGCAGGCAGATCACTTCACCAGTGTGCATCTGTGTAAGATCAGGGCCTGAACACATTTCTTCCCTTCATCTGGCCTCAGATTCAGGAAAAAACATGCTTCGCTTGTCCCAGCCCACTCCCCATGTCAGTGGACATTAAGCACATGTCGCCTCACTTTTGGAGAGCATTGCATTTTTTTACTTCATAACTGCTTGCTGAATTGCCTTCCACCAGTTCTCACCTTGGAAAAAACTTCCAAAGTGCATTAATATGGCACAATTCAACTCTATTATACATGAATCATGTGTATCAGTAGTAGTGGGACATTACTTACAGAATGCAACCGGACCCAGAGTCCTTACACAGTCCTTCTCTAACTCGATTTTTGTCTATTCCTCCAGTCACCAGAGTCCTTGCCTTCCCTGCAGAACACTGTCTATTCCCTCTCTCCATACTGCTTAATCCTTCAGAATCATCTCTGACCTTTCTGCCCTGCCTGGAGGAACTTGTGCTGTAGCACCAGGAGCAGCAGTGCTGAATCTTCAGCCACAGCTGCAGCAGCACTTCAAAGGCAGCTACCACAGCCAAGGATTTAGACTGCAGCTGGAATTCCAAGGCTCAAGGTGGGGTCCCCATTCGAAGGCTGAGCAAAAAGAGCAAAAAGCTCATTTGTAAGGATTAAAGGGTGGACAGGTAATGGATCTCAATGGGGCAGGAAGGGGAGGGAAAAGCAGAGAGTGGAAGTCAGTATACAATACAAAAAGCTGAGGAGGTTAAGAGGGGCAGCAAAAGGAGGGGCTGAGGGCACAGAAGAGAGGAGATTCCTGGTTAGCATAAATAATATGCATGTGTGTTAGGGAGGAAGAATGAGGGCAGTCTGGAAACATAAACAAAAATATCTTCAGAGGAGGTAGGCCTTTAACATAGCAATTGGTGAAAAGATCAAAAGGAGTAAAACACAAAAGGATGTATAAGTCAAAGATAGCTAGAAAAATAGGCACTGAGAACAAAAAAATTTAATGAGACCAAGACATAAAATCCATCTGTAAAACAGCTTGGACTGGTACACGTATAACATCTTTCATATTGCAGGACACCCAAAATGTAAGAGCAAATTTGTTTTATTATTCAAGGCAATAATAGACTCTGCATATGAAGTAATGAAAAAGCATTTTCTTTTGAAAAGTAAAATTACAGAAGTTTTCAAAAGAAAAAAATAAATAATCCAAGAAGTTGGCTATTTATATTACTTTGGAAGAGGGACCATGAAGATGATACACATGGATTAGAGAAAGAGCACAGCCACCTGCCTGAGCCACTTTGTGCTCAGCTTCTCAGAAGGGGCAGTTCTTGTCAATATTTGAACATATGAGCAGAGTTGAGGCCTCAAACACACCAAGAAATGTAAGGATTTAAAAATCTTTCCACCTCCCTTGGAGCCCATAAACTTGTGAAGTGAATAACTACTTAAGAAAAACTCTTTGAAAAGAAGAGTTCTCATCTGGTGGTAGTGAAAGAGAGCGCTCCTTACAGATGCAGTTAACTACACAGTAAAGCAATGCAGTGGGACACAAATCTTATGGGAAGGAGCAAGAATACAGACTAGAATAAATAATTTACTGCAAATCACACCTATCTTAGTGTAGCATAATTTCTCAACATCTCAGCTTCATAAAATTTCCCGCATCTGAATGCTAAACAATACACACTAAGTCATATCATAGTTATATAATTATGTGTTAAGCTAATAAATAGGATTTTTTGCCATCTGCAATCTTTAAGATAGTTAAAATAATTTAGCTATTTTGTTAAACTACTAATTGTTTAATTGTTCCAACTAATAAGCAATTGCTTGAACAGCTTAATAGTAACATTCACTTGAAGAACCTCATAATTTTCACTTATGATATACAAGCTTCATTCATAGCCTCATTACTTTCTAAATCTCCCAATGTTTCCTTGTTATTATGAGAAAGTATATTCTAGAGGTTAAATAGGAAAAGATTTCTAGCTTGGGAATTGAGATGGCTTAATTTTTTTTTCTTTCCTTAGCTTTCTGTTCTGCCAGCAGAGAACCGTGTGCACTGCTAGAAAAGCAACAGGGGAGAAGTGTGAAGATCACAGAGCACACAGCTTTTTATTTGTTATTTACTCTAAATTCAAAAGAAAAGAGTACAAGGCCAAAAGTAATTCTGTTAGATATTTAAAGTGACTGATGCTAATTGATCTTATCAACAGTTTCTAATGCATGTTGAATATATCACTCATCATTTACAGACCAAACTGTTGACTGAGATTCATCCGTATTTATGAAGACATATAAGCCTATCTCTTACTGTAAGAAGTAATGCTCATGTGGTAATAAAAATACACAAAAACACTAGCATCTTTTACAGCACCCACGGAGGCAATTTGAGACTTCAGAAAAGTAACTATTTTTATAACAACAGCTTTATTTCAAGCACTGTTTCTCACTGGATACAATTTATACATTTTGTGCTAAGTGTATATATATTAATGGAACACTTTCAAAATTATCCCTAGATAAAATATATATTATGTGTTTAAAATTATTCCAACAACAACTTTTCCAAGTAACATTTTGCTGAGTGTTAGTTCAAATGACTGGAGGAAAAAAAAACTAAAATGCTTTGGCAAATTACCCTTCCACGGTGATGTCTTTAAAAGCATTTTGAATGCAGGGCTTCCTCATCCATTTTTATTCTGCTATCAGTCAAATAGAGAGGAGGAAACATAAACACAGTTATTCAGTTTCATTTAAATATAATTTAAAAGAATATAGACCTTAATTTTTCAAGTGTGTGGTCTCATGTTTGCATTCCAGCCAGTCAAAAAACTGCCTGCTGCTTTTGAATGGACAATGGTGCAACATGTTTCTGAAACCTCTAATTGCATTGTTGTGCTGGTCCCTGCTAAAGCAGAGCTCCTGGTGATCCCAGAGCCTGCATCGAGGCAGGAGGACTGCAAAGGTATCAAACCAGAAGAGAACAGCGTGGTCACTGAACTGCACACATGGAGCTTCTGGGAGGATTAACGCTTCTGGTCACAGGCTCCTGACTGTAGTTGACAATATCTGCCTTCACCACCTTCTGTCATGAAAGAAAACATAGTAACAGTCAGAAAATACAAACTTCATGCTGGCAAAGCATTCAACAAATTTTTACGAAAGACAAAGGCAAAAATAACAAACAAACCTTTTTTTTTTTTTTTTTTTTTTACAGGAAGCCTTATCAGGTGCTAATTCTCGTTTTCATGCTAGGTATTCATGCTAAGCAGAAGCATGGGCCTTGGTAGGTAATCACAACACTACAAAAGGAATAGATTTTTTTGCTAAAGCAGTGAATACAATTTTACTTCCATGAAAATCGTTCTATATGAGCAATAAAACAGAATTTATTTCCAAAAGCTGTGCAATTCATTCTTTAATAATAACTGCCTAAACTGTAGCTGTAAATTGTTCCTAAGTTTGTCTTTTTGTCTTTACTCCAAGCATTTAATCAGAAAATATGGAGAGAATTCAAAGCAAATTTTAAATACATCCATATTTTTAAAAAGCTTTGATAGGCATACTAACAGGCTAAAGATTACATTAACATAAAAAGAAGCTCTCCGTACTATATTTATTCTGTAATACAGATTAACAGATATTACATATTCCCAAAGCATTTGATAAGACTGATGCTCTCTCCCACGTGAGGAGACAGAATTGTACAATTTTGCATCCATTTCCATCTGAGACAGCTATGTTTTGAATGTACAGTACTGAATACAGTAACAATAGAGCATTTCAAAGTTTCTACAAACTATCTGATTATTAGCAACACTATGTAATTAATTGTACATAGAGTTCCAAAATAATATGTTGAGTATTGCAAGTACTTACACATACAAAATACAATCTCCCAAAAGAACTTACTTTAAAAGTTGTTACTTCATGTAAAAGCAATGCAGCTTATAAAAAAGAAACAAACCAAGTTTTCCATCAATACCTGAACTACTGCATTGAGCAGACTTTGCTCTGGCAGTTGGAAGTGTGATGTTGGTTATCTTCTTCAGGATATTTCACTAGTTCTGCCCTGACAACATTCTGTTAACCATGTATCAACATGATGGATGGAGGGCAAGGAGAAGAATGTAAAAAGAAAAGAGAAGGAAAACAATGGAGAGATTAATCAGTAGTTGAAAAGAATGAATGGATAACATAAGATTATGCAGAAGCAAAATGAAAGTGAATTTTCAGGCCTTAGGCAGATATAAGAGCAACATGTCTGGCTGAAAGCAGCACTCTCAGCACCAGGGCTGCTTCTCCAGCTTTTTCCAGCACATGCCCTTTCAAAGCACTGAAGTGAAAGGCTCATACATGCAATCAGCAAAAGCGTATTAAAGTTAGAGAAGGGACAGAATAAAAAGGCAGGGAATTCAGTGGAAGAAAATATGACAGTGGCCTATTCTTCCTGTAAGTCAAAGATATTTAAATATTAAATACTACATTTTCAGCTTGCAACAACTGCATTAGCTGTGCATATGCATCTTTTCCATTATATAACTACCACACTACATCTAAATATATAATCCAAAAGCAGTGACCAAATTAACAACCTCATATCAAAATGCTGTATATATTGTTTTTTCTTTGCTTCATTTAAAAATAAAAAGTTCACATTTTCCCCCTTAAAGACAAACAAACAAAACTGCTTTCTTATTTTTAATACAGGTAATGGATACAGGGTTCTCATTATTAATACAGGGTCAATACAGGGTTCATGCAAAGAGAAGTAAAATTCATGGAATAATTTCAGCAAAGAAGCAGCAGAGGAGATAAGTCTGCTATGACAGATACCCTAAACCACTTTAATATTTTTCTTAAATATTTCAACTTTCCTACAATATATTTTCGAAGTTACAATGAATTAATAAATAACTAAATTCTATTATTTTAAAGGACACAATAGATAAACTGGATTAGGAATATATAAACAGTATATGCTAAAGATTACCTCTGTAAATAAAACCTGTATGTCAAACAAGTAACAATAATTGAATAGGCTGGCAAAGGACCTGGATTTATTAGCTGCTGAAGTACTCTTCTTGAGCTTAATTGATCACATTCATATTATCTTATCTAGTGGACAACACTCATGATTTACTGGACTCCTGGCCTGATGTTATCAAGAGAAAGGTTGCCAAATCCCATGTAGGGCAGTAGTAGGAGTTTTAGCATTAAACAGCGTTATCTGACCTCACGGGACTTAGTTTCTTCATACCAATCTTTTGACTAGAGCTGAGGGAAAAAAAAGAAAAAAGAAAAAAAAAAGTACTGCAACCAGTAGGCAATTAATTGGTCCTCAAACATTGGTCTAAATCCCATCCTGTAAACACAGGCAGGTCAGTGACCTATGCTTAGGTACACTGTAGCAAAAAACTGATGGTCACAAATTACTTGGATTTTCTAATGGAATTTCATCCAAATAAGAGTTAAAAGCTATCATTCCAACATTTCTTTTATTAACTTCATGGTAATTAAAAACTTGGGCCTCTTTGCATCAGATTCTACATCAAGCATATCATTGCCATGGTTCAAATCACTGTCAATAATGAGAAATAACCTTTCTTGGTCCAGGTGCTCTGTATTCCAGATCTGACTTATCTGCCAAACATTTTATTGTACAAAGCTGGCACACACACACACTGATCTGCTGAACTGGCATTTAGTTAGAGAGAAAACTACACATCACTTACAAAAATGCTAGCTCTTGCCAATGCCAAGGAACAAAGATGTACCCCATGCAGTTTTGACACTATAGTTGAAAGTAAAAAATGCAGAAAGAAAAACATTTGATTAATAAAGGAGCTATTTCCTCAAATTTCATCAGACCCTTGCAATTTAAAAGGGAGAGTATTTTGAGGACTGAAAATAATTCAGAAACTGCCATTTTCTTATTTTGGAACTGTTCCATTTCAAAAAACATGCTCTACTTTCCAGTCACGCATGAAGAGTAATCTAGTTCTTTGTTTCACCACAGTTTTGTCCAAATAAAGGTTTGATTAACAGTCATCTCAGCATGTTAACAGACAAGGTTTAGTAGTTCTAGCTGAGATAGTTTAAAAACTTACCACCCCCAAATGTCTGTCCTATTCCTCTGCTGGAGATCACTGCTGCCAAAGGAGAGCTGGTGGAATGTAATGTGTACTTGCACCTCATCCACTTCAGCACAAAGTCTGGCAGCTTCTCTTTAAAATAACTTTCAGCAGCAGTTTAAGCTAAGCTGCGCAACTTCACCCTGATGTGGCCAAAGCACATGATCACCTTCCATTTTCTGATTCTGATGTGGGAGCAACATATTCCAACAAAAGGGCAGTAGCAAATAGCTTGGGCTGCATTCATATCTTAAACTGCTGCAGCTGTTTTCTGAAACAATGCAGAGTAAATATAATTCAATCTCTAAGGCTTGTTCTTGCAGTTAATTAACAGATGTTGTGCTGCTAAACTGAAGGCTCTCAAGAACCTTACATACTTTTCACAAGAGTTTCTGCAGTTCTGACAGTCATCAAAGCTCAAAAGTCATGGGCCCCACAAATACATACAAGTTAAAATTATGTATTTGGGATTCCTATTATTTATTTCTATCCACCTATGAGCCACATCTAAGATCTTCCTAGACTGTGACAATCATAACTGACTTGAAATAAACACAAGAAATAAGAACTTCAGGCAAAAACTCAAGTGCTAGAAATAATTTTAAAGCACATTCTCAATACTAGACAACAAAAAATACATATATAGCATTTGACTGTTGGCATTTTACACAAATTTATTATTTAATCTTATATTTTGTTACCGCCTAGATTGAATGAACATATCTGATGTTCTCTGACAAACAGATTCAAGCAAGAACTATCACAGTTTTCAAAATGAGGAAATCTCACATTACACAAAATAAGGAAAACTGAAATTTATAATGCAGTGTGTAAATAGTCCACATTTGTAAAAACTACAATGGCTTTTACTCCTTATTTAAAGATTAAATCCAAGTCAGCATCTGTATACTTTAGGGATGAGTCACATATACTATTGTATATATTGATTGGATTCTTTATAGCACTTATCTAGCACCCATCTATCCACTGATCTAATTTTATGGCCCAGTAGCTAGAGTATTCAATGCCTAAAAATTTTAAGGAACACACATCATATAATTGTCCCATAAATTGACAAAGTCGTGTGCTCATTTAAGAGATGGAAGAAGGAAAAACTCCCACCACCACCACCACCACACTGAAGGGACCTGCACCTGTCATACAAGAGTCTAAACAGAAACCCAATAATGGCATCATCCTCTAACACCACCTCCTTCCAGCCAAGAGACCAGCTCCATGCTTTTGGGAAACAGCATCTACACATCACTTCCATTAGGCTTTTCCACTGCAGATGAATGAATTTCTCTCAAGAGAATTTATCTTCCTGAGGACACGAAAGTTCAAGTTTTTGCTCTCCGGATTATGTAGAGACTTTCCCTTTTCTATTCTTACAAAGTGATGGGGGTATTTGGTTCCATCCAACAACGAGCCTTAAGATACAGCTAACAGACATTCCAATACAATTCTCATTGGTTTCTGATTTACACTGGGGAAACTCTTACAGCCCCTTTAAAATAACACTCTCAAAAGAAGCAAAGGTTTGACTGATAACAAAGAGCTATTGCTTGTTTGGAGATTGAAATTATGCTCCATTAACAGAATTTTGCAAATTAAGCATCTCACACTCTTTAGCTACATGAACAGTGTTGCACCATGTAGTGATTTCTGCTGTATCTGAAAGGCAACAGTAAAGTTTCTTTTCGGCCCAAATTCATTTACTGGCTTTGTTTCTGCATTTGTTGGTTTTTTGTCAGTGATGGTGGTTTTTCAGAGATATTTTTACCTTTTTTTGACCATTAGAGTCTGGATTCACATCAGCAGTAATGTATGCCACAGTATTTAATTTATGTAAATTAATTATTTATTGGCTATTGCTAATACAACTTCTGTAGTATCAACTTTGTCTGACCCATATATTGCCTATTCCATTGATCTACTCAACAAAATTAAAAGCCAATTACAACACTAAAGTAGAAGGAAGTCTACTTAAATCTGACACAAATTTGATACAGAAAGTTATGTACTTTTGAAATGGGGCTGTATGGAGCTTCTTACTTTAAAAACAACCTAAATTCAGACTCTTTCTTTAGAAAGATAGAATTTTCCATATAACCTTATTATCGGTCTTCTTTAAATTTAATGTATTTGCACACCTTTCTACAATCTTTCACCTGAGTTACAGAACACTACTCACAGCACAGGGAGGTCTAGGACTGATATTCCAGTGCTCATTAAACAACCAAAGAAAAACAGAAGAACTCGGTGTGCTCAAATATTTATAGACAAATAATCACAGAGCTCAAAATAATAGATGGATGGTGCCCTGGTAGTAAAAGAACATTGAAAAGACATACTTCATATTTCTCTGCCTATAAACTACAGCTTTTTAAAACTAATCTGTTTGGTAAGTATGCTCTGTAAGTACAGTTTACAATTTTGCTGTTTGCAATACAGTTTTCTAGTTAGCCACTTCAAAACAGATTGCAAACACTGCTGTGGCAAAGCACTTTCAGAAATTACATATTTATTGTATATTTCAAAAAGAAGGAGACCAAGCTGTACATAAGAAATGCTCTGCCATTCATTTTAAATAAACTTATTGACTTATTTTGTGGTACTTGTTTAACACTGGTATTGAAAAGCAGTTCCAGAATATTACACCACTAGAATAGCAACATTTGGGTTCATTAAGTAAATTTACATAATTGTAATCTCAAATGTCATTACACAGGGTTGCCTTAGAAGTATAACTATCTTTCTTTTCGAAGTTTCTGAAACTGGGTTGTAGAAAAAATTTTCAGTTTAAATCCATGCATATAATATCATTAATATCTTCCATGCTACTTGTAGATGCCTACATATTTAATTTCTAAACTAACCTTAAGTGATATTTTTAAAAAAACATCCTTATAACTAAAGTTTTTTCTTCATTTTTGAACACGTTTTTTCTTGTTTCAGAGAGTTGATCATGATGGATAAATAAGGAATTATCATATTTCGAAAAAGCTGTTGTGAAATTGAATTATCTTCAGAACAAGAGATGAACACTGATTTAAAGAACAGTTATAAATCCACAACATGATCACTTTCAATACTAAATAAAACACTAAAAAAATCCCATGTATTTGTGGAAAATTACCTGTGATTGTTCCAATTCTGCTTTGTTTAATTTGATGCCGAGTATGTCAGCAGCAATTCTCTGAAAACACAGGAAAACCTATGGAAAAAAATAAATTGCATTTAAATGATTAAAAACAGACATCCTTGAGGTTCTATCAAATATATCAAACCATTCTTGAACAGTAAACAATGATATACAAAATTATGACCTGTGCAAAACAGATCTGAAAATAACCTCATCTGGTACTTTCAATTTTGTTTAAAAATTTGAGAAAATAATTCAACAATGGTACAAGGAATGAACAGTATGCTAGATTGTTAAGTAACACTTCTACTCTGCCTCCAGAGACCTAAGTTTAAACAAGCTTTTACACAACCCACCTCTCAAATACTACTCTCTGTGCTAGAAAATATGAATAAGGGTATTCACTAACGTTTAGCACAAAAATGCATTAGCAGTGTATTGTGAAATAAGAGATGTAGGTTCTGAAAAGAACTGTGTATCAATATAACCAAAATCTCTACTACATACGTCCAAAAAATAGCAGTATGAAAGAGTTCTGAAGAATCTTACAAAACATACACTAAATAGAAGTATCTAGGAACAAGCAGGATGTTGTACAGCCTGCAGCAGCAGCCTGGCAAAATTAGACTTTGGACATGGTTTAACACATAATACCGGGTGGCAACGCTGTCTTAAATAATTCCTTTAATTCATCTCAAGACAGTCCACCTATCTTCCTGTTTAGGCAAAACCACATTTTAAAAGTGATTAAAAAATATGACATGTTCAAGAGGCGTAGCTTAAGCATGCACTGCTGCTGAAGACTGCATTGCCAAGCTACACATTATATTTTATCTACAGGGCTGTTTGTCTGAGCTCACCATCTAAATTCTAACAAACATTGGTTTGCATCATGCAGCTGCCACCCACGAAAAAAAAAATCTCTGTACATGCTCCCAGTCATTTTCAGTGAAAATTGAGAAAAATACTATTTACAGAATCTCTTCTAACACCAGAGATGGAAACCTGAAACAAATTAGTAGCACAACCAATGAAGTGTGGCAGCTTCCAAAACAATTGCTCTTTCTCTCAGTTCCTTGGTGTAATACTGATGTGTCCTACCAACATCTCCACAACAAGAAAGGGCACACTGAACAGAGATTCTGAGGCTCAGGGACCTAGTTTAACCTACACCAAGCTCCCAGGTGCTCTGAGCTACATCACCTGTCCTGAGGATGCTGTGCAAAAAATATCAAGCACAAGTGCAATGCTTCAGCTGTGTGATTTGACAGAGAGTAATAAAGTTAGTTATAATAAATATTCGATTAATTTCTTTTGCCCCGAGACATTTCTGAATTTTCTTGGTACACAAAATCATCTTTTGCAAACAAGTCTGTTGAAAAGATCTAATGTAAACAAAACAAATCATTTACTGAGTAAGACTTCTCTAGTCTATATTCACAGTAGTGATGGATATCCTCTTCCAAAATCACTGTCTAGGATACACCGTCCATCTTGTGAATGATCAGTGTGCAGCAACAGTGAACGGGCTAATTCAAATTTATATTGAAATTAAAAATGAACTATTGAAACTACTACTTTTGTTAGCAGTTTTTTAGGCAGAGATTTCCTGATAATGTTTTCTAGGCATGTTCAGATTTACTTTTGTTTTGAAACAGCAAGCTAGGAAAAGTACTATCAGTATCTATAGTGGAATGCTGATGTAACTAATGACTTATTTAAAAATCTGCAATAAAGATTCCATCATAATTGGCAATGATAAATGTATAAATTATTAATGGTGGTCTCCTTGAGAAAAGAAAACATTTTATCAGATGCACATTTTACTAAGTGTAGTATTATGATTTTTTCTTCTGTTTCTAGCATAAAAAACCCATATTTTCACACTTTAAACGAAAAAAAAATGCCAGGGATTTAACATAAACTATAAAGAGAATCAGGATTCACTGAATTTGTAACAACACTATTGCTACACTTTACAGAAAAACTACTATCTTACAAAATCAGGCAGTTCACTGCACAAGATTCATCAAAGACCTTAACAAGCGATTACATTTATGGACAATACTTCTATGTAATTTAACATGGTCTAACTATTCAATAACATAAAAATAAAGTAAACTTCCTAGTCAACAGTAATATTAAGGAGACAGACACAAGACTGTTTTATGGGAATGACAAACTCATTAGGCATGAGACAGAAATCAAGCAAAACAATACAAAATTATTTAATGTGACTGATAGTGTCAACTGAAAAAGAACCTTTTCTTTCATACACTTCCAACTAAAACAAATAACCCAGTTAGCTCAGAGTCAAAAGATTGTTCAAAAATGTACTCTGCAAAGCATCTGGTACAAATGTCAGAATGTTCAGATTTCAATGGACCTGCAAAGGGAATGTCTCTCATGGCTCAGGACTCATATTAAAACCTTTTATTGCAACAGGGTCTTGTCACATTATTTACTAATTGTTGGAAATTTCTATATTGATGGTTTATAGATGGGACTCCACCTGGAATGAAGAAGTATATTTAACTACAGGCTGACAGCAAGCAGAGATTTAGTCTCAGTTCTCACGCTGATGTATAAGCCAGACCATTTCCATTAAAATCTGTACCTCAAACTGAAAATCGGATGAGAAACCACTGTAATTTAGTAAGAATAATATGCACTCATACAAAGATCTACTTTTCATGCACCTAAGGAAGGCAAAAAAGGGCCTGCAGCACTGAGTTCTTAACAGTTTGTTATGTGAGGTATAATAAAACTATTGCATCTTGAAAAAAAACAACAGATATCTACAAGTTTGGGGGGTTTTTTTACTTACAGAATCTCCTGTCTTGGCTGACACAAAATGGCTACTGAGATTGTTTTCCTGACAAAATCGCTGGTGCTTGTCAGCTTTCACTGTGCGAATATGCTCCAAGTCAACTAAAAATAAGTTGAAGAAATGAAAAATTATTACACTGGAGCCCATTTAGTTATCCACCTTAGAAATTATTCATTGGAAACACATCAGATATAATACCTTCCTTTACAGCTGTATGCAAATGCAAGTTTCTTTCTCTCTATAATCATTTACTAAAATAAAAGCAATTAATTACATCAGACTAATTTTATTTGCAAAACTAAAATGAAGCCACAATTAAAATTGTATGGCCAAATGCAACAAATTTATATCTCAAAGTACACATTTATTTCTGGATACACTCAAATACTCTGTAATAACTACTGCTAGCTACATACTAAAACAAGACAGAATTAATATTCAACATTCTGTTTGCAAGTGAGATCCATATTGAGGATTCCAGTGTAACCTGAAGACTTTTACAAAATAAATTCACCAAGCACATCTGAATCGACATATTTTTCCAATGTAAAAATGTAAATAATTTATAGAGAATTTTATTGCAGAACATGGCAAAGCAAAAACATTCACTATAATAAAAAAATTGACAGAGTAAAAGCAGTGATGCTTAGTTACTTACATTTGAGGCTTTCAATTCCACAAAGGTGTGGTTCAGAAAATTTTAAAAAGTAAAATGCACATTTCAAGACTCACATGTATATTCATTTTTATCACTTTACAACCATTGGAAGCAGAGTAAAGCTTTCAAATGGTATTTTATGCTGAAAAGGACTGGCTGCTTCCAAAATCTCAAAGAACTCAAGTCTTGTGCAGGTTTTATTGTGTACATTCCAGTTTCTCCAATCTGATCCTAAGGTAATTGGAAACTATATTGAACAATTTCTCTTTTTTTTATTGCACTACGGTTCCTATAAGGGTGTTGACTCAATGTAGTCAAATTATAAGGCAAATATATTCAGAAGGATTTAAAGACAAGCAGGCTCTTTGAGTTAATACAGGAAAAAAAAACTTCAACTGATTTCCTGAGGAAGGGACCCAACTGACTTGTAAAAACTTGTAAATTTGCAAATCTAGTAAGCCTGTATAATAGTGTTATTTGATTATCAGCTGAAAAAATGCTCTCCTACTACATAAAAGGCTTTATTTTTAAATGATATTGGAGGTCTTTAATTTGTAGGCTCTGGAGATTTTCTCTTGGAGATTTTTAGCCTAACAGGGGATTCCTACACCCCATTTATACTGCTTACCTTGGTTAATGTGGAGTTTTTGACACGTATTACTGTTCCTTGCACATCAGTAAGGCCTTGTTTGTAAGAACAGGCCTAAAATCATCCAGTTACCACAGACATTAATTTGTGAAGGACTAAAATACTAAGCTATTAACACTAATGTTTCTAGTATAGTTTCTCCATAATACTAAACATCCACTATATAATAAAGTTTCATTAAAAAGGGAAGAACAAATACATTTACAAAAATAAAGCCCAAAGTCAATAACAATGTTGCTTAAAACTCATGTATGTAATTTTTTTCTCTGAAAAATAACTACCAAGATAAAAGATAGACTCTTTTGAAATTCCTTTAAGAATAAAACACAGTATATTGTCTAATATTGCCTAAAACATTTCACTATTAACTATTATTTTTATGCTTCACATATTAGTTTTAAGTGCAGCTTGGAAAAATCAACCTTGAGATTACTCTTTTGGGAAAAATAAAAACGTATTTTCTTTATTTTCGTTTCATGAACTTTCAAAGGAACTTCAACCCCACCTCCAGATTTCACTTATTGTATTTCTCTGATTATACCTGAACTCCAAACACCTACACAAAATTACAATACAACTAAACAGATAGATAGGCAGACAGCATTTACACTATATTCCTTTAAAATACCACAACATGCCTACATAAATACATAAAAACAAGTTCACTAGTTAAAATTTCTCAAACTTTTTTTCCCAGGAAGGAAAGAATAGAGTGTACAAAGAAAGTAACAGGCTAAAAGGCTGATGAATTTCCAGGAAGAAAATGCCACAGGCATATTGGAAATCATATCCTCAAATGTCTCTTATTTTCTATGAAGAAACATCAATAATAATATATGGTCAGTGGAATGTGTACTTTGCTACAGAAGAGAAATTAAAGCACATAAGATCATAGAAACAAATAGACTGAAAGTGAAAAATCAAGGCGTAATTACATTTTTGTACTTTGAGTACTTCTCAGTCTTTCTCCCCAGTCACAAGTATTTCACTTTCTGCCTCCTGAATTTCAGGCTGTCTGCTCTGAGCTGTACAGGCACTGTCATGCCAGGGAACTGCCAGGTGACAGTCCATGTATGCATTCAGAGTCCACAAAAAATTCCAGGTGATTCATGTTACATTAGTTCTTGGTGAAAAAGGGCACATTTTTAGTACAAGAAGAGTTTCAAGTGTTAATAAATATTTAACTACCCAAAACTGCAGTTTGAAGTCAGTGAAGGGCAATGATCCTAAGTCCAATTCCTTTGCATTGCCCACAGGCCAAGGGCATAAACACAGAGTTACTGAAGATCAGCTAAAGTCAGTGAGCAGTTACCCTCCAGTCCTTTTTCTTTAACATCTGACATTGGTCAGCTCAACAGGCAGAATTCTTAGCACACCAGGAGATAAGTCTTGTCCAGCTTTTATTTAGACATCACAGCAAAAAGACTTTAAGGAGAGCTTAGGAGGAGAAAAATGATTTTCTAAAAAGATGTTTATAAGAAATGCAGGGACTTTCTAGAAAGAAAACTAACAGCTGGCCAATGTGGGCTCATATGATGAGCCAATTAACAGCAGGAATAGGTATCTTGGGATGAAGAATGATACGAGAATGCACTTAAGCCATGAAAAGTTTAACAGCAAAGACAAATAAGTTTTGGATAGAAAGAAAGTAAGATACATAAATACAGTTTGATTTTATAAACCAGGAAAATGATCTTGCAGAATATTCTAAATGACTAGATAACATAGCAATGGCCAAGAAAAAGGAATTATTGAAATTTAGATACAAAATTAGAACATTTTAACTCTGGTAATGGCTATGCTAGGCCATATCTAACAAAGGTCTCAAAGAAGGAATCTACAAGATTTGGCCACACATCAAACACAAACATTTAGAGAAAGGCTCAAAGTGAAGTTTACGTGCCAGATGGTACAGTCATCCTCCTCATCTTTAGGGAATTAAAAAGAGGGTAACAACAGGGCAAAATTAATAGATTCATTTTTACCAAGTAGAATATAAACTAGTGGCTAGAGATTCACAATGGGATGTATAAAGAAGACAAAAGAACACCAGACACACGTTTGAATAGTAAAAAGAGATTTAATTATTTGCAAACAGTGACTCCCTACAGCCTCCAAAGTATATTCAAAGTCTCTTTCAAAGAAAAGGCATCCACAATATAGGCTGTTGCAGTTTTGGTCATTTTTATGCCTGAAATACACCCTAAAAGCCTCAAGTGGCAACTACAAAAAATGCATGGCTGCCAGATATTCTCCAAAATTTATCTCCGTTGCCTTGCTTATCCTATGAAGAAGCCATCTTGTTGATTCTCTAAAATAAGACTAAACATTCATATTTAAGCTTTTCTAGTATGAAAAGTCATTTCAGTTACAAGATAAATTGCTGCTCTGTAACAGGTCAATACACATCTGTATGTACAGGTATCCCATAAAGATACCAGAACAACAAAAACAGATTAGAAACTCTGGGAATTCAGACATAGCTCTCAGCAAGGCAAACAGATCCAAGTGAAAATCTCCCCTTAGAGATTGAGCAAGCATTGATCAACATCTGCTGTAGCAAAAGTAGGTAAGACTTACTAAAATGCTTGCTTCTCATGAATTCCAGGGAGTTCCATTTTGATTTATAGGTGAGATTAAACAGAGATCTACTGAGGTGAAAAGAGAAAACAGAATCTAGAAGAAAAGTATTGAACTCCCACAGAAATCTCAAGGATACTCCCTCTAAGGCATTTGACATTCCTGAAGATTTCTTGGAAGAAAATCAACTAGCCCAGCCAAAACCAGCACTGGAAAAAAAAAATTTAAAAAAAATAATAAAATAAAAAACAAAACAAACAAAAAACAAAACAAACAAACAAAAAAGTAAGAACAAAAGAACATTTCTGTGGAGAGCAAGTGACATTTCAAAGAAGATAAGGACAAAATAGTAATTTTCAGTTATAACTAGAGAGATTTGTTTAGGTTACATCTTCAGGTGAACTACAAAAAGATTTTCAATAATTACTCTTCAGATTGCTATTATACATCAATTATTTGTAGTGAACATCTCATGGACAATGCTAAATCAAA
The DNA here is from genome assembly GCA_037013685.1 of Acridotheres tristis. Lineage (NCBI taxonomy): Eukaryota > Metazoa > Chordata > Aves > Passeriformes > Sturnidae > Acridotheres > Acridotheres tristis. The sequence continues at coordinate 57,941,200 of CM072888.1, read as the reverse complement.
ATGGGAAAGGAAACCATACTTTAAAATAACTGCAAGGCAAGATATCTATCCTATGACTAAAAAATTCTGAGGAAACACTTGAGACAGCATAAGTTGTTCTTCTAAGTCAAAAGTCTATATGAATTTACTTGAGAAATTAAGAGTAAGTCACCGAAATTTTAGTTTATTGGGCTGTGGCAAGGGAATGGAAAAACCTAGTACTAGATAAAACCCAAATTAGTGCTTTACAATCTATCCACACCCAGCCATTCAACAGCAATTCCATCTTGCTTGAATAGCTCTGCTGCTTTTGACTCTGAAACCACTAATGGTAAATAAATTAATGTCAAAATTGTTTCTTTCCACTATTTAGATGTTTGCATCACTCCATAAGTTAAGAAATGGCCTGCAATGAGCCACACAGGACCACCATACACAGACTATCATTTCCATTCCACCACACTCCAGATATGGTGCAGCAGCTTAAACACTAACTCAACTGCTTCTCTAAAATCCAGGAGCTAGGACCAATATAATTAGCTCAGCAGAGTTTGCTGCAAGGAATGAAGTGTCGTATCAGATCCCAGAACTGTGTTGTCTTAAAATTAAGACAATAATAAAATACATGTAACAATTTACCCAATACAACTGGTACAGAGTCAAAGCCAGGAAGTACTTCAAAATACGTATCATCAGTCAGAAGAATGATAAATGTTCTGGTTTTATAATCTTTCAAAACCATATAAGCAAATAGCTGCACGTACTCTAAAAAGACAACAGAGCATCATTTTTGCAGAATGTAAAGGCTACTACTCATTTTATCTCTCTTTCCTCCAGGACTGCCAGTCTCTTCTTTCATAACATCACTGGAGAAGAGCTCCATGTAAAATTACAGTTTCTTTTTTAAGCAGGAAGACATTCATTTTGCATGAATCTTCCTTTCAGGTAATTCTGGAAGAAACACAAAAAGGTAACTTGTACAGGTCCTTCCAAGCAGCTGAGAAACTAGTGACAATCCTGGCTGCTGAGGATAGTACAGACAAATGAGTAGAATGCATGTGAAGCAAGTCTGAGTGTTTAATAGTTTGTTGGCATTTCCCGTGGATTGTGAGATTACACTTGCAAACTTTAAGCTGTTTTCAATGATTATACTGATGATAACTAACCTATCCACTTTCTAAACCATATATATGGAAAGAAACATGAGAGACAGTTTAGAGTTTCAGTAAAGGGATGCCTCTCCACCCAAATCTGACAATCTTTCGCTTTCAGACATGAAATTGTAAAAACTGCAAGGGATTCCATTGCATTTTTCTTTAAGATGAACTTTTTTAAAACTGATAACAGTATTTTCCATTAAAACCGGAAATAATAGATGAAGTTACAACTCTGTTTTTTTAGTTGTCTTACACACTATAGCTATTTCATATTTCAATATAACTAAGAGTAGTTTTAAAGTTATGAGTAAACATCTTTATTAATCCATGGTACCACACAAAAAATATATTCTTTTATAGTACGCTGTGAAAAAATGAAATATAAATCTTTCTGCAAAGTATTTGCAGCTGTGCACACAAGGTATACAATTACATAATGTTGAAATAATGAGCTATCACGATTAGCCCACACAGACATGACAAGTAAAATGCTTTAATAATTTATTAATTTGATTTACATGTGCTTAAAATTATGTACACATTTTCTCTTCTGAAAATACTCCAGGGTCATAAAAAAGGAGCCTGTATACGACAATGTCTTTTTCATCCTATTTTTTGGTATAATTTCTGACTGATTTCTTAAGAACAAAGCTAGCTTGGGCACCTGAAAACTTAGAAGACTGAGGACAGCAATACTATTATAAAGCACTGTCCTCACACAGTGCATGCTGCTCAACAAGCACAGCCAGTTTGATTCCAGAATGTGATGCTTCTGCTTCCTCCATAAGTGTGCAAACGTGTATGAAAAAGAGAATTAAAAGCGGGATTTCTCCAAGAGGTGCCAAACATCCACTATACTAAAAAATAAACCAGAAATCAAGCTAAACACTGACAACAACATTCTAGACAACATGATTTAATTTCCAGTTTATCAGACCTCTATCTTGTAGCATGTCAACAGAGAATCGCTTAGCATGGCCCATTGCTCTGGCCAGAAGGAAACCCCTGTCAAGCCTCTTCTGCCATAAGCATCATTACCTGTATTTAATCCTAATTCTACCATCAATCCAAAGAAAGAAGTGAAATTTTATAAAAGGGCAACAAAAAAACCCCTCCCCAGTTTATTGCACAGTTTACCAGAAACCTACTGCTTTCCCAGTAAAACACTGAGCTATTTCCTTATGTCTAAGATTTTAAAGAGTACTTCAGTAAGTTACTCAGAATTTCAGGCAACTGCACTTTCATTTTCTATTTAGACACAACGATTCTGTGTAAATTAAAAAAAAATCATTTCATATCTAATTATAATTACTCCATATAACCAGATTTATACAGAAACAACAATAACTTAATTTGCCAATTAATTGTACCAGGTCTGCACCACTACCAGACTTTGTGTATCAGATAGCTTTTTGAAAATCTATTTTGATTTGGTACTTCTAAATTACTACAGCACACATTCTCAAATATTCAATCCCAAATGTCAGAGTGCAAACTACAGCTTTTCATAGTTAATTTTCTGTTAATACTTTCAATCTTTTTCTCACACTAAAATTGTATAACTGCCAAGAAAAGAAAACTCTTTCATGGAAGTCCTGAAAACTACGCCCCTACTTTGATTTAAGGAAGCTCAAAACGAAATATAAATATAGTTCCAGTACAGATTTTCTCAGTAATTTTTTTAGGTTATCAAGAAAACATCTAGAGTGTTGATCTGGTTATACTCATGTCAGACAAACTACATGTCACATTAACTACCTCCAGGAAGTTATTCCAAACACAAAATAAACTGTTTATGCCACTTCTCAGATAGATAGCATGACAGATTGTTATTAATTGAAGACAGATGAAATACATTAATTTGATTGCAAGCATGTGTTTACTTTCTCACTGTCATGTACACTCTACTGCTGATGCTTTCCTATGAGGACATAGTAACAAATCAAATGTATCAGAAAACTTGCTAAGGCAGAATAATAGCTGGTGCTGCACTTTAATACTTAAAAAACTACACTTAACATTTCCAGTTACAACAGGAAATCACTGGTTTCAGAAAGTAAAAAAAAAGATAGCTTAAAAACTCTTGTACAAAACACTGTAACACTTCCTCCTCTAAAAAAATTAAAACTATAAGTGAATATGCTTCTCAATTACAATAAAGAAAAATACAGCTTTCTAAACAACGAATCTATGATCTGAGTGCCTTCCAAGAGACAAATTCCTACAGATACAAGACATGAAAATGTATGCCTAATATGGGAAAGGAAAGGTGAACAATTCCTACGTCTCTGGTAAAAAACAGAAAGCCATTATGCCTGTGAATGAGGTTTGCCTGGTTCTGTGCACACCTCTCATATAGGCCTCCACTTATTTGTACAAAGCTTATGTGGAATTATCTTTCTTGTCCAAAAAAATGGCACACAAAGACACAAAATCTGAGCTTCTTGGAATATTTCACACATTAAAATCAAATTGATGAGGCTGAAAGTTTGTTCTAACACAGGAAATAATAAAAAAGAATGTTTGCCACAACAAGTTCTCTAGCATTTATGAAAGTAGCTGCAGTTATTACATTAACTTCTTTTTACCAAAAATATCCCATATTAAATGAGACTTTCAAATACTGTTAAACAATAAACAATTACAGCACTTCTGCTAAAGCTCTAAAACACAGTGGTTCTTGAGCATCTTAGGTGAATGAGGCTAACACTTGCAAGATTTAAAATAGGTTTCAAGAGAAAACAAGAAGAGCAGCCAGAAGTAAATGCCTCCATCTCAGCACACCAAGCTAACTAAAGAGGACACAGTGTGACAGGATTCTTGCCTAATAACAAACATGTTTAGTGTCTGGTAGATGGCAGGTCATTTTTAAGATGATGTTAACCTTTGCAAATACAAACAGCAGGCATCTTTTCATACAAAAGTAAAATTTCTTATGAAGGAGAAAACAATACACTCAAGTTTCTTTTCAAAACTAGGATGACAGACGACTGGATTACACAGTTTGTAGAGACAGTTAAAGAGAAAATAAGAATAAGGTTTTTTTTCCCAGCTAGACATTTCCCATTTTCATTTTTAATAAATTCTTGGCAGAAATTCTTGCAACCATTTCTCATATGACTGAATAGACTAAGATTACACTGACAGCTGGAATCTGATCCCTTCTGTTAGGTACCTGTACCACTTATCCCTTCCCCTAATGCTGACATTTTTGGAAACAAGTATTCAGAAAAGATTATATTATTAAACTAATACAAATTTAAGTCACCTTGAATATTATTTTAGGATTAAAACATAACTGGAACTACTCTACTTTTGGATTTTTTTGAAAGGGTATCATAAGGCCACAGAAAGCTAGAAAGGTGGATGAAAGGCATTGTTGACTTTCTTCTCCCCACCCTGCAACTCAAGTGGCTAAGTACACTGAAGATCTATTGAGGCAGCAGACAGTGAACTCAGAACTCATTAACTGAGGCACAAGGAGTTTAGATGTGGTGCACACACCTCTGTGCAGATGATTTTATGACATACCTCTGTTTACTAGTGTATAGACCTAAACAAACACATCCTTAGGGTAAGCTTAACAAATCAAGTGGGGCTGTGAATAAAAGAACATGAAGCATTTGTGAGCATTCTGGTAGGGAGAATAAACAGCCTGCCTTTAGAAAACTAATGCAACTCTATCAAAAGTATAATCTCATAAGACTTTAATGTTCTCTCATTTTACACCTTTGGTTAATTAATTTTTATTTTCCATACAGAAACATATCCTAATAATACAAGCTCCTCCTGGAGAGAAGACAATTTGTACACTGTTGCTTTTTATCCAATCTGTCAGATTCCTATATGGCCCTAGTGCCAATTTAAAAACCTTTTACAATCAGTAACAGAGCATTTGCTGACTAATTTGCTTCCCAGTAAATTAAATACCATTCTTGTTTTCACAAAGGGAAAATAAAACACATATAAAAGATAAATTTAATGCCTCGCTAAGATTACAGGAAATTTCACTGAACCATCAATTTACTACTTTGTGCACTAAATCATCTTTCATCTTTTACACTTGTGTTCAGGCTTCCTAATCTTTGTGCCAATGAGAAATTTAAGTTATTAAGTAAAGTTAAAGGTGTTAATCTAGACTCAAATATCTTTACGAGTAGCTATCTCCTAGAGACAAAGGCAAATGAGAAAAAGCCTAGGACAGGAGAACACACCCTAGTTGAATTTTTCTTGCTATATTAGCTCAATTATAAAAATCACAGGGCAGGCACAGTGACTAGCACATGACAGGAACACATTTGAAAATGTTTATTGAATGATGCTGAGAAAGCAAAGCAAAGAAAAATAAGCTGTGTTCACACACACCATAATCCCTAATGCCCAATACCAAGTAGATTAATTCCAGTCCCCACAGGCACACTAAAACACCGGCATTAGACAAGGATATTTTTAATGAAATTATAAATTATACAGCAAAAGCATTAGTGCAATCATCTCTGAGAAACAGAAATTCTGTCAATGAAGAACCATAACTCAAATAGTAGAGCATGAAAATATGTAATAATTCTTTTGTATCTCTGAAACCCTAGTTGCAGCATTTCTTATCACATTCTTAAAATTTTCTGTAAGTAATACATATGGTATTTCACTTTTTGGATCCAGCATCCTTCATAAGCACAGTAATTAAGCATACACATAGAAAAAAAAATCAAGTTTCAAGTGAGACATCACTTTCTAATTGCTAACATTTTAACAATACCAACAACAAAAAAAGTTATACCATTTAGAATGAAGATTTTCGTTCACCAGTGTAAGACTACCCTTTATAGAGCAGCATATAAGAGACACAGAAATATTTGATTCATAATTTTTTCAGAGTATTTTTAACACTGCAATGGCTGCAATATATTTTTTAAATATTCATATGCACTTCTATGGACAAATTCATTTCTGTGTGCCTAACTTCAAAACCCACAATTTTCTTTAGATTAGACATTACTGGGTGTGATAATAGTTTCCAAAGTTCCCTGTAATGAACTTCAATGACTGCCCCAGGACTTTAAAACAAGATTTGCTGACAGAAAGAAAAAGAAACTCTTCTCTGATTCTACATGAAACTATTTTTAACAGAATTAATGAAAGTTTAGAAAACATGCTTAGATTGATTTAGCTGAGCTACTAGTGAAAAACTGCTAGGTTCAATAGCTTTTTTCAAAAATAAATTTCCTCCTTATATTTTTAAAGGTATGTTTTAGGACAGAGGCTAAAAAAGGGTAAAAAACAAAAAGTCTATTTTCCTACTAATCCAGATAGAGCTATCCATTGTTTTGGTTGAATTTAGCAATTCCATAACATCAACAGAATGTAAAAAAAGATATTATAGTAATGCAATTTCTGAGACTCCAACTTGAATATTATTTTAAGTGTTCTTTAGTGCATTATTGAAGAAATGAAGTTGCAATGTACTAAACATTCAGAAGATGGTGCTAGTCCAATATATCCACAAGCAATGGGTGGATCAGCTTTTCTTTATCTCTTTCAAATATTTTCTCTAATTTTCATGTATCTACTACATCATCACTGAATTTGTCAATACTAGGACAAGGTGTAGTCATCATCAGTTAAGTACTCAGAGGACTACTAAATGATATCATTCTAAAATTCATGAAGGTTTACAGGATTGATAGACATAAAATATAAAGCTCACTGTAATTTCATAAACTCAGGGTCTTGGGATATTTATGAAAACATATACAACATTTCTTACATGTCGTCTTCAGTCACTCACATCTGTCTCCTGTAGTCACAGTTGCAAGACGTACTGGTGCCAGCAGTTTGGAAAGTTTGGAAAGTCTCACCTGTCCCATTCCTGGCTTTTCATCCCCATCTTCATGCCATAGTAAGTATTCTCTCCTCACTTAGGAGGCCATGCAACTCTTGTGAGCTTAGGAAACTCCATGAGCTGATCCATGTTTAAAATAGCCATTTCTTTTTGACTGCTCTGTTTAACCCAGATCAAGTCTCAGATCCAATTTCCCATGGAGCAGAGGTGGCAACTTCAAACTGTAAACAGGCTTCACCACAAGGCCAACCAATTGTGGAACTGCAGCCTCCTTGGGCTTGCAAGGGCTGAATTCCTTCTCAGCACTGAAAAGGGCTGGCAAGTTAACAAAGTCAGGCTCAGTACTGCATATGAAAAACTAATTTTTTCATATTATTAAAGTAGGTATCTATTTATTAAGATATGAGATGCAGTCTGTAGTTTTGCTTTCTATCTATAGCTAATTCCATCTGCCCTCCCCCCACCAAAGCCCTACAAAATCTTGGAACCCATTTCCAGTTCTGCCTATAATTCAAACATTATACAGCCCCTTCCAGACTAAGTACAGTTGGACAAGTACTTTCCTCCAAAAAATAGTAAATCTGGACATATTAAAACATCAAGGTCTTATTCTTACCTAGCAGTTCCTAAAACAGTGTTTTCCAAATAATGCACAGGAACATATCTCAGAGTAATATATTTCATGAAGCCATGGAAGTGAACTATTAATACCAAACTTACTTCTATGAAAAGCATTTACCTAATAAATAACAATTCCTCAGAGGACCCATGCCAGCATTCTTGATGGCCACTGCTGCATCCATCTACACAGACTGTTTCCACAGGATTGCTTCTGCTGACTTCAGGCCAACAGCTATGTTTGGCTGTCCCCTCCAGTGTAATGCTTTTATCCAATACTCTGAATTACTTGCTCCCACCAGAGCCAATCCAGGTCAACTCCAGGGCCCTTCCATGCCTGATTCCTTTGTGGTTCCAGCAGATGTAATAAGGAGTTGGAGACACTTAGTGCTTCTCCTACATATCCCTCTGGGAACTCTCCCACAACAAAAATTATAAATGAACGTGAAATCATTCACTGGGATATAAAAGCAAGCCTTAAATGTTCAAAGATCAGGCCAAGTCAGTATTACTGTTATTACAATAAACCTCCAGCATTAAGTAATTTCAAACATCAGTTCTTCTTCCAAAATTTTTCAATGTAGAGACAAGATTGGCACATATCTGAGAGAAATTACTCTGTTACTAGGCAATTTATTACTGCTTAACTGTTCCATGTGTATCAAATCCTGTTTAACAGCAGCCCAGTTTTTCTTCCATTTGGAAGCTTTTGTAACTAATTATTACTAAGCCAAACTGATTTCAACTGGCAGTTAAAAAATTAATAGTGCAACTAAACTCTTTACTAAATGACTTTCTGTAAGAAAAAAAGTGAGGCTGCTTAGTAAATAAATATAACATACTTCAATTAACTATAAAAGGAGAAATTAAACCTAACCACATTCAGATCAATGACATTAAATGTATCAGCTAATTCTTAAACTGAGCCACAGCATTTCAAAGACTACAAATAACTGAATTCAAACTATTTATACTTAACAATACGATGATTTCAGAGCAGACAGTAGAAATGGAAAAGTAAAAACCTCTTAGCATTTGCCAACTCACATATTTCATTATCACAATCTAGTCACCTAGGCAAAAAAACCCACCTGAATTTTAATCAATACATCAATTGGTTCATTACTGTCTTGAAGAACTGTTCTTGCCTCCAAGCAGAGTGAGCATACAGCTCATTTCTCCCTGACATAAATTTCTACTATAATGTGAACATGTGGTCCAGAACTTCATTAGCTTAACAGAAAATTATTACTGACTCAGATATTGAGGAAAAGCTACAAAAGCCTTTTCTCAAACAAATTTAAAACATCAAATAGTGGACACACTAAGACGGATTTTACTAATATTGGAACTTTACTGTATTAACCAGTCTCAGATGAGCAGAAGGAACCAAGTCATCAGGCTAGCTATAAGGGACTGAACAAAAATCATTAACAACCTTGTCTAAGACTTTAAAAGCTATATAATGCATAAAGGAACCAAGGGAATAAGAAAAGTACTTTATACACAATTTGTTACAAATGAGAGCCCATACTCAGAGCTAACCCAGCCACCTACCTAGGCAAAGCAATCCAATTCCCTCTTCCTGTTTGTGTGTGAGAGAGAAACAGAAAAAAAAAACAAAAAACACCAATCTCACACCAAAAAGACTTTCATCAAGAAAGTAGATGGTTCAGCAGAAGAGGCATGCCTGAAATCAGTTAGAAAAATGACCATTTCTTTAGCAGTTTAAGCTACCACAATTACAAATCAAAGAGATGGTCCTGGCTTTTCCTGGGCCACTAGCTGAGCACTTCCAAAGCATCTCATGTGATAGCACCACTGCAGAAGAAAAGGAACCCACACGTTCATTCAAAGAAGAACTCCTCTTTGTTCTGTTCATTTGAGGCTGGATTAGTGAACAGAACTCACTCTGTGCAGTGCTACCATGACTGCAGATGACAAAAGCCAAAGTGGGTGAAGTCAGTCAGAAAACCACCTCAAACCAGGTTGTGTTGTGGGAAATACATCACTGATAACAGCTAAATTTGAACACATGTATGCACTTCATAACTTTTTGTCAGGATTCATTTTGATTTGAAAATATTAAGCAAGAAAGTTAGGGGTCAGCTGGAGCTTCTTTTCTAAAACTTCTTAAAACCAAAGGTGATTTTAAGAGTTTCTGCTTCATTCCATTTTTGTTTGACTTACACAAATCAGCTACATCTGATTTAAGCAGAACTTAGTTGCTGAAAGTGTACTTTCCCAGACTATTTGGTCAGTCATGACCTCAAACAGTGAAACAAACCCAATCTACTTTTTATAGTCTGGAATAATCAAGGATCAGTAGTACTTCCTTTGCTAGGTTTGAAAAAGAAAAGAATTTGCGTCAAGAAGTTAACAAGTCCCTTGTAAATAACCCCAAGATATTATCTGCTAAAATTTTCTGCTAAAAACAGCTCTGCTGATGACCTAATTTCTTTGTGACTTAGAATACTCTTCCTCTTCCAATATACACTTCCAATATACATTAAGAATTTCCACAGGCACAATCTCCATGGGTGAAGCGTTCTAAATTAGGATAGTAAAGAAACCCTTTTTTTACTATTAAAAAATAGTAAATGGTTAATGGTCTAATGTTTAATCGTTAAACATTTGTTTAGGTCTTCAATGACCACTCTGACAAATTCATATCAACATCAAAATTCAATTTAAAACATATTAATAAAAATATATTAAACAACACATTGGATTCGAACTTTTCAGTATCACAATTTTTTAAACATAGTCTAGGCAAGAAACAGGTTTTTCAGAAGAGTCTGTGAGATTCACACAGTTGAACAGGTTAAGAGCAGATACTTTAAAGAAAAACCTTGAAGGCCTAAAATTAATCACCAGGGACTACTGAGTACTCAGTACTTCTCTTTGTCCCCTACACTTCTTAATTATTTTATCCAAAGACGATTGAATTGAAAAATAAATAAGACTGTGGAGCAAACACCAGAATCCAGATCACAGTCTCTCACCTGCACTGTTCCAACCAACCAGCTACAAAGTAATACACATAAATATAGCTACACAACCTAAGGCACAGAGGCCAAAATTGCAAGGATGCGTGGGGGTGTTTTGTTCACTGTCCTAGAGAGTTTTTTTGGAGCTTGGAGTTGGAAAGAAGGAGTTGTAACAACTTGAGAGAGTGAATTTGTTTGTTTTTTTTAAATCTGGTAGTTGAAGGTCTGGCATAGTCCACACCAGCAATTTCCCTTAAAGACCATTCAGCAGCAGATACTGAGGCAGGAAAATAAGAAACAGTACAACTACAGTGATCACTCCTTGATACACACCCCACCTTGAGGCAGCCCAGGTTCCTCAGCCTGACACTCCATCTCCAGGTTGCCAGGAATAAAGCGGAAATGTTTTATAGCCACTGGTGGGCCAGCCTTCCACAAGTCTCTGTCGTTCCTTTCTGAAGCCATGAGCACTTCTGTCTTCTACAATGAATAGGACTTCCACAATTTAGTTGTTCACAATGTAGAAAAGTAATTTAATCTATTTAAAGATTGCTGCTTAATAAAAAGGCATGAGATTTCCTTGAGTTTGTATTGAAAAGATGCCATGTAATTGTTCTCTACCATCTTTTCATGGTTTTATACACCCATTTGTCTTTTTCTGACTTCTAGGAAACTCAATCTATTTTGTCCCTCCTCATATAAAAGCTTTTTCATTACTCTGGTCATCACTGCTCTCCTGTGTAAACTGGGATCACCTAAATTTTCCTCATTTCTCGAGGATAATTCTGAGATTCATACCCAAAATTCTAATCTCAGTCTTATCAGAGCTTTGCAGTTTGGCACCAGAGATACACATTGCATTAGAAGGAGATTACTCACCTGGCATTTTGCTTGTCCTACTTGTTTCTTCTTTTTAGGAATGACAATAGGAAATTTGACAATGACAGTAGGGAATTCAAACTGAACATAAAAATGAGATATCCAACAAACTGGAAGTGATAAACAAGCTTTTTAGGTTCTTGCTTTCTAATAATATGAAGCCACAACAGACATATAAGGAGAAAACAATGACCAAGTAACTTTAAAAGAATTTACATTGCAACCAACCCATCTTCACCAGCTGTCCACTCAAAGCAAACAAGGGCATATTGTAAAGACAGATATGTTAAATGAATGCCACACCAAACCTTTGAACACAAGATATTTGGCTGCACACCACAGGCCACACTATTGGGAGCAAAAGTGATCCTGAAGATATTTCCACAAGTGTGGAAACCCCAACACAGCAAAGCAACAAGTACCAAGACCAATGACAGCACCAGTTATGACAGGCTGTAATATGCTATGACTAAAAGTCAACAGACACCTCAACAACCACAATTTTTTAAAAAAGAAAGAAAATTGCAGCTTTGAAGAAACTTCAGTAGCATCTCTGCCACACAAAACATTCAATGATTACAGCCATCTACCAGACATGCTCCCTAACTGTCTGAGGACAATTCCACATCCAGATGTGTGCTTTGAACAAGCACAGACACAGTAAGCTCGAGCTAAGTGAACTCAGTATGGCCCTAACACAAGGTAACCTGGTGGGACACAGGTGTCACACCTGCTCCAAGTGCCACCAGATATCTGGAAAGGCCTTGCAGTGACCATGGATCGCTTATGGAATATACCAGGCAGGACAGGATCAAAAAGAATTGCTCAAATTCCAGAGATATGTATACATGGATATTAGGTCACAGAGCATTTTACACTCTAGACCTACAACCCCCCAGTAAAGACAAAGTGTTCTTGAAGGAAGTACTTTTTGTTTTTTCTCTTTCAGAAGGTGGATTGAACAAGGAATAGTCTAAATCTTGACTCTTTCTTTTAAATATTTAACATCTGATAAACTCTCTGCCTGTTTCTGTCCAACTGATTTTAATCAGATTTAGTAACCTGGACTAAAAAAGAGAAATCCCATGATTACCTCAAAATACTTAAATCATGAGCAGGACTATAATGCCTGCAAAATATGGCACAAGGGAAGTATTATGTTTAGTCTTGGAACTTGGGAATTTCAATGAACAAGATCCCTTATTAGAATCAAATGGGGACAGATGTACTTACAGATGTGGGTGGGCATGGGTGGACATCAGCCACTCCAACCTCTCTAATGAGCAATTTCCTCAGATTCAAAGAAAAATTTCATAAAAAGTTAAAGAGAAATGGCAACTTGCCTCCTATTACAACTGGCCTAACTGCTTGGGCTGTTGGTTCTATAAAAAAAGGGTTTTTTCAAAGAAAATTATCGTTAAAACCATTTGGCTGAAAGTGAAGAGCTATTGAAAAGTACAGTCAAACTGGCAGCTTGCTCTTAAAATTCCCCCCACCACTTTTATAAGTATCGTTTTGCTTGTGGCTTTTAACAGCTGTTCACACACGTCTAAGCTAGATGCGAACTTTTATTTTCCCAAAACTAAATGGGAAGCTTTAAACAACATCTGATTTAATTTTTTTTTAATTAAAAGTAGAGGTTAAAAGGACTGTGGAAATGGATGATGCAGCTGTGCTGATGCTAGGGAAAAGAATTCCAGAATAAGAAGTGAGGTAGAGTAAACACACAAAATAAGTTTCCCTACACTAAGTGCATACCACACTCAAGTGATTTTATTAGCCAAAGAGAAGTTAACTCTATGTTTCTTCAGAAACATTTTCCAAAATTAAACTAGATTGTATTTTGCAAATATAATAGAATTGTGAGGTCTGCTATGCTTTTCCCTCAGAACAATCCTAAAATTAATTCCACAATGATGTAGCGTCACAGGTTCCAATGTTATTCACAAATTCATTTAGAAACAGAAAACTCAGGCACTCAAGTCAGAACTAGCTCATTAATATTGCCATATATTTACTGGTTTCAATTCAAAAGAATTGAACTTCCCCTGCATTTAGAGGTCTTCTTGGAAGAATTAAACATTTAGAGTCATATTTGCAATGAGAGACTGAAAGGTGAAAGCATGCATTCCTAGGGGCACTTTTTAAAGTAGCAAAGCAACTACGGGGCAACTAGGCATGGTTTAAGCTCATTTGAAAACCCCACCAGACATCAGTCTATATTTTTAATCACCAGCATACTCACAAAAATTCTGCCTTCTTAGCCTTATTACTAATACACAGCACTAAATACTAAATTTTAATCAAAAAAAAATCCCACAGAAAGAATAAAGATGCCACAGTTTATTTCTACTTGTACATGTTAAGTACATGTTAAGTACAAAAGCACACTATGACAATATAACAATTCTGGATATCGACACATATTTAAAGGTCTATTTTACTGAAGTTCTTACAGAAAACATAAAAGCAGCTCTAAGGCAGAAAACTCATAAGATTTTGAAGGAAACACCACATTAATTCATGTGGATTATGTACCCTGTAGACTGTAACAGCTCCAAAAGAAATCTTCTTCAGTACACTAGTAGAACTACCACTTAAACCAAAATAATTTAGTAATTCATCCATCAAGTTTATTCAAAGAAGCTGTTAGAACTTGTATAAGATCTCTAACAGAGTAAAAAAGTATGCAACAAGAAAAGTAAGTCATACTTCTCAAAATGTAAGTATTAAAAAAGAAAAATAAAAGAAAAAGAAAAAAAACCAAAAACCTGGTACATTGGGCTAATGAAAAACACTTCCCGGTCATCTATAGATTAAAAGAAAACCAACAATATGATGAGCATTCCCTTTGCACCAAGCACAAGGGACAAGGTGTAAAGAGTTGTGAAGATGAAAAAGTGGAAGAAGACAGAAAAGCAATCCAGCCTGGACAGCAGAGCCTAACAGAGAGAGGCAGGTGGAAAATTACAGTTATGCAGTCATTTGTTTGCCTCCCTTGTCCACCCACATACAAGAGGCTCACTATAAATATGAAAATGTGAGCTAATCAAAACCAGAAATCCAGAACATTCTAGTCAGGTCCAATAAAAAATATTGCAACCTGGATCCCTTCCTGGGTTTCCTCTGGGATAATATCCTCTGGGATATTGTCTTTGATGATATGAAGCCTTGATTTCTGTTGGGTTTGCTCCTTGCTAAATCCAGGGCACAAATCAAGTCAAACAAATGAGATGTCAGTCACAGGTGAAACATTTTATGCAGATGCATATAAATTACATTTGCACTTTAACAAACCAAAAGTAGAAAATAAAACTTCACCATAGGTAAATACAATGATATAGAAAAATATAGCATTCATGTTTCTGACCTTCTTTAAAAAAACCCCATGCTTTAAGAACTGACATTAATAAACTGTACACCACTTGCAGATAAAATTATTCAGAGTGCACCAATTCACAAGTTTTGCATTAGACAGAACAGAAAGGAAACTTAATTTCCAGAGCTGGGAAATTATTATAAGTCACTTTTTGCTTTAGGTCCTAATAGTACTCTCCTCAGAACTACAAATAAACTAATTGTAAGAGTATCACCCAGTGGAAAGACAGAAGGAACTATCAATGACCAACATACACTTTGCTGAAATACACAGTTTCTTAATATTCCACAAGTGAGCTGGAGAAAAAACTGGCCAAGAAACTTCAGAAATGGATACACACCACCAACATGAGATTCACCCATGCTATAAAATGTTCCAAAATGGATGGCACAGTAACAGAAAATGCCTTGCTACTACAAGACATTTCTTTGTCCAAAGGATAGCAGATATGCTTTCTTTTCCCTACTGTCAGTTCGTATGAGTCTAAATGTATGAGAATGTAGTTCCCAAAAGGTAAACAGAAATTTTCCTGTCCTGAGAATTCTTTGCTGGAAGTGTTCCCCTCAGATTAAACAACTACAAAAGCATGTGGTTTTGCAACCTAATAAATAAGGCATAACACAGTGAAAGTAATCAAATTCAAATGAAAAGAAAGCATTCAAATGAAAAGTAACCATTTCCATCAGTAAAGCAATATAATCTGTTTAGGACAAGGAAAGTGGTTTTATTGCACGTTTGCTTAGTATTCCTTCTACACATTGGTTTCCTAATCACAGACTTTGTCAAGAACCTGACTTTGTTCACTAATAGCAGCAGGGCTTAGGATGTTAGCAGTCTGTACTGCTTTAGAGAAAAACTGATGACCTGTCAAAATTATCTGCTCTAGTTCAGTCTGAATTACTGGACATGGAAGCAAGAGGTAGAGAACAAAATATTATGACCTGTGCTGTGCAGACCAAGCCTGATTATGAAACAAAGCTTGTGGCTAAAATCTCTGCAACAAATCTTGGTCACACTGATGTCAAAAGCCAGACAGTACCACTGACAATGGAACTATACACTCAGTTTTAAACTTATGATTTTTCAGTTTCCTCTCAAAGCAGATCAGATCTTATCCTTCTCATATCTGTCAATATGACAAAAAGAGTAGGATACTATTCCATGTAAACATCACAATTAAATAATCCTTCTATGATCATTTATTTCAAAATTAAGCGGTAAGGAGAGTTAACAGTTGTTTTGGTGACTGTGGAAGACCAAAACAGTGGATCTGTAAGTATGCTTCAATTTAAGAGAAACAATGTACAAGATATTTTTCTGTCCAGTTTGCTCTCTAGTGTCCTGCTTCCATTATTAGTTCGTTGCCATGCTCTAAGCTTAAAAATATGGAGAAACTGAAGTCTTGTTTCAGTGCCTTTGAAGGCAATGAGACTGCTTGGAACAAGTGAGGGTAAGCGTATATGGTGGGATTGTGACGTTGCTATAGTACTCTTTCATGAATAGTAATTACTCTGCAAGTGTGTAAAGCAGACAGGCCCAGTTGCATAAGGCTCAATGCAAGTTTTATGAACTGCAGAAAAGCATGATTAGTATGGGGGGAAAAACATGTTTCACACTTTTATTGTAAAGAACATGAGAATCTCACAGAAACTGCCAGAACAGATGTTCATAAATTGGGCCCTTAATCTGCAGCACTTTCCAGGTTTTAAGCTATATCCACTGGTCTGTAGAACATATTCCTCTCTTTTTAATATAATTCTTCTGTTTAGTTTTTTTAATAAATAAGTTTATGACTTTAGTAGTGTTGCCAGCTGTTCAATTTTGATTTACTGTCAGAGTCTGCTTTAATATATAGTGGCTTTGTGGCTTACCCATATAGATTACATTTTAAGCTTCAAGATATCACTATAAAGCAGCTGGAAAAAGTGCTGGCTGTGCTCAGAAACCAGCATTATTGCCCTAGTGATCAACCACTGAAACATGCAACTAGACCAGTAACCATTCCCTAATAAACTTTTGTATACACCATTCCCAAAATAAAACTCCAAAACTTACAGTGTAAAAGCAGGTCATCTTAACACGTGTACTTTAAGAAGTCAGTCCAATAAAATTGCTAAATTATTGATTAGGCAGTATATTAGTTGGCAATAGAGATCTCTACAATGACAGATCTTTATTCTTCCTTTATATTGTTTCCTTTACTTCTACTGTACAGCTTGAGACAATTTAAGAAATAAAAGACTTTAGAACTGCTTTATATAGTACTTTCTAAAAATTTTCTTTAAAGCAGTACTGAATATTACTGGGAAAGAATTATCAGTACTCTTCACACTGAACCATTTTTAACCCTACAGAATTACAATACAACCAGGCTAGGTTTCTTTTCTCCAGCATCTGCAAGTACACAGGGTAATGTTATTAAAATAAACTACCACAACAGTATACTTAGAATTAAGCAATGAATTAAACTAAAAAACTCTGGAAATTCTCTACAGCTGAACTAGTTCAGAATCAACAGTTAGAACTACTAGGGCTCTTTTACTACACTGAAAATTACTTTTCCTGCTCAAAAATATTTCTTTTTTTCATATAAAACTAACTCTGTAAAAAAAAAAAATTCTGACCAAGAGAACCAAACAGTTTGATTCAGAACAATCACTATGGTGCCTTGTGAGAGGGATTTTTTTTGCTTGTCTTACATTGTTATTTTCTCCCAAGTTTAGATTTACCAGTTGTACAGTACCCATGCTGCATTTCCTTCACGAAGTCCTATCATACCTAAGGGGAAGGCAGACCTACATCATGGAAGATACAATGGGAAAAATAAAAACTAAACGAGCCTTCCTACACCAGGAGAAAAGTCTGCAGGAGAATGAAGAATGAAGAGAAGCATAAAAATGAACATCCCATGAGACACTGCAGTAGCATCTCCAAAATAAAATAAGCCTAGCTTTTTCATGCTTTGGAAGGGAGATTAAGAAGAAGGAGACTCCAAAATGCCACCATTTTTTACGTTATGAGCAGAACATGAAAATATTTTTGAAACAGTTCAGCTTAACAGCATGACCAACAACACCTACACACTGCTTTATTCTGCATGCCTAAACCAAATTACTTTCCAAAGTCTCCTGTAAATGTATGAAGTAAGGTTTTAGGAACTGAGGGTCTCTCTGTCCACAGTATCAAAAGTGTGCTATCTGTACAAATGTTGTTTTTTCCAGCCCTCATGTTAAATTATCTATCACAAAAAAAGATATGCTTGGTTGAAAAATCCAACAATTTAAAGTTGTCCTCAATACACATCATTATTATATCCCTGGATTTTTCCAAAGCAAGCCTTTCCCAAGACATTTTACTGTTCTGCGTGTTCCATTCAACCGTTTGGGCTGTAGCCTTTCTTGAATTACTTCTTGTTTAGCATATGAAACAAAAAGCAATAGCCCTGATGGCAGTTTTTAAATAGTATGACCTAGGTATGATTGAGTTCTCCAGCCAAAGTCAGAAAGAGTTAATGTTATTCCTCTTTCTGTACACATATTTTAAAACTTTAATGAATTCTGCCATCACATACTAGCATTATACCAGTATGATATATTCCTGCTATCACACATAATTAGGTAAATATATTGGACAATATTTACAACCAAAGAAAACCCTCATAGTATACAGATTAAAAAATGTAATCCAGAAGAATATTATAGATTAGGGGCTAGCATGAAAACACCAGAGTAAACTTGGAGTAGCTCACTAAACATGCTCTAAATTTACACCCAGGTCAATAACAAAAATTTTTATATTAAGCACTCTTTCTGGAAAAAAAAACCTAGAGTAAAAAAACCAAAAATACATCATGAAAATTTCATGGGGAACTCAGTAATTTTGAAATAGAAACTATGTGCAATGTACATAAAAGCCTCCTCTTTTATGACCTTATTTTAAATAAATTAGATTACTAATTTACCATCCATCATCACTGTACACCACCCTCCTTAACCAAGACATTTCAGTAAATCTTAGTTGATTTTTAACTTAATTTAATGCTAAGTCTTAGTTCTCTCCTTCGAAAACAAGCATACTTTGAAGTTATCCTCCAAACCACAATGGCTAGAAGTACAGACTGTAAATAACAACAGTAACAGCATTTAACTCTCTGCATTTAACCAACACGTTAAATTTATCTCACTGCATTTATCTCAGTTATCTGTTTGATACTGGCTTAGTAGTTACTCCCATGGTAACATCTTCATAGTCTCATATTACACACACATAAGTAATGACATATCTTTTTTTACTTTTTTTTTTTTAAATACCATTTTTCCTGTCCAAAAAATATGATCTATAAAACACACCAAAGCAGAATGCAGAAAGAAACAGCAGCATAATTGGTACCTAATCAAGACGTACCTTCTCAAATACTGGAACAATGAAGAACCCATAACCGTAAGGGCTTAATATGCTTAAAGCTCTGTGAAAAAAGCCACACGTTTAGCAGAGATCACATGTTCCTGTACTGAAATAGGTATAAACCCACAATGCCTCAGGAATGGAGCTCTAACTGTGGGCTAAACCCAAAATGATACCATTTATTTCCTCTTCTCTTGCAAAACCCCAATAAACATGATGATGTCCTGGCAATTACACCATTTAAAAATATACATACAATGTATTCGCTGTAATTTTTCTTCTTTGTTCTTAAATCCGCATGCTCATCTTTCACTCTATACCACAGAGTGAAGGTTACTATTATGATTATTCCCCATATTAGCATAGACTATCCCTCATTCTCTAAATTGAACTGGAGTAATACTTGCTTACTTCCCATAAAAGTCCTAAATTTTTTTGTTTTGGTTTTTTTTTTTTTTTTTGTTCATTGAAATCAGTAAAAAAAGCTGAAGTTTTCCCTGCTGATTAGGAATAAATTTCTCTTCCATGCTTTCTGCCCATACTGAGCATTAAATATATTCAACTACTACACACATTTCAGTTGAAGTTGCAGAGTACACATAAACATTGTATAACTGTTACTATATTTATGTCTGACTCTGAAACTCTGAAGCTTTAAAAAAAATATTAGTTTACTGATTATCTAGCATTTAAACAGAAGATAATGCTACAATAGTATTTGTCCTTTTGTCTATTTTGTCCAAAATCCAATACTAATGCCCTATTCACACTCGAAATTTGGTTATCCTCTCTCATCAACTTCCTTCAACAATATTATATGAGAATATATTTCCAAAGTAGCTAATGGAGACATTCCTACAAATCAATGTGCTGCAGTGATACAGAAATAAAAGCTTACTTCACTGTAATGATGCTTCCAGACTTCCCTCAAGTCAGGTGGTTAGTTGCAGTTAATGACCTGTGACATACCACACAAGTAGTCCTAAAAAGACTTATTATCCACTGCATGTGCAACAATATTTGCTTTATGGATGGCTAAATGAATGAAGACATTCAATGTAACTGTAAAAGTAAAATCAAAAGAAAACTTACAAGTAACATGTTTTCTTTGAGTAAAAGAGCTGTGAACATTTTCCATTAATACTTAACCTTTTGCTGGAGCAGTGCAACCACATATAATGCTTGAATCCATAAAGCCCAAGAGCTGCTCAGGGTTAACACTGATTAACTATCCCCAATCAGATATTATAACTTTTAAAAATATCAGAGAGTTTCCCTCCACTAATGAAATCAGAATTGCATTTATGTCGCGTGGCAAAGGTAGGAGCAGGACAACTGGTAAAGAAAAGAAATTCTGTCCTGTTTTAAAAATAAGTATCTTTTTTCAATCCAATAAAACAGACATGAATTTGACTGGGTTTTAAAACTATGTATACTATGCTCCACTGACTTCTATTAATATACTAATAGAAAAGAATAGCAAATTAATCTAAAATAAGCTCCAATCCAACAGCACAATATCTCCCATGACTCTCAGACTGTGCAGACATTCACACATTTTCTGTTTATAATTTTTTTCATTTACTAGACTCAGCTTTTGTCCACCATATGTCCACCGTAGATTAACTATTCCCTTAGGTACAATTAAGGGCTTTCCATTTGTTGTAAGAAGACCTAAGTATGAAGGACGCAGCCAGAAAAAACATTTCTACCTAAACCAAAAACAGAAGCACATTCAGCCTGAACTATAGTTTATGCAGCATCTTTTTTATTGGGCGTATGTCTACATTGCTAAATAAACCACAGACAAAATCCATGGAAACAGTAAGAGATCTCTCAGCATTTCATTTGTGTATTATTATAAAAATATGATACATATACTGTTCTAACTTTTGTATTTAAACAGTTTACTTCTATTTGCATTTTTCGATGACATCTCTACAGGTTTTTCTCAATTTAAGCATAACTGTTAGGGAATGAGAATATATTTACTGGCACTTCTGTAGCACTGGTGTTTGAGTCCAACTAACTAACAACTGTCTACCAGGTCCTTGAACTGGGTTGTGGTTCTTGGTTAGTCAAAGCAGGCAAAACTCAAGTTTTGTTTCACAAAACAAAAACATCAAGTGAAGCCTTAAGGTTTTACATGTAGGAAGAAGAAACAAGTTTATTCATTGTCATTAAAATTTTAAAAAGTGTAGCATAAGAACTATATATTAGTTGGAATAGTTCATGACTATTCTCACTTTCTTGTTAAAGCACTGTATGACCCAAATGAGAGAACATTATTTTCTGCAGATAGTTTACACAGATCTAAACTGCCCTGGTTCAAATAAATGCAAATGCATTGATTTTCATTGATTTCATAGAACTACACCTGTTTATGACAGGGCTCTGTCTAGCTGTACAAATCTCAAACTCAGACAAGTGGTACAACAGTAACATATCTTCTGTGTGCAAGCTGTATATATTGTTCAGCTTCAACCCTGTAAGGAACCCCAGATTGCAGAAGAACACAAATGAAAAAGCAATCTCACTACTAACTAATGCTATCTGTGCTTAACACAGGCATTTAATACGGATTATTAATTATCTTTTGAGCAGCATGAGAGAAAGGATTCACTACCAAAAAATATACTGTATACATGCTTCAATAATGACTGCAGCACTCTAAGGAAGTCCAGAAGTCTAAAAATTTGTCTTTAACCAGGTTGCTTATCAGCTTCTGTGTCCACTGCCTTCTCATCCAATAGATCATTTTGTGAAGGATTCTGAAAGAAGGATCGAAGTAAAACATGGGCTGATTTGCAACCCTTTGCAGCAGATACATTTATCACAGCAAGTCACATGAAGACTGGAGCCAGAATGGAACACACACGCACAGATCCTTGTAATCTTTCCTGCCAGGTCTTTTCCCTTCACAGACAATACAATATGGCAAGGTAAATACTACACAAGAGCAATAAACTTTCCTTCATTTGTTCTGTATAATGTTCTGTAAGCTCAGACCCTTTCCAAAGAACCGCACTTGAGGCTCAAGTTCTGTCTACTAATCACAGTTTAGACTTGTCCACACGGCAATTTAACAGACATAATTAAACTGATCGCTTCAGCATGGATGGTACCCAGAACTATTAATGTTAAGTTAAGAATTATTTAGTATCAAAATTTTGCAAGATTTTGCTTGCAGACAAGCCAGGTAATTTTCTCACTCGAAAATGTGTGTGCTCCTAGGTTACTCCCACTGCTAAAGTAATACAGAGTACATTGAGACACTGGTTTGGAAATACAATATAATGGTGAATAAAAGATCATTTTCACATGTAGTTTTCCCTTCCATTAATTTAAGTTTCTTGTTAAAAGTAATTTTTAATAAAGTTACTGGACCATTGAAACAAATAAATCCATAAGACTGCAATTTTCTGTTAATCTTACAAGCTGGTTGAGACAAAGATTCTATATATGTTTTAAAACAGGGTATCTTTCTACATTTATTCAAATGAGTTGGTAAACTGACCGTAGCACAGGACAAGGTTTTCTTTTTAAGGGAGTCTCTGCATGTAAGTAGTTTACCCTCCAATCCCAAGAGTATGTATAAGGCTCAATGACCAGACCTGCTGTTGGGTACATAGGAACTTGAGTTTAATCAGGCATAAGACTCTAAAGAACAGGGGTCTTTGCATTAGCTGCTCTACACTTGTCTTAATTACAGGTGAAGGACTTTAGAAGGGCAAGCCCACAGGAAGCAAGAACAGAAAAGGCAGGGAGGTTGGGAGAGACAAGAGAATGATTACATAGCTCTGAATTTAAATAAATCAGATAATCAAAGTGAGTATTGATGAAGACATTTTCTGAGTACAACAGAGGAGACTTAAGTATATAATGCAGCAACGTCTAAAAGCATACTAGGCAAGTGCCATGACCAGCCAGATTCACATTAGTACACAGTACACCAAATGTTAATTTGCATCTGGGCTGGAAAATGTTTCTTTCTGTGCTCAGATAAGATAGGTAAAAACATTTTATGTTGTATGTAAGGGCAAGTTAAAGGGTACACTAAAATGTAACCTTTAAACTTCACAATGCAACAGCATACCACTTCCTGTTCAGAGATAGCACTCCAAGATCAATTAATCATGGCTAAGACGAACAAACGGTCAACATTCTTAATTAGTGTTGATGCATTCTCCTCTGTGCCCTCATCTGTCATGAAGATTGTTTAAAAATCTGAGTTATTAGTCTTTATTGAGGAGTGGATCTGGTTAATATCTCTAAGAACAGAAATCATTCATCTAGCCACTATACACCGGTACCTGATAATTCCTACCCCTTATATAAGCTACAGATAACCACCGCCCTAAGACCATCTTGGTAGCTATAAATCAAAATGAGTATAGCTCCCATGCAACCTGGGTTAATTTTTGTTTACAATATATCCACTGAAAATGCTGGTATGACACTTGAGGAGACTGCTTGTAGATTAGTGCAGAAGAAAATATATAAAGCAGTCAAGGTAGAAAGGAAGAAAACACATCAGTCATACAAAACATGGTAACCCTCTCTAACTCACACTTAATGACTAGAAGATCCATTGTGATCACTGAACTTTATCAATACCCAACTTAAGCAAAGATCCTAAGTGCACAAAACACAAATCATTCACTTGATAACTAGAGTTTCATTTATACCATACAAATCAAAGTATTTGACAGCAACATATATACAAAAGTTTTGAGTTGCTGTATAGAAACTCTAAAACATAAGTTAAAATTAACAGTAAGGCTAACTCCCCAATTAGCAGTGCAAAGCAAGTGGTACTATCAACACAGATATAAGCACACTTCAAATATACTTTATATTCAGTAAGAATAAAATAACACAATGTATGTTACTAAGAAAGTAAAATTTAAGATTCAATATCAGCTGTAAAGTTCAGGATTATTAAGATCTTATGACTTATAACTAACAGGAAAAAATAGTTCTACATTAAATTTTGTAATTCCTTCTGTTGTTCACCAAATGCACTGACAAAAATCTGTGGAAAGACAATTGATAGTTGAACATAGGTGCAGAAAGCAGTTCTGGGCAAGATCTTGATTCAGTTTCATATTCTCTCTGAACAAATGTGTAGGACAGACTATGGAAAGGAAGAAAAAAGGTACAGGAAGGAAAAAAGAATGAAAATTGAAACTAAGCACCCAGGAGGAACCCAGACAGCTTAAATAAAGCACTAATTTTACAACGGAGATCTGCATCTCTGAAGCTCTTGCTCTCCCATTAATTTTTAATAACTTAGTGCCCAATGACAGTCCTTCATTTTAGCTACTACTGAATAACAAAAAATAAATAAATAAAGAAGAAAGAAAAAAAAAAACAACAAAAAAATCCAAACAAATAAACAAGAAAAATAAAAAAGAGATGTGGCAAGGTCCAGAATTCCAGAGTTTAGGTGTCAATTCATACTGCTCTATTATTTTCAAATAAATGTCTGATAGATGAGATACCAGCAACTGACTGGAGCTTTTTAAGTAGAAATTATCTTTCTTTCCAATGTTTCATGAGTAAATCTTGACGTCTTACAATCACAACAGGACATTTTAATAGCTTGATACCACTCTGAAGCTAATTATCACGCTTTAAACAGACACAGCAGCTTACTGTATTCATGCTGCTACTCTATTGCAATGCACAATAAACCAGAAGAGTGAAAACAAGCACTGATTCATTTAAATCAGCTCTGAACAATTTCTTCAAGTTTTATAGAATACTAGCGAAATCCCTGCAAACTTAACATTTAACAGAATGACTACAAATTGATACTAGAAACCGCTAATAAATTATCTGTAAAACTGCACGACTTAACAGCAGTGAAGAATTATGCACCATATACTGCTATGTATCAAATAATTTGCTTTCAGTGACAAAATTGCCATGGGAAATTATTTTAATTTAATAGAACTCAAGTGTACAGTTTTCTGTATCATATTGCATAGAAAAATATTTTTGTTTTCTTCCCAACTATAGCTTCATCCCTACAGAGAATCCAGGTATATTTCCCCCAAAATGGAAAAAATGCACATGTATTTTAGACAGTATTAGTAAGAGAAAACAGACAAAGGACAGTCCAGTTAAGTAACTAACTTTAAGCCAAAGTTTCAAAACAGAGGCTGACCTTCCAAATTCTTATCAAGGTATGTAAAGACTGGCCCAAAGCTTTCCAGTTGCTATAAATGAGAATAACTGCATTCTTGGCAAATTTTAAAAGCTTTTATCAGAAAGAAAGTTAAGTGTGAGAATAACTTGCCTGTGGATATTGACATTTCTAGTCTTCCAGTGAGCTTACCTGGATATTTTCCTAAAAGACATGCACAGCTCAAAAAATCCAAGTACAATCCTGAGACAGAAACCACTCACTAGAGTATTTCTCCTGAATGATGCATGAGGTCAAGAAAGTTCATCAATTCATCAAATGGCTTTTCCTGGCTCTTAACCTATTATTGCTCTTACATTGCATATGAGTGTTTTATCACTTACTAAGTAAAGAAGTTGAACAGAGTGATTCCTCCTTAATAATTTGTTAGTACTAGTAGTTTTATCTCTTCATAATACATGAGAGTCAACGCCATGCTTCTATATAAACACCTTGTTTTCAGTTTATGTAAGCAGAAGCCTCACTACGCTTTCCTCTCACAAACTATTAACTTTTTAGTATTGGGGTGGAAGCCCTCCTAGATATTGTTATCCTACTAAAGAATTCAAAAAAGGAAGATATTTTCAAAGTCTAAATTTTAGCATGCTGAAATAAGGCAAAAAATCCCCTCTGTAAACAGTATCCCCTGCATGCTCAATATGTGCAACAGCAACAAACATTCTTAGCATCACATGAAATCAGTATTTTGCTGCTTTTCTTCATACACAGCTTCTGAAGGAAAAAAAGGCAGCAAGCACAGTTCCTTCAGCTGCTATTTTCATAAAATGAAAGCCCTATCACTAGTAAGTCAGTCTTTATCTGAAAACTCACCTAGGAAACCAGATTCTATTTACAGATGCTCTCAAGAAAACACCTGGATATTAAGATTTGCAGGCATGTATACGTGGAAAAATAAAGGAAACAAAATGCCTCCAAAATGAAACAATGTATCATTTTCTACAGCCTATTGTGCCAGTTCAGCAAAGGAACATTTTTTTATGCTATGTTACAGTGTATCTTACTGCAAATAGTAAGATTTGCAAAACTCCATCTCGAAGTCCAATTTTGAGGCAAAATAGAAACCAGTGAAAAATATTTTTCATTTGAATTTCAACAGAATCTGTATTATTGACTCTGGTCTGCTAGAGTACAACACTGTCAGTGTTATACTTTCAGAAGTGCTATTTATATATTGTAACTCTAAGACGTTCTCTGTTTTCTTCACAGGAAATTAGTCTTTCATAATTAATGTCATAAAATATTACAGCATCACTGTAGCAAATACTACAATTAATGGTTCTGAATGAAAGTGTTGTCTCTATATTGTTTTCAAATGATTTTAAAGAATTCTAACCTGTTGGATAAGGTCCTTTTACTCAGATTTATTCATGATATGGTCACTGTAACATAGAAACAATTTGGAAAGTGAAAAAAAACCAAATCTTTTTCTGTTGTTCAAATAAATGAATTTATACTGTTTTAAAATTATGTACCTGCTTCTACCATTTGTTTCTAAAATTTGTATATGTTGCTTTAATCATCTTCAACATTAAAAGGGGTAAGAAAGCCAGGATCAAGATATCAGATATGCTAATAAGGATGCTTGTGTCAGATTTTTTAGTTGGAAATGGGGAAATTTGGAATTCATCTAATTAGGAAAATATCTAAGTGATGATTACATAAAGTGACAAATTTTGGTGGTCAAAAGAAAACCATTATATCACACTTACGTGATCACAAAAATGTTTAAAAAATCCCAAAACACCACAAAGTAAGTCACCTGATGTGCACAACTACAGACAACATTAAAAAGAAGTCTGAAAAGCAACTCCTAAGTATAGTTTTTTTAACATATACCAGTGGTTAATCCAGCAGTCTCTTAACATACAGAACCACGAAATATACCTTTTACTACCTCCAGAAATGCTCCCCCAGGTCTCCATGGCTGTATCCTGGGGCCCTATCAAACTCAAACACGGGCGAGTGATTTCTCCACTCCTGCACGCTGCTCTCCAAGCAAAGAGCACACAGGGAGAGAGGCTGCATGCTAGGCAAAGCAGGATGCAGCAAGTCCTACAACATAACCTATCTGCCCAGAGCCAGAATCCTGAAGTAACCCAAATATGTCATCTGTACACAGCAAAACCACACAAAATAGTATTTAGTTGCATTTTGCTAAACATATATACCTTATGTAACTTCTTTAATAGCAAACCACATCCAGAGTATTTCAATTAATATGTAAATAGGAGTAACTTACTTTTATTTCCAACCAAGGCCACAAGTGGCTGTCTTTCTGATTCTTCATTCACTTTTTTTACCACATTATACCAGTCTTCCAAATTTTCAAAACTCTGGCCATTGGTAATATCATAAACCAAGAGAATACCCTAAATAAAAAGACATGTTTAAAATGTTACCGATTGTAAAAGACTCGAATATGGTAAGATTTGCATCAGTCTAAGTTATTATTGTCATAAAATAGAGCATTAACAAATAACAGCATCATATCTTTCAAGGGTCAGTTAAAAGGAATTATAAATTTCTATGCCATACACGATATTACAGTATTACTCCTGCATGTGTTCCAAATTCACATTTCGGGGAAAAAAAATGGCAGCAGAGTCAAGATGACAGTTATATCAGAAATATTACAAATTGCATATATTTTATGATAAACCCAAAACAGCATTTCACACTAGTAAGAAGATAAAAATTACACTGGAGAAGGACTTTTATTTTAACTAGTATTAGTTGCAGTTTCAATGCTCCCTAAAGGCCAGATTCCATTCCTTCAGTGTCGTAGAAGATAAGTAAAAAGTATTGGCAAGCTTTAAACTTTCAAAAGAGAATGCAAAGATATGGTGAGAACTCAAAAAAGATTCCCATATATTTCAGAGGTTTTGGGCCAAGCTACAGGTGACAAATACTCAAAAGTAGACACTGCTGATGATTCCTCAGCAGAACAATATCCAATATTATAAAGCACAGCCTATTAACAGACCAAATATCCCCATCCCCCCCACAATTCTATGATCAGCTCTCAGATCTTACTGAGCCTTCTGCCCCTGCTTTCCACTACACCCTAATAAAGTCAGAATTGGCTTCAGTCACACTTGTTCTCATGGAGCTCACATCTGCCAAAAAAACCCTACATCTGCACACTGTTTCTCACATGAAATATTCACAAATATTCTGAAAAAACAATAAGATTCATACAAAAATAGCTGGGTCAATGACCTACTGACAATAGAAAAGATTTTTTAAGTTTTTCAGGCATTTTTCAAGGCCCGGTTTTAACTTATAGCTAAAAGGAGTGCCTTAGATCACAAAACAGAGTGTGCAATTACTTAATCATTTCACATTTGACAACAAACTAGTATAGGCTGCAAGACTGTTTGAGGAAGAGTTTAGATTTTATGATGACAGTGTAAAAATAATAAGATGCAATTAATTAAATACCATGACAAGTTCAAAGGAAGCAAGAATCAAGTGCACAATAGGAAGCATCTGGCTTTGTACCAGGTTCCATAGAATAGGATCAAGGAGTTACAGCTCACAGCTGAATATGTGAAGCTTATTTTGCAAATATCACACTGGCATAAAACATTCCAGGTGAAATAATGCATCCATCTTTGGACACTTGAATGTCAAAAAAGGGTACACTAGAAGAAACCAGTAACCGTGTCATAGGTTTGAAAAACACGACTGACATAAAAAAAGTGGAAAAAAAAACCTGACTGCTTCAACAAGCGCATGACTTACGGCAGGCATGATGCTGCTGGTACAAGTTTTAAGAGAAGATAAAAGGAGTTCTCTTTGTATATGCTTTTATACATAGTTTGCAGAAGCCACTAAACTGGGAAGACCAGCCAATGTTCCCGAGGGCAGGGTTACCACAAAGGGGTATGCAGACATGCTCAAGGAATGGGTGAACAGGAACCTTTCAACATTCAACAAGGATAAGTGCAAAGCCCTGCAGCTGGGAAGGAATGAATACAGGCTGAGGGGAGCAATACATGACTGGCTTGAGAGCAACTGGAAATGACCTGCAGGTCTTGTAAGAGCAGGCCAATTTCGAGCCAGCAACATACCCTGGCAGCAAGGATGGCCAACATGATCCTGGGCTGAATTAGCAGAAGTACAACCACCAGTCCAGGGAACTTCTCTACTCAGCACTCTTTGGTTCATATCTAAAAGAATACATCCAGTCAGAACACATCTTTAGGCTCCTCAAGACATCAGAAAAGTGGAGTAACTTCAGCAGACCAGCAAGATGATCAGAGGCTGGAGCACTTGTTTTATGATGAAGAGATGAACAAACCCAAAGTCTCCAGTATGGAGAGAAAGCAGCCCTGGGAGGACCTAAAAGCAGCCTTCCCATACCCATGAGGAAGCAATGAAGGAGATGGAGCCAGGCTCTTCACAGTAGTGCATAGCAAGATAAAACCCAGTGGGCATAAGCTGAAATAAGACAAATTCAAACCATATCTAATGAAAAGCATTTTCATCATGAGGAAAAAAAAGCAGGTTGACCAGAGGTTGCTCAGTCTCCATCCTTAGAAGTTTACATAGCAGGAACTCGATAAATCCTTGAGCAGCCTAGTTCCTTCTCTCAGTTGACCCTACTTAGTGTTTTACTACCGACCTCCTGACACCCTTCCACCCTGAATTTTCTTACAAACCTGGGATCAATACAATAACTAGCGATAGGTTTAACTCACAGCAAGAAGATTACAGCAAGAGTACATACTAAAAACAAGCAAACAAAACAAAAAATGGGGACTGTAAGAATAGCAAAGCTCTGAAATACACCATCTAAAACAGTCACCAAGACTGAAAAATTTTTCAAGGTTGCTAAAAGTCGTTACACAAGGATAGCTTTGAAGGAGGGCAACAGATCCTACTGAGATCCCCCAGTTCCTGGTTTCTTATGACAGTAATACCAATCTATCTCATTTCCTGCAATGTTATCAACTCCTTGGCAAATCTGAGTTTTTGTTCCTTATATTTATATAGTTACTATTAATTTCTAAGGAACAGCTTTTATCAATTCCTTCACGGATACTAAGAATTATGACACTCAACCCCTTCCTATCTTTCCTTCTTTACCAATCAAATCTAATATTAAACATTCACTTCCCTCCTCCAATTTTGGTACAATTTATTCCTTAATACTTTGCATCTCTAAGTTAATCTTAGTTAATTTTTCCTATTTTTATAACTGCCCAAATGCCTGGGCACATATGTAATTGTCTCACAATCTAAGTTTTGCTCTAGGAAGGACATACTTGTGTTATTAAATTCTCAGTGGAAAAGAAACTCAATCTAAAGGATAGGTATGGTACAGGTTAAAAAAAAACCAGCCATAATGCAGAAAGTTGTAAATGAGAAAAGAGCACACAGCAATACTTCTTTCACCAGCTCAGTTCTCTCACGAACTTGCAGAAGAGCAGATTATCTAAACCATCTTCAGCACTAATCAGAGTTTGATGGAGAAAAAATAAGTGTGAGCATTTAAGGTTAGTCAAGGTCTTTCTAACCAATTCTCCATCAAAATTCTACTCTGCTTCATCTCCTCTAGACAATTATAGACTACCTACCCCTTTGGATGAAAGGGTATTCACAGTGGATTTACCAGCAAAGAAATCATTTAACAAAGCTGGCAACTAGAGCTGACTTCTCTGTGATCTAAACCACTGCTTCTAAAGACATTCTTTCCTTAAATATTTTTTTTAGTCTTGTCAATATTTGCTGCACTTAAGAAACAAAGATGGAGTTATAACATCATAGAGATGCAAAAAAGGCAGCATGGCATCCAGGTCATAAAGAATATTTTGTGCTTAGATTTTCAACACAACAGCACTCTCTACAAGCTACTTACATACAATAGTATGATATAGATAATTAATGAAGGACTAGTCATAACTCCATGGCTAAAATTTACTTCACCTTTCTCTTTTATTTAATAGAGAAATCCATAATTGCTTTTAAAAAAATACCTACTATTTTCCACAAATTTACAGTATACGGAGTACAGACCAAAGAGACAACACAAAAGCTGTTGTTTCCCTATTATGTGTGAGGAATTAAGGAGGAAAATTAACACTGGCGTTTTTACACAAAAGTACTGTATTTCCCTGCCATGAAAAAGGTTTGAAACACATGGTGGACGACATGCCAAGAACAGCACATTGATTCTCTAGTCTCCAGCAACATGGCAAATAGTCCCTGCTTGCATAATTACACTCTAGTATGAGAGACATTTTGCCTACATTATTGCATATGTGAATGCTTTTTGTTTTGGAATTATAGAGCATTTTCAAAAATAGGTCACTGGAAACTGAGAATATTGCAGAAATTATTTGCTGCTCCCTGGAGAAAGCAGAGTCTGCAGTACTCCCACTAACAAGCCAATTTATGATGTAACATATGCCAGATCTTAAAGATAATTTAAGCTAGATATGTGGGTAGGGGCAGCAATTACAGCTAAGATATGGGAGTGCTTCTGAAAGATTTACCACGCAAACAGCAGCAGCATTATTTCAAAACTGAAGTGCTAGTATGGAAGTGTTGTAACCAGGCAATATATTCATACGGATAATCAAAATTTAAGACGTGCCAAGTCTATGTCAAGATCTGTCACAACAAAAGGAAGCTAGAGAAAACTATAACTAAAAACATATGTTTTCTTCTTCATTTATCCTCAGCTACCCTCCATCCTATGACTGACATTTTCATCAAGGAACTGAACTTTTGTACTTTCCTTAGTATTAGAAGTCAGGCCAAAATTCTAGAGTATTTTTTCTAGTCACAGAATATTAATTTAGTAAAGACCAACTTAATTGTTGCAGAAATGTGCAATGAAAACAGAGTTTTTTGCAGATGAAAGCACCTTACAGTCCACACATACTTAACCACTGCTGTCTTTGCTGATACTGAGGACATGGTCACTCGGATACATGTGATTAAGTTGCCATAATTGACTGATTTACTCTTTATCAGTACAGCTCTGGCAACTGACTACACAATTACTCTCAGCATCTCTTAACTGTGAGATAAATGTGGTAGTTTAAAACAGCTTTTAGTCGGTGTTGATTATTAACATCTTTTATTTATAAAGAACGGAGGCCTCTTCTTTTCCCCACTCCTTGCAGAGTCTTTCTGCCTCACCAGTGAAATTCAGCCACCAAGGTGGGATGCAGCAACTACATTGTTCTAAATGAGCAATATCAGAGGAAAAAATGAAAAATGTGCAGGTGGGAAGCAACTGCTTCAAGAGAGAAGTGAATTGCAATTTCTCCAGCTGTAACCAACACAAGTTCTCATGCTCAAATCCACCATTCTTATTTTAAAACATGGCACAAGAAATAGGGGATCTCAATCAAAATATAGCATCTTAGCAGTAACCTAATCAAAAGATCTATCCTAGAGAATTGATTCATCTCTCATTAGAGAGAAAGAAACCTCCAGTGGCAAGTTTTTGCAGTGAAGTATAGATGGATGTTCCACTTACTCTTGCTGATATCCTGATCAAATTTCAACCAAGATCAGGTGAACTGTAGACCATAATCTTTTCAGTTGCTGGAGATTCTCTAAACTTCCATCTCCAGCTGGCCATAGGACTTTAGAAGTAGGCCTACCATACACATAGATTTCTGAGCACAAAAATAAGAATCCAGGAGCTTACGATTTCTGAATCTCACAGTGATCAAATAGATGGAAATCTACACAAGGCTATGGACATCTGCAAATACTCGATACAGACACAGCACATACCATAGGTATGCTACAAACAATTCCATGCATGTACCTTAAATCTGAATTATTTAGATTTGAAGAATACATAGACAAACACAATTGCTGTGACAGATCCAAATAATCTGCTTTATCTGTATCTGTACCACTTGTGTACGTTATAAACAAGATATTTAAAATCCCAGCTGCACCACACATGCTGACCAAGAGCAACACACTACAGGCACATACAGTTTTTTTTGTAGCAACCTTCACTCAAGTTATTTCAATATTTTAAAGGCTCTCTTGTACTAGGGAACCCCAAACTAAACACAGAACTCCAAACGTAGTCTCAAAAATGTCACAGAGCATGATATTCACTTTCCTTGATTTAAATACTTCATTCTTACTAACACTGCTCAGTACTCAATTAGCTTTTATTGTTGCAAGGATGCATTGCAAACTCCTATTCAACTGTTTTTTACCTCAATAAGACATCCATCCAAGAGCTTTTTCCTCCAAAGTCATTTCACAGAATAACTGAGGTTGGAAGGGACTTCTAGAAGTCATTTGATTCAATGCTTCTGTTCAAGCAGTGTCACTCAGTCAGCTGCCCAAGACCATGTCCAAATGGCATTTGAGCATCTCTGAGGATGCAGACTCTACAACCTCTCTGGTCAACTTGTGCCAGCTCATAGTCATCCCCACTATAGAAAACATGTTCCCTGGTGTTCAGAAGGAATTGCCTGTGTTTCAGTTTGTGCCTATTGCTCTGGTCCTATCCATAGACACTACACAAAAAATCCTGGTTCTCTCTTCTTTGCATCCTTCCTGCATAGTGTATATATATTGATTAGCCTTCTATTCTCCAGGCTCAACAGTCACAGCTCTCTCAGCCTTTGCTCATTAGAGAGATGCTCCAGACCATTAATCACTTTTGTGGCCCTTCATTGCACACTCTCCAGTTGATTCCCAACTACGTAAGATTATTCTGTACCAGGTGCAGGACTTGGCATCTGTCATCAGCTGAATCTCACAAGGTTTCTGTTGGTCCACTCCTTCAGTTGGTCATGGTCTCTCAGCTTTACCCTCCAGCACAGTGACCATTTCTCCCCAGTTTGGTGCCATTCATAAACTTACAATGTGTTGTTCCATTGTTAAAAAAAATTAGTAAAAGACACAACTCCAGTACCAATCTTTAAGAAATAACTTATAATCAGGCATCAGTAAGACATTGAGATACAGACCTTTAAATCCAGCTGTCCATTCAGATTTTCAGTAAATTTACAGTCCAATCATTGCACCTGTATCTCTACATATTTTAATAATATTATGGAAGATTGTCAAAGGCCCTGCTGCAGTGAAGATAAATTACATCCACTGCTCTCCTCTCCACAGAGCTAACCATCTAACCACAGACAACAATCAAGCTGGCTGTACACATTTTACCCTCACCAACTCCATGATACCTCTTCCCAATTACTTTCTTGCTGTTTTGCTGTCCATCCACAGGAATTTTTATCCATATTTAAAAGGCTTTTCCTTTATAAATACACTACTTGTTCTACTTTGTCTTTCCTCTTTTTCTTATAAAAAACTACAGATGTTTAACATGAAATAAGTTTATGCCTAGAAATAAGCGGAAAGCAGTGCCTTTCCAAACTATTCATGGCATTTCATGAGTACATGAAAATAGAGACAGTTTTATGCATCTTTAACAGATGCTATTACAAAGCTAATAAAAAAGTGTGTTAGAACTCCACTTAGATGATAAGAAGCCTCTTGCAGACACTGGCAATACATGCCAACACCGGGAGAGAAAAAACACTAGTCAATTTAAGAAATTACGGTTAAAATGAGGACTGGAGGAAGATTAAAGACAAAGAGATTGGACAAAGCAGTTTTTTGTTAATGTGTTCTGAGTGACTAAAAAAAAATCAAATTTTAGTCTTATTGATATCAACTGTTTATGCACTTTTGGGTACTGATATTAACTTTTTGAAATGTTATTTTTGGTAAGAAACTCCTAAGTTTATCACCAAATTCAATACAGACAAAGCTAATAGCCTTTTATTTCCTTCATTAAATTTACTTTGGACATATGGCAACAATTTGTGATTAATCAAATTCCCTCTGTCATGGAAGCCACTTTCTCCTATTGCTTGGTAGATCTGTAACAGGTCAGCTAATCGGTTTTTATTAAAAAAAAAAAGCTATAAAACAGATGCAACAGCTAAAAATGTTGACTTTTTTTTGAAAGTGACAAAATGTTACATTGACAAGTTTCTTTTTATCTAGTTAACTAATAAATCCCAATCTCTCCTGTGTTGTATAACATTATCTAATAGCACATTATGCCTATTGTTCTCATTACAAACTCCAAATTAAGGAACAGAGTACATTTTAGGACCACTTACGCTAAGAAGTTTGGCATTTATAATACATCCTCCTAAATCATCTCATGACTCAAGACAGAGTTATAATGCTTATTTCTTAATCCTACCATCCACTTTAAGTTGCTTAGTTAACCTGAAGATAAACTTAATTTTTACTAGACAGGAGTTCTGCAAAAATGTTTAGCTACCTGGTTTGTCTTCTTTTGTTTGCCCTCTTATAACCCCAGTTGAATGTATGAGTTTAATGGTGTAGGATTGCTCTTAATTTCCTCCTTCTACCTTTCCCCCCCAGGAGGCAGCTGTTCTGAAAGCAGCCACTCTATCTACCATGTGGATACCTAAATAGCCTTTACTATTTACTGTGATTGCTTTTCTTAACTCAAGACACAAAGCCTGGAAACAACCATCTGTTCTTGGGAGTTATTCAGTTCTATAAATGCACATACTTGCTTTGCTTTTTATGTCAGCTCTAAAAAATTAGCTACACACAAAAATTATAGTAGGGTATTAATATCAATTAAGTTTAGATTAAACAGACACTCAACATTTTTGAGATTTATGAAACAATCAACTAAAAGCTATATATAATGTATGTAAAATTTTAAGAACAAAGTTTCAATTAATTTTATATCATTGCTATAGATACAATTATCAGCATTTATACTGTACCTGAGCTCCATAAATATATTTATCCAGCATTTTGCCTCCTATCGTTTGTCCCCCTACATCCCACACTTGAAGAGTAACATTCAAATTTCCTGGAAAAAAAATTATACAGACATTGTGTAACCTGAAATATTTAGATACAAATATATTCAACAATAGCTTTTAAGAAGTAGACAAGAAATAGGAACTAAATTTCAAAACAAAAATTATTGTATCATCTGGGAAAAAAAGTAATTTGTGTCCAGCTAAGTCATTAAGATACAGTAAAACTACAGCTAGTTATTAATATATCTAATATAAACAGAAAATAATTGGGATTGCATAAAGTATAACACTCCTGACTAGAAACTATATAACATATTCCACTGACAAAACATGTAAAACTGCACAAAAAATGTTCTATAGTGTAGTACTTGGAACTGAAAGGTAACACAATTAATGCAAACTTATCCACATTGCTTCATACCTCCCTTCTTCACCCCCTGTCCAAATCTTCCTTACAGTTCAAGAAGCAAGGAAAATCTTCCTAACTTCATTTTGGTAGTGGTGCTGATAGTAGTATACAGAACTATATAGCTGACAGAGTAAAAAAATGGAAATACTGACACACATCTTGAGGATGCAAACTATGATAACTTCCTCTACTCACCCTCTTAAGGGATGAATATAAATTGGACATGATTTACATAATTTCATTTTCAAATAATTGACACCAAGGATAGACCTTCCTTTCTACTCTAAACCATTTTTAAGCTATGTTGAAACGATTAATAGGTATTAAAAAAAACCTAACCAAAAAAACCAGTGTAAATACTGAATATTTAATATCCTACAAATCATGCATATTCTGCAAGACAACTCAGCAGCTCACAGATCAAAAACTACACACAGAAAGGTACAGTACCATATACATACAAACATATTGAAGTATAATTTCTCACATTTTGCATGGTAAGAACTGTTTTCAGAACTGTACTGATTACCTGGGAGCACCAAGTACTAGCAGAGTAAGGACCAACAAAATTTTTTCTAATCCACATACAACTCACATAACATTTACATGTTAATACAAATTCTACATACTCACAAATAATCATAACAGCCTATCAATTTTACTCCTGGATTTTTAAAAATGCAACGAATTTCACATCACAACAATTGTAAATCGAGTGAAAACGAACACACTATTTTGGCTTGCTAAGAAAGATATATTCTTAACTCAATTATTTTATGTAGTTGACAATCTGATTTGACACCACATGATCCATTCAGCTGTAAATTCATAACTGAAATGCTTGTATTGGTTATACAAGGGAACGTGCTCCATGGAAATGTATCAGAGCAGCAGGTGAAAATGACCAGCAAATTATAACTATATAGCTGAATATATGCTTCTCGTGGTTTTACATATACCATATCATATTTTCATAATGCACCTTGCTTTCATCTGGTTAAAAGAGCAGATTTCCAAAACTGCTACCTTGGTCTCAAAAATACAGAGATAAGTGTAAAACAGTACTATTAAGCTACACTGAGTTTTATGTAATACCAAAAGAACTTCTACATAGAGCATAGAAAATACATCATAAACACCACAGCTCAAAAAAGGCAATCTTTTATAATCAACAAAAAGCTTACTTGTTTTGATAGTTCATATACTATATATTATTTAATTAATTATTTTAAAAGCTTAGAAGATAAATGATCACAAACAATGCAGGAAAGTATTCCATAAAGCATCTGGCATGGATAAGCTAGTGCATGCAGAGTCTGAAAAGATTATACATCCTCAGTGGGTCAATGAACTATGCAAGCTCAAAGGCTCACTGTGCTACAGTATTCTACCCCTATGTATACTAGTGGAAAATCCCTGTGCCATTCATGTCAGATATTTGGGGCAGAAAAAAAACAAAAGAAACCCACATTTATAAATATTATCACTTTCAGATGTCTAATTTTGTGTTCAAGTGTTCTAAAAAGTTTCAACTTGATTTTTCCTCCTAAATAAATAATGATGCATAGCATACTGGACTTAGTATCTGGATGAGATCATGGAATGACCTGAGAAATTTTAGTGCAGTAAGTTAAACAGTCTAACTGTAATTGTCCAACTGAAAAAAAAAAGTCTCCAAATACAAATTATTTACTCTGCTTCATTAACAACAGAAAAAAAGAAACGGGGAAAAAAAAAAGATTGGTATGTTCATTTAAGGTGAACTCTATAATTAGGACCTCACTAACTATGAAATTCACGCTGATCATCTCCTGTGAAAAATGCTTCATTTTCCCTTTTTTTCCAGTTAGGTTCTATAATATTTTCTTTGTGCTCAGATTTATACTGGGGAAGAATGAAGGATGTTAGGATTATTCTTACAAAAGGAAAAGCTGCAGGCAATTTACCTAGCAAGTATTTAATTAACAACTGGGATAGTAGCACATGAAGTTTTCTGCAAAAACTTTGAAATCTTTTATTTTTTCAATTTAACAGGAACATAAAAACTAGAGACTTACAAGAAAACAAAAAGAAACCACACATAATAAGACAGTTCTTAGAAACAGTCTTAGCACTCCAATAAAAATAACAGAAGAATCCCATCAATAGAAAACTATTAAGGAATAAAAAATACCCAGCACTCCTTTACTCTGTAGAAAATGCACACGAAGTGCATAACCGAAATACATGAGGCAGCACAGTGCAGGTGTGTAGATTGCTTCTGGTATGAACTGAAAGCACTGGGCTGCTGCAGCAGTGACCCTGCAGGAGGACACTTGGTGTACTGGTTAACCTTACTTAAAGTGCTGCACAGTCAAGATGGAACTAAAAACACAAGTCTGACCACTTTTTACACCACCGAGTTTAAAAAAAATCCTTTTAACAGAAGAATCCTGTTTACTGAGCTGCACCCACAACCTCCCAAAAAGTATACAAGTATGGCTCTTAAGAATCTCTATCAGCTGACCCTCTGACTAACAGATACACTATTTAAGCACTAAAACCTACACCATGGTTGCATCCAGACTATACAAGATTCTGCATCAATAAATACAATGAAACTGATTTGTACTTTAAAAAAATGTATTTTGAACAAACTGCATGAAGTGAATTTGTCATGTTGAACACTAGACACATGCTGAACAACACTGAACACATTCAAAAATTTCTGATTTGTATTAAACTATATTGTTTTACCATGCAAAACATTTTAAATTTTCACTGCAAAACGGCATTAGTTACTAAAACAATTGGAGACAAATGCCACTTTTGTCTTAAAAAATAATTTTAAAAAATTTTAAAATAAAATAAAACCAGAAAAACAGTACTTTATTTTCTAAGTTATAATATATTTCAATGAAGCCTAATGCAAACTTCTGTGTAATTCTAGAAATCTGTTATTTTAATTTCTGGAATCTTTGCTTACATTGAAGAAGAAAAAAATGAATTACTGAACCATAGTTGTTCATCAATTCTCCTGCTGAATAAGAGAAATCATGTCTTTTTTCCTACTGATGCACACATAATTTCTGTGCAGTGGTATCAATTAACCTTTCAAGTAAACATAGCAGCTCTGCAAACCCAGAACTAATCAAGAAATTAGAAAAATCCACTTACTAAAGTAATGCTTCCCATTCCAGTATTTAGAAATGTTACCTCCCTCCCTCTCACTCCCCACGACTAGTCCAGTTTACCTATAAAATAGAGAGCCACATATACCTGAACACATATATAGGCATAAGCAAAACCAGAATGACAACCTACAGAAAAATGTTTTCTGCTGAATATGAATACAAATGGTACTGTTTTGAGGAAAACAGATGGACAGACTTTTTTGGTGCTATTTTTATCTGCATTCTGTTTTTATTACAAAATAAACTATGAATGAATGAAATTCACACACAAAATAAACTACAAATAAAAATGAATGAAGCAATAGTTGATAATTTTCCAAATTTCCTACTCAACAAGGATATTTAGAATCCCAGTAATGTTTTTGTATGCTTAACAGCTGGAAAAAAAAACCTTGCAAAATACAAGTTCTCAGCATGCACACTGCATGATTTGTGTACACACTGCAAGTATTGCTGTTAAGTACTATACACACTGATATTTTTAGAGGCATGAGCAGGACAATAAAAAAATTATTCTGTTGATTTTATGGACAAATAAGCACTGGAATATGGTACTTTATCACTCACCAGATACTAAAAACGTACAGCAAAATGCCCAAACCAAAATAGTAAACACGGGAATAGTCCGAAAATATTATTCTATTTCACTTAAGAAAATATATAAACATAATCAAGAAATTATTTGCAATATAATTTTTTTAAAAAGAAGTTCAAGAACTGTATACATTTTCTTATAACTTCAGGTTACAGATAAAATGCTTCATTTCTGGGTTTGCTTCCTTCCTCACCCTTCACAAGGAGAAGACAGAACTACAGAACTTGCATCAACTTTATCAAATCTCACTGCAGCTTTTAATAATTACACAAACTTTTTCTAACTTCTGATTTCTGAATCCAGAAGTAAATGTTTTCAATTAAATACTTACGTACTTAGAATATGAGCATACACAAATCAGTGAAAGGACATACTTTAAACCCCAATTGTTCAGACACAAACTTAACCAGCAATTATTCTTTCTTAATTATTTCTTTGCATTTTCCATGCAGTGTGCTGCAACTGGCATCTAAATAGTTTCTTTGCCGTCTGAAGTGAAACATCTTGAATGCTCAAACTGTATTTTTATGAGTGCCGAGGGACCCTAAATTTTAGTGGTCTATTAAATGCCAGCAATTTCATGCTGCCTTGCATAAAACAGCATTCACATATTAGAGCACTGAGTCCATAGCTGCATTATGCATCTCTCACACACTACTCAAATATGAGCTGTGTATTTCATTAAAAATATGTATTTCTTTCAAAACACATACACTTTTTCAATTAATATGTTTAAAGTTCTATTTCATTGTTGTGTATTACACTATCCACACGGACAGTGAGTGTACTCAAGCAGGAGTAATAAAATTCATCAATACAGACAGCATTCCTTTTATTTGAATTCAGTGTTTTACTTAGAGATGTAACTTGCAAATGCATAACTCTTTGACACCTGGCAAGAATGTATGAACAAAATATTCTCCAAACAACCTAATTTACTTTGCCATAAAAATCACTGCACTAAGCTTATTTAGTACACATTACTCTGAAGAATCTGTTTCTGCAAGTCTTGCTGCCACCCAACTTTCAGTGTTAGTTTTTGTTCTCTTACCTGGCAATAATATCCTTTTCAAGAAGAAGTCCAGTCCTATGGTTTGTTTGTACTGTTTTCCAAACGTTTCTTGAGCAAAACGTGTAGCTAAGGATGTCTAAAACAGAACAGTATCAAATTAAGTTGTCATTTTTAACAGCAACAAACTTTATGTTAACCCAGAAGTATGAAATACAGTTAAGCACTTTTTAAAATCAATGAATGCTAACAGTGTTCATGGATTTGGATTGACAAGCAGTCCAGTCAGTTTCAACATAATAACAGGAGGTGGCAAAAGCTACTAATTTATGCAAAAAGAAGCAAGGTGCATATTTGCTTTGATCTCAAAACAAACTCTAACGGTCCTATTACAAAATATTACACAGATTTGAAGGAGGTATTATTAGTATGCTCAAACTGACAAAAATCTAGGTGATACTCTCTGTACTTGAAGATCTTAGTATTTTTAAAAAGCATTCATTTCCAAAACAAGGGTCATCCCCTGGTAAAGAACACCATGATCCCAGACCAACTTTCTGGGAGGGAATAGAGATCTGCACCCTGCAGAACTCACAGAGGGCTCCTAAGTGTGGCAAGATTTCTGCCACTGTACATCAGTTTCAGGATCAGGGATTACAGGAACTCTAAGATGGGAAGAGTACTTCCTTGCACACAGAAAAAAAGTTACTCATATTAAGAATGCACATTTACAGAATCGTTCCTTTCAGCAGAACTTCGAAAATTTATTTCTTCAATTAGCATTCTGTGCTTTTATGAAAACAAACCAATACACTGTTGACCTAATAATAAGTTTTTACTATATACAGCTGAAAGGATACACAACTAACCTAGGCAAACTACTGAAGCAAGGCATTTATATTCTGTCAGTAGCAATTTAGTAGCAATTTAAGATCTCCTTTTAAGACAAAAAAAAGGAGTGGGGGTAGAAAGGGAAACAAAGAAAGAAAGAAAGCCACAGAAAAGTAAAGGAGAAAATAGTGGTACAATCATAAATAATACAAAAATTTGTATTGTGAAAAAATAATACTAAATATTAAAAATTATAAAATACAACCAACATCAAATTAGTGTACACTTAAAAATCTCTTGTTGACATGACATTTGTAAATAAAAATACAAATTAACTACAGAAAAAAAATCTAAATATTTATTTACCTATTTAGTGAAGGAAAAATACTAAGAGGCTCACAAAACCCTTACACTGTCTAAGAAAAGTCAAAACAGGCCAGAAGGATTTTTTCTTGCCAGTTTTCCATTCATCAGGACCTCAAGAGATGAGTCACACCAATTGTTATCAGAAATTGCTGTTAAGAGCACATTTAGTAAAAAATGCAGCAGCAAAATAATACCAATAGCTCTGAAATATGACAATAGGCAAGGTACATTAAGGGAAGGCTATAACAAAGACCTAAATTATGCTAATGTCAAATGTACACAGAAAAAAAAGGCCTTTTTTTTTGCATGAGCACAGAACTCCACCATTAACACTTCAGTATGAATAGGCAAATATTTATTCAACTATTAGATTTGCTACTAAGTAAATCAACCAAGATTTACTGTTTTCATGTTTCTATATCATATTTATATTCCTATCACTGCCATATATATAATGAATTATATTTGGATACCAGAAGGTATGTTTAGGAAACAATCCAATAAGACAGTGTTAGCCTATGGCAACATTTTCATTTACTTCACTGAACTCAAGCCCCAAGAGGACTAAAAATAAAAAAACAAATGGGGAAAAAAGCAAGTAAACTAGAAATAGCATGAGTATGCTTACATATTTATTCCTGTGGAAAAGGGGAAGACCATGGAGGATGAATCGTGGTAAGATTTTTCTGCCTTCAGCTACGTGACAGTAATACTAACAACACACACAAAATAAAATTCAATACAGATTCAGCTTATAGCGTTGAAAGAGTCAGAAAAACTGATTCATTTAATCCCAATAGTTAGCATGTCAATATTACAGTGACATCTTTAATCTGTCATGACCTTAAAGGTGCAAATGAGAGTAAGACAACTGCAGGAATCCACTGCAGTCTTCTTGAAATTCTACTTTTTGGAAAAGTAATTAGTGCCTAGAGTACAGATTCAAGTATCATCTGACTACATCATAATATTCTATATTCTCCAACACATTAATTTAGATCCTCATTAAATAAGTAACCACTCCCTTCTTGTTTCAAATGCTCAGTAAATATTAGTTCATCATTCTGTGACACTCAATATTCCCTGAGGACTTCTAGGGCTGTTAGTAAAAA
Source organism: Acridotheres tristis (assembly GCA_037013685.1). Taxonomy (NCBI): domain Eukaryota; kingdom Metazoa; phylum Chordata; class Aves; order Passeriformes; family Sturnidae; genus Acridotheres; species Acridotheres tristis. Next base: position 57,897,423 of record CM072888.1, on the reverse strand, counting down.
GAAACTACATACATTCAATTAATGGCCAACCTATAAGAGCAGTAAGTAATCAACAGCATGGCAAAGTCCTCTTAAACAGTTTTTCTCCACTCTTGAAGGCAAAGGAATTTATAGCACACAATCATTGACTAAGTCCTTCTTAAATTTTTTCCTAATAAATGTTAGAGCTCAAGGAAGGCGTTGAATTACCAGTCTAGGGTCCTCTATTTATTCACAAAACAAGCATTTATCCACAAAATGCTAAGAGCAACAGTTCAAACTTCTTTACAACAATAAACAAAGAAGTTATGTTAATGCATATTCAAGCGCCTCTACAATGCAAATACTCCCTTCAAATCCCAGAAGTGCTCACCGCCATGCTTGCCAGAAAAGATTTTGCTCAACAGTTTCACCTGAGGATATGCTAATACAATCTATATAGGAATTAAAGTTAAATCATGGTTCAGTACAACTGTAGTTGCAAAAATAAATAAGTAATCAGTGACCATTTTTTAGAAAGTTTGCATTCCATGCAATTCCACCCCTTAATGCCAAGGTCAGACAACAGTATGACAGCATGAAGGCCTTTGTTCCTTTGCAGCTCTACCAAGCCAACCATGCCACCAGCTTGCATAGCAGAATTTCTAGCAAAAATTCCATCAGCTTGGAAGGTTCACACACCTGCCTTAAATACTTCAAAGTCAATGTCGACATCCTATTCTAAATAGCAATACTCTATTGAAGGTGTTAAAAAGTCCCTACTAAAAACAAGAAAACATTTTTGGGCTCTAATTTACAGCAACCAAGATAGCAGTTTAAAAAAAAGTACAGTATTCTAAGTTCAAAATACAATAGGATACTTGGGAAGGTTTTTTTTTTTATTGGAAGAAGCAAAGATGGAATTTAACCTTACATGTAAAGCATGCTTTTATTTTCCAATGTCAATAATTCAGTATAAACTGCTGACATGCTGTTTCTAAAGACCTCCATAATAAGGAAAGAGGAAAAAAACAAACAATATCTATGAAATAAACTAAAAAGTCAAAAAATTGAACAAGCAATGATAGCCAGCTCTGGCAACGACTACTCACCAGGGCAACCAGAAACTTGTAGGGAAAACCACCAATGATAACTCTTTGAGTAAAATCCTATAGAATTAAGTTTTGAGATAGCAGTGCCAAAGTACAGTATCATAATTGTAAGAAAGAAAATGAAACCCAAAAGTTCAATTAGATGCAAGCACGTAGTTCTGAAGCCATTAATATCCATTCATACACAAACTTTAGCACTAATTGAAAAATCTACTTTCCAAAAACCACATGTATCTATCCCTTCCCTCACTCCCTTCTAGAACATCAATGCCATTACCCAAGCACAGCTACACTCATCCCTCAGTCACGTCCTATCCTGCTGGTAAGAATTTTAGGAAAAACAAAACTAAAACAAACACTTGGCTAAATAATGAAATGCTTTAACTACCATAAAAATATATAACTGTCCGAGCTAATGTCCTTCCGTCCCACTGCTAACTACTGATGCAACTTTGTTCACTGAAAAAGAGAAAGTTATCATAACTTCTTGACATTTGACATAGATATATTTGATGCAGCTGGGCCAATCTGTACAATCTTCACTCAATTTTCCACCTGCAAGACTCAACAGTGACAACAATATTTTTGTCACTATCAATGAAGCCCGAGTGTAACAAGACAATTCAGAATTCGCACAATGCTTAAAAATCTGGTATCTTAAAAAATCCTAAAGTAATCAGGACATTTTATGCCAGCCTATGTTTTAGCTTCTGCAAACTCCCATACCAGCTTGAGCATTCATTCTTTCATTTTCATTATTTATTGTTAACAGAAGGAGAAGGTAGGATGCTTCTGCTACCATACTCTAGTTCCAGCTACAACAGAGATAGCAAATAAACAGAACTTTGACACACCTATTTTTCAGGACTTCCCTTCCCATTAACAGCTCTGAGATTTGCTTCCAGAGGCCCAAAACCTTTTCAACAGTAGTAAATCATAATATTCTATCTCAAATCAGCACCCTTGTATATTTCAGTATTAAGCCAATCTATGCCCAAAAAGAGTAGAAATATCTGGATCATAACTTCTTTTTTTTTTCAATCCATACTAATAATGCTGGTTTATTTTAATGGAAAATCATTTTGGCTCAGGCAGAGTGGGTTGATTTAAAACCTAGACACATAAGGCAGCTGTGTGTGTATATATGTCCTTCCTATACTCAAAATCAAAGAACCAACTGCTACTAATAATTTCCGCTTTTTTTATCTCACATTGTCCCCACTTCTGATTGCTTTTCAGATTGTTCTCCTAGTTTGTCTAGTTCATGAAAGTCATTCTCTATTGTCTTCTGACTAGCCAGTCTTGCTTCCCTCAATTTTGCTTTTCCACAGTTCGCCATTACCTTACTATCTCTATTTTACCCTAAGAGTTTTACAGATTTTACTCTATCTCACTTCTCTTATGCCTTCTTCCACTTTTACTCTTCTCTACCTGAGTTTGCTCCAGCAGTGCTTATTGCTATCCTTAAAATTCTAACTATCCATTCAACCACCTCAAAACAAATTAATAGAAGCACAACATCCCTCCTTTGCCTCATGAAGAGAGCAATTCCTAGCTAGTGTAAGTACAAACATTACCTTTAGCTTGAACAGACACTCATTTGCTTTTAAGCTGCTACCAATCCTTGCAAAGAACCCAAGTCACATAGCTTCTAAGCAATGGGTAAGGAAAACAGTAAGTTTCCATCTGACCCACAACAACAATTTTGGGGGTTTTTTGGAAAAGAGGGGGCAAAAGAAACCAAATGCGAACACCTCACACTAAACACAAGATACAGTATTTCAATATATCCCATCATTTTCTACACACCTCCTGCCTCATGATCCCACAGTGACAGAAAGAGAAAAACCAACACCTTGCATAGTAAAAGAGAGATAAATATGCATGTGTGTAAAGACCAGCTGTGAACCAGATGTGAGAGCCAGGTAATTTAGAGCTGAAAACACATAGACATACACAGGTTTCAACAAGTAAGCAGAACGAGTAGACAACAAAAGAGAGGAACCTCAACAATTTAGTCTTCTGAGGGGCTTGAAATAGCACTAGGTACATTATATCCTTCCATTCCATGACCCAACTGCTTCTTTATTTTTACAAGACCTTACAATAAACCTGTGTGTGCTGCCAGGCCATTGGGATGGTGGGAAGGAGCCTCTATTACAGCATCATCTAGGGGGGACGGGAGGAAAAGCAGCCCACCAGAGCCTTGCTGCTGCTCATGCCCAATAACCTGCTGTGGAAGCATGAGATGCAGAGTGGCAGCTCCTGTGAGAGAGGTAGGAACCAACAGGAATATACATCAAAACTCAAGAATGCTGGAAAATCCATGTCTGGCGAGAGCTCTTGCCACAAGCTGCTCAACAGCAGTAGTGAAAGGATTCTTCAGTTTGAATGGAAAACTCCAGGGAAATGCTACCAGTGAAGCAGCACTTCAGCTGTCAATGCTGTGCATTTATTATGCTCTCATCACACAGCTGGTTCGAATTGCCCATACACTGACTCATGAACACAATACCACTTCAGACTGGGTTTGGAATCGCTGAAGACAAAAAAATGTTTTGTTTCTTTATAGAGTTCTGAATAATTAAGTGAGCAAAACCACATGTACTTTCACTAAAAGCTTATACCTATTAATGTAAGGCACTTCATTTAAACCAGCTCTACGAACATTTCCACTTCTCATATGAACTGAGAAGCAAGCAGATTTTTTTCCCTGTAGTTTCAAAAGTCAACGACAGAGGAAAAAACTGCATACTTAATACAACACATTTACTATTTTCAGGTGTATCTCACAAAATTATTCACGCTACATGTGACAATAGGTATCGTTAAGATCAGTGTCTATTTTAAACAGTTAAGAAAGCAGCCTCTCTTTTGCCTTCTTTGCTTCCTCCTTGTCAAAATTTCTCTCTTACAAAGAGAAATTTGTTGGGTTATTGTTAGATCGTTTTGATTATTTTTTGATTACTGTTGATAAATAAACTTTTTTAAATAGGATTTCATTATGGTGATTACAGATAGGGGAAAAAAATACCCAAAACCATAAAAATTACAAACGATAACTAAATAGACCCAGCAGTGCTTTTACAAACTCTGGAACAGTAACTCCACTAGATGCAAACTGTTCTCTGCAGCTCGGGAGGTTGGCAGCTCTGTATCCGAAACGAAGGGCGCCTGCAGACCCAGCTAAGCGACCTTCCCTGCTCCTCGCTTTCCAGAGGAACCGTGAACCCACGTGCTCGGCCTCGGTCCCGACCCCAGCCCTGCACGCCCGGGGCACTGCAGCCACCGAGAACGACTTTGGGCGATTCCAGCGACTCCAGCCGGGCAACTCCTGCCTCGATCGGCAGCGCAGGGGATCAGTGGGACACTCCGTCAGCACCACAGGAATTACGTTATTCGCCGCTCCTTCTCTTACGGCTCAAGAAAATTGGATTACAAGCGTGTAGGTCTACTTGTTGACGATACCTCCTCGGGTGCGGAAGCCCTGTCAGAGAGTTTGGCTGCCGGGCACGGCGCGGACAGCGGAGGGAAGAGCCCGCGTCTCGCGTGCAGGGCCTGGAGCCGAGGAGGAACAGGCAGCCAGGTATCGCGACAGGGGCTATGCGACAGACTGCAAGCCGCCGCGAGCTGCCCCCCCCTCAGCAGCAGAGCCGGGGCAGCGACAGGGCGAAGGTCGGGAAGGGGCTTGGGGCACCGCGGCGAGGGAGAGGAGCTGCCGGCGGGGCCGGCACTGACCTTGCCAGTGGTGCCGTCCCCCAGCACCACCAGCTTGAGCTGGTGGTCCGGACTCTCCTCCTCCTCCGAGTCCGACATGATCTCTACGGCCCTGGCGAGAAAGAAGAGGCTGAGAGCAACCGGGAGGAGCCGGGTGCAGGAGCGAGGACGAGACAGGGGGAAGAGCGAGCGCGGCGCTCACGAAGCCGGCAGCAACGGACGAGCCAGCACCGCCATCTTCCTTCGGCGCGCCCTCCGTCGCTATGGTCCGCGCGGGGCGAAACCACAACAGCGCTGAGGAAAGGGGGGGAAGCGGTAAATAGCGGGTGGGAGCTCTAGCAACAAGTCCAGCCACTGCTTTGGGACACGCTCACTTCTGCCCCCACAGAGTCGGGAGATGGTTCGGCCCGGCTGTCTGCCGCACGCCGCTGTGGCTCGGGCCCCGCAGTGACGCCCTGCGCGGTAACCAAGCAACGGGGGCGGGGCGGGGGCGGGGCTACGGCCCGGGAGCCTACGCTGAGCGACGGGGCCGCGCCGTGTGGGGCTGGCCGGGAGGGGCAACGAGGTTTGGTGTGGCAGCTACAGATGGCGACTAAATCAAGTGTTATGGCAGCCAAATCATAGAGTCACCGAATGGTTTGGATTGGAAGGGACTTTAAACATCATCTCATTCCAACACCCCTGCCATGGGCAGGGTCATCTTCCAGTAGTGCTCAAAGCCCGTCCAGGCTGGCCTTGAACGCTGCCAGTGATGGGGCATCCACAGCTTCTCTGGGCGACCTGTGCCTCACCACCCTCACAGTGAAGAATTTCTTCGTGATATCTAATGTAACTGCACTCTTTCAGTTTAAAGCCATTCTCCCTTGTTCTATTGCTACATGAGGTCCATTTCTGGCTCTCATACCCCCGTTAGGGCCTGTACAGTAACGTCACTCTGGAGCCTTCTTTTCTGCTTGACTGAGCAATCCCAGTTCTGGGGACTCCACCACTTTCTTACACAGTCTCAGAACTTTCTATCCGTATAGGCAATCAGTAAGAAAACTTGTCAAGGTAGTCCTAGCTGAATTTTAGACCATTACTTTATGGCCAGGGAGAGCAGGCTATAACCTACTGTTTTGCATCAGCCTTCCCTGAGTCTGAAAACCACCAGCGTCCCTTCAGCCTGTCATCTTTCCCATAGACTAAACAACTCCTCTTCAGTCAGTCTTTCCTTTGGTTGTCTTTTCTAGACTTCTGATTATTCTTGTTGCTTTCCTTTGGCCCCTTTCCACTTTCTTGCAGTACTGTGCCAAAAACTGGATACAGTACTTCTGTTGAGGCCCTGGGAATACTGAGTAGAGTGGAAGTATTACTTCATGTGACTTGCATATGAGGCTTCTGTTTATATATCCCAGTATGATGTTTGTTTTCTTGACGGTATGACATTGCTGACTCATACCAATCCTGATTTACTAAAAAAGCCTCTGGATGCTCTCTTGTTATTGGCATTTCATACATGTTGAAGTTTTATTTCTGTTTAACTGTAGTGCTTTTCCCCGTTGAATTTAATCCTATGTTTCAGGCTACTTGGAACATTTGTCAATGTAATTTTATTTATAATGTTGTCCTCCAAAATGCATGCCAACCATCCCAACTTGCTTATGTGTGGAAGTCTAACAACCATACTTTCTATTCAAAAGTCATTATTAATGATATCAAAGAGTACCAAATCTCTTAAAACGTCTATTTGACATATTTTTCCAATATGAGTGACAAAAATTCTTTGAGCATTGCTTATAAGACAATTTGAACAGAGACATCTGGAACTCTTTAAACGATAGATGTATTTTATTTTAGTGGACCCAATAACAAGCTAAGAATTTTTAGGACAACTTTGTATAATGCCTGAATAGAAGTCATACCTCTTTCAGTCTCTTTCAAGTTTTCTTTATGAAATGTATGTCTGAAATTTCCAATATTAAAAGTAAACTGTTTTACTCAATCCTCAGCAGGATCAAGAAGGTTCCTTATTGATCATGTATTCATGTGTTTGCACAATTGAGGCTTAATGCTTTTCCAATTACATTCTGGGGGGGAGGAAAAAAAAAAGAAAAAGAGGGGGGCAGATACACCATAAAGTACATTGAATTCTAATGGGAAACAAGACACACACCTTTGTCACTCCATACCTTGAATCAAATTAAACATGTTGCTCATTATTTTCCACTTCAGATCATCTTTTAGCTTAATTGTACTGCAAGTTCTCTTAACTTGGCACTTCAGCAGGATGAGCATCAGGGCTCAGCTGAACAGCATTTCTTGGAGGGAAGAGCAATAGGGACAAACATGGAATTTTCCTTTATGATTTCTGACATACTGAATACTTGTACAGTTGGCATTAGACATTTAAAAGCTCCACATCTCACCCCAGGGTAGACACACGATTGATAAACCACTGTTGGTGGAATTGCTCATATTTCTGAAATTCTGCCTTGGTCACATTAAGAAAAAAATATAAAAGGTTAATTTAAAGCTTTCTGATGCTTTTGAGGAGAAGCAAGTCCTGTTTAACCCACAAGATGAGAAGCTGCATGTGCAAAAGCAGGATGATGAGAGAGCAAGGTGCTCCAGGTGTCCAGACTATGTGTATTTTCATTTGAAATACCACAAAGAAATGCATGTGTTATAATAAACATCCCAAAATTTAATTTACTTCTCTTTCATTCTTCAATGTGGTATTCACAGGCTTAAATTTGTCTTGAGCCTGCATATCTGATCTGTTTAAATAAGCAGTTATATATTAAAGCATAATTTTGGAAATACAGTGAATACTTGGTATGGATAAACATGCATGTTTGCTATTGTCTACTAAGAAAAATGAGTGGAAACTACCCCAGGAGATGGCATAGTAACACAATTGGACAACTCAGCTCCCAAAAACCTCCTTGCTTAAGTCTATAATACTACAATAATACTATCAAACAATAATACTACCAAAAAGTGTTGTTTACCATTATTTAACTTTAGTAGCATAACAGGACAAAAAATCTGACTGCAAATCTTTACATAACTTGCTTGTGCTGTTCAGCAAGTGCATTAACAGCACGAAGTGATAATTTTACACAGAGTGGTACAAGTTTTTGCTACCAACATGTCTCCTCTGGGTGGCTTTTAAATTGAACTATTTTTGCCATTGCCATCTTTACTAAATATGGATAGCATTCTATAGAGGAAAGAAAGCTAGTCTCACAGTATTTGATACTTCACCGTTAAAGGAAATATATGCACTGTGTTGAAAAGCACTGAAATTAACAAACAGAACACTGAAGTAAAAAAATCATTGATGGCAGTATAGAAATAATTTGAAACTCTTATGCATTTTTAAAATACTAAGAAAAAATCCTTGAGCGGTTACTTTGAATGGAGTTTTTATTGCAAAGTGCCTGGGTCACCCAGTAACACAGAAAATAAATATATATTGTTAAATAAATATATATTATTTGACATTCTGTCTGTATTTTGATATTTGCTCTTTTAGGTTTTTATCATACTTTCTATATACTTTATGTTGTTTATGATGAAAATTCACTGCTAATCCAATGGTAATTGAGAATATTGTGAATAATAACTGAGATGACAACAATTTTAAAATTCCTGTATTTCATTAAGGCTACAAACAAGAAAATAATTGCATCCTCGTTCTCTGTCAGGTTTTGTCCTATTACTCTACTTGATCATTTTCTGCTGAGTTAAATCAACTTCTTAATATGTGAAACAAATGGTATAAATAGTTTTCTATATCTGTACTACAAAAAAAGCGAGGGAAGAGCTACGTGACTCCATTTCAATTCCCTTCATTTCAATAATTCTTGAGCAGTGGATCTGTGAGTGTTTGAAAACACCTCTCAGGAGTCCATGGAAGGTTGCTGAGAAAAGTAAACCCAGAAGACTTAGATTTAGATGGTCACTTTCACTTGAGGACTTTGAAGAGTCTGTAAGATCGATTGTTGCTGCTGCTCAGTGCCATTACTAGATCTTCCACCTTTATCAGCTGGGCAATGAGTTTAATACGTGTTTTCACTTGGTTTGGTTCTTCAGAATATCACTGAAGTTGTTTCAATTCAGTTTTAGTTGCAAAGGCTCAACTATTTAAAGGCTTGGTAAGCCTTCCTAAGTAGAATCACTGCAACTGCTGAATGAGTTTTTGGGAGACAGAGGTAATAGAGTGTGATAGGGTGGGCCAGAGATATTTAGGAGAGAAGACAGGCAGAAGTGGAGGAGTCAGAGCTTATACGTAGGTAAGAAAGGAGGCTGGAAAGGGAAATCTCTGGAAATTTCTGAGGGTCAGAGACAAGTGTGGGAGATTTTAGTATTCGTTCTTCACAGTCACATTTTTATGTAACATCTTTGTCATCTCAAGAGACAGAGCCAGGTACCCAGCTCACCTCATCTAGGTTTAAAGGAATTTTCCTTCCTGGCCCCGGTGAATTTTTGTGCTGCTCTTGGATGCCACTTGTTCCCTTCTTCACATTTTCCCCTATAAACCCCGGTTAAATTTGTTGGTGCAAGCCATTGATTTTCATTTCTGCTCAAGTTTTGAGCTGACAGTCAGAAATACTCTCTTTTTTTCTCCTGTCATTTTGTTCCAGTTTAATTAGAAAACCATTTTTGGTAATCAGTTTCAGTTTGAAGAAGAAATAGCACAGTTCCAGTTTTGGTTCCTTTGTCCCCTTGTTCTTAAGTTACCCTTACTAAGCAATTGTGGCATACACAGTCAACCATATTTGCAAATGCAAACTATGCAAATGCAAACTAGACCTCTGAATTTGGGAGGGTTTTTTTTAGAATGTAGTATAAGGTTGCATTCCCTAATGCAAGTATCTACAAAAACACCAAATTCATTGCTTACATAGGAAATAGATGTATGCTTCTCCCAAGCTCTGAGAAAATGTGTGAATCAAGCTGAATGGGGTGGAATCTGCACTGAGAGAAAAGGAAATAGCATGTGTGAGAGCCTTCAACCTTTTTGCCATCCTCTTCAGGAATGCAGGGTCATTAGCTACCAAGTCATCTGTGATGTCCTTACAGTGCTTGATGGAAACAACACATTTCTCAGAGATATTGGCACGAGCTGTGGCCTCTGTTACAAATATAAGGCATTCTTTTAACTTTTGTCCTGCTTTTTCTGCCCATGCTTACACAACAATAGTCATTCTGAGTTTCATTCATACCAATTTTTCCATTTCAAGTCTCTATAGTTGGGATCTATAGATGCTCCCCTTCTTCAAGGTGGAAATTGACATTGCATTTGTTGAATGAGGAAAGTGTCCTTGAAAAGAAAAGCAAAATTGTTGACAAAAAAGTGGAGTGTGCATTTAAAAAGAAAATATATTTACTTCCATTATAACGTTCAGTTTGCGACTCATCTCTGGAGCAGAGTAGAGAGCAGCTGTTGGTTTTAACTGCACTACAGATTTGCAAATAAAACCCAAATTGTTTCTACATCATTAGTATCATCTCTAATGTCTTTACCAGACAGTGTTTTCTTCTGCAGTGCTTGATGAATGTGCCTAGAGTGAAACTCAGTGATTAATGTGCCTGACTAGACAGGCAACTGAGTGGAAATGGTAAATAATGACTTGTTTTTATACACGTAAAAACCAGTTCCTACTCAAGTTGGAAATCCTTGCTTTTGGAAGGGCATTCTTCCATCTTGCTTCCTGCTAACCTAAGGTCACTTAAGGAGTAACTGTTTTTAATGCTCTTGATTACAGTGATGTAAACGTCTCTGGCCCAGACACTGCAGTGAACAAGACTTTCCACACTGGAACATGGTTAAGCTGAAGGCCACAACTTTTATGAATTACATTGCCTAATAAAACAGGGAAGAACCACTAGCCAGCTGTTCTCCACAAACTACCCAGTAAAACAGGGCAAGTGAGGTTCACCAAGCACAAGGCTGTGGAGGCCAAGCTAAATGTTTAAGAGAAAGCTGACCGCATCCTCCCTCTGGCAAAAGTGACGATGGTAATGTGGTTCCACTGAAACTATCTTCTCCTACATTGTTTGTGCTGGGGAGGGGAGAGAAATGTCAGCAGTAACTTTTTAATTTGTATAAGGCGCTACCTTTTTCCTTTTTCCCTGTATTGTGGAAAAGGAAATAGCTCACTGACACCTGGCTAGTATTTAAGACATGAGCAATAATTCTAGCCACAGCTAACATGAAAAACCCACACTGGAAACCTTCTCTCCAGTTGTGTGAATGAACAAACAAGTTCTCTTGTCTTTCCACTAGCTGAATTGACTAATAAAGCCACACCACATTTTCAGTGTGGTAAACACTTTTTCTCATTAAAGCACGCTATGTAACTCAGAGTGTGAAGTCCGGCAACAGCCAGGCTAACAACAACAGTAACAGAAAAGAAGGGGTCAAAAAGACCTACAGAATAAGAACTAATTTATAAAGGAAGTACATTTAACTTCTACTGAGATGGTCATGCAAATTTGGAATTTCCCACATGAGCACAGAGGGTCACTGGGAACTCCTGTTTCTTGTCCCTAAACAACAATGTTTGGTGGAATAATGGAGAAAGCTGTCTTTCTTACAGTCTTGATCTCTTACCAGTTTTTAAAAAGCCTTTTTTTTTCCTTTTTATAACAACATTGAAAATCTAGAATTATTTTCTAGCCTGTGTGCTGCTTTAGAAGGACCCACCTGAATCACTGCTGTCCTGTTGTTGAATTCTTGAAGGAAATCATCAAGTTCCATCACAAAAGCAGGAAAGACATTTGCCCTCACCAGTGTTCTTGGAAGTTTGTTCTAGGGCCTTGTGATTTCATTCCATATTATGGTTTACCCTTCCAATTCTTTCCCCAATCCTACTGATAGTGGAGTGTGCAAGCAGTTCCATGGGGCTTGGTTACCAGCTGGGGTAAACTACAACATGCCAACAGAGAAGCTTCCACCCAATTACTTGTTCCTCCTCCCTCAGCAGTAGCAGGGAGAGAATCAGAAAGACAAAAACAAGAGATGAAGGTTGAGATAATCACAGTTTAATAAGTGAAACAAGGCTACACACACATGCGATTTTCTTTTTAAAAGAGAATTAATTTTCTACTTCCCATCAGCAGGCAGATTAGATGCTTCCTGGAAGGCAGAACCTTAGCATCCTATTTGGGAAGATACGTGCAATAATCTCAAATGTCCACTTTTCTCCCCCTTTCCCCCAGATTTTGTACTGTGCACAATAGTTACATTTGATTTTTTTCACACAGAAATCACATTTCCAGTAGATCTACTAGAAGATTTAGTTACTAGTTTCCAAGTGTATGACTTTGTACTCTGTATGGCTGAATCTTACCCCACATCAAGGGTTTCAGGCCACAGTTATCCAGTTCTCTTAGCCCAGTATCTTGAGCCTCTGCCTGCTGTAGCTTCCCAAAATCCCCCTACCAGTTAATCAGCCTGATCCTGCATTTTGTGGGCACCTCTTTAAGAAATGCATTACACAGTGCTGCACCTGAAACTTATTGCTCAGGTAGCCCACTCCCTGCAACCTGATACTTCTTTCAGTAACATCCATCATAGTTTTCTCTGTATCTAATTCTCCCATCTTCACCTTACCTACTGATTTCCACTTTTCTGCCTTAATGTGTAGCTACTCTGAAAATCGACACAGATGTTATCTTCCTGAGGTGGATTGACCTTGGCTGAGTACCAGGTGCCCACCAAAGCCACTCTATCACTCCCTTCCTCAGCTGCACAGGGCAGAGAAAATAATATATAAGGTTCATGGATTGAGAAAAGGGCAGGGAGAGATCTCTCACCAACTATCATCATGGGCAAGATCAACTTGACTTGGGAAAATTAGTTTTGTTTATTACCAATCAAATCAGAATAGAAAAAAGAGAAATAAACCTAAAACTTAAAACACCTTTCTGTCACCCCTACCTTTTTCCCAGGCTCATCTTTACTCCCAAATTCTCTAGCTCCTTCTCACAAGAGGTGCAGGAGGATAAGGAATAGGGGCTGTGGTCAGCTCATCACACATAGTTTCTACCTCTCCTTCCTCTGCAGGGAGGACTCCTCACACTCTTTCCCTGCTTGGGTTTCCCAAGGATCACAGCCTCCTTCAGGGATCTGCCTGTTCCAGGATGGGGTCCTCTAGGGGCTGCTGGTGGATCTCTGCTCCACCATGGAACTCAATAGAGCACCTGCCTCTCCAAGGTCTGCACTACAGATAAAGGTCTGCAGGGGCATAAATCTCTTTCTGTGCCTGAAGCACCTCCTTCACCTCCTTCTTCGATGATCTTGCTGTCTGCACATTTGCTCTTCTCACATACTCTCAATTCTCTCTTCAGGTGCACTTGTGCAGGTTTTTTCCCCCCTCTCCTTAACTCCTGGAGGTGCTGCCACTGTTGCTGTTGGCTTGACCTTGGCCAGTGGCAAGTCCATCTTGCAGCCAGCTGGTATTGGCTCTGCTGGACATGAAGGAAGTTTCTGGCAGCTTCTCAGAGAAGCCACCCCTATATGTCCACCCCCACCCCCTGCTGCCAAAACACTGTCATGTTTAAATCTAAAAAATCTTTCAGCAAATCAACTCTCACATTAATATGACATGTGAAGTAAACCTGTGTTGCAATGTATCCTATTTTTCACTTGCCTGGGAGTCCTTATTAACGTTCTTTCTCACTCTGAACTATATGTCGAAAGAAATCCCTTGAAAATACGTCAGTTAAAGCCTTTATATAATCTTTCAGTCTGTGAAGACAGTGTGAACAATTCAGAAGCCAAACTCAATTTTCTGAATACATTATTAATTGAAAATTATTTTAAAATATCATTTGATATTAATATGATAGTGAATATATCCCTTTCAGCACTTTTATCATCAGCTTTCACAGCAATGATTATTCACTATTGATCTTCATCCAAGGAACAGCACACATGAGTTGAATGAATCTTGACACTGGAAATCCTCTGCAATCTCCTTTCTGCAAGTCTAGACAACCTGCTCAAAGTCATATATGTTGTTATCCTCAAAGGCAAGAAAAGAGCTCAGGGTTTCCTACTTTGACGTCTCCAAATATACATTTATCTCCAACATTAAACTACAGATGTCACAGTCACGACAGTGCAGCTCTGTGTTCACTGCAGCACATGCCAACCATGCTTTCAGAGTGCTCAAAGCTAATTAGTTCCCCAGACTCCTAGACTTCATTATACTGGTCGCTGTAGAGCCTCTACTCCTCTGCTCCTTCCCTGTGCAACCTCATCTATAAATACTTGTCAGCTGGAAGGTACTAATGATCCAGTACAGTTGTCTGTCATAGTGTATAAAATTGTCTCATTGTTCTTCGATTGTCCCCTATGACTGTGGCAATTTTTTTTCTTTTTTCCTAGATGGCAATTTGCAGGTTTTAAGGAACAAATATGATCTATTGGCTATACCTTTGTACATCACCGAGTGAGCTGAGATCCTCATGTCTGACTACAGATTTTAGCTGCTGTGAATATTCAAGCAATGCAGTCGGGTGTATAGCTCAGTCTGGAGTTATTGGATGCACATTTTCTTGCAAAAATGTAATGGGAAAGGTAAGTTTGCACTGGCTGCAGACACCCAAGACTGATTTTCTTGAGCAGACAACTATTTCAGTCCAAAATTAATTTGAAGGATCTGTGAAGTGTCATTTAGTATCCTCCAACTCAGCTATGACCTGTTACTCTCTATAAGATAGAGTATTCCAGAGAATGAAGCCTAGTATTTCCTCCACAAACCATCCAGTCAGCCATCAGCTGTGCCATTTCATTGCCACATCAGCAAATGAAGGCAAAGCTCTAACTATCCTAGTGTGCTTTGCCAGAAAATGATCCCCATCTGAATAGTTTAATGTAATATCTTAATCAGCTTTGAAATGTCTTCTGTGTGTGTCACTGCCTGCTGTGGCAGAGGGCTGCAGCAGTTCAGGGTGTCACCATCCACTCCCTCTCCATGGTTTGCTACCACCACTGGCAGCAATGGGTGTGCACCTGCACCTCACCCACAGCTCAGCCTCACCTGAACTCGTCTTCATCAGCCACCTAAGCCATGACATGAGCAATCAGGGTGGACACAATTCCCTCCAGCTGCTTCAGCTGCTGTGACATCCAATAAACTGGAGATCTGATATCCTGGCTGAGATCTGGGTGCCAATTCATTAGCTGGCCTGTCACAGCTCCAATAAACATGCTTTCTTAGACACTATTTATATCATTTAGCACAATAAATTTCACAGCTCAGTGTCAATGTGTCTCAGCTGGAATGACAGAGAACTTACATTTCTGATAGTTTTTCTGTTCGTCTTTCTTATTGCACATGACAAACTAAAATTAGAACTATTTCCCAATTTTCCATAAGGGACTATGATCCTTAGCAGAATTACATCTCTGGGATAACTGGTTTTCAAACCTCTATTTTGTATCCATTTTCTTCTGATGTGGTATCAAAAGCTGTGACTCACTCAAAGTGTTTTTCCTCAATGCTAGCTTATGTGCTTCCAAACTAATTTCTTCCCAGGAAACTTTACATCTTGAGGGCAATTCTATTACTGCTGCCAAGACTGTAGGTGTTTCTGATGGAGATGAAGTGCTTTATGGTATGATTATCTCAGATCTACGTCGAGCCAAACCATAGAGATGTATTAGCAACATGATAAATATAGAAAATACTAAGAAAGAGAGAATTAGGAGAAGCACACTAGGAAAAGCTGAAGGAAAACTGTGACAGAATTTGCATATCTAATACTGTACTCAAGTAGACCAAGAAGAAACATTGCAATTAAGGTTTTGAGAATATGCAATTATTATTAGTGAAAGATTAGGTATTATTTTCTGTTTCCTGAGAATTCCACCACATATACTTTGAACATCTTGTAATGGATCCGTTTCTGTTATTTTTACCTTACTTTATTTAGGTAAAATTCTTGCCACTTAATAACACACTCAAATTCATGTTCGGTTTGATGATATATTCAATGAATTGAGAGCTTACTCAGCTTATTGCATAGACTTAATGAAATATTATAAAAATATCTAGACTGCTATGAGAATTGAGATTCAGACGTAAAATTAGATGTGGTGTCTCTTTAATCCTTCTCATCATTCAAGACAATTTGAAATGTTTGGAGTGATTTCCTATTCTTACTTGTAACTAGAATACATGTTTTTCAAAGGAAATATGATATTTGAGTTGCTAGTGTTCCTTTCAAATGCACAAATGTGCACCCACAGATACAGACAGAGACACAGACAGCATGTATCTGTGACTGCTGGAGCACATCAAGTGAAGTGGCTGGATTTTAGATCCCTGCTGGCAAACACAAACCTGTTGGATGCTGTGCAATTCTGTCACTTCACTTTGGTTCTTCGATGGCAGTTGTAATCTTATGAAAAAAAATTTGGTCTCATAAATTTCTGAGCTGTTTGGCTAAGTTCCTGCAATCCTGTGCCTATGCAAAACTGCCTTCTACTTGAGCTTTGTTATCCAGTAAAATATTACAAAAGTTCTCCACTGATCTCATTCTGTCAGGCAAGAACTTTTCCAAGATATTGCCTGCTAGATTTAAGCTTTAACTGGTAGGCGTTAGTATGTTTTCATTTTCCTGAATCAGGCAATGTCTGTCTCAAGAGCAAAACAAGGATCCTTGAGCCAGACTCTTGCACCGCACATGCAAAGAAATTTTTTTGAGATCAAAGGAGAGAATCTGGCTGGTCTGCAGGGTGATATCACTGCTAATCCTGTTTTATTTTCTGCCTAGTGAGAATAAAGAGCAGAAAACTTTATACAATATACACTGTAAACATAACAGAGGGCATGAGCCTGTCAGCCTGTCATTGACACGAGACATGCAGACCTGGATCTTGACAAGAATATTTTGTGAGCAAAGGCAATAATGAGGTTTTGAAAAGCACACATTTAAGAGTAATGGATGCTTTAGAGCTGTGCTCCTACAAGTTGTGATTTAAAAGGCTAGAGGCTTCAGTTCGAACCACCAGAATTCAAAATGACAGAAACTTACAAAATTTTATTGCTCTGCATTAAATAAAATTTACATTTACAAGCTGTCAGTTTGAAATGCTGAATAAGTCATAGTTTAGAACACTGAAAACTAGTTTGAATTACTCTTGCAGTCCATTGCTTCCTACTCAAATAATCCGTCCATCACATACTTTTCCTATCTCTCTTAATTCATCTTTGGCCCCTAAAGTATCTTGGCTCTGAAGGAAGGTCAGGGAAAGAAATGCATCTTGCTGCCATTAAAAAAAAAATCAGAAAAACCAAAAAAACCAAAAAAAACAAAACAAAAAACAAAAAAAAAAAAAAAAAAAAAAAAAAAAAAAAAAAACCAACCAAAAAAAAACCAAAAAACCAAACCTAGGCATAATGAAAAGCTCCCTTTCTGCTTGCTTAATGTGCTAATATAAGAACTTTAAGGCCAATATACCATCTACAGCTTGGTTGCTCTGGCTGTCTGGATTTTTTTTGTTAATTTACAGACTCAATTATGTAGACTCTTAAATTCACAGCATTAGTGGGTGGGAAGGTTAATGAAAAAACACAGAGTAGGAAACTTCTGTTTTATATGTATCTTGGGTAACATTTTTAGAAGAACAAGGATCAAAGATTGTAATTTAAAGAAACTCTCAAGACAGGAATAAATGTACATGACTTTAAGGCACCCCTAAAAATTATGGGATGGCTAATATCCCCATGATCCTGTGGTCTGTTCTGAAACAAAAATATTAAGCCAAATGTTTGGCTCTATATAATAAAAACAGATTATCTAATGGTTTCCAGTGGGAAATATGAGAAAGAGCATTCATAAAGACTCTGTAATAGTTATGAATTATAAAGACTTCCTCATTTTCAGTATGAACTGAAACCCCAATAGAAACTGTTAGATATTTATTCACATGCCCTCAAAGGGACTGCGCATGGACATTTTTAATTAACATTATTTGCAACACCTTACACAAGTTGTTCATTATTAATTTGACATGTTTTGAAGTCTTGACCAGAAAGTTTTCATCACTTACTCTAATAAAACCATTCTTACATGATTTTAGTACTTTTACAAGGTTACACTGATTTGGAATCTATACCTATTTTAATGAAGAAAGAAAACAGTGTTTAAGTAATCAAGGTCATAACACTAAAAAAAAGAAGTCATGAAACATAAAATAAACTTTGGCATGCCATTAGGCCTTCTCCGTAAGAAAAAAATGAGTAAAAAATAAAGGTACAATTTGACAGCACTTGTATTTCCAGAGATGCCCATTTTGTTGCCATTTTGCACTTCTCTTTTCAGCTGCCCAAAATGTTTTGGCATTTATTACTGTCTATCAATTTCACTTCACCTCCATCTGTCCTCACTGATCTGATGTTCATGCCTATCAGTTCAAATGATTAAGATAGGGTAAAATGTCTTTGTCTTTCCTCATTTGAATGATTTTCCTTAGCTTTTCTCTTTCGTGCAGTTTTAGCTATTGAAGCCAAAACTGCATGGTGAGTCTGCAGAGATTTGTCTTAGGTTGCAGCATTGGTGGCAAAGGCAGAAAATATGCCATGGAGTATTGACATGACCTTCATGTTTGTGTCTGCACTGGATAAATGAATTCTACTACTTTCTTCCTAGAAAATGGTAAACGTAGCTAGAGGAAAAGCGACACTGGAGAGACCTGAGAGTACCAGATAGCTGTACCGTGACAGAGACAGAGAAACCTGCTCATCTTCATGAAGATCTCACAGGCTCAAAAATGTTTAAACTTCGTGCTTTAGCTAGAAGCTAAAATGTTGAAATTTAGCCTTTTAAATAGAACAGGAGCTTGGCACCTCCCTTTGAGAGCATGTGTTTAACTGTCTCAGCTACAATTTTTATGTTCACAACTACGCGTTTTCGGTGAAATTGGTTTCGTAAATAACAGCTGGAACTAGAACACAAGATGGCCGTGTCAGACGCCACGTACCAGCCGGGGCTGTGGGACGGTCCAGCGGGATCTCCTGAGACAGGAGACCAGCAAGAAGCGCTGAGGTCCTCGTCCTTTCTTTAATACCACTGTGGAACAATTGCTAGGAAGCGAGGAGGAGACCATTCTGTTCCAACAATACCTAGAAAATACTCTGCAGAAGGAATAAAGGTGCAGTACACTTTGCAGAATAGGTTTTGCTCCACACAGTTCACTGAGATCTCCAGGTCTAAGGTGGTGTGTTGAGACCTAAAGTAATATGTATCTTACAAAGTTATCAAGGACAAGTTATCTGTCTCTGGAACATTGCTTTTCTTTCCTTATCCTAGCAGAGAATGAACATATAGGTTCTTTTTTTCTTTATTTCCCCTTGGGGGGGTGATTTATATATATCACCAGTCAATCAATACATATAGTAAGAGGATAATCTTTGTCAAAAACATGTAGGAAAATTTATTTACTAGCTCTTGAATGCCATGGTGTTTTCCCTGGTTTTAGGAAGCTCACTATAATCAATGAGGGTGTGCGTGAGAACGTCAGAGTGGAGAAGGTGCGAACGGGGTCTAAACTGTGGCAAAAACCTCAGACCGAACCTGCCCGAAGTGGAGCTGAGTCCAGACGCCTCACAGAAACTTTAGGGGAAAATAATTTTAAAGACCCTGAAATAAACCTGTATGTCCAAAGTGAGGGAAGGTCATTCGCAGTTGCTGTTCTGCTGAATTTGCGGGATTCTTACTGGTGTGTCCTTCGTGACTTCCTTAGTACTACCGAGCACCTGAGGCACAGTCTCGCTCCCACTGAGGGACGTGGGAATATTCCTTTGCATGATGCAGTTCGGACCCCTAGTCTCGGAACCAGGGATGTGTTTGGCCATTTCAGCCCAGCCTGCCTTGCCCAGGAAAGGAGCCCCGCTCCCGGCAGTCAGCCGGTACCGGCTGACATGCACTTGCTCTGTTTTTTTAGTATGTACTGGGCTGGTGATTTTTTTTCCATCATCTGTAGCTCGAATTCGAGGGCTGAGAAAGTATTTTGTTTAATTCTTGGGGAAAGTGCAATAACACCTCAGACCTACTTTGAAAGTTCAACTAGAAATAAACCTCCTCATCAAAATGCCTTCTCTGGAGCTGAGAAACCTCAGACAGGCAATCCCTCTAGTCTTTATTTTAAAGTATATGGACGACTAAATCCTTGCACTTGCTGGGTTAAAAAGGCAGTGAGAACCTATTTCCTGCACTTCAGCTGTCCAAACCGGGGGTCGGTGTGTTTGCCCTTTGCGGGGCGGCTCTGCAGCCCTGGAAGGTGCAGCAGGGCCGGGGTGGTGCCGGGCGGGGGCCAGGCCGGATTCAGCACTTTCCCCACGATGACAGTTCCCTCTCGCCCGGCGGTGCCCCCGTCCCCATCCCGGTCCCGCCCGTCGGTTCTCTTGCCCCGCCGCGGCCGGCAGCCGCTGTGTCAGTGCCCCGCGGAAAAACGAGCTCATGGCAGGTTTTGTACGAGCACTCGCGGGGGGACAGCCTAGGGACTCGTCTCACCAGGGGTACTGAAGATATGTGATCTTCACCCCGGTAATCGCTAGCCCCCTGTCTGTCCCACTGGAAACACGAGGGCTTGCGTGGCCCCGTCTGAGCTTTTCTGTCACTCTGGCTGCCCATGGGTGGGCCAGGGAACATTGCAATGCGGGGCGGAGTGGCACAACCTCAGGATCTGACTTGACTCCCTCTGCCAGCCCTTGCAACTGTGACTGGGGATCCACAGTCAGTTATTCCTGACGAAGGAAACGTTTCATGTGACTCTTCAAACGTTGATACAGCAGAAGTACCCAGGGTTTAAAAAGCAGACGATGCCTGCCGCTCTGTAGAAACGTGGAGTTTCTGCCTTGCAGCACTTGGGCAGGAACTTTGTGCCATCGACATTGCGGTGGCGCTTCCGTCGTGCGGGGATTAAAGTCAAACAACGGCGGCTTAATTTGTTTATTCACAATAACAAAACCAAAACCAAACACAATTAAACGAACAAACATAAGGCAAATAAAACCAAATGACCCCGAAGAAATCACCCAGGGTGATTTCCTTTTTGCCAAACGAGACCCAGTACAGGGATGCATGTGTCCGCAGAGGGTGTGCCTGCCCCGACGGCCCGGCCGTGCCGGGCGACTGGCGCTGGGGCTGGGACGGAGGCGCGGAGCTGCCCACTCTGCTTCCACCGGCTGCACTGGGTCCCACAGTGACACTTTATATCGTGTGCATCTAGGTCTAGGGGAGCTGCGGGGGTAAATACCCCAGAAAATGTGGTGGAAGCAATGGAAAGGCACTGCACTCCCTGTTTGCAGCTCAACCTCCCCGTCACGCTTTGCTGTCCCTCCCACAGAGGACAGTTCGAGGCCGTGGGTCGTGGAGATCGAAGCACGAATACATGCGGGTTTCTCTGGCCGCGATGGTGATAAGAGCGGCGGGAATGGAGCAGCCCGCGGGAACGGCCCTGGCTCCCGGATCAAGCCGCTTTCCATCTGGAATTCCTCTGAGGTGTGTAAGCGCCTCGGGGGCGAGCACAGCCCTGCTGTCCCGAAGGACGCCGGAGCCGGGAGAGGAGAGCCCGGCTGGGTCCCCGCCGGCCCGGCTCACGCACACCCACGGCCGGGGAGCTGCCGTCCGGGGGCTTGCGATGGCGAGCTGGGGGCTCCGGCGGCCTGGGGAAGGGCCGGGGGTGCCAGGGGGTGGGTGGCATCTCAGGTGCCCTCCTCAGAGGAGGACTCGCTGCAAATGTCATCAGGACCTTGCCGCCGAGCCCGGCGCGTTTCAGCCACATATGGTGGGTGGATTTAGGTGTCAAAAGCCGGGGAATTAGAAATGGTAATTGTCCGTCATTATGGGTGAAACGCGATCTATCACAACAACTGGAACATGTCTGGGCGCTAGCAAAAATAATTTGAATGATTAGCGATCATTATGGATGTCAAGCCGCGTCCATTAAGTTGTATGAAGAAATTATCCTTGACGTGCGAAATCAAACTACAAATACACAGGCTTGGCATTGAGAAGACCCTCCCTGCCGGGCCGCAGGAGGCCGGGAGCAGCCCCGCGGGGCTCTGGCCGGGCCCGGGAGAGGCGCTGGGACTGCTGCGCTGCCGGGGCCGGGCCGCCGGCAGCTCCCGCCCCGCTGTCCGCTATGGCCGGTGACGAGAGCTCTGCCGCGAGATTGCATGGCCCTGCTCATGGCCAGGGGACAGGGGACAGGCGCTCGACCAGTCAGAGAAGATTTTGCAGGGAGTGGGAGGCAAGAAGCAAAGAGCCGGCCGGGATGCGGCAGCGATGGGAAGTTGTCCCGAGCAGCCAGCAGGCACCTCCCGGAGGTACAGGAGAGAAAAAATGGGGAGAGATCTGGAAAATGCCTTCTGCCTTGCACACGCTGCATCCCTCGCAGCTGCTCCTATCCTTGGTGTAAGGGGATGTCCGGGGACCCGCTCCCCCGGTGCCACGGGACGCAGCGGCCCCGGCCCCTCTGCGTTCTCCAGCCCCGGCTAATCCCCTCCACGCCCGCCTGGCCGCGGGCATTGCCACCCCACTGAAAATAACATTCTTCCCGAGGGAAGATGTGTTTACAAGTAGTTTCCATGTTGCAATCTTGCATATATTATTTTCCAAGATAAAAATGCCAGGGTTTTCCTTTTAAAGTTCGCCCCGTACAGAGGGCTTGCGATGGATTTTTTCCTTGCACCTTCGTTTCTGTTCCTTTTTAGTGAAATAATTTGTTCGCAAAAACGAAGTGGTTATTCCCGTATCTTTTGGAGGTGTTTTGGGTAAAGGTATGCTATTGTGTTCCCACGAGCCATGACCTGACACGGACACCTAAACACAACTTCCCAGTGGCCGCAAATACGCACAGCAAAAAGCAAAATCTCTCCTCGAAGACCGAGGAAACCCGTCTGCTTCTTCCAGACATTTTTTTTTTTTTTAATCCGGGAAGTTAGTCGAATTTCAGACAAATTAAAGGAACCTTCACAGTTACTCGACAAAATCACAGTCTGCACCCCTGCAGAGTGGGGTTTATAACGAGCGAATGAGCACGTGTGTTCTTTTCTTGTTCTGGTCGCTGGGAAAATGTAGTACGTCCATAGAAGTTCCCCCTTTGCCACCATTTTTCATTCTTAACTCTCAAAATAAAGAGAACTGCGAATCATCTATTATTATTATTTTTATTATTATTTTTAATAATAAGCCAAGTAAAGGCTATTTGTCTCATGTGTTCATTGTGAAGTACTGTGCCACCGTGCAGAACAGAGTGGCAATGCCGCCTCCTCGGTAAATCTGCGCACGACACGAAGGAAAACGTCCCCGTGGCTTCTCGGGGGTGCCTTCAGGGCTGCGCACCCCGCCAGCCCCTGACGCCGCCTGGTATCGCCTAAAGTCGAGCGCCTAAAGGCAAGTCCCAAACACGACCTGTCCCTCGCTTTCGCCTCCTGAGCAGAGGAGTCTGGCACAAACCCCGCCACCGAGTCCTAGCTCTGCCGACAGCCGGCAGAACCGCCTTCCTCCCTCCCCTTCCAGCCTACCCAGCTTTATTCGTACAGTTTGCAAATCTGTATTATTCCCGCACAAGCCAAAAATAATATTAGTCCTTTCCACGCGCATTTCATCCCTAATTATCACTCGAGTCCTTTGCTACACAAAGCGTTTCTCCGTCCACTTTAAGCGCGGCCAGATCCGTGGGCAAAGTGATTTACCCCGACCCGGGAGACAAGCAGCGGGGGTTTCGTCGGACGAGTTTAAGGGAGAGCGGATCACCGGTGCCGAGCGGGGTCTTCAGACCGCCGGAGACGACAGGCAAAGTCGGGCTCTGAAGCAGCGGGCAGAGGTATTTTTCAGAGCCGTCACCGCCTGCAGGATTTGCTTTCCCCACAGAGCAATTTAGGAAACAACGCCATAACCCGCGCCCCCGCCCCGAGCAGCGGCTCCTGTCCCGTGAGTGCTCGCCCCAGCGCCGGCCCCTCTGCCCGGCCGCCGGCGCCCCTGCTCGCACGCTGATACCCTCCAGACCCTGAAAATCAGGGCTGAAAATCAGACCCGTCTTTTCCTTTCCACCCGTTTTATGGTTTTCTACCATTCTTGTTCGGTGTGGAAACACTGTTTTACTTGTCAATCGGCCGTGCATGAAAAGGCTGCGTGTGGCCTTCCTAGCTCCCATGCTTTTCTTTTTTCCTTCCCTTTTTTTTTTAAATAAAGAAAAAACGTTTAAAATACCTACGGGTATTTAAACCTGTATTAATATTATTATTGTTATTGTTATTATTATTATTATTATTATTATTATTAGCTGTATCCCTGCTCTGATGAGAAGGGCATCATTCACCAGTAGTTCTGGTGAACTTGCACCCCTCTGTAGACATCAGGTAGTTCCTGCAGGTCGCCTTCTGCGCCCCTTTCTGTCTCTCCCAGCTCCGATGTGCTGCTGAGGGAGAGCCTTCCCTGGCTAGTTTCTTTTCCAGCAGAGGATGTGTTGCTGGCTGCCATCCGTGTCCTTCGGGAGTCCAGGCTGTGGCCTCTTTACTACCGAGTCAGATTTTAGGCAAGAAGCCACAGGCGCACCTGAGAACCACAAAATGGCTTAACCTGCAGTTCTGCAGCCACCACTCCCCACTCTAATTTTTTTCGAGGATCACCCTGACTATCGCCAGCATCTCTTAGGGTGCCGAACACCTCTAGCGGCTCTGAAATGGGGCAACAGGCCTGGAGAAACACCGGAGTGAAAGCCGGGGATGGTTCTTCGGCCACCCCAAGGGCCTCGGACCAAGGAGCCAAACCCCTCATCCTCTGCCAGGGTTTCCCTTTGTGGGCCATGGGACCTGTCGAGGAGGGAGCCAGGGAGGTGTCTGCGGCAGGGGGTGGAGGAGGCAGCCCTCGTCTGTGGCCCGCCCCAGTCACCCCGATAGCCCCTCCCGGCCCGGCCCGGGCGTGAACTCGCCCTCTCTCCGCTACATCCCTCCCTTAAAAAAAAACAACGAACAAAACCCAAAACAAAACGAAAAACCAACACCACAAATATTAAACGTGTTCTAGGAAAATGGCAAGCCCCACCTGCGGGTAAGAGTCCGCCCTCTCCCGCGGTCCCTCGGCAAGGAACCGGCCAGGAAGCTCCCTGCTGGCCCACCGGCATCTCTGCTCGCCCCCGGAGGAGGGAGCACTGCCTGTCCCGGTGCGGTGCGGTGTCCCGGCACTGACCGCAGTGACACCCGGTTGGAAACGCGATATTTGCTACCTGGTTCGCCTTGCTCCCCGGTTAATCACGTTGTTCCCCACAGCAGCGGACAACGCGAAGGAACAGTCCACTTTCTTGGGGCTTTCGGAAAGGTTGGGAGAGGTAATATCCCCGATTATGTGGCCGGGACAAAAAGACCTGCCTTTTATTTTTCCCATCCCCTCAGGCAAAGCCAGGCTGCTTGATGGATACACACACTACTGGCAGTGCCCTGGATCTCCAGAGGCCACGGGGTCTGGCTTTCCGGCCGTCCGGGGGAGCACCCTTGTCCTTGTCTTCGGAGCCGTCCCAGAGGAGCGGCTGCCCCGGTGGTTTGGTGCTGCAGACCCGGGAGAGCCGCTGGAAAGGCGGCCGGGATTCCCTGCGCTCGGGACGCGTCGTCGTCCCACTGACAGGAGAAGCGGAGCGGAAAAAAGCCTGCCAAGGCCTGCCGGGGAGAGGCCCTTAACCTCGGGCCACCTTTGGCCCCTGCTCCCGGGAGCCCCTGGGAAGCTGGGCAGGTGCTGCACCACCGGGGGGCTGCCTGTGCCCCGCTATCTTCTGCTGCTTCTCTTCCTCCCAGGAAAGTGTCGCTGATTTCTACCTGAGTGTGCTTGTGTGTGTACGTGCGGAGGGGGGCAAATCAACGTGGTTTCCTGTTTTATTAGCCTGCGAGCGAGCGGGAGGTAGCTAAATATAGGCAGCCTCCCGGCTGCAGAGTTGGACTCTGCGCCTGTGCGACTGTTTAATACACAAACACAAGCGCCAATGGAGACATATGCAAAGATATACACAATTTACATTACATTTCAACAATCGAATTTCTTGGAGCTGCGGTATTTTCCTCCTCTCCCCCCTGTCTTTGCAGGAATTTTTTTTTAAGACTGGAGCTTGCCCATGGTCAGATGGAAAATTATTCCCACGGCCCGTGTACGATTCGGGTTTTGTGAGAGAGGCCGAAATTGGGACACACCGTTAGGGAGATTATTTTTACGTAGCAGCCACGTATGTGCTGATGAGCTGAATGTGTGTTTGAGGGTGTGTGAAGAGAGCATGTTAGAGCCCAGGTTTTGCTGATAATTTCAACGCCGAAAATACAGAGTAATTCCTTTGGCCCCTATACAGTTACATGCTTACTGGGGATTTTGCCATTAAGAAAATATAAAACACAGATAGAGTTTGCTTTATTATAAAGAAAAACAAAAATAGAAAATGCCTCAAATTCCAGAAAAAAAAATCCATTAAATTATCCATTAAATTTTCCCAATATCAAATACTGACGTTTCTCAAATATCGGATTTTGTCAACGTCAAAAGAAGACACTGTCGATGCATAAATGTTCGATATTAAAACACCAGTAATAAAATTCCCGGCAGCTTCAATCGGATCAGCTTTTCTAGCAACTTCGATCTCGAACAAATGCACGTTAGTTTTACCTAGTTCATAGGGAAATAGTTTGACTCTATATTCTGAGTCTGTTACTCAGTGTCACAGCCCAAGGAATCTCATCGCTTCCCTTTGATATCAGGAGGTTCCCTAGAGAACTACATCCGTTAGCAAGCACGCATCAAAATAATACAACACGGTGACCTAAGGGGAAAAAAAATAGGCTTAGAAATAGCCCGCTCCCTCGAACAGGGAGCCCGATAGGAACTACAGCCTGCTTTGCCAAAAGCCACCCCCGCCAGGGACAAAACCTCCGCTGGTATGAACTGTGCCATCGAACCTGAGATGGGAGTCAGCTGCTCACTGTCTTGTAGGGGACTGCAGGCAGAGAAGCGTCCCCAAGAGCCAGGAAAAAGCAAACTGCGGGGCAGCTGTGGCACCTCTTTACCTCCCTAAGTGCACGGGGGTCCAGATTCTGCCGTCCAAAAGTTTCGTTCTTTCAGGAAGGAAAGTGTTGGGAATGTCGGAAGGAAATAGTTACAAAAAAAGGGAAGAAAGAGACAGGATTTCGGTATGGGGCCAAATAAATGTCAGTGCTCCCGTATCTGCCAAGGGACTGCTACATCTGGAGCACTCCTTTCGGCAGCAGGACCGCCGACTCGCTCGGCAGAGCAAAGCCAAACCCAGAGCATTTCCCCCGGTGTCACGACGGCTGTCAGCTTTGGGAACAGAGGGCTCGTCCCCAGTCCGAGCTGGCACTGCCGCCGAGAGCCGCTGGAGGTGCCAGCCCGGGGACATCTAACCTGCGGAATGCCCGAGCCTGGGGAAAGCGAAATGACTGCAAGGGAGGGCCGGAGCGAGGGGCTGACAGGGAAAACAGTCTAGCTGCATCTTGGGGCGGCTTGCAAGCATAGCGGCCGGGAAGAGATGGGGCAGCAGGGGCTTCCTGCAACCCACTCCGTGCCCGAGAGGCGCAGCGAAAGCCCGTGAGAACCAGCGGGAAAGGAAAGAAGCTGGCGGTGATGAAGAATCAGCGGCGCCCCGGCAACGCGACCGCCTGTGAGCGTGGTCCGGGCGCGACTCTGTCGGCAGAGAACTGCAGCCATCACCGGGTCGGTCCCTCCGAGCGCCAGTGCCCGGCCCCGGCCCCCCGGCGAAAGCTGCCCACCCCCGGTCAGCCTGCCCTCCCCTTCGGGCAGCGCTGGCCTCGGCGGAGACGCCCGAGAACAGCAGCCGATAGCGGGGAAGAGCTGCTAGCACCGCGCCGAGGGCCTGGGCTCGCAGCAGAGGATTGGAGGAGATACAGTCCGAGGCGGGAGGCTACCCCAAGTGAAGTATCGCGGCTGTGTCGGGATATTGACGGCCTGGGCAGTTTCGTCGAGGTCGGCGAAGCCCCCTCTTGCATCCCAATCCTGAGCCCTGAGCAGTTTCGTCGGGGCGCCGAAGCTCCCGGTCTCTGCCAGGTTCCAGCAGAGAGAAAATAATCCACGGACCCACGCACTTCCCCAGGATCCGCCAAGGTTTTAAACGGGCACGGCCCGCGGTAGAGGGGCTGCAGCCTGCATGGTGAGGCCGCCATCGACCGGGAAAAGCAGTTCTAGGTCCCAGTGGCTCCTCCGACTGCACCGCGTTCTCAGCACCCGTAAATTCAGCCAGCGATCCCGGCTCTCCGGCAGACGGGGGATCGCTCCATCCGGGACAGGCGTTACCAAAGAAGCGATTAAGGCACCCGGTCAGAGCTCCTGGGTCCCCTCCGCCTCCCATGGAGGGAAAGGGCATCAGCGCTGACCAGTGCAGCCAGACAAGGCGGCCCAGATCTCCACCAGGCCCCACGATCCTCACCGTGCAAATGGGAAAAGGACGGATGTGGTCTGAGCTACGGCCTGAGCTCTGCTGCAGGGAAAATATATCACTGGGGAAACCCGTGTCCGCTCTCAGGAACGACACAAGCAGCAGAGGTAAGTGTTAAACTAAAGTTTATAAATTAAAAAAAACAAAACCAAAACAAAAAACAAAACAAAACAATTAAACAAATACAGCGGGTAGCTTACAAACATTCACAATTCATTTGAAGTAAATAATCTAGTTGAGTGCACAGTGCCATTAAAAGAGAAATGGAGGGGGGGGGAAGAAGGGAAAATAAAAAAAGCAACAATTTACCTTGGAAGAAAGAGACTGTAATTACATTGCTGAGCAGATCAGAAATCCCCACCCCTGGAGGAGAGCTCTGCAGAAGAATTGTAAAAGGCACTGATGGTATTAAAGTTTCCTGTTACATCGATTTCTTAAAAAGCCTGACTAGAAATATTCACATTGAATATAAAAATAACAACTTTAATACATCTGGAAAGTGCGAAAAATCCATAACTCCTCCCTCCCCGAACACGGAAAGATCTCAGGAAGAAAAGGAACATAAGAAGTCAGGAGTTTCAATATAAGTCTCACCCTTTTGTGACATATTTATCCTTTGCCAGGGATCATGGAGTACAGGAATAACATGGGCAACAAGAGCAGGGGGACCTGAAAGAGGCTTCCATACATTCAGCACCATACAAGGCACACTCAGTTTGCAACAAGTTGGAAGATCAAGGACTCAGACGACAAAAATAATCTTCCTTACAATCCACTGAGGGAGTCCTTGATCTCCTCTTTTGAGCTGCATTTGGTTTTGCGGGTTGTACTTTTTTTCCCTCTCCTTTGTTTTCACTCTCTTTTTCTCCACACAAGATCGAGTCTCTACCGATCCAAAGCAAAATAAAACAAACAAAAACTCTACACCAAATACACTGACAACATGGATACCATGAACAAGTTGTGCCGAATCGCGAGAGTCCTCGGCTAGCGGGATGGGGACAGGGTGAGGGTCAGGGTGGGGGTGGCCAAGAAGTCCTACGTTGAAAAAGAAGAGGGTGAGGAACCATCCAAAAATATTAATAATAAAAATAACAATAAAATAATAATAAATACTGTCCGAGGCACTGAGAGCTGCAGCTGGGGCTCTGGACTTGAGAAGCTGAACGGATGGATTGATGGATGGCGGGGTGGCAGAGGGAAGACGGGTTTCTGGGCTGCCAGTGTGTGTGGTGGGGGTGTCGGGGCCGGGGGGATGTGTATGTGTGCCTCTCACTGGGTGCCAGCGGCTGCGGCGCAGGTGGACAGAGCCCACCCGGGAAGGCAGTAGTAGGGGTAGTAGTAGGATGGCTGGAGAGAGAGCAGCGAGGGCGGCCGCAGCACCTCGCCAGGGTGGTACTGTCTCTGGTCGTCGCGCACCAGCACCTTGACGGCCACCTTCTTGGCGGCGGGGGCGGCAGCCAGGAGGTCGGCGGCCATCTGCCGCCGCTTGGTCTTGTAGCGCCGGTTCTGAAACCAGATCTTCACCTGCGTCTCGGTGAGCTTCAGCGAGGCGGCCAGGTCTGCCCGCTCGGGCCCCGACAAGTAGCGCTGGTGGTTGAAGCGCCGCTCCAGCTCGAAGACCTGCGCGTGGGAAAAGGCTGCGCGAGAGCGCTTCTTCCGCGGTTTCGGAGCCGCCGCAGCCTCCTCCTCCCCCGGCAGCAGATTCCCGCACTTGCCCGCTCCGTCCTCTTCCTCCGGAGGGCTGCGATCTGCAAGCAGAGCGAAAACACGGCGGTCAGGGCCGGCAGGCACCGGGACAGCGGCATCCCCGCTCTTCGAGGGGCCCGCACCCGCGCATGGGCGGCCAGGCGCGCTCCCTGCGGCCGGTCCGCAGCGACGGGGCGAGCGGAGAGCCCGCCAAGCCGCTGCCCGCCCCGTCGCCGGGACAGCCGCCGCCGCCAGCCGGGGCTTCTCGCTCTCCTTTAAGCGCCGGGCGCCCTGGCGGGCTGCGGGCTCAGCCTGGCCAAAAGCCCTCCCCGATCCGCCCTCCCTTGCCCCGCGGGATGCATTTCGGGCTTTTTCTCCCCCTCGGCACAACCGAGCCTGTCGCACAACCCCGGGGAGCCGGCGGAAAGCCACGATCACCTCCCGTTCCCAGCCCGCCGGGGCCCTCCCGCTCTTCTCGCGCGGGTGCGGAGGAGCCGCCATCGGGGCTGCCCCTACCTGAGACGGCGGCCGACATCTCGCTGTCGCTCAGGCC
This sequence comes from Acridotheres tristis, assembly GCA_037013685.1. Lineage (NCBI taxonomy): Eukaryota > Metazoa > Chordata > Aves > Passeriformes > Sturnidae > Acridotheres > Acridotheres tristis. The sequence goes on along the minus strand of CM072888.1, from coordinate 57,866,942 downwards.
GGCGGTGTCCCGCTCCGCCGCCTCCGGGGGCTGCACCTCCTCCTCCGCCGGCCGCCCCCCGCCCGTGGCTTCTGCGGCGCGGGCGCTGCCACCGGCGCCCTCCTCCTCGGAGCGCCGCTCGCCCTCGGGGTCCTCGCTGAGCGCGGAGTCCGAGTCCCAGCCCGCCGGCGTCCGCAGGGCCGGGGCGCGGGCGGCGGGCGCGGGGAGCGGCGGGTCCTCGGCGGCGCCGCACAGCCGCCAGCCGCCGGCAGCCCCCGGGGGCGGCGGCCGCCCCGCCGCGTGGCGGGCGCGCTCCTCCTTCTTGTTGAGGATGGCTTGGATGGAAAAAGGCGTCAGGGCGTTGCCGCCGCGGACGGACATGGCCCGGCGACGGGCAAGCCCCGCGGACGAGCAGCGGACCGCGCCGCGCCTTCAGCTGGGCGACCGCATCGCCGGCCGCCGCCGCGCCGGTGCCGGGCCCTGTTCTGCCGCCGGGAGGGCGGGCGCCAGCGGGAGCAGCCTCTCTGCGCCACTGCCGGCCCGCCCGCCCATAGGGCCGGGGCCACCGGGGCCACCGCGCTGCGCCGGGCGCCGCCGCGGGTCCCTGGCGGCACGGGCGCTGCCTCCGCCCCGCTCTGTCCCGCCCCCGCCCGCCCTCCGCTTTTTCTGCCGGCGGCGCTGCCATCCCTCACGGCCGCCTGACAGCGCCGGCCCCGCGCCTTCCCATTGGGCAGCCCCTGCGCGGCCCGCCCGCCCATTGGCTCCCGCCGCGGGCCGCTGCGGCTCCGCGGGGCGCGCGCCGGGGCGCGCCGCCTCTTAACCCCTTGCGGCCCGCGGGGCGCCCCCGCCGCCCGCGGCCGAGGAGACCCTCGAAGGGACGGTCCCTCTCCGCGGCGGAAAGCGGCGGCTTCCACCTGGAGAGTGTGTTCAGAGGTGTTTCGGGTGTTTCCCCCCTCGCCGCGCCTCAGCACAGCGCTGCAGCCTGGCGCCGGGGAAAGGTCCGGTCCCGACGGGAAAAGTCGCGGGGATGGGACCAACGCCGCAGTCTGGCGTGCGCTGCTGCGTGACGCTAGGGAAGAGCATCGGAACTCGCCTTTTTTGAGTCTGTCGGGGGCCGAGTCGACCGTGCCGGTGCGGGGCCGTATGTGAGGCGGGGTGAGCGCCCAAGCCCCGCGCTGTCGGGGTAAACGCAAATCAGCCTCGGCCGGTTTTGAAAAATGCGCTTTTCACCATTGCGTTTGTTTAAAAACATGGTCGGGTTTATATTAAGTACTGCCTTCTGTCCATGGGGCTTGTAAAGCCCGTATTAGGAAAGCAATTTCTCGCAGATTAAACTCTTTTCCCCAAACTGTGCTTTCCCTTAAAGAAAACAGCCCTATACAGGAAGACTTTGGAAACTATTACACGCACGTGAATTGTATAAATGTTGCAGAAGCAACAGTATGTCCCCAAGCATCATGCTTTTCTCTTTTTCAAATATTACCGGCATTCTTGGAGCTAATAAAAATACCGGCAAGGGTATCAAGAAGGTACGTGAGAAATGAAACGCCTTTGCTTCGCTAACATGGGTGTTTGGTGATGGGAGAACGCGGCAACATAAGGAGATAAAGTATTTTAAAAAGATACCCGCAAACTCGCTTTGCTCCATGAACTAAATTCCCAGGGTGTCATCGGGCTTCTCCATAGGCGTCTGGCCACCGCCAACACCTCCCTATTCGATCTCACAGAGATGAACGTCTGTTTGCAGTAGACTACGAAGCGACGACAATTGATTGTCAACGACTCTGGCACGAATTAAATGTTTTCAATCATAATTTTTACCCCAAAAAGAAATCAATAAAATTAATAATCCCGCTTTAATACACAGCACGAAGCTGGAGAGCACCTCTGCATGACTAAGCGGGACCTGTCTTTATCTTTCTGAACAAACCCTGACCATTTTAATAACCTTGCTTGGACTCACCTTCTACCTAAGTTTTTCCCAAGAAAGCCATCGCTTTGCCACCGAAGACTTCGGTGTCACGATACACTATGAAAATATCCAAAGGGGGATTTTTAATAGCTGGAGGTAATCAAGAAGCATCTAGGGAAGCTGCGAGAAATCCACTTACGAGAAGATACGTAGGGGACTAGGAAATGTGCCCTGCACGAGTATTTTAAAGGCTCCTTAACAGCCAAGGGATGAAATTTGGGATGTCACAAGAGATGAGCGGCCTCAGACGCGGGGACAAAGGAAGGGCTCCGCTCTTCCAAGCGGAAAGGCTGGAGGTGCGGGTCGTGGGAGTCGTGGTTTGGGTTGACGGCCGGAAAGGGGCTCGGGGCACGGCGGAGACGGGGAGCTCAGGACAAGGATCTCTTTTGTCGGGCTCTGCTCAGGTGCGACAGAGCGAGGCAAAGCGGGCGGCTGCCGGGGGCTGGCGAGCGCCGGGGAGGAGGACGAGCGTGTCCCGGTGCAGCCTCCGTCTGTGCTCCGGCACAGGGAGTTCCAGCCGACGAAGACCCTGATTTACAAAGTTTCGTGCCCAAGCTGTTGCATAAGGTTTACAGTGGCTGTGATTCTTTGCTAATTTACTCAGCTCTCCCCCCCACCCCACCCAACACATACCTCCTTTTCTCCTTTTCTTTCTTAAGGTTTTTTTTTTTTTTTCCTCCTACTCGGCCGATCTCTGCACCCTCTTTCTGATCAGACAACCTCTGTTTGGGGGAGGAAATGCCTGGGGAAGGGGCCGGGAGGAGAGCGAGCGGCAGCGGGGGTAAGGCGCAGAGGAGCGGCCGAGGGAGGCCGGGCAGGGCCGGCGTGCCGGGGCCGTGGCTGCCGGGGGCCAGCTGGGTGGTCCTGGCTCGCCCGGCCCCCAACCCTGCCGAGGAGACGGGCAGCGGGAGGGAGGGAGGGAGGGAGGGAGGGATGGATGGGGGAGAGCAGCGGCCCGGCTGTGCCCCGCGCCGGCCGCCCTGCGTGGGGCTGGCAGCCGCTCCCGGCCGCGCTCCGCCGGGGCAGCACGGAGAGCACGGACTGCCCGGCCACGGCGAGCGGGGGGCACAGGGCCCCTCCGAATGTGCCAGGGAGAAACTGTCCTCGCTGAAAAAGGCTCGGAGTGGACATGATGGACGCAGTCGAGAGGCAGGGCAGCCTGAAATGGCGATGTCTGAGGGGGCACGATTGCCACCTTGCCACCACCCTTGGCAAGGGCTCAGCACCTCCCATTCCTCGCCGTCTGGAAGCGGCCGCAAGCCTTAATATACCGTGATATACCATAACACACGGATCCGCCGTTTCACAGACGTGTGTTACATCTCAGCGGGGTAAAGCCCGAACCCTCCGTGCCCCACCGCTGCCTCTCCCCGAGCTCACCGGAGAGCCCCGCTCGCGGTCCGGGCCCGGCTCGCTCCGCTCTCCCTCCGCTCGCAGAGCTGCCGGTGGCCGGGACCGCGAGCGGGGCTCTCCGGTGAGCATTTGCTGTGTGTAAGTCTCTAGGCTTTTAAGAACAGTCCTAGCACAGATTAATCGTTTGGTGTTTATTTGGTACATCATGTAAAATCCAGGTTTCCTTTACCACTGCTCTTCCACCTATATAGAAATAATAAGCTTTCCTACTTTTTGTTTGAAGTAGTTGAGCTCACTTGTCACATATGATGGACTAATTTGGTAACTAAATCAATGGCTGCATTGGGGCAACATTTAAATATTTTTATTGTTTCTGAAGCTTAGGTAAATCAAGTGAGCCTCTCAGGATACTGCTACTATTTAAATTTCTAAAGTGATTTTATCTCTTTGTCTAAGAGTCACCTCTTCATTGATAGCAAGTCAATAGTCATTTTATATGAATGTTTCTCTCTCCTTAATATCAGGAGTAGACACCATCAAAGGTAAAATCTGGGAGCCTTTGGGTCTTATCAGTTATAAATTTATACAGATCACCTATTACTAGAAAATTTCAGAATTTGAGATCAAGGACTGGTTTGTTTCCCATCTTCCTCACACTGAATAGGAACCCTAAACTATGGAGATAGGATGTGGCCTTTCTGTGTGTTTTGGGCAATCTCCTGCATGCAGTGCTGCCATTGGGATGCTGCTTTGAGGAGCAAGCCTGACTCAGGATCTCCTGTACTGACTCAAGTGTCTCAAACAGTGTGTTGTGGAGATGAGAATTGTGGAATATCTCTCCTGTTTTGGACCCAGGCAGTGCTGGGTCTGGTCCCAGGAGTGCCCATTTTGCTGTCCAGCAGTGAAGGAAGCCAGGCAGTTTAGACCAAGAGTCTCACTCCATGTGAAATCTGTTCTTTGAAGGGACCCCTGCCTCTTTGAGAGCATTGTGACACCTCTGGTGGAGAGAAGGGGCCAGCTCTATATGTGTGTGATGGGGTCCCTGCCTGCAGCTGCCTTGCAAGCTCTCAGTGTTGGCCTTGCCCAATAACCTGTGGTGGAACAGCCAAGCCAAGCAATTTGAGCATGGAGAGCTTGGACCCAGGGCTGAGTTTATGAATTTAGGGCAATTAGCAGGTTCACTGTGTGAGTTGTTTCCACTGGCAATGGTTTTGTATGTACAGTGACTGTACATTTCATCTGAGCACAGCCTCCACACTGAATCACTAATTCTTTTGGCTTGCTCAGTGAGAATACAAATACTTACATAAACTTCACAAATAAATTAGTGATCCTCTTTTGTTCAGTACACCTGCAGATTTAATTGGCTAACTGAAAATTACAAATCAAAAAATCAAATATGACACAAGTTATCTGCAGGCAATACAGGTATTGTTTGTATTTTCTGGGTGTTTCTTAAAGGAAAGAAACTTTGAGCATATTGTTGTGAATGACTACAAATAAGCACTCTGTCTTTTCCTTATGATGCTAAATTCTGTCCTCTCAGGATTTCTTTCTTCCTTAGTATTTTTTTTCCTAATTTTAGATATTCTGAATTTTAGGTTGTCTCTTGGATAGGTTCTCACAGTAGACCTGTCATAGAAGTAGCTATTTCTAGAATTTATTCTAGACACGCTTTAGGATTTACCTAATATAAAAAAATATTAAGGCGGGTGACAGATGACAAAATCTCCAGTGTAATATGACAAAAGCAGTTTGTATCCTACCCATTACATGACCAAGTGTGAGATGGTTGGAGAAGTATCCAGTACTAAAGGATTCCTGTGACTTAGTGGAAAACTCTTGTGATGGGAGATGAACAGAAATGTAGGTGGACAAAACATCAGTTATGGATTCCTTGGAAAACCAAGAAAATGCTTTTATTTCTCCAGATTTTTTACAGCTAAAGGATGCAGAAATATGCCTGCAAGGGAAACAGAGTAGAGGAGTGCTGTCTGGAAGGAATATTTCCAAGATGGCAAATTGTGATATCCTGCACTATAGATGAGGTTATTTTTGGCAGGACAAATGAGAGCTTTTTGCTCTCCCTGCTTTGGAAGGAGGATAGTCTGTGGTGTGACCTTTTGGTGCTTTATAGCATCATCTGTATTTTGCAAGAGCTGATTAACAACCCTATGCTTTTGTCCATGTACTCTTGGGTTTCCAACCCTGTACAGGACCATAGGGACTGCTGCCTGTAGGATGCATTAAACACAGGCTTTGACCAAAAATGTTGCTATCAACTCTCCTTTCATATCTCTGGAGGACTTCAGATGTGTCTATATTTCTTTCACATTGTGCAACACCTCTTTGTCAAAGACTCTTTTGCACCAGATATGCTCCCTCATCAGGAAATACAACTCAATAAAATGAAATGTTATTCTTCATAGCTCCAAAAAGATGTCTGCAGTATAATCTTCTGCAAAATAAGCAACAGTAATGTTGTAGTCCAAGATCTTTGTACTGTTGTGATGATTTGGTCTGGCTGACTGAACATTCCAAACACAGACGGTATTTATGTCTATGGATCAGTCATGGATATCCATACCTCTGACTTTACCCGTAGTTATCATGCAGGGAGCAAAAATGTCCCACAGGCAAAGGACCTTCATGTACAATAATATTTCTTTCACAGGGTTTAATTTATCTATTTTAGTGTCTCCTCAACATCTAACTGTAACAAACCTCTGCAAGCATAAGACCTGAATGCTGACCCTGAATCCCTGTGGGCTGTTGGCAGGCTCTGGAAGAGCAGCAGCGTGCTGGAGGGAAGAGTGGAAATCCTGCAGACTGTGGAGGAGCTTCCACCTTCCAACCCCAAGTGCCTTGTTCTTTGTCCTGCACAGCCAGGTGCACCACTACAGCTCCTGGGGCTGCTTTCTTCATGGTGACTTCAGAAGCAGCTCAGGTATCTGCTTTGGTATGAGGTACCAGCTGCTTTTAAAGAGGATATATTGAATGTCAGAGCACCTGGATAATGAGATAGCGAGATCCTTTCAGTGAGGAGGAGGCAAGTCCAGCAGCTGTGGAGCAGAAAAGACAAACCAATGTCATGGCAGGGATCTGGGCATTGTTTTGTTCCAATAGCCCCAGCCCTTTGGACATGCTATGTGGTAGTGGTACTTGTGAGCATTGTAGTGCCATATTCTTGCATTTAATGAACTGCTTTTCAGAGAGTGTTGATTGTGAGACTCATGATAAGACCAACTGATGAATATATTGGGTTGTTACTGGCTGTAGCTCACTTAGATACATATCCCTTGTCATGTGCCCCAGCATCTGGGCCCCAGCTGACAGAAAAATCCCCTGTGCATTTTCTCCAAGAGGCAGAGAGTGTTCAATAATTTCCTTGAAGAACAGGCTTTATTTTCTCAAGTTCTGGTTCAGCTGCTTTTTGATGTTGAGTCTGTCCCAGTTCTTTTTTTCTGCATCCTGGAAGCCCAAAAGGTGATTCCAGTCACATGAGAGTTAACTGAAAGAAATGAGGAATAAGGATGGCTAAGGAAAAGAGGATTATGATAGCTTTACTTGATATTTGAACGATTTCTCTCATTATATTGACTCGCAGAAGCTAGTATAAGTAAGGTAAAGTCCCCCTAGGTAAAAGCTAATTCAATGTCAGTACATCCATGTACTTTTTTCATCCACAAAAGTTCTTAGTCATGCAAAGAAGGCTGAGAGGAGGGAAGAATGGAGCTGAAGAAAGGACTTTTTAAGAAATAAAAGGCGGACAATGGCAAAGGGAGAGGTCACATTATATGTCATTCCAGGGTTTGCAACAAACTGATGAGGGGAAGGGAAAGGAAAAGGACAAGTGGAAAGTAAGGGAAAGCTGAGGTTTGAGAGGGATCCTGTGAGAGAATTGAAGTGCATGGATGGGAACAAATGGACATTGACCCGTGAAAGACAAGTCAAATGAGAAGTGAGGATGGTGGGAATTAGACTGGAAAAGTGCTAGGAAGAGGGTGCTGGAAAATGAGAGAAATGAGGAGGACCTAAGCAAGGAAACAGAATGGAATGGAATGGAATGGAATGGAATGGAATGGAATGGAATGGAATGGAATGGAATGGAATGGAATGGATGGCTTTTATTAAACCACCAAATCTAACTCATTACACTTGAGGAAAAAAATGTTAAATGCACTGTTCCTGAAGAAGTTTGGTGTGCCTATAGAGATAGACCCAAGCTATATGGAATTTAATATTGCATCTGGAAACAAAACACTTGGTGGATTTGGACTTATGCATGATATGCTGCACAGCATTCTCATGGATGCAGAGTTGAAGAAAGGTGTTTCTGCTCAAAGTGGTGAATCCTGCCTGTGCTGTGCAGAGCAGCAGCTCAGGAGGAGCTGTGGATGGGTGGCTCAGGATATTCAGGAGTGGTGGCCCCAGGACCATGGCACACCAGCCCTGCCTTGCTTCTCTCTCGAGCACTCGTGGGTCTTGTCTAACATGCCCAGGCTCTGGGCGCTGCAGTGGCAGGAGAGGGATGAGGGATGAGGGATGAGGGATGAGGGATGAGGGATGAGGGATGAGGGATGCTCTGTGCCTGCCTGTGTGCACCGTGCCCGCCGTGTACCTGGCAGGCACCCGTTGCCATCTAGTGGCTATTGAAGGACTCTCTGTGTCTTTTTCCAACCAAATTGCGACCCAGAAATTGCTTTTCTGGAGAAGATTCGCACGATTTGCCCCCAAAAGCTCCTGAGTGACTTGCTCAGAAGCACAGAGTCTGATGCTTGGAGTGGAGAGTGGGCCCCTTTCTGTAGTACCCAGAGTTTGGCCTTTGCAATTAGACTGGTTATTCACCTGCTTTCTAGGTGGGCATTTTACAGAAGGAGAAAGCTGGGAAAATCTCAAAAGCAGCTGAATGAGACCACAGCCCTGCTGGGCTGGCTCCCTTACTGGCACATGGGAGCTCAGCAGCACCAGGATCTTCATCTCACTTTTGATGATTCTGGACAGATTATTGGAATAGTCTGGAAGTTTTTTGTCAGTATATTTTAGTATTTTCACCCTTGCTAGATCCCAACTGACCAAGACAAAATTCTCTAGCTGTTGGGCCAGCACAGAGCAAATATGGGTCCAATGGGCATGTTGCACTGGCTCCAGACCATTCCTCTCCCCTGGTCCCTGAGAATTGAAGACATGGTGCAGATGGACAGTTTAAGACTGATACCCTTGAGTGAAAATGAAAGTAATTGGACTCCTTTTCCTTTTAGAGCTGCCAGTCACTTTCCATTTTTTTCCCTGAAGAAGAGGGATGATAAAAGCTGAGAAAATTTGAGAAAGGTGAGAAAAGAGGGAAGGAATGAGGTCTGTTAAGCATGCCCTTTATTCACTAGTGTCTTTGAACTATCCCATTATCTTAAGAGATCAAGTGGAAAAATCTTAAGAAAAGTATTAGGAGAACTTAATTGGAAAAGAAGAGTACCTCCCTTGCCCATCATACTACTTTCTTGAAAGGGAGGCCACCATGAAGGAGTGGAAGTATTTTCCTTCTTTGTCTCATAGAGTGCATCAATACAGAACATCCCCACATCCTTTTCTGTGGTAGCATCTACTTGTCTTTATGTTCACTTGTGATGGATTATTCAGTTTTGGATCATTGCCACTGTAGTGTATAATCATCACAGCAAATAACCAATTGTACTTTAAGTACTTATCACACACTGAGCCTATTGTTGTTTCCAGAAGAAAAAACTTCCCCAGTTCTGGAAATACAACAAAACTGTATGAACATCCATCGTGAGGTGATAGCCACAACTGGACAGTATTTTGTTCATGCAAGAAAAATGAAGCTCACAATATGTCTGTAGCAGCAGAGCTTTGAGCATGTGTTACATGGCACAGCTGCCTTTCTTCTTTCTCAGATGCACTTGAAGAGGATCCTTGTGTCTGCTAGCTCCAGGCTAAGCAAACCAATGTATTCCTGCAAAACATCACTGCAGGGCAAAAATCTGAAGCTGTTATATGAAAACCTCCCAACCATAGATGTTTTATAATGAAAAAAACTCCCAACTTTATTTTCTTTAATGCAGAACTCTGTCCTTTTATATGTTTATTTCAAAACAGAAGAAACCTTTGCTTTATGCTCTGCCTAAATTGAAGGCTTCATGCTGTTTTGTCTTTTCTTTTTTTTTCCCCCAATGGAGAAGAGGTAAGGAAAATATATGAGCCACTGAAAGCTGAGAACAAATAGAGATTTGATTTCTGAAAACAGAAAAGTAACAAAACTAGATCAAGCAAAATGCAGGTCTTAAGGGGGTGGATCTTAGTATAAAGAGATACGGTCATTCAGGGATAAAAGCCAAAACTGGAACAGAGAATTTCAGGTTAGAAAAAAATTCTTTAAATCTAATCAGCAACAAGGGTTGAGTGACATGGGGGTGATGTGTGTTTTGCCATCACTGGGTATCTGTGGGCTCTGGTCAGACATCACATACTTGGAACAACCTGGAGCAGCCATGAGAGTGGCTATCCTATTCCAGAGGCGTTGGTGCCAAACCTCCATAAAGAAATGGACCAAGTTCTCACGGCCTCCATCCCCTCTCTGGTGGTCCTGTTCCACCCAGCACTGTTGGCAGCTGCCTGTGGAAAGGGCACAACCTCCAGGGCCTCCCTGGGCTCAGTGGCTCTTCATGCTTATATCTGGTGGCTCCTCTTCCTCACTTTCATGCCAGTCTCTGTCTCCAGGCCCTTCTCTGATCCAGAAAATGAGGTGAGAGTGAATGATGGGCCACAGAGAGTTCTAAGTTCAAAATTAGTTGAAAGAAGTTTTATCATAAGCTTTTTTTTTTTTAAGTGTCCTTATATTGCCTATTTACTTAGCCTGAAAAATCCTGAATAAATAGAATTAAATAAGCACTATATTACTGAGCAATTCTTAGTTCTTGTTTATATAAAAAGAGCAGAGTGAACCTATCATTGTCTGAAAGGAAAGTCACATTCCAAATCTCTGCTTGCTTTGGGCACCAAAGCGGGAATGACTATTTAATTTTAATATTTTCAAGTTTATATACTGGAACTGATGCTGGAGTATAATGAATGTGATCACAGAGCATTTTTCTTTCATGTATTCCTCTTTATTCATTCATTTTAATGTATGTTGACTTATATAAATCATTGCACAGCATGTGTGACATGTTATAATGAAATCTAGAAAAGAAAAAGATATCATTGGAGGGCTGAGTTCTCCGGCTGACAGTAGGACTGATAGCTTGGATACTCCTCTGTTATTCATCCTCAGTCACATCCTCAGTACACATACAGAGGTACAGCCAGTGCCTGTGCTGTCTGGGCTGTGTGATCAGCAAAGGAGCTGTGTTTAAAAATACAGCTCAATTTTGGTCTGTTCATGTGGTTTGTAAGGGTCCAAATTATTCTGAAATATGTTATATAGATTTTTGTACTTTAGCTATATTCCCACCAGCTATTTAGGCTGGATAAGAGCTGCACTTTGTGTATGGCTTAGCTGGAGCCACATGTGAACATTGTCCTTCTACAAGGAAAAGCCCCAAATGGAGCTCACCAGGACTGCAGCAGGTACTTGATCTCCAAACTGAACTGACAGAAAGATTTATGTTTCCTCAGTGGAAAGCACAGTTATTTTCAGTGTATTTGGTGACATCAGGGACCAGGGCTCTGAGACAGCTTTCTTACATTTCAGGGGACCTGAGCTTGCTGATGAGAGATGTTGATGCTGAGGGCAGAGATGCACACCTTTCAATTTCCAGTATAATTTGTTGTCAACCCTAAACAAATATACAAACTAAAAAATATAAAACCTCATCCTTGGTGACACATAATCCATCCTTCCTTCAAGAAGCCTCTTTGTTTTGTCACTAGAAAGGATAAACCCCACAAATTACCTCACTGTTCACTTATATACCAATAATTGATAGAGAGGGACTACAAATGCATGGGAGAGGTAATGGTGCACCTGGATGATCAAGGGCAATCAAATCCATGGTACAATGGGAAGGTGATTTCACAGCCTCCCTCTGCCAAATGGACATTTTCTTTGTGCAGGCAGCAGTATTTGCCCAGTTTCCTCAACAGCTGGTTTAATAAAATGATCACATTAAAAACTAATCTGCAGTTTTGTTTTTGTAGAGGTAATTTCAAGCTCCCTGATGCAGCAGTCTGTGACTATACAACTCAACAATGGCATGGAGAAAGGCACTGGCCAAGGGGCAGAAAAGGGAAGGTGGAAAGTGCCTTGCAGTCACAGCCTGACCATGCAACCCCACCCCTTTGACAGTCAGTGCCAAAAATCAATTGCTGCCCTACTAAGTTACAGCCATTTCAAATCATATTTTTCTTCCCCGGTTGTTTGGCAAGAGTGTTATGTTCCTAGTTTTAAATACAGCTATCCAGGGACTCCCAGCAAGACATTTATTTTCATTATGTTTTTCTTTTGGACTTTATTCATAAAGCCAGCAAGGATAACTAAAAAGCTGAGATTTGAAAGAGGAAGGGGGTTTAAATGACAAATACCCTTTCAAGGAATTTTGGTGAAACATCTTGAAACAGTGACTAGAATGGAGATAGAATTTCCTTGGTGTTTAAACTTTCATGTTTTAGTAGAAAAAACCCCACCCTGTTTGAAACAGGCCCCAGATTTTTGAGGAGGTGATGGAAGAAATGGAGTGTGACAGACATAGCTGGGACAAGGAATATACTGAAAGAAGTGAGCACAGTATCTTAAAGAAGTTGCCAAGACCTGCAGAAGGCTGACATGGGCAATTTCCTCCAAACTGAAGCTACAAGCAAATGAAATAGATGGAAGGCTGTTGAAATTGAAGGTATGAGTGTTCTGAACTCTATACAAGACGAATGAGTAGGCAATTATGAGGATACAGAGCTATCAAGAATTTGGAGTAGGCGTATGCTGTATGAATGTGCACTCACCTTTGTCAAGACGGTCCCATTAAACCTTAAAATTGAAAATTTTAATGGGAAGAGAATAAAAGTATACCAGTTACTTTCATTCCTTACAATATAAACAGGTACAGCTTCAAGGAAATCACATGCTGCTTTGGAAGGATCTGTAAAGGCACTCAGTGCATCCCAGATTCAGGGCAGCAACTCTCTCTCTTCAGACCAGCGACACTCAGCGTTGCAGAGGTGCCACTACCTCTTCCAAAAGGAAGGGAGAACCAAAAGTCTGTGGTGGCAAATGATCTTTTCCTAATGCAGAACCTGATGCAGGTGTCAGACTTAGGCCACTTTTAGGTGTAAACACCCAAGCTGGTGTTGGACCTGCATCACAGTGGACACCTGCTGATTGTCAGTAGGACCAGGAGCACCTGCAGCTCTTGGTTGCCAAATGTTATGTGACAAATTTTTACTGAGATGCTGGAGAGACTAAAGCAGCTCAGGACATTACACAGCCTCTGAGGGATTGGGGTCAGAGATTGTTCTGTCTTGGAATGCTGGTTGAGAGAGAAGAAACAGTAGATGTGTATTTGGGATGGATGTCACAGATTAACCCCCACCTGCCTGAGGAGAGAAGTAAATGTGTTACTAGAGAAGCTGTTGGAATAGAAAACTTGAGGTACTCAGAGATCTGCCAACATCAGCAAAAACCTTGCCCCAGCTGCTGAGTGCACCTACTGACTTTGGATCAGGCTCTAGAGGGAAATTTCACCAGTTAAAGACTTACAAGTTTACCAGACCCCACCTGAAAACTGCAAACTTGTAACTGGTGAGCCTCTAGCTGGTTTTAAAACCCACCACAAAGAAAAACAACTGAAAAAAATCCATTTGGGTGATTTAAAATCTATATAGTACTTAACCTCATAGTATCTCAAGTTGAAGACAGTTAAGAAGTGTCAATAGCCTTTAAGTAGAATGCATTAGAAATCTGAAGAGATCCTGAGAACTAGCCAACAGCCAGCTGGTAACACAGGCAGCTGAGGCATGGCAAGCAGGACTCAAGGTCCTGCTCTGTAAAACTCTCAGAGGAGTTGAACTCAGTCTTCCACCAGCACATCTCTGCACACTCAGTATTTTAATATTCAGAGAAATGAAGTTGTTCCAAGAGAAGGAACTGGAAGAACAAACAGCCACTAAAACATAAAAACCAGCCAAGTGGTTTAGAAATTTACTGGGATTGAAGCCTAGCCATGTTATTGCAACAAATGGCCCTGAGAAAATCTCACCACAAAACACTTCCAGGACATTCTGTTTCATCACAGTGTGGGAGAGCGTTTTTCTCCTGACCTCTCAAAATCTGCATGGGCTAGGAAGGTATCATTGCTTTATACATATGTCAAGATTCAAGCCGGAATACAAACCTAACTTCTGAAGAAGATGGGTGTGTATGACTGAGGCAAAAGATAGCCTTCCTCACTTCCTCCCTCTCCCACTCTGCAACTGTCTTTGATGGGCTGTATTTGTCCTAAGATGAAAACCAGGTGAGAATTGCAGGAGGAACTGGCACATAAGGAGATAAAATCCTAAAGTAGCTCCAGAGATGCCTGTTGTATTGTAATTGTGCATTCTGCAAAGCCAAAGACTGTAAACAGCTCTTCTATCTTTTCCTGCTTATACATAAACTCTTTAGACCTGCTTGTCTAGCATTGGCAATATTTAGATATTGTATCAGCAATAAATCCAATCATAACCATCCATATAACCAGGGTCAGATTTCTTGTGCCTGAGTCTTCTCTGTACTACCCTGCCTTAATATGACTCCTGTTGCACTCAAAGAAAACTGATTCTTCTTCCCCTCCCTGTCTTGTGCCCAGAAGGGCTCTAGGAGACAGAAGGTACAAAAGAATTGGAAGCTGTTGGAACATTCATAGAATCATGAAGGCTGGAAAAGATCTCCAATATAATTAAGTCTAACCCATGATCAAACACTGCCATGTGAACTCAACCATAGCACAGTGCCATGTCCAGTCATTCCTGGAGCAGTTCCAGGGATGGTGACTCCATCACCTTCCTGGGCAGCCTGCTCCAATACTTAACCAACCCTTTTGGTGAAGAAACTCTTCCTTCTGTCCAGTCTGAACCTCTCAAGTTTTGTTTACAGCAGCCCAGTACTGTCCCTGTGAAGTGCAATAGTAATTTAACGACATTTTGAAATACTAAGCAAAGAAACGAAAAAAAATTCCCAATATGGATTGACAGTGATGTGGCTTTGCATAGATGTCTATTTTGTTGACAAGAAAGAAGCTGGCAGCAATTAAATATGCATAAGCTAAAGCCTGTGGAATTGGCACAAAGTGCCACTTTAAGTAGCTGTCCTGCAGAAATGTAATTCCTTTAATACTTTCATATTACAGAATAATGTAATCAATTATCAAAGATACCTCTCACAGACAAGATATTCCCAAATGTTATTCCTAAATATTATCCATCATTAGTGGGAAGGACAGTAGGCCTCCTCCTAGGAGCTTAGCTTTGAGAGGCTGACACTGATACTCAGAGCCCTGTTTATCTACTGAGATATCAGGTAAGAGTCAGTCAAAATGATCTGACACAAGTCAGAGCTTGGCCAATCATAATCCATCAAAAGAGCTCTGCCTGTGAAACAGGCAAATATGAGCTGCCCCAGGGCAGGACAGGTACTACCAGCAGAGAGAATAAATGAGAATAATGTACAGTGCAGTGGTAAGGCTTCCTTAGGAACCTCCTGAGCAACCTCACTACTGAATTCAGGTGTAAGGGAACAAATGGAGCAGGTGCAGGGAAGGAATCCAAATCCCACCTACAGTCTGGAAAGCACCCATGGAAAAACAAGCAGCTCAGCTTGTTTAGCCTTACTGAACAAAGGCTGAGACAAAATATACAACTTTGGCCTATGCATACTGCAGGGGTAAAGGGAAAAAAATGGAAAAAAGGAAAGATTCAACTTTTCCTACAACTCTGCATAAACATCAGTAACATACAGGAATATATCAATCAGTATGCTAGCAAGGTATTGATTAATAGGGCAGCAGAGTTAAGGTAGAAAGTAAAACGGATTAATTTTCAGAGCTAAGGTATTTTCTTCTTTCAGACTAATTTGCTTAGAAAAGTATTATGTGAGCACTTTTATAGTGTATTAAGGCAGGCAAACAGTTACACTTGCCCTACTGTTTACATATCTTAAATATAAACATTTTTTAAAGACACTAACCAGGTAAAGCTTATAGACATGACTCCAACCAGACACATTTGTAAAGACAAGTTCCACAGTAAAACAATTAAAGGAAAATAAAATATGGCAACTCAGATTTTTGGCAAACATTTTATATTTTTTATATAAAAATCTCAGTAAGAAACCTAGCAGAATATCTGACCGAAACATCTGCCTTACAACAAGTTCAAAAAAAACCTCACAAAAAAAAGAGAAATAAAAGAAAAAAAGTAAAAGTTCCAACCCCCAAATTTTTTTTTTAATTATAAACCAGAATATCAACAAAACACTTAAAATAATCTCAGATTGTTTGGCAATTCATCACATCATAACAAGAGACACATTTGATCATAAGAAAAGTTTAACTTTATATACAACTTCACTTGAACATTTGCTCTTACCAGAGTTAATATACATTAAAAAAAGATTCTGGCAATAATACCAGCTTCTATTTTTAATACCTGTGTATAAAATGTAACATAAAATGCTGAAGCTCTATAGTTAGAAGTGACATTTGATTTCGATGGGTCCCTCTTTGTTGAAAAAGATAAATACTGAAAGAACAAGTGTTTAGTTGCAAAATAAAACTGTTTCATTTTAGGGTGGTATTAGTTGACTGTGAATAAATCTAACCTAATACTATATATTTCTTGAAGTTGGTAGTAAATTTACAAGTGAAAATATAATCTAGTAAGATTACATTTTAAATGTCATACTTCGTCACAAATGTGAACAGAAAGGAGCCAAGTCCCTTTCACTATGCTATACTACTTCAATGCATGCGAGAAAAAATATTTTACCAACTGTCTGAGCGTATTTTAGAGAACTTCAGATTTTTGACAGCCCTGGGGGAGCAGAGGGGAAGTTTCCTACTGGCATCTGCATAGAATGTAAAATATATAATTAAAAAACCCTAAGGTATATACTAAAGTTTACAGACCAATGCTTTCCATATAATAAATAAAATGTCCATAATTGATTAAGTTCATACACAGAGTAAAATACAACCTATTTTTACAAGTTTATGTACAAAATGTATTAGTCGGCACACGGGTGCCTCATGGGTTGGAAGCATCTGCATTAGCATGTCACACTGGGAAACTCCAACTTTCCAAGTCAGTGATAAAATATATAACTACTTTGTTTTTCATTCAGATACAAAGTAAACTTATTTTTCATCTGAAATAAATGTACATAATATTCTGTATAAACAATAGTTTATAAAGCTGTTTAAAATGTAACTTAAAAGTACTGCATTGTTTAACTTAGAGCTCTGAAACAAGCACGTGCAAATCCCTTTGCTTTAAAAAAAATAGAAGCACAGATGTTTGTTTTCCTTTTGACTTTTCCAAGAACAGTACTGGCTGGTAATTATCGTTTTGCTTTCTTCAATGGCATCTCCTCTGTTTTCTGCTGGCCTTTTCTCCGTACCACTGTTGGGCTGTCCTCCCTTTTACGCTTGGCAGACTGCACCTTCAACCTGAAAAGCATTTTAATAATTACTTTCACAATGGTAGAGCTTGGAGAAAAAAGAGTGGTCAGGCACAATTCTGTTCAGAGGGCTGAACTAAATTGTCCATCTCTGATGAGCTGTCCATCTCTGATATATAATATAAAAACTTACTACTAAAGCACACTTCTTTATAGGATATGGGGTACTAATTCTGTATGTTGGAGAGTGCTCCCTGTGTAGAATTTGGGGCTAGAATTCTCCTTCTTCCTTCTCTTTCTCTGGAAAGATTTGTGGATTTATAACAGAAAATAATGCCCTTCATTACCCTGTCCCCCATCTCATATAGACAGAAGAGCAGCAATAGTGTCTCAAGCCCTGCATACACAAGAGGGAGTACAGGACAGACATCAAGTACCCTTAGCCTGTGCATTCACACACCCATCTGTGTGCTCACCATATTTCAGCTGCCACCAACTGTAAACAGGCTCAAACTCTAGGCCATTCATAACCACACAAAATAATGGAGCTGAGGTGAAGCGTGACAGCCATCAGTGCACAGTGCACATGTTCTCCAGGTTCAGCCTGAAGAAACTGACACATTTTAGAAATGATGACATGTTTGGCATACAACACATTTTACAGGTAAACTACAAGATGCAGATCAACTGTGCATCACATTTGTTACTTATTCTCTTGGGATTCTGCACTGTGATCTCAGCTTTACAAATTAAGAAGTATACCAGGAAAGGAGGGAAAGGGAAATAGATTCAAAACTTGTTCCAAGGGCACTCAGAGTTCCTCCTCTTTTCATCAGCTGATCTTAGAATCATGTCATCATATTTAGCTTTAACCTGAACTACGGATGCTCTTACCCCCCAACCAGGAAAGAATTACAGTTGAAGTTAAAATACTACATAAACAGCATTTTCAGATGCTCCCAAGAGGTTTCCAAGAATATAAAGAAAAAAATCTAGTCTTCCAAATGTCAAATAAAGGAAGAAAAAGAAAAAAATGTAAACATATGAAAATCCTTTGAAAGCTTTTATATATCACACAAGAACAGAACAAAACTAGTCTGCTGTTCAGATTTTCAAGTGGTATGTTACATATAAGGAAAGGATCACTGCAGTTGCTTCCAAAACAAAGACTCAAAGTAGATTCAACTTTAATACTTACTGTGTCAATGGAGGAGATTTATTAATTTTTGTATCACTTGGAGATCTTTTTTTAGCTGCTAGCTTTTGTCGTTTTCTAGGAGAAACTGAACTTGGACTGCTGCCTTTAGAAGCTGCACGTGTGGTTGGCTTGCTGGACTGTTTTCTGTAATATAAAATAATGATGAATTTATATATAACAAAATACTTTTACCAAGTCAATTTCTTGCATTCTAAGTGCAGATAATTAAGACTACACAGTATTTGCAACAAATAAATCAAAGTTGCCAAAAGAAACAGTGAAAAAACGTATCTACCTGCTTCAAGACCTGCTATGATGCCAAGCTATGTATTTTTGTATCAAATGTAGAATCAAAAGGCTGCTTTACTAAAAAAAAAAAAAACCCAATAAACCAATCCATTCCAAATCTTGCAATAGTTTTTGTACATAAGTATCTATGTTTAAAAAAGTGTCTTGTAGTCTGGATTCACTCATATAAGCTTTGGTATCCACAAGTTCAGAAACATGAAAGACTGGCTACTGGTGATTAATTTCACAGTTTAGAAAACAGGTGACTTAAGTCAGAGAAATCCAGCAATGCTGAATATGAGGAAGCATCCTCTTCCACAGAATTATTCCCAAATGCTACTTATAAAATGCAGACTGTATGCTGTACCTTAAAGGTGGAGATGATTTATTGTAATCAGAGCTAGAAAGGGAGCACTGGAAATCTGAGACACAACCGCAAATCTATAAAAAAGTAGATGTTTCCACAAGCAAGCAGAATAAACCCACAAATACCTAAACCTTTACTACAATTTTAGAGTTAACAATTATGTGAGACTAAAGGAAATCCCTTTGCCTTTACCAAAGCAAAACTGCTGTTTACTAAGTGGCTGTGGTAAACCTTCACAGTTTTTATGTAAATGAAGAATCATGTAATCACTTTCAGATTCAGTTCTGAAATTACCAGTTCAAGAGTACTGTGGCAACTGTGCTTCAAATACTGCCCAAAGGGTAACATATAATATATACAATATAATATGTAATATCCTTAAGAGGCAGACCAGTGCTAAGGCAGATGAAGAATGACTTCCTGAAAGCAGAACTCTTGCTAGCCACACTTGTCTTTTGCAGCAAGATTGCTCTCCAAGCTTGCAGATCACCATACTAGAAATTAAATCCTCCAGTACTGCAGATTAATGTAATTAACTTGGACAGCACTTAAAGAAACAGACAGGGATAATTATATTTTCATCTTGTTCCAACATCAAATACCAAATGGTCAATTGTACAGTCAACTCCAATGTCCCATTTTACCCATCACATCCAAGTGTCCTTAGACTCAAATTCTGAGGCATTACTAGGATGAAGAGTGCCAACAGGATCAATTCTTACCTTGTTACATATTCAAGTATGCCTTTTGAGACCCTAACAGTTTCCCTTAACCTCACCTTTTGTCTCTTCATTCCTAGAAGAGTGGTACTAGAACAAAAATTATTTGGGAAGCTCTTATCAATTTAAAACAAACAAACAGAAAAAGGCAGAAAGAGGAAGTAACAACCTCTTCTCTGCAACAAACCCCACAACTGAAAACAACGTAGAAAAAAGCTTGTTATTGGAATCTCTACAGTTACCTTTGAGCCTCTAATCTTGTGGCTGATCTAGTTGTGGCCCCAGAATGTGCATCATCATCTTCCTCACCATCCTCTTCCTCACCTTCCTCTTGCTCTTTTAGTTCATCTTCAGAAGACGTTAATTTCCGACGTTTCTTCTCTGGCTCCAGTGTTTCTGTCCATTTAAAATTTTACACATATGCTATAATTTTCCAAAAGGCCTCCAAAAGGACACGAACACATAATTTAGAAAAGGTATTCTAGTCACAAGTCCATTTTTCAGTAAGTAATTTTCCATTTCCTTCATACTTCAACATTTTTAATTCACACTTGTTTGACTTAATCTTGCTAAACACATTCACCACAGTTTACTTACACAGCTCATAGCCAGAATTCATAGAAAATTCATGAGGCTTTATAAAAGCATCTGGGATGTAGCAATTCTGACATGAGATTACAGCAATTTACACATATTTACATAATATTTACACTAGCTGAAACTCAATGGTTTTTCCTCAAGAAAGGAAAATTGAATAAAGCTTATCTTGTTGCTATTAGTAAACAGAAAGGCACAGCAGTATTTTCTTATTCTGTTAGGAGTAGCACAGTTTCTCATGCTTTTACCCGTTTCGTCTGACTGCACCAGAGACCGCCTGGGCTTTCTTCCCCTTTTACGCACAACTATTTCTGCTTTTTCAGCTTCATCTTCCTAAAAAAATCAAAATGGAACCATGTAAGTCAAGAACTATTTACTTTACATAGAAGACAGACATTTTTCATTACACACTGCTTGTAAATTTACAAATCGCACTTACATTTGTTGTTTCTTTCTTATTAGATATGTCTGTACCTAAAAAGAAAGGAAAGAACAAAAACTTGATCCTGAACTTCAAATCTTTCACCAATCAATCTAAAAAGGAGTTCTTTTATACTCTCTCAATTTTGCATAAATATCACAGTAGCTCAAAAAACATTTCAAGTCTATTTCTAATTTAGAATATAGCTCTATTATATACAGAGACTGGGACAATGATAAAATTTTTTTTTAAGTACTAAGGCCTTATATGACCAACAGATTTATTGCTTTGTTGCATATGCTGTTTTGTTTTAATGGAAAAGCAGAGGTTACTTACCCCCTTTAACTACTGTCAACCAATTACAGAATCACAGAAAAATTTGGCTTAGAAGGGCTTCTGGAGGTCACCTAGTCCAATCTCCTGTTCAAAGCATGGCTAAATTAATTAACATACTGCACAAGATCTTGTTCAGTCCAATTATGAAAGTCTCCAAGAACATAGTCCCTTCCAGGTGATCTGTTCTAGTGCTTAACTGTGCTCATGCTAAAGAACCAAGATGACTGAGATGAAGCTCAGAAAGACACTATTTAAAACCTTCTAGTATGCGAATTATGTGACTTCCTCTGCTGAAATACTTCTTACTTTCAACTGAGTGATTTTTCCAGGCTAGCCTATATATGTTAAAACAGATTTTTAACTCTACATCCCATGTCTCAACTTGGCTTCTTTCCATGGTTACAACTTCTACCCTAACTCTGTGATTACAGATTATTTGACAAAGCTTTTGAACTCTGTCAAAGAGAATTATCTCTTAACACTGTCAGGATAAAAATCCTTAGCAATAGAAAAGAGAAGCAACCTAAATAAAAGCAAGTTTTTATAAACTTTTTCCCCTGTTATAAAATTGCTATCTAATTTCTGAAAGCTAAATAAAAGAAGACACAAACTCTAAAATCCTCACCAATTAGACTAAGAGAACAAACAAAAGATTGTCATTGCAAAAGATCTATAATAGATCTCATAGAGCAGAAGCATATTCTAAAACCCACACACAAGCTTTCTGGCACTCCTTTGTAAGGTTATGGGGAAAAACTTTTACACAAAAGCAAATGAAGTAAAATAAAAATATTTTTAAGTATTCAAAAAATAAGTGAAATAAAACATAGGACTGTCCACTGTATTAAGCTTTTCACACAACATAAGCACATACATAATATAACCAGCATGTATTAGCTCTATTGTGTTCAAAAGATATACTTTGTAATTCTGGTACATTTGGCAAATTTGTAGCAAAGGGGTTTTTGACTGAAGAATAATCTCATCTAGATCCATGACATGCCTTTAACAGATAACCCTCTGTAAGGTATGAAAATGTAATACTTTTGCCTAAAGGTAAGTATAAAAATAGTAAGACATAGTATTTAAAAACAGTACTAATTTTAGAGCAGCAGCTGTTGATTAGTGCTAAGTTAGTTTCAAGTTCAGTGTCAGTGTTATGGGAGGATAACACCTTCAGAAAACACATCTCTTAACTGCATGTGCTGTAGTGACCAAGAATAAAACTGCATCCCACTCCACACGTAGGTCTGTTCCTTTTGCAAATCCTTATGCAGAACACCCAGAAACTACTGGAGTAAGTGAACTGCACAGAGATTCAACTTGGTCTCCTTTTCATTGTCAGGAGTTCTCAATCCCTTTATGCCCAGGAATACTAATACAGGATGGAAAATTTAACAGTACATTCCACTTTATACACTCCTCTTAACATTGCTGTGACATCAACAGCTTTTTGCCTGGAAAACAGAAATGTTACATAACACACTCAAAAGTACACAGTCAGGTGTCTGTCCTGAATAAAAAGCAAGGCAGAATGCACTTTTATTTCATTCTCACATTCTTGTCTGTTCTCTTTGCAGTTCACAGATGTCAAGTACCACAGAAGCTAACCATCCAGAGACAATTCCGAAGCATATGGATTAAAGCTGACATTTTAACAAATGTTGAGAAAATAGGAAACAGTCCATATGTGCAGTGCAGCCAGATTAGTATATCTGTAGAAGCCTAAGCTTTTGGAAACTCCAGATGATTTGTTTTAAATATTTGGTTTCTCAGATTTTTTGCCTGTCCGTTTGTTACATTTGTTACAAACCATTTTTAACCTATTTTTCAGTTCATCCGCTTCCTACAATGGGTTTTTAAAGTTTTTTTTATGAATGGCCATAATTAAAAAGATGCATTCAAACCACCAGTGCAGTTCACACTCTATACACAAGAAAAATTAGGAAAGAGAAATAGAAAGGTATTTCAGTATTTCATTTAATTCTATTTTAGTTTGAAGCACTTAAAGTACATTTTTGAGTCAAGCTAATCAACCATGTTCCAAAGATCTGACAGCAGTTGTGAAAAAGGAAAAAATATCCCCTCAAGAAACCCCAAAGATCTTTAGATACATTGTTTTAGATAAAACAATTAACTGACCAAAATTTGAAACATAATGTAGAGAGATTGACAGACACTGTATGAAAGAAAACATGCAGAAATGGAAAAGAGTCAAAAAGAACAAGTCTCATGGGGTACCTACCTTCCTCTGAAGCTCTGCCATGGACTTAGCTCACTCAATTATTTGGTATATTCTGCAATGCATTATTCAGCACTGAGCAGTGCTGCTGCATCTTTGAACTAAACTGCTCTTTTTTGAAAAGAAAAGTTTGGTAGCAATTAGGAACAAATCTTCATCTCTTTCTTCAGATGTTTTCATCATGAATAACACTGACTGCCAGAAATGATGTCAGGATGAAGAAGGACCCATGTGATTTTTGTGAAAACCCTCTTCCATCTTTCATTTTATATGTTGAGGCAGGTATCATTTGCTTACCTGTTTGAGGTGTTTTCCCTCTACTTGAAAAGGTAGGAGACTGCAGCTGAAATTAAAAAAAATGAGTTTTTTAATGTAAAGAAAATCAGAAAGTTTCAGCATTGTGTTATATAAACACAGAAACTTGCTCACATTCATTATATAATGAATCTGTAAATTTAGAAAACATGAACACTGATGAGCACAAAAAGTTTGTACTGAGTTTAAGAACAGGATACCTTTTTCCATCTTCATAAATAACTGAAACAAGTCAAATCAGCCCATGAGCAAATCACAGCTCTTTCAGTAAACTGACACAAAAGTCATTGCAGTAAAAGACACAAAAGATAAAAGCAGTTTCAGTCAAACACATTTCTGAGTATTTAATTATCCACAAAGAAGTTTAGCACAGTCACTTTATATAATCCCACATACAGATTTACCAAACTACAAGTCACCAGAAGTTGTTTATTTACTCAGAATGCAGAAAAAGCTATATACAATTGCACAATGTCCTCTGATGACTATCCAAAGACTTCAGTTCTTTCACCACTGAATGACAACACCAGGATGCCTACGGTTCCTCTAAAGGAGCAACATGTTTCCAAAAGCAGCCCTGGGGAATCTGTCATGCAAAGGCATCTCACCTTAGAGAGCCCTCTGTCTCAGATGGAGGGCAGGTATCACTCCTCCCTGAGCCAGCCTGAGCTGACACCAAGCACTCACTCTTCACTACAAGACCTTTAAACACTTGAACCAGAACAAGATTATTCTGTTCCAGTATTGAGGAGGCTAAGGTACATCTGTTTCTGAGGGGGTTTTAAAATTAATTTTAATCCATAACTGGACAAAAAAACCACCCCAAAAACCAACTAAACAAAAACTAACCCACAACACCAAAACAGAAAAACCAAATACCAAAACCCATACCAGTTCAAATTACAGTTCATTAAATTAATATCGAAAAAAAATCAATTAGGAAAGACTAGGAATTCTGAAACAGAATTCCAGTGAACCTGTAAGAAGGGACAGGACTCAAAGGGCTGCCTGAAATATGAGGACAGAACAAGCAGAGACAATAATTCCTTTTATCCATAAACTAGGTAAAGTCCCAAGATTTCCAACAGCCATGCCAGCTGGTGCATCACCAGGCAAGCAGGAAGAAAACCTGTGTTTCAACACAACTTCATTTTTAAAATCTCCCCTTTTCTATGCAATAGTGTCGATTCTGAAATAGAGGAATTCCCTAGAGAGAAGCCTTTAACCAGAATAAATCCAGTTGGTTGTACTCCACAAACATGCCTGACCCATCATTGCTCTGTGCTGTAATCCAACTGGATTGCAGAAACAATACCAACAGACCACCTTCTTAGCTGTGAATATCCTTCACAGGGGTTAGGAAATAAAGCTACCACTGAGCTTTAAAAGACACATATGTTTCATGAGCTCCTAGGTTACTCACCAGTATGCCTCTATCTCTTGCATGAACTGTAACGTTGCAATATATATGTAATACAACTGCTTTACATAATATTTTATTTTACAGCTATGAAAAGATACTATGTGCTATTATTATGATATATTCATTAGAAGGGGAAAAAAATAGTTTTTGAAATGAAGTCACTCCTGCTCTTCAGGCCAAAATTTCTCTCAGCACAAACTAAAAGACATACATGCACACCACCAAAAATTCAGCCTGGTATTCACACAGGTATATATTGCTAGCTAGCATAACACTTAGATTTGTATTAAGTGAAGTAAGTGTGAAGCTGATAGGCAATTATGTTCTGACTTAACACTGTATTTTGCTTAAAAAGTTGAGCTACATTAAGAGATACTATTAATAATGTTTCTTTGCTTAGAGTGAACTCAATTATCAAGTTTTCCACAAGATGCTTCTGAAATGCTGTTAACTGTTAAACAGATAAATGGCTCTTGAAATACTGTGTTTAAATGCACCCAAACAAAATAAAGGCACTTACATTCCCAGTGCTCATATCAGCTTTTGACTCCCCACCTGAGGGAAGAAATATGAGTTCAGAACTTGAATGTCACTATTATCCTTGTTTTTCCACACAGGTATTATGAACTACTTACCACCAGGCTGTACTGCTTCAAGAGGGTATTTACGAGGCCGTCCCCTTTTGCGTTTCACTACCACAGGCTGATTGTCCTATTAAAAATGAGGGACAAAAATACTTTACTTACTGTAACTGACATTTGACATTTCAGCAATACAATGACTGCTAACTGAATTCATAATGTGACAGTGGCAGAAGTAGCACTTTTCAGTTAAAAAATAGATGAGGAAAGTTTAATAGCAAGAGACACTGCCTGTTATGAAATCAACTAATATAGGTGAAATGAAACAAGCCAACTCCAATTACACAAAATTCTTGGTGGTTTGATTCGGGCACAAAGCATGTCTGAGAATGCAGTGCCTTCTGCTCCCTTAGCCCCCAAATCTCTATCACTTAGTCTCACAAATGCTGCTGGCTTACCCCATACAAGAACTCCAAACTTTACATCCCATGAGGTCCTTCTCCTAGTGCCATATAGCACAGGCTACATCCTGTAGCCTGAGCAAGTGCTTCAAATAGTGAATATCCTAATTATCCCAATACACAGATTGCTGATATTCTTTATATAAACAGGACCTTTAGCAAATAAAGGCCTCGTCCCTTGAAGTTTTAAGCTTTGTAAGAGAACTTTTAAGTAACAAATATGGTCAGATGCTCAGATTGCAAAATCCCTAATAACAGACTTTCTCTTATACACAAGGAAATATTAAATGCCCCATCCAGCATTTACTGAAGTTTAGCACTATCTCCCCCAGAATGGTTCTTAAAGACTCAAGTCTTGAGTGAACAAATATAAAAATGTATTCTTTAAATTTTCTTCTACTTCCAAATTTGAGGCAAAAAACCCCAAATGATGAAATCCAACACCTTTCTGAGATGAGTGTCTATTTCTAGAGGCCAGCATCGATTTTAATCTTGCGAGTTCCAACATTTGTTTACAACCCATACTGTAGAATATCACAAGTACATGCTAGGAGATAATATAAAGACTTTAAAAAATGTTGAAAGATAGTATTTTTTAAAAACAAGTTGTATTTGTTAATGACTAAATTGCTCACATCAATTACCAAATTTACAGAAAACATGATTTCTATGCAACATAACTCTATATAATTGCTTTCTAGATGTTTTGTAAGCACTATTAAGCCTAGGAAGGGAGTTAGTCCTACTTTGATAACGAGATATTGATGTCTTATTGTCTGTGAGTTTATACTTTGTGACAGAGCTACATAAGTCCTTGGTCCTTTACAGTACCAAACAAATCTTCACAACTGTTTCTTAGGAGGTAAAGACAATTTTAATATTGCTGTCAACAAAATACAAATAGTTATGTACTGCAAAGACAGTACTGTGAACCTGCACTATCTCAGTGAGTTAACATGAATAAGACCACTCACCTCTGGAGAATTTTCATTTGATTCTAAACTGTGGTTTTTCTTTTCAGACATTTCCTGTTCAATGTCAAATTCATCTGCATACATACAAAAGAAAAAAAGAGAAAAAAAAGAAATTGTATACCTTTGTTTTATTTGGCAAAAGAAATAGTAAAAGCCACAACCTCCACATTGAAAATGTTACTCATTCTTTAGCCCAAAATTCCCTAAAATACCAATCAGAAATCAACGCTGTTTGCCTTGTAGCAACAGAGTATTGGCCTTCCAAAATGCTTCCCCCAAACACCAAATGAGTTAGGGAGGTCTTCTATTTTAAGGTAAAAACACAGTATGTCACAATTATGAGCTTATAACATGGTAGGACAAATACAAGCTCCTATTCTCTCTTCTCACATGTTCCATGAAACAGGAAGCTGAGGATACAAGCACACTGCAGAATAGATTCAGACTTGTCAATATGCTTGCATGAGAAACAAAACCATTAATAGGTTGAAGTAACATCAGGGAACATTCTCAGACTGTTCCCACAAAGACAGACTGAAGTAACATCAAAGCCACATTAATAATGTGGACACACCATCTTTTATTATTTATTTCAGTGAAATTAAGTCAATTACAATAGTGAAACTTGCACTCTTTTCTGGTTGGTTACTCTACAGAAACAAACAAAACTGATTTGATGGTTATGTCATGGATTTCTACATAGGACAGCTCTTGCTTGTGGTCGCAGTTAGGCGATGTTCTTAGCACATAATGCTGATCATTCTATTTTCCCTACCTTCCTGTTTATTTCCCATTAGCTTTCTTACCCAAGATACATCCTGAAGCAATAATGGAGCAAATGGGTGTTATCAGCAAAAACATCAAAGCTTTTCTCAACATTAAAGAAACTAAGATTAATGCATTATTTGATAGCAGTAATACAGCAGAAATCAACTAGAGAATACACATAAGTATATTTGCTGGGATCAAGTTCCAAATTTCTCTCAAATCATTCAAATGAAAAGAAATGAGCATTCAGTATGGGTTGATAAAATCTGCCATTTTAATTACCTTTTTCTTCCACAGTACTTCTGGGAGGTGTTTGTGTTACATCAATTTCTTTGGACACTTCTGCTGCATCACCTGAAATAACTTCCTACATTATTTTGAGACAAGAGAAGAAAGATGCTTTAGTACACATTAAAAATAATTTCCAGTTATACTAAAAAAACACCCCACCCTGACACATGAGTAGTTATTTTACTCATCAAGATTTTGTACTGTCTCTTAAAAACTTTGATGCTGAGAAGCTTCATCACAAATCAGTGGGTGAGATAGTCCCAAATACATTGCATGTATTCCTAAAAAATACATCTGTTTTTTCCTAATTCCTATTTTGATTTAGCAGGAATCACTACAAAGTCAGAACTCAGGTAAAGCACAATATACCCTCTTGAAGATCTCAGATCAGCATGTCCTAGTAGACACTGAACTGACTGGAAAGCTGGCATCCAACAATGCTCCATGAGATCCCAAGCTCCTAATTATTGTGCAACTCAGTCCTCTCACTCTTCCACACCTCAAAGAGATTCAACACAGACTCCTGCCTCTTTTTTTGTGTCCCCCACTGAAAAGTATCATCTGATAGTCAGTTCCTTTGTATTCAAGAAAAGGCAAAAGTAGCTTAATTATGGAAACACCTCCTGAATAAACTGCTGAAGAAATAATGACTAAGATTTGAATCTTATTTACAATTGCAGAAATAAGAATAGGAGCTCTTGAAAATACCTTGACGTTACCAGATTTCATTTTGGAACACTGACTTTGTTCATCATCTTTCAGCACATCCTGAGCAATCAGCTGGCTGCCTGCAAAAGCAAGTGACAATTGAAGTGTGAAAGAAGTGTCTTTTACATTTGTCATATTTTCATGTCACTTTTATATCACCCCACTGAGATTCAAAAGTCTGAAAAGCAGTCTCTTACTTTCAAAAACAGGAACAGAAAGTTATTCTAACCACTCTCTGAAAACAGAAGACAACACAATAACAAAAGAGAAGTACGTGTTTCTTGTACATTACACATGTGGTTTGTTTTGTTTACTTGTTTGTTTTTAACCATACCTACCAAATTTCAATTTTGAGCTTAACACATCAAGAAATAGAACACCCCCTCAACTTCAACTTACCCTGAGACAGGGAAAGCAGTTAATGCTATGTGGGACACTAATGAACATAGGACTTTTCATCACTCTCAATCAAATCAAAATTCTTAGCAGAGGAATAAAAGCTCTTATAAAAATGCTATTAATGATACTAACTTTTTTCCTAAATTGTTCTGATGCTGAAAAGACAAAAGAAATTGAATCCAAAGCTTGAACAGATATACTGCACTGTCAGTCTTGTAATTACTGCATCAACAAAATGCCCAACTTATTTAGAGGTTTACTGCATCTGAATTTAATTTAGAAATGTTTATGCCATTCAATGGACTAAATTCCTTCTCGGTTTTTGCTTCCAGACAAGTAAAAGGCTACACTAAAATTTATTTCTCTCCAACCTAAGAAAAGGAAGCATCCATCTCCACAAAGTCTATTGAATGTTTAGATTTTCCCAATGATCAGCCCCCTCATCTTTTAAAATAAAATAAAAGGATAGAATTAGTAATTATTTTACAGACTAAACAGAAAATGTTTCTTCACTTATGATTGAAAAAACTACTATAATGCTCTTCCGTGCAGTAATTAAATTTCTTATAATATTTTTATCAAATATATTAACTGTAATATTAGAAGTAGTTTCAGGACTATAAATTGCTTTGGAGTTTGGAATTTCCCCTATTCCATTCTTTTCTCAAAAATACCATTTTATGGCCTCACCACAGTAGAACACAGTTTTGCCACAGAAAAGCCTTGCAGATATTCCAGTACTTCTGTATCTTACATTTTTCTTTATCCATTGTTTCTGAAGATTTACATTGTATTCCTCTAGATCTGTGTTCTTCAGTTATCTGGGTAGCCAAGTTTTCCACCTACACACAAAACACAAAGAGAACTTCTTTTTTTCCATGAAGTTTATAAACACAGAAGGGAGAAACTTTTCCCTACTTGCTACTTCCAAGTACAACATACATTAAAATGAAAAGCAGCCGTTACAAAAGGAATTTATTCCTAGAATTCAAGAAACATTCTTACAACAGAACAGCACAATCAAAAAACTTCAAACTTGCAGTATTTTCAGGATTTTTAACTGAGATTTTTATTGAAGAAAGTCTCAGAATTAAGCGCCCTACTAGATGTTTTAAAAGTAGTTCATCACAGTAAATCACACAGAATATTTCTGTGACATTCTCATACATGCAGGAACAACAGAAATATCTCATTACCATCAGAAAAGTGGCCAACCAGCAATTCAGTATAGTAATAAATTTACTACCCAAGTCTAAGCAACCACAAACACAATTTCAGCCTGCTACCTGTATTAAATGTCTTGTTTTAGCTTCATAAGATGCTACACTTTACATTTGCAAGTTTCCCAGTTATCCCTCTTATAAGTTCTTGTGAAAGACAGCAGACTGCATTAAAAGAGGTTTGTAATTGTGATCAAAACCCCCAAGAATAATCCATATTTTTCTTCCTCAACTCTCATGGAGATCAAGCTTCTCTTTTCTACCAGTTAACAGTCTTGAAACAGTCAAAGACTATGGAACAACAATGCAAGATTTATTTACTGGCAGATTTAAAAGAATAATTAGACATCAACCTACACAGCTGCAGAGTCTCAATAAATATATGGTCTGCATATATAAAAATATTTTCCTTTAGAGAATATTTAATATAAATAGAAGTAATTTCAAGTATGAGAAAAGCAGCACGGATTTAGAGAATAAACTTAAAAAATAAGTACTTACATGAGAAGCTTCTCTTTCTAAAGGAATAGCCCTCTGCAGCTTATCTGTTAAAATAATTTTAACACAATCAGAAAAGCTAAGCAAGCACAAAGCATCAGTCTCCTCTACTTCACTTCCCTGAAAGGATTCCAGAAAACCTGAAACTACGTAAAACTTACTTCTAATGTCGGAAGTAAGAGATATCCAATTTTCTCTTGAACAATATACCCACAAAACAAAACAAGAATATGAATTTCAGGATAGCTGAGAGTCACTTTATGGTTGAAATACAGGCAATTAAGAGGCTGTCATAGTTGAAATTCATGGTAATTTTGACTTTTCAAATATAGTTCTGCTATTGAATCAGAATTTCCTGCATCACAATCTTAGATATTGGCTCATGGAATGAAGTAAAATATAATTAAGCTACATTATGCTTCCAGAAAATTAAAGTTTGCCTAATTGTACTACTGAGACCTGTAGCTGATAAAATGCATGTAAGGAAATTGTCCAGTTGGCTAAACTTTACTGTAACTCTGAAGAAGTAGAGCCTCAGCCTTCCATATCATAAAAATAGGGAAAACAATTATGAGTTGATGAGTGGTCTGGAGTTTTGAAAGAATTCCACAACTTTCAATACATAAAAAGAATTACAAAGAAGCTGCCTTATCAAGTGCTCTTAAGATCTGATTCATAAAAGCACCAAATTAATACCTTCATTAAAAAAGCTGCTTAAAATATTCCAAGCAACTTTCCCTCCAGCTACAGTAAAAACATAAACCTAAAATCAAATAAAACCACTTTTTTTTTTACATAGAGTTTTATGTATTTTGTAACTCCTTTCCTAAATCTCTATGTTTTAGCAACGACTCTTCCACAGCTGTACTGCTGAGCTGCACATCTTTCAATTTTTAAAGCAGTGTCAAATGAAGAGCTAGTTCCTACCCACTCAAACAGCAATGATTTGTTTACATTCCAAAGAATCTTGGACTACTAAACTACTGTGTCTGCTGTTCATATTCATGACAGGACACACATTTGTCTTTTAAACAACTTCCTTTTACGTATGTTGAGCTGTATGTATACATGCATGCATATATACATACAAGAGAGATTACTGTGGGGGAGAAAAAACCTCCCAACCAAGATCTACAAAGCATTAGTCTTCAGTATGTCATATCCAACATGATTTACACAACAAATGGACTTTTGTTAAACATTTCAGAAGAAACAAGATTATCTCAGCTAGTTCAATCTGCACATTTAAAATTTTAAGTACTGTCTGTCTGGGTGACTGAGTGATGGAAGTGACAGAGCTTTAAAGGCACTTCAAAGAAACCTCACAGTACAGAAAAAACTGCTCAAATTTGAGACCTGCCATTCTGAAGTCTACATTCTTCTAACCAATTCTCAGGGTTTACATTTACTTTCTTGTGAGCAGAGCATGTCTCTTCCCACTCAGCTGAATATACACCACCCTATAACCAGGTATATGAATCTGACCTACCCTGAGAATAAAAAAAGAATTCTCAAGTTTTATACAAATGCTCATAATCTCACCTTACTGCTGTTTTTGTTTTCTATTTGGTATGTCAAAAAATTGAAAGTGAGCTTAACAGTGTGTCCCTTCATTGCATGTAGGCTTTCAGCTGCAACTTTCTGTTAGAGGAAATGCATCATTAACCTCCCTGGACAATATAAGCAGCAGTAACACTGGTACCTCTCGGGATTCATTTTAGTTCTGCTTGTTATTCCAATAACTGAGGATTAGTTCTCATCTGGTAGTGTTGTAAACACCTTTGTAATGCATCTGGAGCACAAAATCCATCAAGATGGGCACAAAGGAGGCATTTGTTTCTGCTTTAACAGGAAAGCCAAACAATTGCAATGCACAATTTGGGTTTGGGAAGAATGGATTCTTTTTTAGTTTTGGTCTGACTGAAGATTAGTTTAAGCACATGGAAAAGGAATTACTGAGCACAGATCCAAGTTGACTAATTGAGGTTTCTAACTAGATGACTGCCTACTTATAACTGCTCTTATAAATTTGAGTGGATGGCCACAATTATTTTAATCTTTTGGAGAATAAGAAGAAAAAAAAACAACTAGAAATTGTCTGTAAAGTCTCTGTGACTTGTCATATAGTACATACTATTTTCATATCCTCACAAGGCCTGTCACAGCACCCTAAAACTAAGATGTTCTAAATCTATAAGGAAGAAAGCCATTCCTGAGGAAGTTTCTGTATCATTCCTGGACAAACGTTTTTCTTTATTTACTGATTTTAAGTAAAATATTAGCAGTCTACTTTTTAAAAAAATCTTTTCCTAGTTTGAGCATACCATGTTGGAAGAAAAGTCTGACCCTCCTTTCCCACAAACCAAATTCAGAGTCTCCCGAACTCCTAGATACATTTAAAGATTTCTGAAGGCTTTCTTCAATTCCATTATACATCATATAAAACAAATCTGCAACCCTCCCATCATAAGCAATAGTCCCTTCAGCATGAAAAAGTTGCTTTCATTATAAAAATCACCTTTTTGCAATTCTTTAGTCTGAAGGTCCACACATTCCTCTTCACTTTTTGCACTTTCAGGCTGTTGTGACTAAACACAAAAACAAAGGAAACAAATATTGCAGATATTCAGAACAAACAAGCATGTCTCACTCTGCTCCTTTGTGTCATGATGAACATTGTCTTATCACAAACTATGAAAGTGTTCAAAAGCTTTCTTATTGGTACATCTATTAAGAAGGAACAGTCAAAGCTAAGTTCAACTGTCTAGTATTTAGATTTGACCTTAGAGTTAACAATAGTACTAGAGATTAGCTTAAAGAAGCAGACTTCAGGAATTCAAGGTGCAACGTTTCTGAGTTCCAAACAGGATCTGCAATGTATAATGAGGTACAATTATCTCCCTTGAATTTGTGTTTTGGGTGAATTTTTTAGGTTTGCTTGCATTAAAAAAAAAAAAAGAAAAGAAGAAGAAGAAGAAGTTGTCGAGCAGCTTAAAGTTACCATTGCATGAATAATGCTATATGGAGCTATTAAGTGTATTAAGTCTGATCGGGACATTGTAAACTCAGCTGCAGTTTCACATTATGGCTATACTGGCTCTAGAACCATCTCATGCTGGTAAAGAGTGCAGCTATTTGCAGGTGGAATTATCAATAATTCTCACCAGACTGAAGCTGACTTCCTCTTTCCTGAAGTCCACCCTTTCATAGATGTTTGAATATCTGAACCATGTTATCCCTCAAAAACTTATTCTCAAAGCTTGGCAAGATACATGAATCACTCCTGCACCTGAAGGAAGAATTAAACCATGCAGAATCCTGCCTACTATGGAACACAGCCCAGACACAGACTCAGCTTTGGTCTTACACAAGCTATAGGTGACCATGAGCCCAAACACCCTGGATTATCCAGGCTGGCCCTCTCTCCTGTGTCAGCAGATATTGGGCTGTGGTTATCAGAACCCAACAGCAGCAAGTGCTGCTCACACACACACAGACGTGCGGGTCTGAAGACTGGCCAGGAAGCGATGCAATGCAATGCAATCAACAGCAGCGCAGGTTTGTTTACTGGCTCAAAGGACTAAACCAACATTCGCCAGCTCTAAGGGCTGGGGTGTTTTTTTACAAGCGTTATCAAGCAACATGCACACAGTATGACAATTTTAAAAAAAATGAACTTCCAATGCCTCAGTCACAGAAGGAGTATGGCTGAAGGAGAGAATTATTTCTAACACAGAATAACATGGACAGCCCACAATTTAAAAGTCAGAGGCTTAGAAAACTACAGCTGAATAATCTGAAAAATTACTCTTTCAAAGTTCTCCAGTTTAAATTTTTAAAGCTCCATTTTTGATGCATAAAAATCAAAAGGCACAGGAAGAAATCCTAGCAAGATGTATGAATAAGAAAGAAATAATGCAGTAAAAATTTTCAAAATAACATAAATACCTTGTCAGTTCTCAAAGTACTTTCTAGCTCTTCTGCCAACTTTGGTAAGGTTGCATTATTGCCTAATGAAACACAAATACATTGAAATTACGAGATTACATTATGCATTTATCTCATGCTACAGCAGAATGCTATTTTTTAGTAATACCTCATGAATATAGCACATGAATGTAAACCCTTCTTGTGGACAACAGAAACCATAGCCAGTCTGTTTACAGGAAACCAGCTCAATAAAACCCAAACTTGGCATCTGCAACAGCCCAGGTACTGTCACATTTTCCTTATATACAAAAGGCTTGGAAAATATGGGGTATCATGATCTACCACAGCTTACTTATGAATTCTGACTTTTTTCTTGCTTGTTTATGAATTCTAACTTTGGTTTTTTCTTCTTGCTTTTCCTTCAAAAAGAAACCATCAAGAGATTTTTTAGACCAAATTCCAAACAGCAAACTACCTCTGTATTAATAAATGCAGAGCTAATAGTTAATACTAAAGGATATATTTTGCTTTAAGTGATAATTAGGTCTAAATCTGTCAGCTCTAGAACCATAACCACTGAAAATGTCCAATTTCTACAGCGACTGAAAACTCAGTAGTTCCTGCTAGTACCAATGTGGTTTCAGAAAATCATAAACCCCTTCCCATTTCATTCCCCAGGGGAACAACTTATGTTTATATTTATAACATCTTAAAGACAGGCCATGGCAACAGCATTGTCATGTGATTTCTACAGCATTTTTGGAAACCTATTTCAGAAGCCTGTTTAGACAGCTTTTTTGAAACAAAAATAGTTACAACATGATAATTCACCAATGATGCACGTGAAGTGATTAAATCATGGCTGCAGTTCACAGAATAAGCACCATTATCATTTACAAAAGCTGTATCAATGGACAAGGATTGAGGCAACCACTGAGATAGGAATACTTTACTGTGTAGCATTTTACACTTTCATGGCTCATTTGCGTCTTGTATAAGCTGCAAATAACATTTTTCAAGCTTACTAAACCAGCATCTTTCCTAGAAAAATTCCAAAAATCCTAAAATCTGCAGAGACGGCTTCTCAATCCAAGTGTCAATAAAACTAGAGAATAAAGCCAGTCTTGGAGAAACCGGACCTAAACCCACATTATAGCAAAGACATGAGAAGGAAAAGATTTAAAAAATAGTAATTGATCCAAAATTTATAGTGAAGTCACAATCTTGACGTCTTAATTTTCAAAAAATTTGGTGCTTCAGCTACATCACAGGGTCAAAGAGATGCAAGGTCAAAAATAGTAGGATGTTTATTACACTGTATTTTAGGAACCAGCATCCATGTATATTCACTTCAAATGTTAGTGTAGAAAAACAGAGTATGATATCCTTAATGCCATATACTATCATTTGCTATTTAAAATAGACATCTACCTCTCACATAAAATACTTTTTTTAGGATAACTGGCTGATTCCCCTGTAACACAAAGCAGAACCATTTCAAGTGTATTCACAAGACAAAATAAGTGCAATACAATGAATCTGAACATGACTACTAAACAATGACCCAGGAAAAAAATCTGCATTTATGATTAAAGATGGTCAGTCTTAACCTTCAAAATTATTATGAAGTTACCTTTCTAAAATGATGAACATATGTCAAAATGAAATGCATCCTATTTCGTAAAAAACCTTTTTGAATTTTGTAACATATTAATAACAAAATCCTTGTGTACCTCCACAATAATTACCCTTGGAAATAACTTTATATATTAGTTAAATAAGTCAATGCATTTTAGCAATTTTTTGCACTCTAATATTTGTTTTCCAACACAGCTCAGATAATTGTGCTGAGTTGGTCTTGTTCACCCAGAATCTTATGTTTATTTATTTGCCACGAATTTTTAAGTGTTTTAATAGCCATTTTGCAACAAAAGAAGTGAGGAATATTTGAACAGTACAAATTATTTCTAACGATAATGATAAAAGGCATCTGTTTATGACAACTTATAAACTGAAGAATTAAAAAAAAAAATCCTCACCTGAATTAAAGGTTGCATTACTTTTCTGAAAAGTAACTTCAATGCCAGTATCATCTGCTTTGACCAAGTTGGTTTTGTCATCACTGTCATAGAGCTTTTCTACATGCAACAAAGTGAAGTCCCTTTTTTTCCCTAGTTCTGCTTCTATTGTTACTTCACCATGGTTGGTGTTTACAGTCACTTCATTTGCAGAAACCAAGGAAAGAGCCTGAGTCTTAGGCAAGGGAGTCCTTATTTTAGAAAAGTCACTTTCTAAAAGCATGTTTGAATTTAATTTACAGTTTACATTCTTTACAGCTTCACTCTCTCTCACTGCTTCTGAAACCGTACTAGAGAGTTCCGATGTAACATCCTCCTGTAAAACATCTTCAGCTTGCTCCTCGTCCTCACCTGCCTCTGGGGAAGGACTCTCAGGAGCCTCCGTACTAATCTCCACACAAAGGGCTTCATCTACACTCATGAGGTTCACTGCATTTTCATCTGTTTCTGTGATTTCACTGTCTACTGTGGCCTGAGATGCTGCTGATTCTGTCCTCACCCCACTCTCATGCGTCTCATTCTCTCTACCAATAACAAGCAAAGAATTCCCGCTTTTTTCTGGGCCTGTAGTTGAAAGGATGCATTCAATCTGGTTAGCAGGATTAAACATTTCTTCACTTTTGTCTTTTACTTCTGTACTCTCAGCAGCAAGCTGACTTTCTTCTATGACTGTAAAGGTGAAGAGACTATCACATTCTTCCATCGTGCTCAGAGTGATCACTGCCTCCTCCTCCTTATCTTCTATATTTGAAGCAGTGTGTTGATCTTCATTGTCAGTTGCAACTCTTAGCACAGGAGCTCCACCTTCTCCCACGAAAATTACAGAACCTTTGTTTTTCCCATCTGCATTGAAAGCTGTTAGTCCAAACTGCTCATCTACAGTCGCAGTGGTCTCCACCACCCTACATTCTTCTACTGCATCTGGAGAGAGAACGGCACCTTCATCTCCTGCTACAATGAGCTGACTTTCAGCCTGTGGTGCTGCACTGATCAGGACTATCTCGCATTCTTCTGTCATGCTTGTAGTGATCATAGCAGCTTCATATTTTCCTTCTGTTTCTGAAGCAGTGAGTTTGTTTTCATCTTGCATAGCTACACTAGACATAGGAGCTTCAAAACATTCTGCTGTACTTGTAGAGATCATCAGCGTTTCATTCTTTGACTCCGTGTCTGAGATATGTTGTATCACCTCTTCTGTGGCTTCACTTGACATTAGGATTACTTGTTCTTCCACAACACTTGTGGATATCATAGCACACTCATCCTTCTCTTCCTTACCACTAGCAGTTGGGTGACTTCCATCATCACCATTATCATCTCCTCCTGTGCTGGATTCACTAGGCATGGGAACTTCATATACCTCCATATCTACAGAAACCACAGCATCCTCATTTATATCTTCTGTTTTCACAGAGGGGAGCTGACCATCATATTCAATAGCTGCACTTGACATAGGAGCCTCAAATTCCTCCACAATACTGGTGGAGATCATAGAGCACTCATCTTTCTCCTGCTTACTGCTAGAAGTATTCACACACTCCTTAAACTCTGTAGCTGTGCTGGGCATAGGCACTGTGTCTTCAGCATCTATTAAGATCATAGATCTTTCCCCACTTTCATTTACTCTTGCAACAGCAAGTGGACCTTCTTCAGCATCTGTGGCTGAATGTAAAGGAGCATCTTCCACTGTGCTAGTAGAGATGACATCAACTTTTACTTCTCTGTCAGCAGGGGTAAGAGAAGTCTCATCCTTCTTTGGAACTGCACTACTTATAGAGGCATCAAGTTCTCCCCTGTTAAAGGAAGTCATGGCATTCTCAAGTTTGTCTTCAGCACCAAACTGTGTCTTATCTTGCATTGCCATAGCACTAGTCATGGGACCCTCACATTCCTCAGCATCTGAGGGAAGCAAGGTACCTTCATGCTTTCCTGTCTGGGCAGCTGAGGCACCCTCATCTGCAGCACTTGCACTGGTCACACTGCTTTCAACAATGCCCTTATCATTTTTGCAGTCTGTGCCACAATTAGCTTCTTTCTCTGCACTTGTCATGCTGTCAACAGTAAGCTTATTTGTATCTGTGCCAGCCATTCCTGACTCAGCTTCCATTTGTTCAGCAACTATGCAGATAATGGAACTTTCACCTTCTTCTGCACCTATACAAATTAGAGCACTTTCACTTTCCACTCCTGTACAAGTAGAAGCATGCTCATTTTCTTCATTTCCTCTTCCTGTACTGGTTACAATGTCCTCACCTTCTTCATCCTCTTCTTTTGAGCCTGTACTAGTCACAAAACCTTCATCATCACACAGACCTACACTGACTGTAGTGATACTGGCTTCTTCCTTTGCTCTTGTACTGTCCATTAGACTTTCACATTTTTCAGTTTCTAAACAAACTACAAATCCCTCATTGCTGTCTTCTAGGCCTGTACAGACTGCTGAAATTTCAGCATCATCTTCTGGGGTTATGCCTGTGCTGGTCACTGCACTTTCACCATTGACAGTATCCTCAGACTTGTCACCACTAGTTCCAGCTGTGGCACTGTTGTTTGTGACCACTGCAATACATGCACCAGTTACAGTGTTTTCTCCTTGGGTATCTGTACCAGTCACAGAGCAGATGATGAAGTTATGACCTCTTTCTTTTGCACCTGTGCAAGTCACAGTACCTTCATGTTCTTTTACTTGGCCAGCTGTCACATTGCCCCTAAATTCACCTGAATTATCACCACTGGTTGATCCTTCACCTGTTTCTGTCCCTGCACTAGTTACAGCTCCATCACTCTCCATTTCACCTAAGCAGGACACAGAACTTTCAAATTTGCCTGTATCTACACAAGTTGAGGTCTTTTGCTTTTCTTCGGAGCCTGCACTAGTCACAGCATCATCTTTTTCTTCTGTCCCAGCACTATTCACACTGTCTTCAATTTCTACTCCACTTGGGTTCACAGAATCCTTACCACCTTCTTCTGCATCAACCATGGTACAGTCACCATTTTCTTCTCTTTCTGTACTTGTTAGGAAGCTTTCACTTTCTGCCAATCCTTCAGTGACAACACTGCCACCACCTTCTTCAGCTGCTGCAACAGTACAGTCACCAATATCTGCTCCTGTGACAAAACTGCAGCCCTCACTACGCTTTACCCATATGCCTGTGGTGAAACCTTCATCAGCTTCTATGCTTGTGCAGATTACTGTCACCTCACTTTCTTCTGAGCAAGTGGTTGTAGCATCACTGTCCTTTCCAGAATGTGATGCACCCTCAGCTCTTTCTCCTCCTGTACTAGTTGCCATTGCAGTGCTCTCAATGATCTTTTCTGTGCTAGTTCCTATCACACTGGCCGGAGTTTTTTGTAGAGTGCTGTACAATGAACTAAGTTTACTACTTCCTGCACTGGTACCTACAGCATTACTTCCATTTTTGTCTTCCATGCTAACCACATCAGTCCCTTCTTGCCCATTAGCTATAACAGAGCCTTTGACACCTTCCTCAGGAACTCCTTCAGGCACTAAAACAGAAGAAGACTGGATCATATCATCAGTGTCATGCACCTTGTTGCTTTCCATACTATCCATCATTGTACTTCTTTCTCCCTTTGTGGAAGGATCTATATTCAAGCACTCTCTTCTTTTTCTTCTTAGGCTAACTTCTTTTGATGTTACATCTCCACGATCTTCAGTTATGTCAGACATCAAGTTTTCCTCTTTTCTTTCTAACTCCCTATCTTGAGAGCTTTCTGACTTGGCTGCTTCATTGTAATCTTCTCGCCTACATAACCCAGCTGTAGTGTCTTCCACTGCCTGTTCATCAGGCCGGGACACTTCATTAACTTTTCCCATACTGTTTGCCATGATGGTGATGTCACCATCATCTTTCATGACAGAACTTGGCACTGCACTATCTTGCTCCATGTATACAACCTGTGCTGCATCATTATTCAAAAGGAAAGCATCTGAATTGTGGCATTCTTTAGACATGGTACCTAAAGAATCTGTAAAATCCGAGATATCCATATCCATGGACTTCGCATCAGCAGCACCTTCTCTTGAAGAATTAATTGCTAAAGGAACATCATCTGAATTAGAATTTATCACAGTTTTTAAATTCTTTGGTCTTCTGCTATCTTTTGAAGCCTGATCCTTACTGGACACATTCTTTATGGTTCTACCACTTGTTTCATACACAGAACTCGTTTTATAAGTCCCTTGTTTACTGGGTCCTTGAGCCATGGAAGCTTTTTTGGACAAAGTATCTAAGGCACCAACTTGTTTATTAGAAGTATCTTCTTGTTCAACAGTTTTTTCACTGTCTCCAGGATCTGCCAAGCTGTGTTTTAACTCCTTACTTGAAACAGAACGAGATGCTTTATGTTTTACTGTACACTTGGCATCTGTGGCTTGGAGAGAGTTTTGAATATTTTTTCCATCAATATTAGATGCTTCCTGTGCTTTTGTTTTTTTCAAATCAAGTTCCATCAGCTCTTCCTCATGACCAGCACACAAGTCATTATTCACAGTTGCCTTCTGAGGGGCTGGAACCTGGCTACTTTCAGTTGTGCTAGCTGATTGCTTTTCCTCCTTAAGTAAATCTTGGTTTGATATACTGCCTTTTCTGTTTTCACAGGATACCTTCTTGCTTTGTTTTTTATCCACTGCCATTGCGACATTAGATAATCTTTCATGCCCACTATTAATTTCTTTAGTATCTTTGTCTTCCAGTTTGATGCTCTCCTCCTTCTTCTTCATTTCCTTGTTGCTGTGCTTTAAGTTTCTGCTTTTATGACCTTCAGCAGAGAACCTTCTTTCTAGTTTGGAATTATTTAAATCTTTATCACCTTTGTGTTTCTCTTTTACAGTCCCTTTTTCTCCAGAATGTAGCTTAACTCTGTGACTGAAGTCTTTTTGTGATCCCTGAGCTGACTGTGGGCCACTTGCAAGCTGAAACTCAGCACCACCTTCCTCCAAACCTTTATCTTCATTCCTGGATTTGTGTTGTTTATCCGAATCATTCTCTTCCAGGCTCTTATCTTTGTCTAGTTTCTGTCCAGTG
The DNA here is from genome assembly GCA_037013685.1 of Acridotheres tristis. NCBI lineage: Eukaryota > Metazoa > Chordata > Aves > Passeriformes > Sturnidae > Acridotheres > Acridotheres tristis. The sequence continues at coordinate 57,825,173 of CM072888.1, read as the reverse complement.
TCTTGTTTTGTTAATTCCTGTAATTCTGCTTCAGATGCTTTGAACTGCTTACTATGACTCTTTGACTTGGACTTGAACAAAATCTTGTCCTCTGCAAGGCTCTTAGATCTTCGTCTATCTTTATGAACACCATCTTCAAGTTTTACATTACTATCAGAATTAGTTGATTCTATTTCATGTTTATCTTCTGAGTAGCTTTCGCTCCTCCTGTGTGATGCTGAACCAGGCTGCTTTGAGGCACTTAGGGAATCCTTCTGTGGCTTAGAATCACTCAAGGACCTTTTGGTCTTGCATTCTGCTCTTGGTTTGTCTGTTGAGAGATGTCTGTCTTTTTTGTTTTCTTTCCGCAGCAATTCTTCAGCTTTTAAGGTTGACTCAGAAGAGTTTTTCCCATCTTTTCCTGTTACTGATACTTTCCGTTCACTTCGGTGTTTACTTTTTCTTTCACATTTGTCATCTGAGGAAACCTTTATTTGTTGATTATGTTTCTGGCCACCATCGTCTCCTTTCAAACTTCGCTCAAATGAATGAAGTTCAGTATCTTCACCTGACTTGTGAATACTATCTCCTTTATATTTGTGCTTTAATGAAATTTTATCTTCTAAAGCAGTTCTTTCCTTTTCATTTTTATCCCTGTAAGACTTGGCTTCTTTTTTGGTAGAATTTCTCACATGTTGAATTTCTGTGTCAGTATCTTTTTTCGGGTGTTTTTCGTTCCTAGATATGGATTTCTGCTTCTGTGCTTCTTCAGTATTGACTTCTCCTTTATCTAGTTGTTTTTTTGGATCCCTTGTTTCACTGTCCTGCTGAGCTCCTTCAGCCTGAAGAGAAGTTGAGGTTTTTCTTTTATGTTCTTTTTCTGCTTTAGAATCACTTTTGCTTTCCTCAGCTGAATGCACCCATTCTGAAAGTCTTTTAAGGTGTTTAGAGATTTCATTTTTTCCATGATTGTGCTTCAATTCTTTGGAAGAATTTTTGTCACAAGTCTACAAAAGAGATTTTTTTAATATATGTAAGTACATTATTACACAGTTCCTTCACTTATGTGTCTGAATAGAACCGGCAAGCACAAATTCTTTAAAAAGGACCACCAATACACTAGGGAATACACTTAACATTGTAATAAAAATTCATCTAAAATACAGTCAGTCAGGAAATTAAAATTGCCATTTTCATTTCAGCCATCTGCTGTAGTGGAAAAATCTAAAGCAGAAGTTATCCTTAAGCTGTCTGAACTTCATTATCTTTCCTTCATAAGCCAGTTTTTCTAAAATGATTTTAAAAGGTTTTTGAATAGACAATCACAATTTCAAGTACTCTGTAAGCTACTTTAAATAGCTATTATACTGTCTGGTAAAACAAAACTGTAACTAAAAATCCAAAACTAAACAACACACCAAAACCTAAAAAAGATACATCTAGACATCTACTTAAACTTCCACTCCCACTTTTTAAATTTAAACAGTGTTATTCATAAAATTCTCACCATAAAAATTTTCTTTCCTTTTTTGTTTGGAGCACAGTCAGTTTTCCTTTAACTTTCCAGTAAGAAGTTTAAACAGATCAAGCTCAAGTCTTTACATATACAAGACAATGCTCTTTTTAAAAACCCAGCATGCTTCACAGATTACTGCTCAAACTGCATCTCAGGTTCTACTACAACATGCATCAGCACTGAATACACAGACCACATTTCAGTGGGCATTAGAATTCAGAAAACACTACAGTGATGTCTGATCACTAATACAACTGAAAGAACAGGCAAGGAAAAGCTCATGAGTGAGAACGAATTCAATTATATGCAGTTTGGTGTGGACATATGAGAGAGTACTATCAGAATTAAAAAGATCCTAAGAGTTATACTTGAGACACCTACCTCATTTGTCTTTTGCATTTCTTTGGAATCTTCTTCAGATGGATCATTTTTCTTTCTGCCACTATCTTCAGCATGCCTGAAACAGGTATTTGGACAACTTTACAAAGAACACTCAGTACCAGCCTAACATTACCTTGTAAACTTTCTGCTTTCAAAGCTGAACGCAAGAAAGAAATGCCCACTAAAAATACAGAACGAGAACATGATCATCAAACTTCCGACTAACCAATTCACCCTAGTTTTTTCTCTTGTAAAATTATATACATCAGCTTCAAAAATACTGGGAATACCAGTGCTTTTAAGCAGTATTAGTATGACATTAGTACTGTTGTTTTCCCGGTAAAATGGGTAAGAGTTTTCTTTCCCCCATTTTTACTTACATGTAGACAGTTATGTCCACAGGTATGTATCTACATGAAACATCTATTTAAAGATGAAGCCAACTTGACTTGCCTATTAGATGCACAAACATGTAAAAGCTCTCCATTCTCATGCCTTTATTACCATTCTGTAAAAAACCACGAAGACTGCTACTGCAGTCTGAGCTGCAACATTTAATCTAATCAGCTGTGATTTTTCTGCCTGAATTTCATGTTTTAGTAACAATATTCTGCAAACATTTTAAGACAAAACTGTTTAAATGGATAAGGCTACATACAAAGTTAGAAAGAACCTCTCCAATCTGCAAAAATGAATATTCAAGACATTAAGTCCTTTTGAGCAAATACATAAATACCTTGAATCTCTTTTTCTTTTTCTGCTCAGGGCCACTTTTTTTTCCAAAAATTTCTGTTCTTTAAGCACATCCTTAATGCTAGTACCAGTAGTTTTTGACTCTAGACTTTTTGATGAAGATTCTTCTAATTGCAAGCCACTTTTTCCTAAAATAATACACAAATGGTGAAACACATACACATTATTACATTAGTGTTTCAGCTATAAACATGACAGAAAACAGTACAGAGAGTACTAAGATGCAGCAGAGAACAGCATTTAGGTGTTAATTGAGCTTAAGTAGTGTAATGGATATAGAAAAAAGCGAAGAAGAAATTCTGTAATACATTGCATTATATTTTTTTCTGTTACATCACTGTTGAGATGTTGGGTTATTAAGGGAAGGAAACAACTACGGACCTATAAAACCATTATTCAAAGCTGAATACTTTATTCTATGGAGAGTAAATGAGAGCAGGGTGGTGTGGGCTACTCAGCTTTTCTCCTCATACCTTTAGCATTCTGATTTCCAGTTTTTAGAGATTTTGTCTTTTCTGCAGCCTTCTGTTTACGTTTTTCTTCAAGTCTCTCTCTGTTAATTCGTCTTCTAAGGAGTCTCTCTTCTTTTTCTTTGGCCTAGAGATACAAAACCAAGGAAAACAATTTATCATTAGGTCAAAGAGCATTCTTTGACTATAAGTCTAAACCCCCTAAAAAACAGAACACTGTAGCTTAAGGCAAATTAAAATATAAATACACCTTAGAAATCATAAGTTAATGGAATTCTCTAATATTTTTGTGAAGTTAAATTAGCTGAGTACCAGAATGTCCTTGCTGCTCAACACTGCAGATGGAAGCTATGCAACCTCGCCAAAGAATGTAAGTTTTATTTGTATGTATATATACACATATACACATATTTATTATATGCATCACTATAAATATATATATATGGCCAACAGAGAAAATCTAGAAGAACTGCTGCTCCCTCTTCTCTGTGCTGGCCCTTCTGCCACAGAACAGTGTACATGCTTAAATCTCTGTTTCCATTCTCAGTGGCTGCAGACTTGCTACAAACTACTGATTTCATGGTCAGCAAGGACTACATTTGTAAAGAGCTGGGGTAATGAAGTAGCCTGTGGTACTGAACACAAGGCTGATCCACTAGAAAACCCCACTGCAGTCAAGCTGCAGGTAGACATTGGCTGCTTTTTTCATCCAAATTGTCACTGTATTTTAGGGGGAGGGGAACGAGATAGAAAACTCTGTCATTGCTTTCACTCACAGAAGCCTTCAAACTATAACCAGCAGAGCAGACTGCAGTGTGAAATGCTGATACTGATGAAAACCTGAAGAAAGGGCAGCTGTAGTACAAGGGGGAAAAAAGCGCTGAAGGGAGCAGAAACTGAAGACTCTCCCTTGCACAAACCACCACCAAATCAGAAGTGGAATTTCTGCTCTAGAAAGTTTTGGGGCCAGAAGGTGAGCAGTAGCAAAACCCGCACTTACAATGGACTGACGGCGCTGCTCTACGGTTCGCTCGTCGTCAGAATCGCTGAAGTATTTGGAGTACAGGAAAGGCTTGCGGACGTAGGCGTGGCGAACGGGCTTGGCTCTGCCATCGCTCAGCTCGCTCGCATGGGGCTTCGTCTTACTTTGACGGCTTCTCTCCTCTTCATCTACACAAAGGTTGGTGAGTGTAGAGAGACAGTGATAAATTAGGGCAGCGCTTTCATCATAACTCTTGAGAAGACAAAGCTACTAAAAATGTATCAGCAATTATGTATTATGAATGTATCAACTCTAAAACCATCAACAGTTAAAAAAAATACACCCTTTTAGCATCAAAATATCACTAGATTATGAAAAAAATCATAAGTGCATTGACGTGTCTGTGTACATCATTGAGCCAAAAACTTGCATGACACAAAACCAGGTAATAAACCAGGACACAACAACTGGGCTTACCCCTCTTGCCTGTAATCCCATTTCCCCTTTACATAGAGTATTTAGTAGCTAGCCATGTATGAGAAGTCAATATAATTTCTGCTATGTATTAAATTATAATTCTTCCCATACCAAAGATAGATGCAGTATTTGAGCACATAAAAACTAGTTGGCTTACTGAAATACATACACAAAACACACTCTTAGTTACACATATCTAAATAATATAAAATAAATAAAATAAAGCTATTTCAATTTTATCAGGATTACGAAAAATAGTGCAATACTGTAGAAATTATTTATATTACTGAAACATACTGAAGGCCTGCTTTCATTTCATAAATACTTAGTCACAACTGAACACAATCTGTCATGTTTCAAAGTTAAGATGAAAGCCAGAGAACACACAAGTGATTCAGTGCTTCTAAATTATATTTTTAGAGCAGAAAAGGTAAGCTGTGAGCATACTAGAGAGAACTCATTCAGGTACTAAGGCATTCTGCATTATAAAGTGGAAAGTTTTACTAACTGCAGAAATCTGTACTAGACAGGGAGAACACAAAAAGGTAACACAAAATGAAACGACTTGGTGTTCCTGAACTTTTAAAGCTAGATCCATTGCTATTCTTTCTACTGTGGACAAATTCCTGAATCCTAAAACTCTAAACCCAATCTGATCTAAAAAGTCAGCTACAACCACTACCCTGGAAGCACAAACACTCCAGTGTTATACCAAGTTCATGGCAGATGGGAGAGGAAGAAACCCTGCAGAACAGTGACATTCACTATTAAGTGCTTTTGTCATCTATGTAATACCACAGCGTAAAAAAGATTTACAATGTTTAGAACATACCAAACTATATCATATGAATAAAAATATTCAAAAAGTATATCCATCATATACATATATACTCATCTTTTGCAACTGGACAAATACTATCCAGCTCACATTCAAAGTCTCTCTCATAGGTAGGTACAGTATTGCAATCCCTCAGATTTATGACACGCTACACTCAACAAAAACATTACATACTCCTTATTGCCAATTAACAATGTAATTATTTTACCACCTGATGTGATCTCCCCCTCTTCAGTACTGTCAGAAATTACAGGCTCCTCTTCACTTTCCTCTTCAAAGGAAGAAAGGTCACTGGTATGGACAGAGCTGACTGTGATGTCACTGAGCACATCCATATCTGAATCTATGAACATATTTTCTTGCAAAAGAAAAAGTAAAAATAATGAGCTGTAAGGCAGTACACTGAGTTTGTGAAACTTTTCCTACCAATACATCAATTTTGTCACGGAGAACAAAATTACATTAAGAATTAGAAGTAAGAAAACAAAATTATAATATCATAATTAAATAACCAGGCTAACTCTGGTTTATTCAAAAGAAAAGTCACTCTGAGGTAGAACTATAAACATTAAATGAGGACTAAAATTGTTGAGAGAACTTGCCAGATTAAGATGACCCATCACACACTTGAGGAACCAAAAGGCCTTCTGACTCCTAATTCAGGTACCTCAATTAAGAGAGATGGATCAAGTCCAATTGTCACTAGCAGACCAGTCTGCCCAAACTAACAGAAAACTTACATTCCAAATATACTGATTCAACTCCTAAATAAATTAAAAAACCTCACTCCTTATGCATATTTTAAGGAAAAGCATTGCCCACACCATACCTTCTTTAGTGCTTTCAGCTGTTTTATGTTTATTGCTATTTTTTTCTGGAACTAACTGTTTCGTTTGTTCCGACTCTTTTGCTTGCTTTTCTTCTTTTGACTTTGTACTATCTTCACTTTTCCTTGAATGATCAGACTTCTTGTCAAGTTTTTCCTTCTTTTCTTTTCTTCTTTCACTTTTTTCACTGCTTTCTGGTTTCTTGTCAGATTTATCCAATAATTTACTCTTTACATCTTCACTTTCCTGTTGAATATCTTTACTTGTAAAAGTCAAAGTATTAGTATCCCTTGCTGAATTTTTCATTTCTTCAGTCTGGCAGGGAAGCTCATTTAAATCTTCACACTTTGCAAGTGTTTCAGCCCCTTCTCCAGAAAGGTCGCAAACTGCTTTCTCTCTGTCTGGCAAGTCCTCTGCATTTCTCTCTTTATCAGTGCTACCATCCACACTCTGCTGAGATGAGAGTTTTTTTCCAACTTTGTCATTGTTCCTGGGATTTGAGGTCTCCGTTGAAGCCCTGGCAGCACTTGCTTCTTGGTTAAGAGAAGTTATTGTTTCCAAAATGGACATTGCATCACTAGCTACATTAGCACTTGGAGTTGTAGCAGAGACACCTTGAAGAGTAAGAAAGAACAGAGTTTTACTTCACCCTAGTTCCTATAATTCTGTTCAGATAGAAGGTTAAACAAGTGCAAAGAAACAGAATAAGCACTCTCTACAAAATACGTATAGTTAATTAAAATATTTGACTAATTTTGCCTTATGAGATTTTGATTAAAAAAAAAAATCTGAACAAAAATCTGTAAGACATTGCCTTCCTGCAGCAAGCAAATGAAGAGATTCATTTTGGTCTGTGACATACCACTGTTCCTAAGACCTGCCTAGAGAAACTGAGGATTGCCAATGGGAAGGATATCTGAACACAGCCCTCGTTCAACTTTACCAACACCATAAGTAGAGTGACAACTCTGGATAAAACATGTACACATATATTTTTGATATATAGACAGACAGACCGACCAACTGCAGGAGAAAGTTGGTAGCTCACACCTCTAGTATCTCCATAAATGGCATTGAAAATCGACTCAGCATATTGACCATATAACAGGAGTATCAGAAATACCTTGTCACTTCTCCATCATTTTAGAACCAGCTCTGAAGATGAATGACTAAAGAGTTAACTGGACTAGCACTAAGAACTGCAGCTGGCTTGTTAACCCATTTTAAAGGAAGTGGGCCTCACAGGAAAAAGGCTTGGATTTAAATAAAGGTTACAAACAGATGGATGGCTGTGGAGATCTTAGAACAGGAAAGAATGGACAATTACCTGCAGGAGTGTTTAGAAGTTAATACAGGCAATATCAGGACCTTGGCCATCCAAATTTTATGGCACACAGCAACTGCACAGAGAACTGTCTCTTAAGTAATTTTTTCGTCTCTAGTGATGGACAAAAAAGTTGTATCATTCTTCCCTTACAGCTATAGCTTATCTGAATCCATAATACTGAGACCAGCTTTTCTCTCAGTAAACTGATCCCTCATAAGCACAAGCAGAAGTGAAAGAGTAACATGGTCATAACAGCATGACATCTCTTTTGCTTTCTACCTTTATATCTAGAATAAGAGACAAGTGTTCTAGCATGCTACCTGCAGCTTACCAATACTGATATTAACAGTGTTATGGTAGCAGAAGACCTAGTCAATGATTCTGCTCTTTCAAACCCTATTCTTTTGTTAAAAGAATGCTCAGAGAAATGGTAGAATACCTTGTACTGTAACAGAAGCATCTGCTTTCTCCTCACTTGGAGATGTACTGGGGCCTGCCTCCTCTTTGTGATTCAATGTGGCTAAAAATTCATGGACAGCTTTTTCCACCTGAGGTCTGAATGTGTGGTTGATCTTTGGGTCCACAACCTGAGAAATAATTCTGTCAATTCCCGATTCCAACATTCCAGATCTGGAACAAAGTTACATGAATTCGTATGAAAAATCAGTTTTCAAGAACGCATTAATGAAATACGATCACTTAGATGCACTCCAAGGAAGCGCCAATGTTTTCTGAGCATTTCCCACAGCTATGCATTTAGCCTGTGCCTTACCCTTAAGAAAAAATGTGCTAGAGAAACAAAACAATCCAAGCACACGGAATTAATACAACCAACCTGTTGTTACATTGTTAGTGTTTACACTTATAAGTGTTATCTACCGGCAAAACTGTATTTAGAAAAAAATTTAGAAGAAAGCTAGTATTGTCAATTACCATAGAAAAAAAAAGAGATAAATTATAGAAGGCATGAGGAATGAATAACTACTAAACCACTTATCACTACCCTAAGTTACCTTCTGCCCCGTATAAAGTGGCAAGTTCTGCAGCTTTATAGAACACTCTTAATCTTCAGTAAAGTAAAAGAGAAAACCCACAGCTATAAAGCTTATCTCTTTAGACCCGTGTAGTCTTTTGCTGGACATACTCTATCTCTTGTCCTCATTGCTTCTTTAACAAGAAAGAACTGCATCCCTCCCTACAAACCAAACAGTCCTCAGTACAAGTTGTCAATGGTATCACCATAGCACAACTGCTTAAGTTTGTTCCCAAATCCATGGTTTGACACAATTTAATGGCCAAACTCATGGTACTTCGAAGAACTTTCTTAATGTTTCTCATGAGCCTAAGATTTAAGAAGAAAGACTAAAGAACATTCATGAAATAATGTAATATTAGGTTAAAGTTTCTGACGTAATTTTAACATAACAGTAGTTCTTAAAAACCTCTTCTCTGTCCAACTAGATTTAAATCCATTTTTCTATTTTGTGACTTTAGCTTTATACTCTGCAGAGTTTAGTTCGCAAAATGCTTCTTCTTAGCTCTAAAAATGATAATTGCAATTTTATTAATATCTCCCTTAAAAGAAAAAGGTAGCCTTTAGCTAGGGGGTTACATTTCAAGTCAAGGCTTCCACCCCTGCATAAACCTGGATCAAAGAACATCTGCAGTCTAATTTTGACTAATACTGATGGCGAGTTACTACTTCAAGTAATAGCACATTTTAAATAACGAGAGGAGAAAACAACCCAGTTTCTTTGAAGAAAGCAGCCCACTTTACATTGACCCAGAGCCTTTGTCACCTATCAGCACACAAGCATGTTCAGAGAAAACCCAGAGCTATCACTTACTTGAGAACCTGCTGTCTAATGTTATTTCTCAGCTGGTTCTTGTTGAGATGAGGACTCCAGGTATGAGTGGCCAAATGATTGGAAACAAAGTTGTCAACGCGCTGTCTCAAGTTCTGGTAGGCAGGCTAGAAAGCAACAGCAGAGAGGTTGGACTGGAAGGATGGTGTAAATGGTTGGTTCTCCTCCCAGAGGCCAGGCTGGTACAGCCCCGTCGGACCCCCCGGTGCCCCGCAGCCGCTGTCCTGCGGCGATGGCAGCGCGATAAACGCTGCCCCTCCAGACCCTGCGCGAACCGGGTGTTATGACGGTGCGTGCTCGGCCCGCCAGCCCGCGCTCCCCGCCGAGCACGGGGCTCCGGCTTCGCCCCCGCGGCTGCGAGCGGAGCCGAGCCCCGCGCGGGCCCAGCGGCCGCTCCTCTCCGCTGAGCGCGCTGCCCCGGGCCGGGCCCGTCCTCGACCCGCCACAGTCCTGGGCGCTGGGACCCCCCCGAGCCGCCGGTCCCGCCCGCCCGCACCTTGGTGTCCACGTCGGCCAGGCAGTCGCGGCGGAACTGGTCGAAGAGCCCCTGGCTCTTGAGGTGGTTAACGATCATGGAGACCAGCTCGGGCTCGGCCGCGCCGCCCCCCACGCCGGCTCCGGCCCCCGGCAGCGGCGGCGGCTGCTGAGGGGGCGGCGGCGGGGGAGGCGGGGGCTGGGGGTTGGTGGCCATGGGGGCGGCGGAGCGGCGGCTGCTGCCGGCGGTGCCGGCCGGGCCCCGGGACGGGGCTGCTCAGCGAGCAGCGGCGGCGCTGACCCCGGAAGCGGAAGGGGACGGCGGGAGGAAGCGGCGCGCGGCGCGGGGGGAGGCGGAGGCGCCGCCGCCGAGAGCGGCGCCATCGGCGCGGGACGAGCACTGGCGGGACCGCGCGCAGCCGCCGCGGGCCCTGCACAGGGGCGGAGGGGGCGGAGCCGCTCGCGGCCCCCGGGCCGGTGCGGCCCCGATCCGCTGGGCCGAGGGGGGAAAAGGAGCGGCCACGGCGGCGCTCGGCCCCCGCCCGCCGCGCCCACGTCCCCTCTCGCGGCGCGGCCGCCGCTGGGCGCTGCGGGCACCGCGGGCGCGCCCCTGTCCCCGGCCGCCCCGCACCGCTGCTGCGCTCCCGGCGGCGACCCGCGGCCCCGCCCTGCGGCCCGCCTCTTCCTGCGCCCGCCGCCATCACGGCGCGGGCGGCGCCGCGCGCTTCCTCCTTCAGGCGCGGGGCGGGGCGGGGCCAGCGCGGGGCGGGGCCGCGCGGAGTCACCGGCAGCGGATCGGGACCGGCACCGGGACCGCCACCGCCACCGCCACCGCCACCGCCACCGCCGTGCTCTGTCCCTGGCTCATAACGAGCACTGCCTCCCCTCCCGCCCTGTCCGGCCTCAGAGGCCGCTGCCGCTGCACCCCTGGAGGAGGCGGCTGGAAGATGATAATTAAATTACTTGAATTTCAGCTTGCCAGCTTTACATATCAGTGCATTCTCACGTACTCTTGTACAAGGAATGTTTTCAACTCATATCTTGTTTCCTGGTTACCTTGTGAGCCGTTTTTTTTCCTGTGTCAGTGTTGGCGATCACAACTGTCCAACGTGCTGAGGCAAGGACGATTCAGATTAGCTATTAGAAAATATATTTTTTACTGTTTGAGTGGTCAGGCATTGCCCAGCAAAGTGGTGGAGTCACCTTCCCTGGAGTTGTTTGAGGTGTCTGGACCTGGTGCAGTGTGATAACAATTTAAGCTGCAGCCACTGCTGTATGTGTTTACAAACTGGTTATGACTACAGTTGCTTTTGCATTCTCTTTTAGGACAGTCTAACTTTTAAATATTTTTGACACATATTTAATACAAGAAGTCTCAACAAGTTTCCTAATATCTTCTAAATAAAATAGATAACGGATGTCGTCTTGGCTGCAGTTCCTAAACTTCCAGCAGTATTTAAATTGCTGAGGAAATACTAAGGTATGAGACAAACACAAATGAGATGTATATGATATTGTGAGAACAAATTGTTACATGGCTGCAGGCTGGACAAATACATGAAAGTACAAGTCACAGAATTCAGGAAAGGTGCTTGAGGCCCAGAATGTGGGTGCTCTGTGGGCTACTGGGGACTGGGAAGGTATTTTTTTCTAGCTCTAGACTTGCTTTTTGTCCCTGAATATGAGAACGACTTAAGGCTTTGCAGACCCATTTCAGCCATTGCTGTCACATCAGCAAGCTATGCAACTTGTGATTTCAGATTAACATACTTTTGTCTCAGGTTTTGTCTCATTTTTGACTAACTGGGGCCATAAATGGCATGATTTCTGAAGCAGAAATTCTTTTCCTTAATAGGAATAAAATACTATGATGTATTTGGAAATGCTGTTAGTAGTAGTAACATAATTAAAAATAAAGCACTGGCAATAGCTTACTCTTTCTTTTTTAGACAATGTTGCAGAAATCTTACTCTATGGATGCCTAGCACAGGCATCAAATTCAGAGTGGCCAACATGCCCGACTGATTCTATGAGTGTTCATAGACTTAAACTCTCTTGAGGTCAGTTCATACCATAATTGATAAAAATGGTAACTGAACTTGACAGGTTAGTTGATGTTTTCTGGCTTTTCTTTTTCAGTGAAACTCTTTGTGTAGTTTTTTCCTCAAAAAACTTTATTCATGCTATGTATGCTGATAATGTACCTGAATTTATGAAGTATCTGAAATCCAGGTGACAGCTGGATTAAGAAAGTGAAAAAGAAGGTAAAAGTCCTTCTCTTTGCATGGGTGTCTAGGATTAATCTGAACAAGTTTGGTAGTGTTAGGAGATGCCCTTCCTTTGTGGTGAACTCTGTTGCAAAATTCTGTGCTCTCAAAGATTTGAGCTTACAAAGGTGACATTCCTTTTTAACCTCTGTAGTCTTTTACAGACAAGGGTACACAGAAAGGGGAGCTCTTTAGTTACATTCTGAGTTTTCTAGTAAAAATAAAGACTTTATAACAGGAATAACTGAAATGCCTGAGCAGATTCTTGGATAGTAAAGCTCTAAAGCTGCCCAACACCAACAAGAGATTTGTCCTGGATGAATTGCTCACTTGTTCCTCTACATGTGTGTTAACATGTCTGTGCCTTGCACCATCTGTGTTACTGCTGTGGCTTCATTCTCTGAGGTTTATTATCTTTTAGTGTGTAGCTTATTGGTATGTTGTTTATTATGGCACAATAAACCCCAGAACTGTGGATGCTGAATTGATTTGTTGTATGAATGTGCATTGCCTGATGCATATTTCATTTTTGTTTCTCCCTGTGTATAAAGAGTATATTTTTATTGTCTCTAGCTGGAGAAAGCCTCAGATTTTCTGGTGCTTACCATTATGGGATTTTTCTAAAAAAGGCAAAATTATTATGCCTAGGAGCAGCACTAGTAATCACAATCTAGTCCACTCTCTTTCGGAGCAGCAGAGAAATGGTGCCAGCACTGCTGAGGTTTTATGCTTCATCAGTAACAGCACATGTGGCTTCAGCTAAGCTGCAACATGAAATGCTGTAGTTGCAAGACCAAAATGTAGCCAAGGCACGGACTGTACCTTCAGCTGTGATGTGATTGGAGTGATGTCCATATCCTTACATGGGAATAGTTGCAGTAGATAAAATGTTATTGGATTGCCATAAATGGACGATATGATTCTGTCATCCTTTATTTTGGTATGTAAATAAGAGGATTTGGATAAATTGTTGTTTAATAGTGCATGCTTGAAGTGCTCTTTCTGGCTTTATAACCATGTTTCCTTCCAGGTGTTGGTCGTGTTTTTATTTGTTCAAACAGGTATGTACATGTATTTATATTTTTTATCTGGCTGGCAGGTAGGCCCTATGTAAAATGTGAAGCTTGGTGGCTTAAGTGAATTATCTGTAGAACAGCTAATGTACTTTGCTTCAATGGGAGGCTGCCTGTCCTAAGTGTTTTCTACAGGCAAGCCTTTGGCAAGTGCAGAAATGAAAACAGAGAACAGACAACACATTTTAAAGTGATGAAAGAAAAGCTTTTATTTGGAGTAGGCTGTCATGACCTTGCACTGACACCTCTAAAACTTTTTGGTCACTTCTGAAGAGATTCCTTGAGCAAAACTAAAACTACCATAAGACCCTGGTTCTCCCACTGGAACTGAGCAGGATAATTGTCAATGATGCTTAACTTCAGTAGAGATGGACATTTGGTGGCTCCTCAAATTGGCCAGTTAAATAGATAGACTGAAGTGCTTTGTAAAAATACTAAAGTTTTCATGTTCAGTAGCTAATATCGCTAGTTGTATTTGCTGTATTTGGGAGGATTGTCTGATTAAAGTTTGAGAAAAAGTTGTGAAGTCTTCTAAGTCACATTTCACCAACCTGCATTTTTGAATACTTTTTTATTGATATGCAGAGACATTAACTCATTTTATTTCATGTATCTTAAGCATTTAAACTTACAGATCTGAGTATAACTTTATCTGAAAGGTTAGGATTATTTATTCCAATTTCAGAACTTCAGTGTGCCACCAAACTCGCACATAATGCTTGTAGAAGTACATTAATTTGAAGGTACAACTATGCCTCTTCTCCCTTTTTTTAAAATTTTATGTCTCTGTCAAGGCCAAGAAATTAAGTTTCTGGATGCCCAAGTTTTGTGAGATGAATAGAGCCTGTTTAGAGGGTGACATTTGAGAGCAAAAAAAGATTACTGTCACAAATAACTTTAATACACGGTTTTGTTGGGGCTTTTTTGTTGTTGTTGTAGCCACGAAAGGAATCTTCAAGGGCAGATGGAGCCCTAACCTGCCCGTGAGAGGAAAACCCATCTGTGTGGCCGTGGCTGTGCCTGCTGATGCAACATTTGTGCTGTTCCCTTTCATGGCAATGAGAGAGGGGACAGGCACACTACAGCTTTCTTACCTCCTCACCTCTTCACAAGCAAACAATGACTAATGAATGTAATATTGTTGGGATTGTTATTGGCATCTAGGGAGTTGGACATCTAATTCCTGCTAATGTGATTGATGATCTCAGCATATCTTTCTTTTTTCCTTACCTTTTTTTTTTTTTTCTTCCTTTTTTTTTGGAATGTAGGTTCCTGCATGCTGGAGAAACACCATTTTATTTCTCCATTCTGGTGAAAAATGTTAGAATGAGTTACTGTGCTCCTTTTAATAGGGTTTTTACTTTGGTGTTTGTTTTTGACCTGAAAATATATGTTTTTACTATTTGTGTACAGGTAGACAGAAAAACTTAATGGAAGCTTGTTCTCCAGAGAGAGCACAAGAGATTATACATTCTTTCTACACTCTTTCACTTTTGCCTAAATGTAATTTTAATGGTAAGGTAAAATGGTACAGCTTAAACATGAAAGCAGAGTGAGTGGGTACACAAAAGCATAACACATTTTATATCAGCACTCTTTGCTGACTACAGCAAGGTGAAATCAAGGTGGAGGCATTGCTTAAATGGAATGCATGAAGCTTAAAGTACAGCTGATGGACTGAATTTTGCTTTAATTTATACCTAGTGTAGTTCCATTGAAGTCAGCAGGGAGATGGATCAAAGCAGGACTTTGCTACTAAATAATAGGGTGCTCAAAATTGCTCATACCATCATTTCTGCAACCTTGGTTATAGTTCTGAAGTAAAAATGAGAGTTATTGTATCTAGTGCAAAAGTAGTATTTTCTGTGGAAAATTTTTAAAGTGTTATTTAGGAAAATAACAAAAATAAAAAATTATAATTTGGGCTTTTGTCTTGTTCTCTTGTGTTGGGGGTGCCAAAAGTCTGGAGGAATAGCAATGGTGAGTCCCATTTCAACAGCATTCTTTTAGGAGAGGTGGGGTGGAGGGAGGGAAGGAGTTGGGTCATTTTATTGCTGTTGACCTACCTTCTCTGCTTGGTTCCTGGCACTGCTGGGCATTAAGAGAACACAGTCTGAAGTCACTGCTCAAGTGGGGCTGTGTAGAAGGGGCTGTGTGAAGGTGTTGTTGGTGAAACCCCACCCTCCTGGGTCTGGCTGCAAATTGAGGCAGTGGCTCAGGTGCAGTCAAGGTGCACCCATTGCCAGTCATTTGCAGATCCCACTGGATACCTCAGCAGCATGCCTGGCATCCCTGCCTGTCTCTGTCAAGGGGGCAGAGAGGAAGGAGTGTGCTGCCCACCTGAAGCTGGCACCACTGTAAATTCAGGTGGAGTATCTGAATGGGAGTTGAGATTTACTCCCTACCTAGGGGAGTATCCCCAAGCTATTGCACTTCAAGGACAGCCCTTGGGACTTGTTCTGAGAATGTGGAAATGTGAGGAAAAAAAATCTTCAGTGAAGCAGCAGAAATAATAATGCTTGCTCAAAATCTTTCCTCCTCACCTATTGATTTGCACAAAGATGATATGAATTTAATGTCTTTAAGATTTGTGCTTTTTTGCCAGATTTCATTAAAATTGGCCAACCGTTTCAAAAGTTATGGGGCAGAGGTTGGAGAAAGACTGACAAATAGTGAAATAATTGTTTCCTGGGGAAAAAAAAATAATTGAAGCCTGGATCGACTATGATATATTGTGTGTGGAGATAACCAGCTCTGAATCTATTCAGAGACCGGCTGCCTTCTGAATAGGAACTGATATAGGAGTCAGGCAAGGGGAAACAATCCCAGACTCACGCTGGGGAGTGTGAGAAATGCAAGGTTTTCTATT
Source organism: Acridotheres tristis (assembly GCA_037013685.1). NCBI lineage: Eukaryota > Metazoa > Chordata > Aves > Passeriformes > Sturnidae > Acridotheres > Acridotheres tristis. The sequence goes on along the minus strand of CM072888.1, from coordinate 57,809,075 downwards.
TAATTTGTTTAACCAGAGGAGAATGGAAAGTCAAGAAAAAGTATTAACAGCATTACCAATGCTAAGCCCCAACATTCACGCTTCCCAATTTTGATCCTACAGTAGGAAGAGAGCATTTTTAAAATTCATTCTCATGAATGTCTTGAGGTTTTAGTTAGCTTTTATTTGCTCTTAGCAAGGTTTTAAACCTTCCTGAAATGGAGAACTGTCATGTTAGTTTCAGCAACGGAATTAGTAAAAACGCATTTGTGCTCAGTAAAAAAGAGCTAGTGAAGCTTTAAAGGAAGAAGATAACTTTGCAAGAGCCTTTTTTCCCTATTTTAAGGATATGCTGGCTGGAAGGAGGATGGGTGGCTGAAACAGCGCTGCTGGATCCAGCTGGCTTGGCTGTAGCCCCTTCTGAGAGGAGAGGGCAGGACTGCTCTATGTGCAGCCTCTTCTGTGCCTTGGGTATCACAAACAATCCTTTATATATTTTGTGCCATCGTCTTTGTTGCTGTGTGTTAGTGGTCATCACCTGACTAGCTTTGTTAATGTCACAGAGCTTGTTTAGTAAAAGGAATTCTTAAAGAGAGCAGCATTGCAGTTCAGTGGATTTATTTTGCAGTTAAAAATGTAGGTAGAGGGAAGGGAATGCTTCTGCATTCTGCTGCTGCAGGGGGACAAGGTGGTTTTTGGCTTGCTGAAAACATGTGTCTGGTTCAGAGGCTGGTAGCTGAGGTGTCCAACCTGAGAAAAGAGGACAACTCTCATTGGACCTCAGACTTCTCTGCTACCCTCAGGTGATACACACAGTGGGGTGTTTTGCAGTGTTTATCACTGATAACAAAATAATCTAGTCCTGCCAGGGCTGCTGGCATCAAAGGAAATGATCTAAAGTGGTGACAGTTTTCTCATTCTGGGTGTTGAGAATAGATGAAAAATTGTTTCTCTGACTCTCCATAAGTCTGAATTCCTTTCCCAGGGCTGTTTGATTTCTCTTGTGAGAAAACAGTCTGAAATTTTCCAGAGTTTTGATTGTATTTACTTTTGTCCATTAATGAAAAAAGCACTAGCTCCCAGTTCTTCCTCCACAGAGACAGAATGAGCAATTGCCTACATTAGACAAGGATAGTCTTCCTTTCTTGATTTCTAAAGTAGAAAGGAGCAAGAACATGAAGCTGTGTAGCCAGTGAGAAAGCTAAAGAGGAAAGGAGCTTCTCAGGACTGCCTCCAAATCAGTCTGTTAGATTGCCCCAAAATTAGCCTAATCATATGAATAGAACAACTCTTTATATCCTGGTTTTGTGCCTCTCCTGGAATGAGCTTGGGAGGTATTTTTTTCAACTGAGTGATTGTTAATATCAGTTTTATATAAGAACTGATAAAAAAGATCTCCCTTGCAAAATTTGGATTTTTTTTCTTTTTGCTATTTAAAAAGTCCTTCTGTACTTGCTTGTTTTAGCCAAATTTGTGATTTACCTCTTGTTGAAGAGTCTGAAGAGACAAGACTATAAAAAATTATGATCACTCCCCATAAACTAAAATCCTATGCAGCATAACAGAACTTTCTTTACAAGCCTGCAATGAGAGAGAAGGGGAGTCAGGAGAAAGATACATGAATTTTCAGGACTCAATAAAAGCTGGTAATAGTGAAAGTTTGTGAAATCTACCATTCCTGAAAAACATCTGTAGCACTACATTATGCCTTGACTTTTCCTGACACAGTTTCATTAGTTGTGGTAGTAGAGTACTGCATGTAAATCACAGTGAGATTTTACCTTAATGTAGTAGAGGAGGGAAAGACAGAGTTGCCATATGCCAAATTTCTTGCTTTGCCTGAGGGAAGGATTAAAATAATTTATTAGACAAGTAATCCAAAACTCTGGGACAGGTGAAAGTATTTCTAGATTCTCCTGAGATTGTATATTACAATTACTCTTCTATTAAACCAGGCAGAGTGAATAGGGAAGGGGGGGCCTGCAATATCTGTTTCCTCTATAAAGCTAATCTCAGATTCTCATCCTGTCACAAAATTGCAGAGAGCCTGCTAAGAATTTCATTAAACCAACCTTCCTTCCTTCCTTCCTTCCTTCCTTCCTTCCTTCCTTCCTTCCTTCCTTCCTTCCTTCCTTCCTTCCTTCCTTCCTTCCTTCCTTCCTTCCTTCCTTCCTTCCTTCCTTCCTTCCTTCCTTCCTTCCTTCCTTCCTTCCTTCCTTCCTTCCTTCCTTCCTTCCTTCCTTCCTTCCTTCCTTCCTTCCTTCCTTCCTTCCTTCCTTCCTTCCTTCCTTCCTTCCTTCCTTCCTTCCTTCCTTCCTTCCTTCCTTCCTTCCTTCCTTCCCTCCCTCCCTCCCTCCCTCCCTCCCTCCCTCCCTCTCCATTTTTCTCTCTCCACCCCCCATCTTTTTAAACTCCAGTTTAAGTGCAGCTGGAATTTGCTTCTCACAATTACATTCTGCTGAGATACTGCTCTATGTACTTGTGGTGCTATTTAAGATGGCTATTTGCACTAGCATATGAGCAAGCTAGGAAAATGCAAATAGTGTATTAAATTAACAGGGATTTTGTTAATTTTAAAATATTAATTTTATTCATTTTTGGGTCCTTTTGCTCCTGGGCAAAGGAAAGTTAAGTTATGGATACCAAAATTATTCCATATATTAATCTAGGCTTATTCTGTTCTTCATATGAGCTCCCCAAAGACACATTTGTATAAACAGAAGCATCCTAATTAAAATTGCTAGGGAGTCATGATCTATTTAAAGTCTCAAAGCACAATTTACTTTTAGCCTTCATATTGTGATAGTGTAAAAGAGCAAAGTTTCTCTTGGAGGTTTAAACATAATGAGGTGAAAATTTTCGTTAAGTATTTGCTATTTGGCTGCATGCTGCTCTTATCTCCGCTAACATGCACCTGATTTCCTTTTCTATCTTGCCTTTGTTCATTTGTAAATCTCCAGCAGTCTTTCATGTTTTTTAAAGGACTGCAAAACTCATTAAAATTTTCCAATTGTTTATTTCCTTGTGCTTTCTCATTTAACCCTCTTTTCACAGTTCCTGCAGTTTGACATAAAGTAACAAACTTTTAACAGTTCAGGCATACTACTTTCTCTACCAAAAGCAGGTCTATTTATTGCCAGTATTTATTTCTTTTGCTGATGTATAGGCTTAGTTCTGTTGATTTTTTTTTTTTTTCAATCTAGTGTCTTTATTTCCTAAACAAGGACCATATAATTCCATTTCTTCCAGTCCGTAACAATGGTCTCCACTTTTTGGTTGTTTTTGCAGGATGACAGTTCTGTTAGATTTTTCTCCTTGAGTTTTCTCCAAGATGCTGTGTCAAAGTCTTCCATTGAGGACGCCTGTGTAACTCAAGAGCTGCATATATTTGAACTTCGTCTTTAGTGAAAGAAGCTCTCCAACATTTATACAAAGGGGCACTTTCCCTCCAATATCCAGAAAACTTAAATTTGTTGTTGAGGAAAGTGTTCCCACATTCTCTGTAAGAAGAGATAGGCAGTAATCCACTGAGCTCATCCAACTTTCCTCAGCCCTATATTAACAGTTAAATCACTTTTTGTGTTGGTGTGTGACTTACACATTTTGGCAAGAATCTAAAGCAGGCAGAATTCTTGTGCCTTCATCACCAACACATATAAGAACCAGTCTGGGATTTGTGTGTCACTTGCTGCAAAATGGCAACTCTGAGACAAACATCAACAGCTTCTTTAGTGAGTGATAAGTCTGCTGGCTAGGAAATAGGGCAGGAGGGTGCAAGAGAGTAGTTGAGTGAATGGCCAGTACGTACCTGTAGGAAATAATGTACTTACAAAATAAGTAACTTGCTTAGAAATCATGAATACAAGTTAGCAGTGAGAGACCAGCAGGTTCAGTATGTATACTTGTGCCTCCAGCACAGAAAAGTTCTTTTCACTTTGAGCATTATTGCAGCAACATATTTTTCACAATATAAATTATTTTCTGACAATTTGGGAACTCCTGGTTTTGCTTAATGTACAGTTTTGAATAAAACAGACTAGACTAGACTAGAATATTGCAGTTAGAAGGGACCAACAAAAAACCTGTTCTCCAACTGTCTTACCAGTTCAGGGCTGAACAAAAGTTTTTAAACATGTTGTTTAGGGCACAGTCCAAAGGCCATTTAAACCCTGACAGGCTTCTGGCATTGACTAGCACTCTGGGAAGCCTGTTCCAGTGTTTGGTCACCCTCTTGGTAAAGAAATGCTGGCAAATGTCCAGTCTGAACCTCCCCTGGCTCAGCTTTGAGCCATTCCACATGTCCTGTCACTGGATCCCAGGGAGAATAGATCAGCAACTCCCTCTATCTCCCCTCCCCAGGAAGCTGCAGAGCAATGAGGTCACCCCTCAGTGTCCTTTTCTCCAAACCAGACAAGCCCTGAGTCCTCAGCCACTCCTCACAGGACATTCCTTCCAGCCCTTCCACCAGCTCTGTTACTCTCCTCTGGATGCATTCAGAGACCTGCACACCCTTCTCACAGTGCTCAGCAGGCAGCACTGCAGGTGAGGCCACCCCAGCCCTGAGCACAGCAGGGCAGTCACCTGCTCTGCCCGGCTGGTTGTGCTGTGTTTGATGTGCCCCAGGCTGGGGTTTGCCCTCGGGGCTGCCAGGGCACCCTGCTGGCTCACACTGAGATGCTGTGGCCACACAGCACCCCCAGACCCTTCCTGCAGGGCTGATCTCCAGCTGCTCCTGAGTTGTGGGAGAAAGGGAAGGACTCCTTAGGACAGCTGGGAATGCAGCATGGTTCCTGCACTGTGCTTTAATGCAGAGATTGAGTGCTGATGACATCGTGCCAGTCCACACAAGGTCTTGTGGGGCAATACGAAAGTAATCTCTCTCTAGATGTGCTTTAACTTTCTTTATGTGGTTTGACTGTGTTCTCACAGCCAAATGAGGCCAGGTCCAGTGTCCAGTGGCCTCTTGCGATTGCTCCTGAGCACATTAGGCTGCATTTTCAGCTTGGAAAAATGTGACATTTTGCTTTCAATTCAACTCTGAATGAAAAAATCCAAAATTGGGGATTAAAAAAAAAAAAAAAGGAAAATAAAAAAGAAAAGAGAATACCAAAATTTATATTTCAGGTTTTGTATTTTTACATTTCTAGTAGTGTGCACAGTGCATGTCTTGTTGGAATGGACTGTGTTGTTTCAGAAAGAAAACAAAGCAAGTATTTCCTTGAGTATTTATTCTCTCTTGACAGTATGGAAAGAAATTAGCAGCACAATATAATGCTGCCTGGTCTCCCTGTTAAAGTATGAGGCACTGCTCTGATTTCCTCCAGATTATCCATCACTGATTAGCTTTGGTATTTAGGAGCTCTGGTTTGAAGCTTGTGATTGAGGCATTTATAAGATCCCCATACATAATTTCGACCGAGCCTGGATGTTTCTGGGAGTCCCCGGCGCTGCCCTGGCTTCGGCCAGGAGGTGGCAATCTCTACTTTCTGTGCGAACTTTGGGGAAGTTGTGCCCCCACAGCATCAGCCCAGTGTTCAAAGAGCTGCCTCTGCTCTGCGCCTCGCCTTCTGACTGGCAGCCGGGCGACATCTCTTTCCAAATCTCTCTTAACATTTGAACGCTTACTTAGTCATCAAAGTATTTCTAAAAGCAGAACTTAGAAAGCCTGTTGCTTTATAAGTCATAGTTGTTCCTTTCCCATTCCCAACTCTCAATTACAGAAAGAAACTCCCGCAATTCAAAACTCAGCCGTATAAATCAAGTTGTGTATGTCGTGTCTTTTGCTGTAAACCACAGACATTAATTAATATGCCAGCACTCAGACCTCATAAACTTCACGTTCAAACATCCAGACTTAATGGTACTTACTAATATTTTAAATTAATCTTGTAAACAGATAATGCAACGAGAAAAAAAGGAGCAGGTATTTTCCATGCCTGTTGTTAAGTGTTTGCTTCACTTGTTAGGTCCAAGCAATGTAATGTCCTTTCCTTGAGGAACAATTTGCCAGTAACTGTACCCAAGGTCAGCAAGTCCTTGAGCTCTCTGCTGTGTAAGTGCAGTGCTGCAAAGCAGCTCTAAGGTTCTTTCAATACTGACATTCCCTCTCCCTGCCCCATTCTGAGACTCTTTTGCATACCAAAATGTTACAGCAGTCATAGTTTCATATGAAAATGCATGAATACGATTTTTTTTTTTGCCATAGCTTTGTGGAATATTTGAATTTCTCTTTGAAATTGAGAGAGATATATGTATAAGTCTTTTCACAACAGGTATTTTGATCTTAGCCTTTCTGTTTGAGACACATAAGCAAGCTAAAATAGCATGATTGCTTGCTATTGGCAGTGTCAAGAAAAATAGGTTTTTCATTGTTTAACTGCCATTTGCTCTGGACTATTAATACCTAGAATTTGCTATTTAAATACAGTCTGTGTTCTGGCAGCTTGAGGAAATTTGATGAGGATTATTAGGAAATTAAGTTACAGTTAAGTTAAATAATTACTGAGGGCATACAGTCCACCCGAACAAATGAACCTGCACAGATTTGTTCTGTCTGGTGGTCAAAAGCAGAGTATGAAACATTATTTTTGTTCGGTTAAAGACATATGGGGAGAGCTTTATGCAGTTTGTAGTTACAGCAGCAGATAAGGAAAAAGTGCAGGTCATTACATTTTCTAGTGTAACTTCTCAAAGAAAGTTGCTTTTTTTAAAACCTCACCTGCTTTGTTTATGACCTGCCTGACTGCTCCACCTACACTTGGGTGTATCTCTGTGCTGCTTGTGACCATGAATGAGCATCTGCTGGCAGCCTGGGAAGCACTGCTGGCTTTCACCACAGACAGGCAGCTGGAGGTTTCATGCAGGAGAGGGGTCACCCATGTTTAGAGAGAAGTAAGAGCATCCTGTTAGCCCTTGGCAGCCTGCAAATGCACTGGGTATTGTGTTGTCCTTGAATTCTCATAGCTGGGCTGGGAGCTGCCTTGCAATTTCAGTATTGTTCCTTAGGTAGTTGTTTCAGGTGCTTGGATGCCATGGTGACGACTCCTGTCAAGACAGATAAGTAGGAAGGGTTGCTGACTTAAAACCAGTGGGATATTCAGCCCTGGCATAACTGCTGTTCTGAGGCAGCACTTGAACAACAGATGTTTTAAATACTCATTTTGGCTAGAGAGATTCTACAGTCTCTGTCCTTGGAGGTTTTTCAAGACCCAAGCAGCTGAATCCCTGAGCAACCTAGTCTGGTGTCACAGCTGACCCAGCTTTGATAAGGAGGTTGGTCTGGAGCCTGCTGGAGGTCCCTTCCAGCCTGAGTTGTTATGGTCATGCACACCGACCTCTGCAATGCCCTGGCCAAGGCCTATTGTGCCTCTATGAGTCCTGGCCCTAACATGTCAGCAAGTGCTAGCCATTTCCAAACCGTGCTTCAGACAACACAGCCTTCAGTCGCTCTGTGAGCTGTTATCTTATACTGCGGTTGGGAAAACCATGAAATAGGTGACCCTGACTTAAGCCCCAGGGAGGCCTCCATGAGAGCTGAGACTGGGATTTGGTAATGCAGCTGTAGAAGGAACCATTTTTCCACTCAAAATTAATTTCTTGTTTTGTATTAGGCTGAAATCTGGACATTTCAAAAAGATAGAGAAAGTTTGTTGTTGGTGGTGTTGTTGTTTTTTTTTTTTTTTTTTTTTTTTAAATTACGATCCAAAATAACCAATAACTGAGAGGTGTACTGACAGGACATATGATAGACAAGGGTACCATCTCTGGGCCAGTGAGAAACACCATGGATTTTTTTGACCTATAGATATTCTGGATTTGCCTACTCTTTTTCTAGTGGTCACCAGAAGCTTTTACAACTTCTACAAACTTAGCTTGGCTTTCTCCATCCTCCCTCCTTAAAAAAATATCTATCTATCTATCTAGTCCTATTACATTTTCCCTTGCTGTTAATCTGGCTTTTTATCAAACATATCTTTTGTTCAATTCCATAAACTCATCTAGAGCTGGGAAACACCAGCTCCTAATTATGAGCTGAAAGCATTAGACAGCATAGTCTCTTTTGCAAATGACATTGTTTGAACTCAGTGGCTGATGCAGGTGGAAATCACAGTTCACTTGAACTAGGAGCTCTGGTTATTAGTGAATGAAATCCAGACTCTGCAGAGTGTAGCTGAATTTGCATTCAGTTGAGTTAACAGTCCTTAAACTCAAGTCTTGTTCTATTTGTAGTTGCTTACAGACATTTAGTGCTGTAATCATTTCCTCTGAGAGTAAAAGACAAAACATCCTTCATCTTATTGGAGCAATTTGCCTGTAATGCAAAGCAGAACCATCCCAAAACAACTGCCTTTGACTTATATGCTTTATTTTTTCTTCTTAACTATGTATTTTCCTTTTATATGTCATCCTTGGTACAATAAATTGTCTTCAAAAATTTAATAATCCTCATCCTCATCCTCATCCTCATCATCCTGTCATTGTCTGTTTTTCCCAGCAATTTTTTCAAGCACATATTCTGTCTAAGCAGTAGATCAGATTCAAAATCTAAGTCACAGCAGTGTTTCATTTTTGAGACAGTGTCAGGCTCCACAAAGATGTTTCAGAGTGTTGTGATCTCCAACTAAATGTGCAATAAATGGCCACAGGTTTTTCTCTGGTATTGGGACCTCAGAAAGTTTAGTAAGGTATAATAAAAGAGGCTCACAAAGAATAGATTCTAATATCACCCGTTGACAAAAGCAAACTTTTGGTATGGTCTTGAAGTGAAAGCTGCTGGAGTAAAGGCTACCTGAAGGAACTGGAAGGCAGAGACCATGGCAACAGTCATCAGTGCAGGAGAAAGAGGTACCAGAGAGATAATCAAATATTGTTCATGGGGCCATTCCTATTTCTTCCCTTCATTAATGCTTTCTTTGAAACAGGGACCCATGCTGGGTGGCTGGAGTTGGGCAACACTGTTCATACAGGAAAAGGCTGAGGTACAGGATGGAAATGATGACTGGAGTAAAAGGAGATGGCATTCATTAGTTCAAAATGAAATATTATTAAATTCTACTGTACCTGAAGCAGTTATCATGAGGAAATGCCTGAGGGAGAGAAAGATCTAGGCATACTACCTGAATGGATCATGAATCCAGTTTTCTAATATGGTTAATCAAAAACCCACCTGTTTTGTATTAAAAGTGGTGCTTCCAGGCAAGACAGGTAATCCTGCAGAAGAATTAAATCCCGAAAAGGAGCATGATTGTTCTGTATAGCTACATGGTCATAATAGTTCTATGACTGGTTCAAAACACTGCTATAGCTTCTCTTTAGAAGTAATGCCATTGAGAATTCAAGCCCCATGTTTTTGCAGAAAGCTTAATGGAGTTGCTGTGAAAAGGAGAGAGATTTGCTCCATGACTTAGTAACAATTCTTTTTTTTAGAGCATATTTAGGAAACTTTGCAAGATGAACCTTGCAGAGTTTCATGAAAATTTCTGTCCCACCGGAGAAGAGCAGCTTGGCTAAGCATGAGGTTCATTAACTTTTGGGTGACCTTTTCACAGTAGATACATGGCTGTTGCAGAAGCAGGTAATGAAATGCTGATAATTTTGCAAAAAACATTCCATAAATGTGGCTAGAGGCAGCAATATGAAATCTGAATAAATAGGTTTCCTGCTTCTAACTTGGATTAAAAATGCAGCTGAATTCAAAGACAAATCAAATCTTGCAAGATTATTAATATGATTTAAAGAGAACCAGTGTTGTTGGAGGTTTTGTTTTGTTCTTAGCATGGAGACATGGTATTTTCATTAAACGGATGAATAATAAACGGATTAACCTGTCAGGGAGGAAAATGGCATACTATGCTTAAATTCTGCAGCTATTTTGGGGAAGTTGACAAATGTGTGAGTGGAGATTAAGCTGTTTTTCTTTTAACTCTTTCTTTTCCCTCCAGAAAACGCATGTAGTTGCAAGTAGAAAAGACGAGGCAGATGCCTGCAGAAGGGTAGGTTAACTGGATGTATGTATTTTCTTTTACTGGGAACACTTGCTTTTCAATAGGAGGTCGTGTATCGAGTAACTGAGATTCCAGGACCATGGGAGCAGAGCATTCTGTGCATCTGATGATGTCCTCCTTGAGAAAATGTGCTCAGGTTTCATCTTTCAGGGCTTATCAGTTGTATGTGTCTGTCAGTGCACCCCAAGGATTAGTTTTGTCAAAAACTTAAAAATCCAAAGGAATATCTCTTAGTTTGTGTGATCAGAAAATAGAGCACAGACAAACCACAAATCATTAAAATACACAAAATATGCTGCAAAGTGTATTTTCTAAATGAGAGAGGTTATTACAAGTTGAAGAAGTGAGACCTCCAGACCCACTTCTTCTTTGTGACAGGACTGGGAAAGGGCTGAGAAATTCCAGTCTGAGTCATGAACATTTTTGCATACAGCTTCCCAGGAGTTCAAACAAAAAAATACCTTTGTCATCTTCTGGTCCTACAACAAGAAGTTTTGAAGAGCTATCCTCCATCAGTGAAATTCCATTAAAGGCATCATAAGTACATGTGAAGACTTGGTGGGTTTCAGGTTTTAGAGTTCAGAGGCCTGCTCTAACATTTGTTGAAGAGATTCACGAGTCCTTGGGGAATGGATCTTTCTAAATTCCACAGAATTATCATAATGAAAGCTTAGTATTTCCACTGCTGTAAAATGAAATACCTACAGCCTGATTATAATCAAATCACTGTAATCAAAATATTGATATTTCTGCTTTTTAAGTTAGTCTATTATATATAGCTGATATCTCAGTTCTAAAATATAGACAATAATAAGAAGTTGGACCGAGCCCACCCTTACCTCTGGAGAGAACTGGGTTAAAGCTCTGTGGATCAGCCTCCTCAAGATGTTTTCAAGCATGAAAACAATGCTTTTAAGATGGGAAGGAGGGGAAGGGGAATTACGGAAATCCCAGTGAGCTATCATAGCTTTCACATTAGTTATTTGCTTTACTTTTCTAGAGTGTTTCTGAGGAGAAAATGGCTAAGAAGAATTGGAGGTGTGATCTTTTGTGACCAGAGCATTATCTGTAACTTGAATTCATTTAAGAATGAGTTATATAGTGATAATTGGCCTTTTATAACATTTTATCTGATTTGCTACTCTCCTAGGAACATTTTGGGCTGAATTGGTTGCAAAGAGTTAGTAGCCTTACAAGGGGGAGCTTGAAGCTTCCATATCTCCTTCACAAGCATTTTTCTTGTTCTATTGAAGCCTCATAAATTTTATAACCTCCTAATTCCGAGTTCTAAACTACCATCTCAGAATATTGGAAACAAACTGAACCACATCCACTGCCTGTGTAAATGTGCTCAGCCACAATTTAGGTTATTTGAATTTTCTTTGTGAAGTACAGCAAAGGCAAGTCTGAATTCATAGATGAATTCAATAAACCTGAGCCTCTCTGCCCTCACAGGTTGGCCATATGGCAATGGGAGTAGCTTGGCCATTGGTTGCAGAGCTTTAAGATCAGAGATAGTTCCTGTTCACACAATTCACAGCTTTGGGAGTGAATTTGGGGGACTGCAAGGTAAACATGGGCCACGCATTTACTTTGGGCTGTGTTTGTACTGTATGTTGAACCTCAGTTTGGGCTCTGGACTTGGTCTAGCACCAGTATTGAAGCACTGGTATTGCCTCCTCAGCTGGGAGGGAACAGGTACCTATAACACATATGATGCAGATGTAGCATTTAATATGGTAGAAAACTAGCTCTGTACTGATTGTTGGTGCATATTTGTAGATCTGAAAATTTTTGTTTGCCTTTTGTTTCTTCTTCCTTCTTTGCAACAAAAAACAATTACAGCCAAGGAGAGTATTAAATGAAACTAAGCTGAATTCTGACTGTGTTGAGTAATTTGCCAGATTAGATCTCAGGGCAAGGATATTGTCTCTGTGCAATGATAGATACATGTTCAACTTTTTCTTATTGCCTTGATTGTTTCATAAAATAATTCCTAGTTACTACCAGAATGAAATTCTTTAAGAATACTCATTGTTAAACATCTTTAAAAGTTAGGAAAAAGGTGCATAGGAAATGTTAATATGATGAGTGATATGAGCATATTTTATAAATGATTTTTGATGACATGTCAAATGTCATCTGTGCGTGATGGCAGATACTTCTTTATTTCTAGGATATACCTGGAGTTGATGAAAGACCCCTTAATATGCCAGAGCAGGGAATGGGAATTGAAGTGGAAGTATAGATGAATGAACAGAAATAGAGACTCATCTAGTACTGTGATATCCTAATGGACAGGAGTTGGAGAAGACAGAATAAAGCAGTATGTGACTGTAAAAAAATACAAGTCCTATTTAGAAAAGAACTGTGGGGCTCTGCTATGTGTAGAGGGGTACATGTGTGTTTTACACTATTTGATTTATTGCAAAGAATGGAGGAAATCTTTACCATCCATTACTCATTTTAGGAACTGAGGAAATGAAGTTAATTTTCCTTTTGGAAGTTGCTTCCTCACAGCTGAAAATCCACCCTATGGCTTCCTCTTTGTTTCTGTTGCCCTCTGATTCTCATGCTCCAGATTGCAGTCTAGTTGCCTGGCTGAAACTGGAATTAGTCTTCTAACCACAAATAATGTCAGAGAGAATGAGGTTTCACAGTGTAGTAAACTTACACAGGCAGTGCCAGATGGCTTTTACAGTCCAGTTTGGCCCATGAGCGTTTGCTCGTGTGAGTGCATGTGTGTATTTAAAAAAACAAAAACAAAATCTAGTAGCTGCTGGTAACTGGACCATCTGGTAGCTGTTCCATCCAGTATAATGTAATTTACTTTTTTGCTTTTCAGGCAGGTCTGTTTTTAAATGGCTTATTTTAATCACCAGAAAGCACATATGTGCCAGTCGGTCGTCTAGTAGTTCCCAGCACTCTTCCCTCTATGCAGCCTCCTTCTGTCAGCTGGGGTTTTCCCCAAGATGCCACTCACACTGATATCAACTTTGTCTTTTCCCCTAGGCATCTTCCAGTTTTGCATATGCAGTGCATTTTTTTTTTCCAGCAGAAAGCAGTTTCTGTCTCTATAATTTCCTTCTTGTAAGTATGAAATCTATTCTTCCTAAATACTCATATCTTGTTCAGTCTTACCATTGTTCACTCTCATTCTCTCTCAGGATGAGATCTGATCTCACCTGACCCCAATGAATGCTTAAAAAATTTGAACTATGAAATCCAAGTTTCTTATAGCCCTCCCCCTATGTAACTGAACTGGTTACAGAGAGGTGCAAGTCCCTAAAGCAGGTGCATGGAAAATCATGTTTAACTGCCTTTATCAGTGGGGAAAAAGATTTCAGTAAACAGATCAGGAGGAAGGTGGAAATGGTTATTGACTAGATAGCTTGTGCTGGGTCACCCCGGAGCAAGCTGAGCACCTGAGGCTTCAGAAGGGGCTATTATTTAACTATTTATGCCCTTACTTAATGAATTGAATGGGATCCAGGGTCAGGAAAACAACGGCTAAACTCAGAGTGCTTTCCTACTTGAACTATTTTCTCTGTTTTCTTCACATGTTCATGTGCATTTAGTGGCCATGAGACAGTGTTATTGCACACTTCACTGTGGTGGGAAAGGCTTCCAAAATGGGGATTCTGCTACTAATACTTATGTTATATTTTCCCAAATATATGGAGGGAAAATGACTGAAATTAGCTACCTGCTGTATGTGTGCAGATGCCTTAGCCCTTTGTCATCTTTTAAAAGCACAACATTTCAGATTCTGCTTACCCTTTAAAAAAACCCACGGCTGTAGGAAATTTTGTTAATGTGGCACAGGGGTAATTTATGTTATCTTTTCTTTCCTGTCTCACTGTAATTTGTACTAGTGAAGTACTGTGAAGGGCTTTTAAACAGGGCTGTACCTTTGGCGTGCTCTCACCCTGCAGCATCCCTGCAGTCTCGGTGCTGGGCTGTGTGGTGCAGAGGTTTTAATGCGCAGTCTTGCTCCTAAGATTTAACAACTCTGCATTACAGCTCACCCATAGGCTTGTGTGAACTTTATCTGCCACCCCAGTATATCTTTCTTAAACTAAAAGTGATTTCTAGCCATGAGTGGGGTGGATGGTGAGTTGAAGTAGAAAAGCAAGAATACAGTATCCTTCATTTTTAGGCAATCTCTGTAGGACAGCAGGTAATAATAATCTGAATTTGCTACTCTGCCAATATTTTCTCTGTTGTAATTTATGTACTTTCATTTTAATATATTAACTTAATTATTTATATTAGTCATGTGGTGAAACTGTGTGCCATTTTGAGATTTGTTCACATGAAGTGCATTTCATAATATGCATTTTTAATCTGTGCTTCCTCTGAAATGCTAGCATGACTGTGAATTCTGGCATTGCAAGCAAAATACATGTTTGCAGTTCCACGTTTTATTTAAAACTATAATATTATATCTTTTCATGTGAAGACAAAGTTCATGTTTTCATGTGAAGACAAAGTTCATGTTGAATGAATGCATGATTTTCAATCATTACTTGAAAAATATCTCCTAAGATAGAGCTGTATGAAGTCAGTGTTATAAAGAAGATTCTCAGCAACAATCTTCACTGTCATTAAAGAACCATGGCATTACTATGAAATAGGAATGTTTTGTTTTCTTACTCCTCACAGCATTGTCCAAGACAGTCAGCTGTGGTCAAGAAATTGGATTGGCAAGGTATTTTATCTATCACATTGTACTGCTATTGAAGCTTAAAATTATAGCTGATTGATTTACAGACAGGATTCATAGATATTTTCGTTTATGAAAAACAGTATACCAGTAACTCCAAGAAAAATACACAGGGACTGGTGCATTTACTTGCATCCGGAAGAAATCTATGGACACAGCTCCATTGCTTTGTACAGGTGCGAGCTCTTGGCTAGCAGCTGCATAAGTGCCTCCCTTTCATCAGAAGTTCGTTCCAGTGTTAGAAGAGAAATTCAGTGGTGTGAGAAGCCACCAGTTTAAAAATGTCCTTCTACTGGTTTTGGGTATTCATGAGCAAACTACCAATGGTGTGTGGCCTTAAAGTATTGTCAATAACAAGACATAAAACCAAACTTTCAACATCCACTTTAATAGGGAGAACTGAAAAGGAAAAGATGAGATTTTGACTGCCTCTTTTTGCAGAACATGCAGAAAAAAAAGAGTCAACTACAGTCTTAAACACATTCTTACATAAACTTACAGCTCTTAAATTGAATAAAAGATCTTAAAGTAATAATCACATCTATATTTGTTCATCAAATACAGCTTTTCCAGAACTTGAAGGAGAAAAGAGTATTTGGCAGATATATCTGTGCTTCCTTGCTGCTGTTTGTTTCATTGCATACAGGAACACCAGAATAAAAGAAGCACTGTATAGCAGGATGTTATCTCTGATAAATATATAGGAAGCAGGGAGAAGGTTGGCACTCTGACCATTCCAGCACATTCCAGAAAACAACATGAGCCTGCACAGCATAATATCTTTTCTCTTCCCCAAACCTGCAGAAGTCCAAATAAAATTCAAGGCTTTGGACCTCATGCTTCTGACCTCTGATGGCTGGGGTTCAGTTTACACACAGCGCTAACAAAAGCTTTGTGATAAGGACTGCACACAAGGTTTCTATGCCTCCAGCAAAACAGAACTTCCTACAGATAAAGGTCATGTTGACTGTGTTGAGAATAGAGGTTTCTTGGCAGCCCGTCTAAGATTAGATCAAGCACCCACAGAAGATGAGGATAATCCTGAATCTACTATCTTCCTTCCCAAGTGCAAGTCTTTGTACTTGTCTTAGAGGCATAATTAAATGTGCAGATGATGTAAAAATGCCTACCAAAACTGGACACATATACCTGTATGTGTGTATTTCAGGGGATGTGACTTAGTGTCATGTCACTCAGGACCTCAGCTAGAACAGGTGGAACAACACTGGCCCAGCCCACCTGTAAAGCATGACTAGAGGGACATAGCAAAGAGCACTGTCATTAATACACAGCATAAGAAAAATTGCTAAGGAAGAGAGACTGTAAGGAATTTGCTGTACCTAAAAAAAGAAAATAAGAGAGTGATGCAGCCTAGAAAAGAATATAGAGCAAACGAGGTAGAAAACTCAGCTCCATTCCTCAGCTAGTTGTTTCTTGTCTCACAGCAGAGCAAACAGTCCTTTTGAAGAATACTTATTGAGTATAATAAGGACAGGTCCAACAGAACGCTCAGAAATACCGGTATGACTGGGGTATAAAAAGAAATAAGTGTGGGCAAGCTAAAAAAGACTGAACAGTGTGAGATATCAGTGGATGTGACACCCGAAACTGCCTCTTTCAGTAATGACACTCAGTAGGTAAATTTTGTTTTATTTTGCATGTCAGAGTGTTGCTGGTGGCAGTATCCCTGCTTTCTCCTGTATGCATAGCAGATTCCTTCTCTTTCATCTCAGACCTCCTACCTCTCAGACTCTTCATGCACAATCCTGTTTTCCCACTGAGCTCCTGTGTTTGCTCCGGGTTTCCAGACTTGGCTTTTGTCGCTCAAGACCACACACACATCCCTCTCTGCTCTCATGCACCTTCCAGCCTGGCTCCCACTCTGCAACCCCAGTGCTTCTGCTTTCCCTCACCCCGTGCTCTACAATCCCCCTTTCCCCCTCATTCCCTCTATCCCCAAGCTTTCCCTGCTTTCCCTGAGCCTCCTTCTTGGGGTGTGCAGCCATGCAGATCATGCAGAAACCCAGGGCACTGCTTGTGTCAGCAGGCACATGGGAAAAACTATAAACTGCAGAAGAAGGAGGTAGAAAGTAGCACATATTACCCCTGCTCTCCAGAGCTACCCCCATGCAGGTCTTGGCACAACCACGAGATAGTGGTTATTTTAAATTATTTTGTATTTCCAAAGGAGTTTCTATCATAACACAGATGGCTAACCTGTTGTTAGCCATCTCACAGAATAGCTTTCATATTCAGATGATAAAAATGCTGGAACAATTGGTGACATTTCTTTAATGAGGTATCGTTCTGTTTCACGTCCTAAGGCAGTTTGAAAAATGCAGACTATCAGTTATCTTTTGGGAAAATCCTACAGATAATAGTTCAGGAATTTGTGTAACCATTTTACAAAGTCTTCTGAGATTTTTTTCTGCTGAATCCCGCCTTGCAGTTTCATGAGGACCATGCTTTGCCTAGTTTTCTCCTTTCTGTTGTTTTTTTAATCAAAAGAAAGAAATTAAAAAAAAAAGTTTAGCCCAAAATAAATGTAAAAGGAATATTCTTTTATCCCTTTTTGTGTAAAAAATACCATACTTTAGAAATTTCTTAGTTTGAATTATACAAGAAAGGGTTGATCTACTCCAGCAGTCACATCCCTATTTCATCCATTTGGTGTATGGTTAGAACAAGAGGAGCTGAAATCCAGCATTTCTTCCAGTGAATTAGGAAAAATGTCAGTTCTGAGCCAGCAAGCTATAAAAATGAGCAAAATGATATAAGAACCTATTAGAGGTAGCAAGAGATAATGATGATAATGTCCATAATGTACTGTTTCTGCCACTTCATTCTGCATTAGAGACTATTGTTGAGGATGATCTGCCTCACCAGGTTCCTGTCTGTCCTGCTTCTCGCCTGGCTGCAGAGACTTGCCCAGCTCAGTGTACTGTTCACTGGCCAGACACGGTAAATCAGAACCACTCCACTGAACCCACAGCAGCTTATGCTGCAGGTAGATGGTATAAAACTATATTTTTTCATGCAGCATCTGCCAGAAAAAGGTTCCAAGAGATGAACTGATATCGGGGCCAGTCAGGTGCTGGCCTACAGCACTCTTTCCTGGTTGCCTCCCCAGAAGAGAAAATGTTATCTTAAAAATACAATGGCAGCAGATAAACCTATTTTGTTTATTTTCTTAAGCCTTAGAACCAATTGTATTCCTATCTGATTGTTTCAAAGTCAGTATTTTCTAAGGGGCTCACTTCCATAGCAGCCGGGCTTCTCTCTTTCTCCTGGGTGAGGCTGTGTGTGTATGTGCCATGTATAAGGCACACGATGATTATTGCTAATAAGAGAGGTTTTACACCTCCATGTTGAGCACAGTAACAGGTGATGATCCAGCTGTGTATGCAGAATGTCCAGCAAATACAGTGGACATAAGCAACAAAGCCAAAAAGTGTTGAGCTCTCTGTGCAGATGTGCAGACACTGCAGAGTCAATCCATGCAGCAGAAATTTGCATTCATCCAGGATTTCCACTTAGCTACAACTGCCACTTCGGACTGAATTTTCTAGGCACTTTGTCAAAATGATTATTTTTCTTTTCTTTTTTTTTTTTTCCCCTAAAGTCGAGTGGCGCTTCTATTCACTAATGGCTGGGCACCTCTGGAGGAGACCATACAGCCCAAAGGTGTCACCAGCCTCCCCAAATAATCAAGAAAAGAGCAGAAATAAGGGAGAGAGTCTCCCACTGGTGCCTAATTTTCCTCAAAAGGCAAACATTGGTAGTAACTGAGAAACTCATTCTCTTGTCTAACCTGGTATGAATTTCCTATTGGTTCTGTTAGGTAAAAGTCTGCTAGGAAAGTGTTTTGGTTGACACTGATGTGGAGGTTATCTGAGATGAACTCACTGTACCTATGAAATTGGCTGGATTACAGAGTTTCACAAATACTTCAGCTCTCTAAGAGGCCATGAAAGTCCTAACTTGTTTTACTAAGATAAATTCGGATCACAGAAGACAGTTGCAGGAGATTTTTTTTAAATTTGCTTGCTATAGACTGTTTTTCAGCTTATATTTCAATGTTTCTTTTATGTCAGACATCCCTTAGTTTCATCTTACATGCTTATAAAACAAAACAGGTTAATTAAATGCCTGCAACGATATAGCTATTCCAGTAGCATTTTCTTTAGCAAGAATTTCTAAGTGAAAATAATGCTTTTAGGTAGTGCATGTCTCCTCTCTCATCTACTCTGTGTTATGCAGGTAGCTCCATGCCTAAGCTCATAAATACCTCAGAAACTTGAGACTATTCAAAAGAGACCTGTGACAACCAGAGAATAAGTGCACTTGATTAACAACCTAGTCTTCATCTAGTCCACCTATATGCTCAGTAAAAATATAATATGCAAAATACTATTCCTTTTGTGCAGGCTTCCCAAAGTATCAGTGTAGTCCAGTGTTGAAGACTTAATCATGGCTAAGTGCTGCTAAAAGGCATCTCAACACTGTAATGTTAAATGCTACCGTTTTACCATGGTATGTAGTCAAAGGCAGCTTATGCTTTTAGTTTGAGCATAATTTCATATCACTGTTCTGAAAAGTAACCCCAGTTAAGACCTTATCTTAGAAGAGAGTAAAACAGAATGAGAAGGAAGCTTCTTTTAATTGCTGACCTGGCCAATTTTAGTTGAAGAAAAAAGAGAAAAGTTTGACCAAATATGACCAGATTTTATTTATTTATTTATTTCATCTAAGTGAAATTTCAATGAATATTTATTTTTGACACAGTTATTTCAAACCCAGGCCCATATTTGTACAAAATCTACTGTAATATATTAAATTAAAGAAAGATGTAATCAGCGTTAAAATGTATTTGACATTGGTATCCAGTCTGAAAGACAGTGAGAGAGAAGGTATTCATGTTTCATTCTGGTGTTATTGTTTCATAAGGGCCATTAAAAGTATCATGAATGTATGTATCATTAAATTCTGGATTTATGCCTCCTAATTGTCTGGCTAAAAGGGTCTTCACCTAAACTATGAATGTACAGGCTGTGTTTATATTACAATATGTAGTACTGCAATACACTCCATGTTGCTCATCCTCAGATGTCGACTCCAGCTGCAATCCAGCTGCATCTGAGGGAAACCCAGAGCTCTTCCTGCCCCTCTGCATGCCCTGGCTGTTTCTGCAGGAAATTCTCAGCCCGTGTTCAGGAAGGGAGAGCCCCAGGATTTCTCTGGGCTGATGACAGAGTGACCTGCACTAGAGGACACCATGGAATGCACTGTGCTGCTGAACAGACATATCCCAAATCCCTAGGAGAGACTCCTCCAGACAGCGACCTGTCTGACCTAAGGTGTGTGTCTGAGAAGCATGGGATAAATTGTTCCTTGCAAGTGTCTCTCCTTGTGGTAGCAACATCTCCTGGAATAGGCATTTAACTTTCAGGCAGTTGAAATTAGAGAAGGTGAAGCCCACCCTGACTGACTAACCGTGTTTGTTCAGTGGCCCACTGAAAGTATGAAAGAAACAAGTGTGAAATATGTGACTCTGCTACGGTTTTATTTTTATTGCCAGTGACCCACCTCTGGGTATCCAGGGGCTGGATGGTCCTGTTCTGAGAAATGGGCTGTGGAAGTGTCAGGGATTTGAGTGCATTTCTCTTGACAGCCCCAGTGAATGATCCAAGGGGTGTGCTGTCTGCTGTGTTTGGGATACACATTGCCAGGATGTGTGGTCTTGTGGGGCTGAACCACAGAGACATGCAAGGGACCTCACTGTGCCAGTCCTGCTGGGAATTAGGCATGAGCTCAGTGCTGAGCTCTTCATTTCTGAGCATAGCTTTTCACCTAGAAGCAAAATATAGTATGCCCTGGAGACTTTACTATTTGTTTGCAGCTGAAATGCCTCAGGACTAGATAAAAGCTTTGAAAATCTGTATTTTGGATGTGTACAGTTCTCAGGGGCTGAAGCCCTCAGGTGCTTTCTGGGAAGCTTCTGCAAGGGCAGTTATTCTCAGTGTCTTGTGTTCCTGCTCCATCCCTGTGTAGTACCTGGCATTATTATCTTCTCCCAGATCAGACCTGCAGAAACTTGTTGGAGTCCTTATAATAACCTCTTTATATCTTTTTGTCACCTGAAAATGAGTACTGACACTGCCTTTCACTGCTTGCAATCTGAAGCAATAAATCAAGTACACTGTCACACACACAAATCCTCTTGGTTTTGTCACTGTCTGGCTTTTAATTCAGCTCAGGCTGGATATTATTTCTGGTTTTAGACCAAGTACAGCAATTAGATGCTTGCTGCACTGCCAATAATTTAAGACTTATAATATCAATCACTGTTACTGCAGATAAATGTTACCCAGTATGACCAATGCACGAATGACAACCTTTTAGGCTGGAGAGAAGCTACAAGACAGAAAATAGTATGTTTTATCACAGGAGAGGCCAGCTACTAAAGGATGTGCAGACACACATCAGTGTCTAAAACTACTGTTGGTTACAGAGGATGATCTGATAAAACATGGATATTAAAAATGCCCTCAGTTCCTGTCCTGCTGGGTAAAGGCATTTCAAAAACCTAATCACTGTACTTGTGATGTGTCAGGACTTCTGGTACTCTGTTTCCTTGTGCTGTTTTGCTAATGCTTGGGAAAGGTGGCAAGAAAAAGCCATGATGTCTTCAGCTCTTCTGGACCACATCCTGCAGCAGTGAGAGCCCATGCTGCATCCCTCAGTGTGGCACTGAGCAGCTGCTGGGCTTCCAACCTGTAATATATCCAATGGAAGGGGGGCAACACAGAAGAGTGCAGCCTATGTACATGTGTCATGTTTATCCAACTGAGTCACAGCCTGGATGGAGCAGTGCTTCTGGTAGGGGCTGGGGGCTTCTTTCATGCATTTTTTTCTATCAAACATTTGTTGAACAAGATTAATATATTTAGCTGCTCTTCATATTTGTTTTTTAAAGAAACAAATCCTTTCAGTATGATTTCTGATAGAATCACATTGCCTAATTTCCCATGTTTGAAGTGACCTTTTCCTCTTCTTCTTTCTGAATGAAATTACTGCAAGTTCATTATTCATAGAATCAAGGCACAGAGACCCAGTTGTAGAAAGTCAGGAGATTACTTGCTTTGAAAATCTTTTGAAAGCCTCAGACTTAGCTTATATATACCAATATTACATGATAGTGTCAGCAACTTTGTTTTAGCAGAGTACAGTGTGGGCTAACTTGGGAAGGTTGAGAAACTAACTATTATGGGTGTGTATTTGTAACTAAGCTAATAACTTTCCTTTGCCATGGTTAGTTCTTGATTAAAGTTTCTGGAAGCTGTGCAGACTAGATAATCAACAAACATGCAAATCCTTGGCCATAAAAAATGGTGTGTATGCAGGTTTTGCAGTGAGCCTCTTTTTCTGCTGAACGTAATTCTAGAGCTCAATTACTTTGTATCTGTGAAGAAAACCCAAATAGTGATTTCAAATGATGAATTATTATAGCTTTCATCTAGATATAAATGTATTAATATTCTTTAGGTTTATTAGTATCCTCGGAGAGTAATATTCTTCAGGTTCAAACAAATATATTCAAAGCTGCTTGTTTCATACAGCACACTGATTGGAAAAGGAAATATCACTGGTTTCAGGATTTAGCTGAGAAGTTTGGTTCACATGAACAGCCACAGTCTTTGCAGGAAGAGTAAGAAAGCTTGTCTTCTTTTAATTTGTTTTCATCTCTATAGGAAATATAGGGCATGTGACTCAGACTAGTGTGACGTTTCCAGTCTTCTAATAAGATAACCTATGTCCATGTAGATATGTATGAAGTTTGTATGAAGCTTTTCTTGGAGAGTTTTGATGCAGGAGTGCAAGAAATTCCTTCAGATTTTTGTCCAGCACTTCAAGAAAATGTGTCTTTATTTACTTTTGTACTTGAAAAGTTAGCACTGTGTCATATGTGATTTTTTTTCACTTTCTAAGAATAAAAAATCTAACTTAGATTATCCACAATGTGTGTGAGAGATTGAACCCTGAACTAGATGAAGAAGCAGCACCATTGCATGAACAGACAATTCAGAAGTCCACGACAGTGAATTTTGTCTTGCAGGTCTGAATCAAGTTTGGGGATGTTTGACAATAAATAAAACCAGTTGATCTTAAATTCAATACCAGCTAGTACTTAGTTCTGTTACATGGTGGTGATTTGACCCTGGCTGGATGCTGGATGCCCACCGAAGCCACTCTATCACTGCCCTCCTCAAATGGACAGGGGAGAGAATGTATAGTGAAAGGTTCAGAAGTTGAGATAAGGGCAGGGAGAGATCATTCACCAATCACCATCACCTCCCTGGGCTGCAGGGGCACAGCTGCTCCCCATGGGCTGCACCAGGGGCTGCAGGGGAACCTCTGCTCTGGCACCTGGAGCACCTCCTGCCTCTCCTCTTGCACTCTTATGGAAACTCAGCTGTTAACCACTGAAATACCATCTTGTGCCGTGTCTTCCCTGCCCTCCAAAATGGTATGGGAACAAGAAACTTTTGCAGCAATTTCAGTACTGGGTATCGTATTATTTTAAACCTCATTCTGGTGTGAGCTCTTGGTATCCTGGAACGCCCCTTGAAGTATCTTGGGAGATACAAACCATCACTTTAACTAGTTAGATTCCCTCCTCCTTTCCTTTTCCCAGCCATGCTTCTCACCAACTTGGTGCCAGTGAGGTTTGTCCATGAGGCTGGACAGGTACTGCCCTTCCCTTCCCACCTCCCTCCAATTCCCAACAGCTTCATCTGGCCACAAATACTGTGCCTCACACTATAGCTTCTTTTAAAATCTATGTTGTTTTGTTCTTTTTTCACAGCGAAAAGAGAATACAGTTTATTAGTTGGATCCTGTGGGGCTTTCTCAATATTACTGGGAGAAGCCAATATTTTGCTGACTAAAGGAAATTTATAAACAGCCAATTTCTAAATGAAACAGATGGCTTATTAAAAATGAGCAGTCACTTCTTTGGCACACAAAACCAGTTTTAATGCTTTTTGTATTTTAATATTACTGGTTTTGTTTATGTTAGAAGTAAGAAGAGTGACAGTTATCATAGTCCCCATTTGTTAAGCAACAAATAAAAAAATAAATTGTGTGGTTTTGTAAAAAAATTGCAAATATCCTACAACCTTCACTTATATACATGCATATATTGGGTTTGTGGGGCAAGTTTCTGGTAATGGAAGGGGGGGATGTGAAGCTGCTGTAAGATTTCCCCATGTCCAACAGACTGATGCCAGCTGGCTCTAAGATGGACCCACCACTGCCCGAGGCCAAGCCAGTCAAAGATGGGGATAGCCCCTCTGGGATAACATTTTAAGAAGAAAATACAGTTATTCTGCAGAAGTAATTGCAGCCAGAGAAAAGAGGAGAGAGAGCATGTGAGAGGAAGAGCAGACACCAAGACAAAGGATACTGATAGTGTGTTTGGGAGGCTCCTGGTTCATGAAGTTTGCAGCACAAGTAAGAGAGCATATATACGAGAGGAATATGATGCAAAGGGCAGGCCCACAAGGGCTGGGAAGCAAAGAAGGGCTGCAAATATGTTCAGTTCTGAAGCTTAAGGCATAACAAAGATGCCACACGATTCTTCACCAAGGCTCTTGCTGAGGATTTTCCAGCCTTGCTGACAAAGGCATAGCAAGATGGCTGCTAACTGAAGTTACATAAAATGAATCCTGAAAGAAGATGTGGTGTTTTAGCAGGGAGAAAAAGAATAATTTATCAAGGAATGTGGTAAATTTCGCATGTCTTGATGTGTTTATGGCAAAAGTAAAATACATCTTTTAGGAGAATATTTAGTCAAGCACTCAAAAGAAGTTATACAACTTGCTTGTGCAACGGGTTTTGTTGTGTGGTTGTGATTATTTTTCTTTGGTTTCGGAGCCAATGACTATATGAAGTTCCCCATTTATTTTCTTTCACAGAAAGAGAATAAAAACCCCTGCCTTGTCCCAGCATATTCATTGCTACTGCTGTTCTGCATTAAGAAATGCCTATAACAAAATCTCATTATTTAGAGTTTCTGACAGTTGCCTGCAGTGGTCAGGCTTTATTCACTTTCAGTACAGATTTTCCTGGAAATATTTAGTTTGGGACTGTTTGGGGGTGGCAATTATTTGCTCTTGAAAGTTAATATAATTCTTTATGGTTGTTCTGTGCATGCTTTCCACTTGCCCAGGGTTTGCCATTTTTGGGGCAGAGAGGGTGCCTTGTGCTCAAGTCCTGTGCTGTGCATCTCCTGTGAGAGCCCCTGAATGCACCTGAAGTGTTGCCCTGGTGCTCTGCTTCACCTGTGTTCTCCCATGTTGGTAGCACAAGGGCTGCTGGTATCATCCAGTCCATTCTCTGCTCCTGCAGGGTCACAGAACACTGACCTGCAGGGCGTGGCCTCAGTCACTGGGGTCCTTGAGGCCAAATGAAGGAACTGGACAAAGCAAAATAAGGGAATTATGTTTGTCTGTTGTGGCCACAATGAAGTGACAAGATATTCATAACATTTTAAAAGGTGTCATGGTGGCATAACAGAATATGTAATTCTGGTTCTCCTATAAATCTACCCAAGATGCAGCAAAACTTATGGAAAGAAGATAAATCTGTTAACTTTTATAGGCTTTGGAAGTAAATTCAATAAAATCCTCTTGGTTTCTTTATTATACTAGAATTTTCCCTAAAGAAATTGGTATTTTATTATGATGTTTGTCTTGGACTTTCAAGAATTGCAGTTTTAATGTACCCAATTAATTTTGTTATTAAAAAAGTCAAAAAACAACCAGATTAAGATGTTAGAAATTTTGACTGTACTATCCAAACAATTTCACTTGGTTAGCAGAAATATTTGGATCCAAATTTTACTGGCAGCCAACAGACTTGTAATTGGGTTAAAAATAAGCAGGGAATTAGTTTGGAAAAAAAAAGAAAAAAGAAATAAATCATTTACTCATGCCTATGTACATTTTGTGCCATAACATAGTCTGATTTAAAGGGTTTTTTTCTTCTTTTTTAAAGATGTTTTGATAAAGCTCATATGGTAGGTGACACCCTTGTTCTGCAGTGGGAAAAGTGGGAAATGGAGTTCAAAATTCCCTTACTTCAATACTTCTCTGGAAAGCAAGAAGTCAGGCAGTACCAAAAGTAGGATTTTGAACTCTACCTTAATTTAGATGTATGCTGTAACAGATACATTAATTTAAATACTTTCCACAATGCAGTTTATTTCTTTTTGAATGTGAATCTTAATAAATCATGCCTGCTAATGTAGTCCATTAAATGTGATGCATAATGTGGCCAATTCAATGTTCTCCTAGGAACTGGGTGGAATTTTGGCCCCATGGAAGTCAGTGGGAGTTGTGCCACTGGCTGCAGCAGGTCCAGTCTTTTCACAGCAGTTTTGAATGTGCGTGTCTAGTGTGCTTGATTTTCAGCCTTAATGTTTGGTTTTGCACTTACATTGGAAAAGAACATTTTAAATCCTATCAGGAAGGAAGCCAATGCATGTTCTTAAACCTTTGGTATTATTTCCTTTGGAAGAACTAGACAGAGAATAATATGTATTTTTTCTTTATCTGATGGCAATATGCTGTACCGAAATGAAAAGCATTTCAACCTGAATTCAATTTTATGTTTTCATACGTATGTGTTTGTGAGTGTGTGTATCCTACTGACGTTATTTCCTATTGACTTAAGATACAGTTAAATATGGGTTACAGGCACGATAGGGCTTTCTTTGTAAACCTTTGCCCATTAGGAATTGAAGGCTGGTAAGAAAATCTCTCTCCCTTCTTCAGCTCCTTTTTGATATCTGGAAATTCACAGCAGATGGCCCCAGTTCTCTCATTTGCACCATTCTGACTTCACTGATTTAGGTCATAGTAAATCCTGATTATCCAGCTATGAAAGTGGGATCAGGACCAGCATTTTGGCAAATGGCTCTGACTATAAAAACAAGAACTCAGTACAAAGGAGCAGTTTGTGGCTCTAATAAAACCTGTGGGATTTTTGCTGTTTACCTCACTGAAATCTGGATGTCACCAAAATGTGATCTTCTGTAGTCGCCTCTGTTCATATTCTGGTAAGGAATGATGGATGAAATATCCCAGTGAAATAAAAAATGAAAAAAGACATCTTGCCAGTTATAGGGCAACCTGATGTAATTACTGTTTGCAACCTTTGCAAAAGTGGGTTTTGTTTGTGTGATTTTTCACTTCTGTGAGGAGGGAGCAGTGAAATCTATGCCCAATGTACCACAGGCAAAGACCTGATCTGACAAAATAGAAGAGCAGATTTAATTTCCATTTTGTGTGAGAGATATTTAGCATCTCTGCTAAGCTGTAATATGACACTATGCTGAAATCTATAAGCGCATAACTTTCCTGAATGGCAAATTTAGTTATACTGAATTTGCTAGGTTTCCATAAAATTGCTGTAGAAGCTTTGTGGCAACAGAATTCTACATAAATGCAATTTGCAGGTTTGTCACTTTTTTAGCCGTATTTTCCATCCTTCTCATCTTTGTGTTGTGGAGAAAAACTGACTTTGTAGAATCACTGCAGAAAGTTATAAATGATGTATGAAATGAGAAATCCCTGCTCAGAGCACAGAACTTAATCTATGCTATTTGCTGTGGAAGTCAGCTCAGCTGCAAGCAGAAAAGCCCACCAAATCCAGAAGCTACAGACTAAGAAAACTAAAGCACACTCTAAGTATTTTATTTTCTACTTTGTACCTGAGGTAAGCCAGGGCATGGTATTTCCAGCTGCAGAAATTCATGGGGAGGGCAGGCACTCACAGCTTGGGTGTGCTGGGGTGTCCTGTGCAGGCTGTGGGCTGAGGAGCCTGCCTTTAGCTGAGAGAGGGGATACAGGGATAGCTGCAGAAGAAGGAGTGGGCTTAATCCCCCCCGACACTGCATGGTCACCAATTAAACAACACTATAAAATTCCCCATTGTTTTTTTAGGATTTTTCAAGTTGGAGTCTTTGTGTGTGTAGTGGTTACAGCACTCGTGTGGGATCACTTGTCAGCATGACACAGTTTATGTCACCTTGCTGGATGGACAGAATCCACAGCTGCCTCTGTCACCCTGCAGGATCCAGCCCATTGGAGAAGTAGGTGCTGCAAGAGCAAAAAGTAATCCTGAAATGATGCAGTTATTTCCCTCTCCTTACCCACAGATTTTTTCAGGCTCCTGCCTAAAATCTACAGTTCTTCACTAGAGTTAGGGAGGCTACTGTTGGTTGTGTCTTTCTGTAAAGAAGGTATTTTTTTCACTTGTCTAAAACTCTGTTTTCCAGTTGCTTCAGCAGAAAGATACATTAGCCCTTCCTATGTATAGGAATAATCAGCCATTTTATGGTGGAAGCAGCTTGCAAATAACTTTAGTGGTTCCTAAGAAACAAACATCTCTGACAAATATTTGTAGTGGGGAATGTAATATACAGGTAACAGCAAGCCTTGGCTTATCTCACTCTTTATTTGTCTTGTTCTCTCTACTTTACTGTGAGCTCCTTGTCCATTGTGGATACCTGCTGAGAAGGATGCTGAGGGAAACTTCAAATTCTGTAATCCCAGAGTCAAACCTGGGCAGGAGGAGAGAGCAGCAGGTCACAGGCTGAAGTGGTCAGATTCTAACCTTGACTTTGGTAAGAAATTCTTTTGGGAAGCCGTCTGTGCTGATGTCCCCAGATTACTGCAGGGCTCTCTGTGGCTGCAGACTCCTTCAGTAGCTGCTGTGCATCCCAGAGCAGCCTCAAGTTCTGAAGGATGAAGTGTTTAAATGTGCACAGAGGGTCAACTTGGAAAGACCAGGATTTATTTACAGGACAGTTGGCCTGCAGTCTAGCACACAGAGCTCCTGCTTATATCCTAGGTAAAATAGATGACTTGGCACTTGGCAAGTGCTACAGATATCGCTAAAAAGGTGTTTCTTGGCTCATCCATCTCTTGCAAGGTGCAGAGGAACTGTGGCAGCTATATAAAGAGTTTTGGGAAAAATAGAGACACATGAGTAATGAAGTAGTAAAACTCAGTTCAGCTCCTTGGCACTTGCAAACTCACAGCCAAGCCCTGCGGCCTTAACTTGGGGAAAAAAATTATCTGGAGAAATCAAAGGAAGTTTTAACTTAGAAAGCCACTCTACTACTTGCTTGTTCTAAGGTAGGTTTCAGCAGCAAAGGTCCCTTTCTTTAGCTATAGAGGCTGTGATTATGGACAAGTAATTCCTTTTAATATCACAAGTGATGCAAAATTAATCAGAAGCACAATTTTAATAGCTGGAAAAATCTGCCACTTTATTAAGAACAGCATCTAAAATGCTGAAGAAAACTATAATCAACTGCTAAAGCACGTCTTGGGGAACTAAAGGGGTTTATAAATAATCATTAGAATAAAATGCTCCCTGCCGTGAGGCACATCTCTTATTATGTCTCCTGTGTCCCTTTTGGCTTTCTCACTGCATCATCAAGCATGGATTAAGGTCAAATAAATTTAGGATGAGTGAACACAACAGTCTTGACTAAGTTTCTAAAATGTGAAGGACATGATCTTGTGAGTTGAACAAGTGTAGTGTATTCAATTGCACTAAAATACCCAGATTTGAACTGGTTCATTAGACCCTTTCACAAGAAAAATTTATTGACAACATGCCAATAAATTCACATATAATGAGAATAATGCATATAATTATGTCAACATAATGAGGAATAATTATGGTGAAAATGAATATGCCCCCTCCTATTTTTAAAGTACTTTATATATTTTTCATGTTTGAAATGATAACTGTTGTATCAGGAGATACTCCAGATTTGAGCAAGCAAGCATTATGTTATATAATATTATTCTCATGTTTATTGACATTTCTCTTAAAAGAAGTTAGATTCCTAAACCTTTTTAGGTTTTTATTGTGTTTGTGTTTGTTTCCAGTATGATGTGGTTTGTGCTTCCCTTACAACCATGACATTAATACCAATTCTAACTTATAGCTTAAATAGATCTTCCTGATGCTTATCCTTAGCAGTGTTTCCAGAAAGCAGCTAGCTCCCAGTCACTGGCTTGCTTAGGACAGGCTTGTTCACCTCCTACTCTAAAAGAGACTCTGCTGCCCAGATGGGATGATGGGGAGCTGTGGAGGATGCCTATGGGAAGTGCCTTCAGCAGTACCAGAGCTGAAAGAGGGAGGGCTATGGGTCAGTCTTAGTCGGCACTGGAGGAGGATAAAAACCTGACAGCCACGTGGAGAAAATGCTGACCAAACCTGAGAGATTAAACTTGATCAGAAAGCATAAATAAATTAGGTGCAAGGAGAGCTGGTGGGAGCTTCCACAAACCTAGACAGAGAGAAATAAAGCTTTAGAAGGGAAAAAGAGCTGAATGCGACCAGAGAGAAGGTATCTGCTGCAAGCAGAAGAAAACCTGTTTCAGGATCAGCAGTGAAGGAGAGTGCAGTTTCCCCAAAGAACAAGCCTCCAGACAGCTCCCTGGGCTCCCTTAGCTTGGGCAGAGGGACACTTCCCTGTGGCAGCATGCTGTCCCTGCAGAGATGGAATCACAGGCTCCCCAGTCATAGATTTCAGCCCATCTCTATTCTCTGGCACTGGGCTGAATGCAGTCTCTGTTCTGTGCTGCTTTTCAGCCTCGCTTCTGAGCTTTATCTCCCAGGCTTTTGCTGACCTCCTACATATTTCGCGTTATCCTCTGTTTTCTCAACTGATGTTATTATTGATGTACCAGGGTTTTTTTGAGAATAAAGTCTGTATGTTTTTTATAGCTCTGCACACCAATCTTGCATTTTATAATGGGTACTGCAGTGAGCAGTTGTTAACTGTAGATGCTGTTGTCTGTTCAGCAAGTTACAATTTTTTCTGCATTTTCTAATAGCCAGAGTGGTTAAGATGTGTAACTAAAAACTGCCCCAAGCTATAGATGAAGGCCAACAATGTTTCCAATGTTTGTTTGGACTTTTGATTTGTTTTGTTTTATATTAGCAAAACCTGCTTTATCATTTTGAGGGTAGAAAGGGAACTGATTGCAATAAAAGCAGAACAAGATTTATAGCATGTTCTTATAAATCACAGGCACACTGCTCTGCCAAATTATGTAAGATGTGGCATGTCACATTGTTCTGTTCCTCTCATGATCTATGGTGCCATATGGACTTAAAAAAATAGGACTATTATATGGATTTCTGCAGCATAATTGGCATTGACACTTGTATTGATTGAATAAATGAAATAACATGCACAGTTCTGACAATCTTTGCAGATTTCTAAGATTACAGCCATGATGATTCTATGTCAGCAAAAAAGTCTTTAGGAATTTAAAATGAAGCCATAGCCAGTTCATTAATATACATATGTTTGAAATTGCAGCCCTAACAATTGAGTTCTCTGCACTGAATGCTATAATATATATTGTCATGAGCTATATGCCCTCAGATCATTTCTGTGAATTACAAGAAAATTATGGAGTAGAGAACATTTTATTATTGTGCTTTTCATCCAGGGATACAGCTTTTTACTGATGAAAATTGAAAACACAGAAAATTAAAATGTAAATGCATTTATCAAAAGAAGAGGAAAAAATTGAATCCTGAACTTTAACTGCTTTTGCATTTTACTTCTTCAAAAAGCAATTTTGATATTTACATCTGAAAAGCACAAGTAGTCAGGCTCTGTAATATCTATTTGGATTCTTACTAATAAGTGACTGGCTGTTTGTTGCTGGGGGTCTGAAGATTTGTTTTAGTAAAACAGCATGGAAAGCTGTGTGGGTGTTTATTTGTGTATGTGCATATTCTGAGAGACAAACAAAATAATTATACATTTATTTAGTGTTTCTCTCCTTTCTGCTAAAGACGTTCTCTTTGTGTTTTTTACAGGTCAGTGCCACATTACAAAGGATGTGAGTTACTCATGTCTTTGCACAGAAGAAAGAAAAGACAGAGAGCGATGAACACTAGAGGCTCTTTACATGAAATTTAGCACCTAATAGACAGGAAAAATGCATGATTTAAGATTTATTTAAGCCGTTGGGTTTTTTTTTCTTTTCGTTTCAAAAAATATATATTGCTTTTTTGGGTGGCACCCTGCCTTAACCGAGGATATGTTAACAGCCCCTAAGGAGAAGCTCATATGCTGAAGAAGACTGAGGGCTCAGTTTCCTGCAGAGGAAGAGTTCTGGATGTAGCATGGAAGCAGGCAGGCTGTGCAGCAAACTGAGACATCCTGTGCCTCTGGTGCTGCCGTGTAATGTAAGAAAATAAGAGGTTCATTGTGTTATCTGAACAGAGATTGTGCCTGTTTGTGCAGTCCTTGCTGTATACAAAGCCAGAAGAGTTGACTCCCTGTAGCTAAAATCCATCCAAATCCTCTACAAGTGACACAGGTAATGAGTAGGTAAATCCTTTGTATCCCATTTTCACTGCTTTTGTAGCTCCCTTCTCTTTCTTTTTCTTAACTTTGGAAGCATATTTTTTCTGGTGGACATTTTCTGAACTCCTCCATGCTGAGTAACAGTGCTAGATCTCTTAGATTTAAGTGACAAACCTGACAGACTTAAGGATCTGATACTGAAACTCTCACCCATGTGTAAATACAGAAAAGGCACCAGAAGATAAAATGCATGCTGTTCTTCTTTTCCTGCCTTACAGTAGGCGTTTCTGCATCTTTGGTTTGACCATGTCTGCCTCTTTTAGTGCTTCCCATTGTATTTGAAGGACAATTTTAAACTTTTAAAAATATTTTTAATTAACTTTACAATTCTAAGGTGATAAGTAAGCATAAGGAACACACATAATATTATACATGATGCAGTATCTATCACAGAATAATTTGCACCAAGCAAAAGTTATTGCCAGTTATTGCCTTTTAGGCTCTCAGATACTTAAATGGTTGAGAATTTTCTGCATTCATATTTCAAAGAAAAAAACAACTTGCCAAGCAAAGAGATTGAAAAATTATATCTGTTTATGCTGAATATGTTCATAGCATTTTTAGAATGAAAGAAAATCTGGTTTCATTATCTTTATTTAAGAACAATTACTCAAAATTTGAGCTGAGTTTTTTGTAGAAAAACTTTATTTTTTGTTCTATTTAGGTATCTGATACTTCTTTTTACTTTGAAAGGAAAATTACGTCATTGATGCAGATGTGTCAGACAGTGGAATATCTTGGGCTATCAAAACAGACTACACCAGTCATGATCAGAAACATTTTGCTTCAGCATGTAAACTATTATTTCTATAAAATCATTCATATTCTTAGGATTTAACAGGCATATTTGGTGAATTTATTTACATTTTTCCAATGTTTTATTCATTTCTTGTTTCAGTTTTATCTCTGTTATTTCTGTTCCCCTGTCTTTCTTGAATTTATGATTAGTGTTTCTTTAGGCAACAAAACAATACATTCCAGATCAAGAGTTATGCAAAGACATAGCGCTTTTTGAGGAATAAAATGATTCAATAAAATATCAGTATTCATAGCAAGTTTTCTTTCCTTGCAAGAGATGTTGTAGGCAAAAGTTATACTTAGACCAAATAAAAACTATCCAAAGAGCAGAGGAAAATGGAACAAACAATAGATGTTTGTGGAAAATTCCAGTCACTACCTGGATCTGGATACAATTGGCAAAGAAGACAAAAGAACTAATGGCATGGATTTAATGGATCAAGTTTCTCTTCTGCAGTTCATCTCCTCATTAATGGCCCATGAAAAGTGAAGACCAAGATATTTGGACCAAAGAGCTGCCAGAGACTAAACCAACCATTACCTCTTGAAAGATTGCATCATTGATGCTTTAAATTAAAACTTTATTGCCATTGTAAAATGTCTGTGAGTTACCCAGAGAAAATAAAATATATGGTTTCCAGAGAGTGGTCATTATTTTTCAGCTAAATAAGAAATGTCCTTTCCCCTTGGGAGCAGTGTGAAATGGAGCCCTCTGTAGGTCTTCCTCAGCTAGATTCCTGGCCAAAGACTATTCTACCTTTTCCATGCACATCTGGTTCTTTGTTCCTTTTGAATGAGGTGAATCAAGGTTTGGGTCACATCTGCAGGCCCTATTATAACAGTAAAATAAAAAGAACCATATTTTTTTATGGGAGAAAATAATTTTCCAACTGATCCAAGACCAAGATGGGGGTTGTTTAGCCTGGAGAAATGGAGACTCAGGAGGGACCTTGTTGCTCTCCACCACTACCTGAAAGAATATTATAGACAGGTGGGGGTTGGTCTTTTCTCCCACATAACAAGCAATAGGACAAGAGGAAATGGCCTGGAATAGTGTCAGGTTTAGACTGGATATTAGAAAACATTTCTTCACTTAAAGGGTGGCCAAGCAATGAAACAGGCTGCCCAGGGCAGTGATGGAATCACCATCCCTAAAAGTGTTCAAAAAAGGTATGTATGTGGTGTTTGGGTGTTGGATCTCAGGAATCTGGAGTTTTTGAGCTTTCTGTGCTTCCAGGCACAGACGCCCTGAAAAACACTGCACTGGACCTGAAACCTTGGAGATTTGTAAATATAAATAATAAGTTAGAAATCACAAATGTGTAGTGGGTTAGATGTGTGTGTTTTCACTGGGTGATGAGTTTTAAATTTGAGGTTTTTACAGTATAGTGGTAGTTATGAGACAAGATGGAGAATTTTGGGTGGTGCCTTTTCTTCTTGTTCATCTTCTTCTCTTCCTTCTTCTTCATGGAACTTAGGTAGTAACCTTTGGATTGGTCAGTCAAAAGTCACTCAAAGGGTCATGGGAATCTATTATTGGGTCTAAAGTATAAATAATATAGGTGTAAAACTTTTATTGGTTTGTTTAGCTTCAAAA
This sequence comes from Acridotheres tristis, assembly GCA_037013685.1. Taxonomy (NCBI): domain Eukaryota; kingdom Metazoa; phylum Chordata; class Aves; order Passeriformes; family Sturnidae; genus Acridotheres; species Acridotheres tristis. The sequence continues at coordinate 57,774,495 of CM072888.1, read as the reverse complement.
GGCCTTGAAGCAATCTCAGCTGCAGCCATTTTTCCTACTTCTAGCAGGGAGCTAGAGGTGCTTTCTGTAATTTTTGATAAGATATGATAAACATCCAAGTCTGAACATGAGAATCCGTCTCGATCGCCTTTCTGATAATCCTGGCTGTGAACAGAAACAGAGGAGATTGATGACAAACCACTAGTTAGTGGTGCAAAGGCCAGCACACTCCTACATTTGGGGACATGGGTAAGTGAAGGACTTGGCAGTGGTGAGTTAATGGTTGCACTTGATGATCTCAGAGGTCTTTTCCAACCTCAACAATTCTGTGATTCTGTGAGACTGTGGTTTAGTGGTGAAAATGGCAGTAATAGGTTAGTGGCTGGACCTGTTGATCTTAAAGAACTTTTGCAACCTAAACAAATCTGTGATTCTCTGACTCTATGGTACAGCCTTCTCCTGCATCTAGCATGGGGTGCCATGGGAGAGAACACCACTGCCTCAGGCTGCTCTGTACCTGCCTGTCTTACATCAGCAAGGCAAATACTTAGAGACCTAAATACCAGCATGGCCCACAGGGGTTGGAGTCAGCAGTTTTTGGGCTACAATTCCCTAACAGGAATATCAATGGCCTAGTGACCATAGTGGGAGGGGGAGCCCAGGCAGGTGCATGTGGAGAGTGGCTGTTCAAGAATCAAATATTTTTTGTGTGAAAGAGAAGGTAATGTATTAATGAAGACACCGAGGTTTGGATTTCCATACTGTAATTCAGGAGCATTCAGGCCTAGCTTCAAAATATCAGTGTGCAAGGGAAATACCTTAATAATTGCTGGATGAAGTGGCACAGTTTAGCTCCAAAGAACTACTTTATGCTGGGCAAAATGGCTCTCACAGGCACTCAATCACAAGACTTCCTGTTTCTGAATAACAGAAATATTCTCAGCTGAGAAATTTGGTCACAGAGAGTATCCTGGCAGCTTGAGAAACAGCCACTTCTCTGTGAATAGCAGGGAATGTAGCATTTGAAGCTCTTCTGTTCAGGAATGAATGGGACTGCTTTCCAGGACACAGTGTAAGGATGTTTTTTTTCTCCTTTAATTAATTAATTAATCTATTTATTTATTTATTTACAGTGAAAATTGGATCACTTGTGAGGACTCTTAAAAGACTCCATCTCACTTTCCTGGCCAGAAAGGTTCAATCCTAAATTCCACACCTTTCCCCCAAGGGAGAGGCCGAAGAGCTACAATGCTGGTACAACAGCTGGAGTGGGGTGTGAGGGGGAAGAAAGCATCTCTTGTTTCTCTGACTGAAGCTGTTCCACTGTGCAGAAACACCTTCACAAGTAAAAAGATCAATCAGGCACCAAAAGAAATATATGACTGTATTATCTAGCAATTTGAACAGCCACCTGGCAGAAGGAAATCTACATATCACCCCTCCATCAGGCTCTTTCTGCATGACTTTATGTGAAAAAATTACTGGAAAGCATATAAAAAAATATGACCCTCTGATCTTTCTTTCCACTTTTTATTTAATTGGATCCACTTTTTATTTAATTGGATTGTACGTAAGTGCTTTGCATAGGAGAAACCTTCGTCAGAAGTGTGAAGCTTTTCCTGCTGAATGGAAAGATGCTCAATAAGCTGCTCATGTCTCATAAGCTAAGCCCCAAGTTGACCTTTGAACCTACAAAACAAAGAGCTGCTTTTAAAATATGTCATAATTGCAAAGTATGAAATCAAAACTAGGTGTTGGTGGCAATAACTTCTGTGCATCCCTGCTATTACCTACAGAGAAACAAAGTGCAGGCAGCCTGAGAGACTTCCTGGTAGTCTATACACAGCACAACCCTTTCAGAAAAAAACTTCAGATAGAAATTAATAATGTTCCTTCTTCCCATCTCTGTCTTGTTCTTTGTCCAGCTTTGGCCTGACTGCTTATACAGCTGAGGAATTCAGGTCTCAGTGCCTTGCTGATTTTGTGCAAAGGTTTTCTTCAAGCTCTCCTTCATTTCCTAGATTTGAGCTTTCTGAGCTTTACTGGCATGCATCTACGGCTGGACAATTCCCAGTATTGAGCAGCATTATGCAGAGCTTTTTGTGAGGTTAGGAAATGAATCTGAAACTTAACAAACCATTGTTTATCTCATTATATGCATCTTCAGACAGCCAAGAGCAGCCTTCACAGTGCCACTGTTGTGTGTTTTAATTCCCAGGTTGCTGTTTGGAGCAGAAGTGCTGTGGATGGATGGAAGGCAGCCCCAGCCTCACTGCCCTGTGTGGCTGCAGCTCCCAGCTATCCTCAGTGAGCACAGCATCCTTTATGCCTGCCTAACAAATCCACTTAAAGGAGCATTCACTCAGAGGTTGGCATTTTTTTCACCCCCTCATTTTGTCAGATGGATGAATGTCATGTCAGCCAAGGACAGATGAAGGTTTGAAATATTACAAGCAGAAGCCTTTCTCTAAGATAATATAAAGCCAATTTTTGCAAGCATATCTCTGAGGAGGAAATAGGCTGGAGATTATAATGAGAATTTTTTCTAGCTGTAAAATTTTGTTAAGATGCAAGCAAAAAAGAAAACAAACTATCCACTAAACGTATCAAACTTAGCTCAGTACTGAAACTCCAGTGTTTCTTAAGACAATACTTCTTGAAATTGCCACATCATTCAATTTTAAGTGATTTGCATACCAAATACAAAAAAAAAAAAGATTAACTGGAAACTTCCCCCATACCCCCTCTGAGACATATGGTGAGACAGCAACAGAAATGATGGATGTAGTGGATGATTGCTTGCTGAACCAGTGTGTGAGAAACTATGCTAGGAATAATTCATGTCAAGACATGGTCTTAACTAAAAGACGTATTAAAAACAACATCTTGACAGGTTTAATATCTTACATGATACACATAATCCGTGACTTCTAAGGCATGCGATTATCTCTAAACGTGATATTTCATTGGAACTTCAATTTTATGAAAAGATTTCAAGAAATGCTTGATCTAATGTTAAATCAACCTTTCACAAAATAAAGGAAACTTCAAGTCATTCTGAGATATGGTATGGCCTCATCTTTATCTAATACTGCTTCAAATCAGTAGTGATTCCCCAGAGAAAGCAGAGTAACAATGGTATGAAATAGGTGAAAGTGACCCAATAAACAGGATAATGAGGCATCTTGGATAAAAATGCATTTCATACAAGCAAAGGATTTAGTGCTTTGCCATGATGAGAGCCCACTGATACCTTTGCTAATACAGCAGACGTATTTCACATCTATTTCTGTCACCTGTATTTTATTTAAAAGTAAATTTTACAATACTTGAAGTGACAAAACTAAAGTTGGATGTGTAACAATGGAAATCAGATGATGCTAGCAAGTAGAACTGGCATTGCTTACTGCTGTAATTAATTTGTGGTTGTTGAAACAGTTACAAGATCAGTAACAGTGGCTTCTAAACTGGCCACTTGGTTGTATGTCACCATGAACAGAAATCCTGGGTGAGGGGACAGGGGACTGAGCTGGGACATATGGACTGCTCCTCACCTAGCATGGGATCCTGGGCATGACAGTTTTCTCATGTCATCTCTTGTTTGTCTCACAAGCTGAGAAAGCTGTCCTTGACTAAAGGAATTTTAAAGCATTTTACATAGTCATTGGCCAATGAAATCAGCCAATAATAAGTAAAGGCTACAAAATGTCTTCTATTCCATAGTGGTTTTCATCAAAGGACAGGATTCTCGAGAAGTGAAAGAAAGAGAATTGGGATCAGCATGCAGAAGGGCCAAGTAAATCTGTGTTTCATACAAGAGATATACAGGTATCTCTGAGGTTAGGTAAAAAGAAGATTGTCCTCTCTTACTCTCATCTCTCTAATTTGTGCATCTGCTTGCTTTTTGAAATTAAATTGGGTCAAACTTAGCAAGAGCTAGAGCAAAAAAATCTTATGCACCCTATAGTGACATGGAGTTTAACAGATGCTGACCAGATGGAAACAGCCATTTTTTTTTTTCCACATGATCTAGCATTGTCAGTTGAAAAGTATGCAGTTTTGTGGATTTATAGTGTTGTCCTCTGAAAAAGCTTACTAGTTCTAACCAGTGATGTTTTTATCTTTCCATAAATTAGGCAAAGGCTGAGATTTACCTCACAATGAAAGCATAACATACACTCCTGCAAACTAAGAAAGTAATCACATAAGCCATGCAGTAATATTCTAAATGCCCAGTCCTCTAGTATTACTATTGTTTATCAGTGCACAAGTCTTGAAAAAGCAGAATCTGGATCATAAAATGGCATATAAAAATTATTTCTTATCTTTAATATGTCTTTCTATCTGGCAAGTAAAATCCCAGCTCCCTATGTCTTATATGTGAAAGGGTGATTTTTTTTTTCTGCCAATGGCCATCTTGTCAGCAGCTTCTTATTAATAGCTATAATCCTTTTCTTCAATGAGTTCCGACGTCTCATAACTTAAGGAGTGTACATTTCTGTGCACAAGCAGTTAGACACAGCAACAAAAGGAAACACAGTTTTAGTAGCTCTGACAATTTGATGGCCAATAGCCCCAGCTTTTGAAAAGTCTGACTTACCTGTGAATCAACCCTTAAACTCATCTGATTGGTGGAAAAAGATGCAAGACTCCCAAAGAGAAGTAGCAAGGAATAATGGAAAGGCAACAGGCAACTCAGAGAAACAAACAAACAAATAAATAAATATTTGAAGTGAAATAGTACCAGAATATCTATAGATTTCTGAACAAATCCAGTTTTATTGACTAGTCTCCATCTTGCTCATTGTTATATGATAGAATAGTTAAATATTCAGTATTACAAACTTTGCTGAAATGACCTCTTTACACTCATGCAAGAGATGAAAATAATTTCCATCCAGTTCTTAGAGGGAATTTAGACATTCCAAAATTAAATTTTGGAATCTGCCTTTGTAAGGAAATATCAATATATTGTAACATTTGAGAAGCTAATTCAGTCCAGCTGCCTTTTTGATGTTTGTCTTGAAACTTAAGGCGCAAGAATCCTTGTGTTCTATGGGAGCCCAGTGCTTGAGAAATAGAGACAGACAGAGTTCTTGGTTCTCAGCTGGTAGGTGTGTATGACATTGCCTTGGCTTCTTTCAAGTCCACAGAATAAATCACTTTACACTGCCAAAGTGTCTGACCCTAATTAACCACAGAGCAACTTCGGGAGATAATTAGGCTGTGGGCAGAGACAAGCACAGAAAAAGGCAAAAGAACCATGGATAGTAATGAAGAAAATGTTTGTTAGCTGAACCATGGGGAGAAGGAACCAGAGTGAGAAATACACTTCTGTCTAATCCTTGTTTACATATTGCCCCAACCCATAAACCGAAGTTTGCTTCAGCTTTGAATTTCACCTTTAAAGTTATTCAGGTCACTACTTCTTTCCTATGAAATAAATTGAGGGATATCTGGATCAGTAACTTTTCTATTCAAATGTGCAAATTTTATATTTTATATTATTTTATATTATTTTATTTTATTTTATTTTATTTTATTTTATTTTATTTTATTTTATTTTATTTTATTTTATTTATTTTTTTGCTCCTCCTGAGCTGTGCAAAATAACATGCAGGATGAGATAATTAGATCCCACTAGTGAATTTTAATTCTTTTTGAGTTACCTTGCTGAGCACATGATAAAATGGTAGCACTTCATATAAATCAAAGGTTAATAACCCAAAACAACAAAGGAAACCCAATCCTCTCAGCTGGAGCAGTGAGGTTGATACATTTTTGTTTAGGACCTTAATAAGGTGAGAGGCCCATTCTTTCAGAGACAGTTCTTTGTGTGTCAGATAGATTCAACATATTCATAGGTAGCTGAATCCAAGCTCAAATAAAATGGGAAATAGAAGTTCAGACAGCAACATCTAAGCAGTGAGAAAGTACCTTCCTATTTTGTTTCTGTTTCATGTAAGCTTAGAAGACAAGAACAAACAGAAAGAGGTGAAAAAGTAACAAAAAAAGGTAGAAGAGTAATGAGTTCCCTGCTTAATGCACTCAGCAATAGCTTGTAGACAGAAGATTTCTGAGTGCAGTGGATGTATTTCTCTAAAATTAGAAAGGAATAAAACCAGCCCACTGGTTCGGTCCCACAGGATGGGATACAAAGCTGATGTACATCAATAAAAATTGAATTAGATTTACAACTCTGCCCTATTACCTAATTATAGCATGCTTGGAGATATATGGTAATTTATCAATAAAGAGAGACCTATTGAACATGTTAGTCATAGGTTTCATGCTGAAGACTATTTCCATTAATCAAGCAGCTAGATAGTTACCCTCACTATTTTACTTTTAAAGGAAGGGCAGTTAAGTTTCTCCTGTAGAGCTGCTTCTGTCTCAGTGCCCAGCCAGAATATACATGAGTCAAGAAAAAAACATTCTTTGTTTATATGCAGACCACGTTTGCAACTTGTGTTAGTCTAGTGGCTCCAGTGAGTTTACAGAGGGCTGGAAGTTGGCTCTGCATGTTGCATTGTGTTTCACCTATTTGTAATGTGAGCAACACCAATCCTACATATAAAAAACATTTTTTAAGCTGCAAATAAACACACCAGATTCTTAGGGAAGGAGAAGTAAATGTTGCTCAGGCATCTTTGCTTCTATCCTTTATGATATAGTCTATAATTATACGATTAAATGTAAAAATGTGCTGGATGGAGAAGAGCATGTGCACATGATATTTATTTATATGCATCGACAGTCAAGAGCATGGTTTTTGGGTCAAACTTATTTGTGACTTTTTCTGAGTGCCAGATATTTTCATGTTTTCTGCTCAAGCATTATTGGGACTTTTTTCTGTGAACTAAGGACAAGAGAGTGAAGTTCAGCCAGATACTATGTGATTGTGCATCCTCTCTCTTCCATGCAATATGGAATGTGTGCTGCATCTGCTCACGGGCAGGTGCTCCCTGCCCCTTTTTATTTTCCCCAGGAAATCCTGCAGTGGGCAGCCTTCCTTGTCAGCGTGCTGTAGGTTGGCCAGTACACACCTGGACACTACCTCTGGTCCCTCTGCCACAATGTTCCTCCAAACCCATCATTTTACTTTGACAGTGGCAATCTCAGAGATTATGCTCTGTGCCAGGGATACAGAGTAAGAGAGCCATGCCAGCACTGGAAAGTGATAGTGCAGCTGCTGCAAAAAGTGAGTGTAGGGATGACAGTGAAGAGAGTAAATTGTTTGGGACACAAAATTTACAATTGTAATGAGGATTTGTCTGCTGACGGTTGTTGTATCATCCATCAGCTATTTCTGGCCTTAGGCAACACCCATGCTGTTAGCTGTTAACAACTTCAGTCTGCTTACTTCTACTTTAGTTCATTGCTTTATTTTTGCTTCAGTAAGTTTCAGAACCTAAAAAAGTGAAGGTAAAATGGATGTGAAAAATTTATTTGTGGGTGCTTTATACATGGGGATTCACCTAGAAAAGTATAAAATATCAACTGCTTATTTATTTTCTTGATGTGTAAGATTTGGCTGCATTAATGAAGGATTTTGGCCCCTCTTTGGAGTATCATTTGTTTTTTTAAGCCTGAAAAAGCATTGTCTTCACAACTGTCATTGGTAAACTTGCTGAGGGTTCGCTCAGTCCCACTGTCCATGTCACCATCAAATAAACAGTGCCAGACCCCAAACCAGACCTGAGGAATGCTACTGGTCTCCAAGCCAAAGAAAGCTGTATACTTGTTCCTCTTTCAAAGGCTTTTAAAAACACGTTTCATCTGAAGCAGTGGGTAGAACAAGCTCAGAATCAGTCTGGCAGCTAGGGTTGAAGTGATAAACTACTTTATTTTGCTTCTTGCTTTTGTTCTTTTATTGTGCACCCTTTAAGGTGGGCATCTGAGTAATGTTTTGACTGCAACTTGATACATTTTAATTCTTTCATCATCATCATCTGCTGGAGAAAAATATTTAAGCAACTGAGTATAAATTTCTCTTGAAGATGGCATTTACTGGTGCAATAGCACTATGACGTACAACTCTATAGTTGCCTGGAAAGTTTTACATCCATTAGTTCATGTTCTCTCCCTTCAACATTTATTGCTAGAATCATTTTCTCAATGGCTCTAACAGAACATTGTGATTCTCCACTAGCTGTAATGCTATTACTGTTCAATAAGAGAATCCTATATATTTTGCAAGTTCTTAAATCTTTGCCTATGGAAAATTGGGCTGTTATCCATTTGTAACACTCTTGAATTTTGGAGATGGAAAGTACCTTATCCAGTGATGTGATACTGGCTGTTGTCTACCATTTTATTTCTACCTGGAGAATTGCAAACACTCATCAATAATGACCAAAGCTAGACATCCCTAAACATTCACATCTTCTACAGAGCCCACAAGACCAAAAGTAGTAAGAATTAAATGAAAACATTCCAAACTGCTCCTCCATTTAGAATACATAGTTCTTCCTAGTTTTGAGACTCTAAGAAGTTTAGGTTAAGTCTTGTCTCCATTTTTTTTAACGTGTTGAGCACATTTTTTGTCCTAATATACAGTAACTGCAATTGAAACAACTACTGCAAAATCAGCACAATTTAGTGCATGCACATTGCCATCTATCCATAGTCTGTAGTTTCATCTTTCAGAATGGATGTGCAGATGAAAGGCAGCTACAGACCCTTAGTAAATCCAGCCCTTGTCTTTGAGAGAATATGAAAGCAGTTTTAAATATGGGTATTCTTGTTTATATCATAAACACATAAGATTACTTTTAATTTTGGCCTTAGCATGTAAAATTTATTTGTGAAGTTTTACAGCTTGCTCTCCTTTTTATGTCATTTCCAGTCATTTACAAACGTTGATCAAAGGAAATCCAGTCCTATACAAACAAAAATGTTGTTAATTTTTGTCTCACTCCAAGAGTTTTTGTATTGCTAATTGCTGGGTTTATGAACCAAAGCTGATTGATTGAAAGAATTGGATATAAGATGCTTCCTGGTGTAACACTTTAACTTTGGAAAGTGCTTTGCCATTCTGCTGTGGAAAGCTAATTGAGAAGGGAGTGTTCCGGTCTTCTCAGCACAGAACAACTCTGGTGTTTTGATTGCTTTTTGCCCCTAATTGCTTTAATTTAATGAAATGTCAAGTACCAGAAAGTTATGGTAGACCAGCATTCCTGGTTCCATGAGAACAGCACACCAAGGCCACCCAGGGATACTGGAGCTTTCTGTCTTGTCTCTGGCAATAGTGACATCACATATCTGGGGGGAAATTTAACTGTTTACTTACAGGAAACACTTTGGTGTGCTTTCACAGAACATTTTAGCAGCCTTTCACAGTTTTCCACTCAGAAACTTCATCAGACAGAGCAGGTATCTTTGTGTTGAATGCATCTCAACACATTCTTCTTTAAGTGTATTGAAATGCATTGTTCACTAACTTCTAGCAACTGCAACATCCTGCAGGAAGTCAAACTCCAGATAAAATGGTTTAATTTTAATGCTAAAAGACTCATGCAATTTGATTTTTTTTCAGAATTTAATTTCCCTTATCATTTTGGTTTTCATTCTATCTTGGATTAGGATTTTTTTAATTAAAGAGTTTTCTGTACAAGAGAAATCAAGTGCATGCCTGCATGCCCAGCTGTATTTATGGGATTATACTATTTTATTTGAGGGGAAAAATAGGTAGTCTTATGATTACAGATAATTTGCTGTAATGCTCTTAATTTATAGCAATCATTGGGAATAAAGATGGAATAACAGGCAGAAAAATCCTGTGCTGTAATCCATATAATGAGCAAATTGAAGAGAATTAATGTCTGAGTTTGCTATAAGTTTGCTATTTCCTAATTTTTAAGCATTATCATTTGTAACCTTGGTTACATTAATGCAAGTTTTTATATGCTAGTAGTTTATATTACTTGATATTTTATATGGCAGATTTTATAGCTGCCTAATAGCTCAGTCAGCCAAAATACAGAAGAATCTCAAAATGAGATAAAGTTTATTTTGAGTATTAATGAGCAGCACTAAGAAGTCCAAAGACATCCCATGCTGTTTCAGACTTCTGGGTCTGAAAGTGAAGCTGAATACATCACACAGCAAAGCTCTTTCTTTCAGCTGCTGAGATTTCCTGATTTCTGAAGCAGCAGCCTTCTGGGATCTCATAATTTTCTGTTGAAAATTAGAAGTGAAATGGAAATACATAAAAATTTTTAAGTAACAAAGTATAAATTAAACAGAAAGTCATTGGAGAGCTTGCACTTTTTCAGAATGGTTTTGTCTTCACTGCAGAGCTGACATGGGAGTGCATTAGTTATGTTCCATACATTGAAAATTCCTAACTTGTCTTCAATGTCATAATATAGATTTTTTTTTTTTTTTTGCACAGGGCAGGGACTGAATTTGAATTTCAACCTATGCCAGTGAAAAAATGCCTACCAGGATGCTAGAACTACACAGTGCTTGCTATCATCAAATGATGTGAGGATCTGTAAACTGTAATTCAAAAAGACATCAGATTATCTCTGTAATCACTCAAATGTAAAGAAATAGCAGGACCATGTTTCTGGCACTGTTATGTTCTCCTACAAAATATACATATTGTCCTATCAGCATGACCTGTCTGTTTCTGCAACTCTTCTTATGACAGAAATGCATATCTGTCACTGCAACAATACAGCAGGGAGCAGGTACTGATGGTTTTACACTGATGTCATTTTCGTCCACCTGCTTTGTCCTGAAAAGCTGTAATCTCGAAATGACTGACAGCACCAGAAACCCAGAAACCTTGGGGAATTGTATCATTGCTGAGGCAAAGATTTGATTTCTGTCGAATTTGTTTGCTCTGTTTATTTGCTGAGCAGCAGACTAGTCTGGATTGCAGAGTCTAGATTCACCCAAAATGTGGGAGAGCACACTTGGGCACAGACACTCCATCACCTCACCTGGAACACATCCTTTGTACATGGAGGCCCACAGCTCTTTTCTCAGAATAGCCATTCCCACACACTTTTAGACAATTTTTCCTGAGGCATTAGGGATACAAAATCACCTGTGACCTGTGGCTTGCAGTCCTTGCCTCCCAAAATGACATAATGCTTTCTGAGAATAGGGAAGTCCTGACCCAAATTTCTATTTTCTAAGCAGGCTTTGATGTCTCACGTGCCAGGAAAATGGCTATCAGCCATTCTCCATGGGTATCCCTCCTGTTGGAGCTGCTCAGCTAGCTTTGATTCAGGTTAATTCTAAGTTAAATAACAATTGGTCCAGCTGAGTCTATACCCCCCTGGTAAGCGTACTCAGCGGAGATCTAGGAAGCTGAAGTCTCAGTCCCTGCTAAATGTTTAATGCTGTGTGCACAAAGAATAGCTCCCACAAGAGGAATCCCCAGCATAGAAGAGGCAAAAATGAAATCATCCAGAAGAGTGGTTTGAACTTGGCTCTTTGACATTGCAGGGATGCTCTAATTGGATTATTAGATCCTGTGAGGTGGAACCTCCCTTGCTTTTTTCTCTTTCCAAATGGGGTAGAAACATTTAGCTCCAGGCTTGTGGGCTGTAATCCCAGACAACAGGAGAAACCTTCACAACCCTCACTATGACTGGGTGAGCTGATGGTCAGCACTGTGTTGGTTTTAACTCTATTCTACTCCTGACTCCTTGTGTTGTGGATTGCTCTAAAAAAGTCTGTATCTCCACAGCTGGAGGCCCTAGGCAACAAGTGGGGAAAGCTTGGGGAACTCTGTTTCAGTCTCTGTTCAGGAAAATCCCGAGAAATCTGTGAAACGAAATACTGAGCAAAAGAACAAGTAGAGACTTTAGAGTTATCTGACTCTGGAAACTAATGTGTATCAACAAGAAGGGGAAATTTAAAAAAGCTTTCTTACTGTGCTGAGAAGAACATATGGGAAATATTTCCTACCAAACACTGCACTAAGTAACTAATGATAATTTATTTTTCTGATTGGATTAATTAATATTTAAAATAATTGAAAAGGTGTCTCTCCTGAAACTTAAGTTCTTTTACCTTGTTTTTCCCAATTGTTCTTATTCCATACATTTTGATTAATATCACAGGATGAACTCGAAGCATATAAAAATGGGTTCCTGTGAAGTGAAGCTAAACTGGAAAGTGCTCTCCCACGACACATCTTGCCCATTCTCATGCTAGGGCTGAACTTATAGGGTCAGCCTAGAGCTGAGTGGAGTTAAAGTCAAACACTGGGATGTGCATTGTGCAGCACTGATCTTCAGATCCATTTCTGGTGTGCTCATAAAGCCATTTCAGACTCATTCCTCCTATAGCCAGCTCACCAAGAAGCTGCTCTGAGCACCATTAATTGGCAGGGGGACCCTGACCCTTTGTATGGCCATTTCCTGGAAGTGCTGATCATTCTTCAGTCACTTATGCCAATTGAGGTGAGATGCTTTCCTCCCTTCTTCCCCTTCCTTGCACACAGCACACTGTAACAGCCATTTTTTGGAAGTATGTCTGCTGTGGCAACAAGTTTGTTCATGCCCAGAATTGCATCACCTCTCCAAAAATTCAGCTGTGCCAGCTGACTTGCTGCCCGGCTGCTGCAGTACCACACTGCTGGCTGACAACCTCCTGTGTGAACTTGACAATTTTCCTCTTTGTGTTTGGATGCTATTCAGTCAGACTTTCATTTCTTAGCTGCTCTTTTCTTTTTAATGAAAAAAGGCACAAGATAAGAAGGAGGAATAGATCAGCTTCCTTGATATCCTTCTTAATTGTATGAACCCAAATCAAATATCTTCCTTTTTTTTCTTCTTTTATCTAGTGGAGGTATTGAATGAATAAAATTTAATCTTGAAGTGCTGAAACAAACGATTAGAATGTTATTTAGTTATCAGGCACTCTTAGGGGTCATGGGATAATTAAGGGATAATCTGACTGCAAGTCGCATTTAGAGTTATTGTATTGACATTTTTTATTCATTTCATATTGAAAAAACTAAAAAGGACCTCCCTGCCCCCCTTCTTTTGTGTTCAGAGTAGCTACAAGTACAGAGTGCTTTTGTGGAACCAGGGAATTTTATGATCAATCTTAATGTGATCTGCCATTGATGTAACTAAGACTGTGAATTCAAGTTGACATCTGGGTGGTATTAGCAGAATTTATATTTAATTTAAACAATATGAATATTTAGAATAATATAATGTAGAATACTTAACCAAACGTTTGTGCAATAGATACATGGTTCTGCAGTTGAACCATTTGAATAAGCAAAGAAAAGTGAGTTAAAAAATAACTAAGAATGAAGCATCTCTTCACCTGATATGGACATATAAAATTGCAAAATAGCAAATATTGCATTATTATAGATCTTTCAAGAGAGTGCATCAGTACTGGAATGATTGCTAACTGTTACATTTGGGCTGAATTCAAGAGGGCACAGTGTTTTAGAACCTGATTATCTCTCCTAACTTGCTCTTTATCTCAGTGGGTAGAATAGAGGTAATAATTAGAGAATTAAGCTTTACTCACTCAGTCATGAAGTGCACAAATTCACTTGCTGTTTCATATTTATTTTCCAGCTGGAGGAGTTTAATTTATTTTGCTTTCTGCTGTGCCCACACCTGACCGACCAAAGCAGCTTCAGGAGGGTCCCTCTGATCTCTACTATTTAACCCCCATATCTCTTCTTCTTGCTTTGCAAAGCAGCTTTCCTTGGAGATGTGTGCCACAGATCTTTAGATACAGCTTCAGTGACTGCCATCCTTGTTGATCCCTGAATGTGATAGCACATCCATAAAGTGCACTCACATTCCTTCCAGAAGGACAAGAACTATGAAGAGGAAAATAGTAATGATGGATGGCAGGGTCTGGTCTTCACTCAGCAATATGTAAATTTTAGATGCTTTTACCACCCCAGTTTTCCACTGTCAGATTCATAGGTCATGGTCTTTTTGCTTAAGAAATACAACAATGTTGTTTCCAATAGGCAGAAATAATAATATATCACTGAGTGATACTGATGAACAACGTGTTCCTTTTAAATTACTATTTCCTGTCTGAATCCAGATGTTTTCTGTGGTCCCTGTTGGCAAAATGCTGTCTGTGAGAAAGTCCCTGCTGTCTGTCACAATACAGTGTTATCTTGTGAAGGGTTCCTTAAATATCTGCAAGGTCATAGAGATTAAATGTTCTCTTGGGAAACTCAGGAAAAGTAGAATGTCAGCATCACCTTTCACCCAAATGAAAGGCTGAATGACATTTCCAGTGATATTGATTAGAGCACCTTTGAGTGTGAAAACAGAATGGTGATTTCAACATGTGCACTGAAATGCAGAGGTAGAAGCAGGAGTCTGTGAGTGTAGACAGCATTTAATTTCAGAAGAAATTCAAGTCTGGGAATCAGGAAATCTCTTTCCTCAGAGTGCTTGGGTCTCATCACTGGGGAGCTAAATTTTCCTCTCTCTCCATTTGCACAGGTAAAATTGTGGACTGAGGGGACCATGCACAATGCTACCTCCCTCTCTGAGGTACCTTCTTCTCTTACTTGTCTTCCAGGCTGTAGTGCTAGGGAAAACTACTTCATCTAGGATGCTCCTGTGCTGCATAGTCAAAAAGGACACTCCAAGCCATCTGTGAAAGTCACAGCTTTTAAGATGCCTTCATCTCATGCCAATTCATACTCTAAGACAAATCACTGTCAGCCCCAGAAAACTGGATCTCTGTAAACACAAGTGAACAGCTATTTCATCAGAAAGCTGACTTCTCTCTGTCTCTACCACAGCCACTTCCACTGACTCAGGGGTATATGTGTCGAAGGAAGGATCATCACTATCTTGACTGTTTAGGATATAGTTTGTTTCACATCACATATTTTATACAAGCAGTGTCCCTACAATGCTTCTTGCCTTAAATAGAGCGGCAGAGTGAAAAATTACCAAAGAATGTAAAGAACAAAGAGAATGGGTAATGGCAATTTTCATCTGGGGTAAACTAACAGTTGCACTGAATCCAGTGGAGGTACCCTGAGTTCTGCTGCAGATTCTCCAGACAAGAATCCTAATTTTTTTCAGAGAAGATCAGAAAAGTGCTGAAATGGGGAATTACAGACAGACTGTTTTAACCTGCAGAGCTGCAGATGATGTTTTGGCACCAGAAATGTTGGGGGTTTTGCCAACTCACAAGGGAGATGACAGTGACAGGAAAGGAGAAGTAGAGAAAAAAGAGCAGGGAGAAGAGTCTGAAGTCTAGAGTGCAGTTCCTTGAGTGTGCCCCTATCATATAATTAATACAAATGTATCTATTCTTTTTGAAATACATTTTTACTGCAATTCTGAAGCAGTAAAATTGAAACAAGTCATTTAACAATACAAAGAAATCATCTTCACATTCTAACTTATTATAATTCAATTTGACTTCATTATTAATAAAGTAATAAAATAATCTTAATTAATGTTCGGATTTTCTATATCTTTGGATAATTGGTAGATGATCTGTGCACTGAGCATTTTTCAATTTCAAGATTATCTCCAGGTTGAGCTCCCAGGCTCTCACTTGATCTTTTGTTGTCCTTCTTGACCTCAGTCTTCACAATCAAATGGCTATTTAGATTCTTATGATTGCAGCCCGAGAAAGAGAAGGCAGGGGAGGTTTATCTTTAGCCTGGCCCTTCTGTAAACCCATGTTGTTTCTTTGCTATTACAGAAAGAAATTGGGGTTGTAAAAGTCTGCATTACATTGATCGTCTACTGGGTTCAGAGACGTAATGGGTTTTATTTGATTTCACTTACACCAATGTAAATTAGAAAGAGCTGCATTAAAGCTATCAAAAGAAGCGGCTGCATTGTACTGGTGCAAGGGAAATATTAAGACCTCCTGCCTCTCCCACAGCAGCAACTTTTCTCTAGCCTCATCTCTGTTGAGTTAGAACTGATCAAGATTGTTGCACAAAAATAGCTTTTCACATTCTTGTATGAATGTCCAGGAAAATTTAGTCTAGCAAACTATCAGGATGATTACTTAAATTTTATGCAGGGATCACTGCAGCAGAGGGATGTGTTCTTGCCAACAGCAAAAGCTTGGGAACAAACAGAGAAGGGAACTGACAGTCTGGCAAGATGCCATTTTTGTCTTCCCTGATTTTCTAGGACTCCACTAGTGAGGCAACCTGGGATATTTTTTAGCAACCTTGATACCCTATTTACGACATACAAGATGCTGCCCTGAAAATCATTGGTTGCAAGGGCTTTGATTTCCTAGGGTGAGTATTGGCAGGTAGCAGGGAGAGGTTGCAGAGCTGCCCAAGAGGCAGTGACTGGGAGACAGCATCTTTCAGCTCCATTTCGCTGATGGCATTAGAAACAGAAGGGGGTCTGATCTAAGTCTGTGCACCTGTCACCTCACCTCTGAGGAGGTTTGAAATCCAGTTGTGGTTGTAACAGCTTAATCCAACTCTTTGTGTCTACAGGCAGGGCAAACTGTCTGGGGTTAGGGCTACAGGTTGAAGGAACTGGCAGGAGAGAAGCTTCACAGGATTTGCTTAGACACTAAGGGTCTGTCTGTCTTATTGGTCCTGAAATATAAATAATAACATTTCCTCTTTTGCACTAGAAAATTCTGCATGGAGCCTGCATGGGTTTCATTACAGCAGAATCAGGAGCTACGGAAACATGGGAAGGTGGGCTCATGCCAAGGTTTTACATAATTTTCTAATATTTTAGAAATGCATAGCAATATGGAAGTGCAAGGTAAGGTTGGTTTTTGGATTTTGCTGTTGTCATTGCCTTTTGTAAGGCACACAGCATGTGAGTCATGTCACCTAGTTTAGCTATTAAAACCTGTGTATCTGGTCTAAGCCAGTCACCTCATCAATGAAGAGGAAGGGCATTCACAGGCAGCAATTATTCTAAATTGGGGGCCTGAGATAAGTGATTTGAATACCACTCTAGAGGAGGAATCTAGCTGACAAAAGAGCACAGATAAAGAGTATAGAAAAAATAATTTCAGACCCATTAAATTAGGGGAGACAAATGTTTAACACATGTGGAAAATAAAGATGGACCTGGATGTTATTCTGTGAAAGAAAAACTGCAGATTGCAGTGCAAGATGGTGAGTACTAAAGAACCAATGTGTTGTGGGCACACTATGAAAAGCTTCCTCAAGGCTTTGGCATGTTGGAATAGTCTATTGTCCTTGACTGACCTGTATATCATAAGGTGATTAGAGAAAGGATACCTGGCTAGCGTTTTGATGCAGAAGAAACTGGAAAACAATGGTGGAAAGAGACATCTTCACAGAGCCTGAAACACACATGCTGAGGAACTCCTTGCTACCAGGTCTTGCAAGGGCTAGAAGTGTTTCAGAGAGAGCTTAGACCAATTCCTGGAGATTCAAGCAACTCATGTACAGAACTGAGTGTACTGGAAGGTCAGTGCCCAGATTCAGCTCAAAAAGGCCCTGAAACCTCTAAATCTGTAAAGTGAATTGAATTATTTTTCTTTTCAAACTGCCTGCCCTGACCACAGTCTGTGATTACAATCAGGATATTGAAACAGCTGAGCTTTCCCTTTCCAGCTGTAAGACTCCTCCCATATTCTTATAGATTCTTATGGCTGGTGGGTCACCTATACCAACAAAGCATTTGGCTTCAGACTCTCCCTCTCCAACAAGGTTGCAAGTGAAATTGGACATCAATGTGTCACAATGCTGTCACACAACACCAGCAGCTCACAGGAGCATGATACAAGAAAAAGTATTTTAATGGTTTATTAAAAATATCTCATTTGGACAGCTTTTTGCAGGGAATCCCAGAACAGGTTTCACGTATTCTCTTTTGTTGGCAAAATATTGCTGTGTTGGTTGCAAAGAAAGGGTAATCTCTACTATGGCCTGTTCTGATTCGGAAATATCTTGGATTTTTAATGTTAGGTAGTGACAATAAAGAAAATCAATCTAATCACAGAGATTTTGTGAATTCCTTGTTAGCCAGATTTAGTCACCAGGGTTTCCTAGCATTGTTTTTGCTTGTTGCTTTGTTCATACGGCATATTAGAGGTTCTTTTAGCAGTACATATTAGTGTTTGTGTTGAAAAGTAGATTTCCTCTATTTCTAGAAGCAGAATTCCTCTTTTGGTAAATATCAATGCTTGAGATAAAATGCTTTTGTCAGATCTTCATAAACAATGAAACCAATAAAATTTTAATTGGATTATTCCTCAATTTGTCATTACCTGCTATTTCTCTTTTCCCTAAAAGAATCTTAATTTGTGCTTGGAGGAAATCAACCTATTTTAAAATCCAATCTTTCTCCTCACATAATATCCATTTTCTATGGATAGCTGTATTTATTGATTCTTCTTCAACTGAAGCTTATTAATTAGAGTGGTACTTGTGAAGTAGCTGCCCTTAAGCAAGATTAGTGTGATCTACAAGTTATTTTTCTACTAGGTTTAATCACAATTAATTATATATAACCATTTCTTATAATTCTCTACACATTCCTAGGCTGATCACATGGTTTCACCCAGAACTTCTTAATTTTCTCATGCTGGGAAATGCCAACCCAGAAAAGATTAAAACCAAGGTATTAATGAGTGATATTTTTTTCTGAATTATTTTTCAACTAGATTTTGTTTGCTCACCAGCAACACATGAAGCACCCTCATGAGGGTCAGCAAGTGAATGTCTTTCCAGAAAGGAGACTGATGGAAACAGCCAGAGCAGCCAGAAGAATGACCTTTGAGCTTTTGTACCATATCTATCTTTTACCTCTTGTAAAACATAACACTGTAAAATGAAAAATGTCCGTAAAGATTTAGACCTTTGAAACACAGATGCTTAAATCTGCAAAAGTATTTAGACGCCTAAGACTGGACTGCAATAGATATTTAAGTTTTACTGAGATCAATTATTGTCTAATAGGATTCTGGCCCAACAGAACATTTAGCCACCTAATTCTTGCTTACTTTTAGATCACAGAATATCCTGAGTTGGAAGACACCCACAAGGATCATCAAGTGCCTCTCCCAGAACTGCACAGCACCATCCCCTGGAGTCACACGGTGTGCCTGAGAGCGTTGTCCAAATACTCTGTCAGGATTTGAGCTGTGACCTTTCCCTGGGGAGCCTGTTCCAGTGCCCAGCCACCCTCCAGGTGAAGAACTTTTTCCTGATATCCAGCCTAAACCTCCCCATACAAAATTCCAGGCCAATCCCTTTAATTTCCTGGTCAGAGAGAAGAGAGCAGTGCCTGCCCCTCCTCTTCCTCACACAAGGAAGTTGTAGACCGGGTTGAGGTCTCCCCTCAGTCTCTTCTCCAGGCTGAACAGACCAAGTGACATCAGTTGCTCCTGGTATGGCTTCTCCTCAAGGCCTTTCACCATCTTTTTTATACTGTGGTGCCCAAAACTGCCCCCAGCACTCAAGGTGAGGCTGCCCCAGTGCAGAGCAGAACAGGTCAATCCCTCCCTGGCCTGGCTGGCCATGCTGTCCCTGATGCCCTCCAGGACAGGGTTGGCCCTCCTGGCTGCCAGGGCACTGCTGATTCATGTCCAACTTGTCATCAGCCAGGACCCCCAGGTCCCTTTCTCTAGTGCTGCTTTCCAGCATCTCATTCCCAGTCTGTCCATACATCCAGGGTTGCCCTGTTCCAGGGGCAGAATCTGGCACTTTCCCTTGTTATCTGCATTTAAAGGCATTGAAATAGCTTTAGAAGTGCAGCTCCTGCATGAAATTGAATCATGTTATATGATAGCCAAATCTTGGGAAAGATGAGCCTGAGCCCTGCCTTGCTCCAGCACTGGTCTTACTCTGACAGATGCCCGTTCTGTGTGTAGAGAAAATCCATTATCATACATTTGTATATGCAGGAGCAGGTGCTGAATTAGTCTTGTGCTGTCTGGGAGAGCTTAACTAGTTCCCTGGAAGGTCCATACCTCCACAGGGATGCAGACAAGCACTAAAGGAGATTAAAAAATAGAACTTAGGCATGCTCAAGGAGACTGTGTGTGACAATTTAAACTACTGTGAATTTAAACTATGAAGGTTGGATCTTGGCTTGGGTTTAGAGAATTAGGGTTATTGGTTTTTTCATGTAGCTTTGTATGTCTGGGGCCAGGCTCATGCCCAGGACCACATGCAGCCATCTGCTCTGTGAAGTGTTGAGGCTGGGTGTCTTCACTGCCTGCAGGGAGAGCCCTGTGTGACTAGCTCAGGTACAGGCGTCTGCTTTGCAGGTGTCTGCATTTTGTCATATGAATCCTGAGTTCTGGCTTGGTGTTAGGCAGCTAAAGTCATGATTTGGATCACCTCCACAAACACCAGTCATGTACTTAAGTATAATGCAAATTTCAGGATAAAAGAACCTGACAAGGAGAATAATATGCACAGGACTTGGCTTTGATTTGCACTTAGCCTGACTTACATTGCACAGATGTTAATAAAGGTGCCTTACACATCTATTAAATGCAAATTAATCACAATTTAAAACAATCTGACATGGCCTGAGTGATATATGGTGGCTTTAATAAGAAGGAGTCAGGAAGGAGCCACTCTGGCATGCTTGTTTTTTCAGAAGAACAGTCTGTTCACATGGCAGCCTGCCTTGTTGGATCTGATTTTAGCATATCTCCACACCTTCCACTTAATACAAAGTGTGATTCAGTGCACCAGGAGGCTGGCACATTTGCTCCCTGTCTCGGATGAGTAAGTCAAAGGATGACCATTATCTGTGAATGAGGTGTAAGTGCAAGGAAATGGTGTGAGGCTGAGCAGCACTCAGACTCTTATCTTCCACCTGTAGCTGTGGTGGGAAGCAAAATCAGGTAATGAGAAGAAACAGCTGCTGGAGATCTCACACTCTACCACATCATTGGCTCAGACATGTCCAGCAAACAAAAGGTGGAATGTATATACAGTGCTGAGAGGGAAAGGATGTCTTTTCTCTCTTTCCCAAATTTGGATAGGCTTTTTGGTTACTAAAAATAGGAAAACCAGGATAAACTGGAAATGCAATCTGTAACTGGAGCTTGTAAGTAGAGGATGACTAGCACTAAATTGTGGTTTTACAGACAAAGGCTTATTTATTGCACTGACTACATAAAATATTTGTGGTGCACACGGAAGCCAAACTTCAGATTTTGTCATGGTTAATAAAATATTGAATTAAGCAGAAGTGAAACTACCTGCCATATCTAAAAGATAGTCTCAATGCCCTTTCCATGCTTTATTTTAAGACCAAGTACAAAAGGTTTTCACCTTATATAATTAACTTTTTATCATTAGGATTCAGAAAAATTGAATTGTGTTGGACACAGGTCATCATAATGAGAATTTAATGGATCTGTATTACTATGCAAGTTAAGCTTTGAATATGTGCTAAATGCATTACATTACCATTGACCTATGCAAATTTCCATCTCTGTGACTCTTTTTTCCACCGCTGCTGCATTAAGACCCCCTCTTTCTCCTCATCTCCTTAAACAATGATTTCCTCATTTTCATATTAATTGCATCAGTTAACTGAGATAATGCTCCCACTGAAATGAGCAATAGGATGAATCACTGAAATGGTGCAGTTATTCTTTTTGCTTAACCAATTTCACAGGACCTTCACAAAGAACTGCCTTAATTTGACTTTATATAATTGCTTATCATTAGGCACAGCAGCCCCATGAAGTACCTTTATTTATTTAAGTCTCATCTCTGATTGATGGAAAATTAGTCACTTGCATATCTGAGGAACACAGATTGTTCTGCTACCAGGCAACTTCGATGTAGAATACCCTGGAGAACTTCAAAACAAGCAACTGCTAATGCACGCTGAATATAAAATACAGGGAAACAAAGTGCAACAGCTAATGACATCCAGGAGTTCCTGTAGAACAACTGTGATGTCACAGAACTGCCTTACCTGCTCCTCACTATATTTTCTCTATGAAAAAGAAAGGACGGGCAGATGCTGTTCCAGAAGAGATTACACATTTGGCTTCAGCCACAGATATACTCTGCCTGTTTTTAATAGTGGTGATGCATGTCTATCACACACTGTGAACAGTGAAGGTTATAACATCCCTCCTTTTAAAATTAGCAAAGTACCCTACATGGTTTGGAATTCACTCCGAAAGCTTTAATCCACTTCTCATTTCTAATATTCTTAAAGTATTTATTCAGGACAGCTCAAAGGAATTGTTCACGCTTTTCTTCTTTGTAAGGAAAAGGGTGTGTGTGGGGGGAATTAAAATTTCTAAGGCAAATTATGCTGTTATCATCGACTGACATACTCAGAAGGGACCTAGAAAGGATGCCACCTCCAGCATAAAAGAAGCCATAGCATATTATCCTATCATGGGATTTGAATTGAAGGATTGCCTCCAGGTCTCCTCGAAGCATGCTGTATACTTTTGTCCCTGTAGATGAGACTACCTGTCACTGAACTAGATATCAGCAGTCATTAAATCCATATAGTCATAATATTGTTCTTTCCAGACATCAATACTGTGATTCATTTTTCCCCTTACATTTGCTCCTACTCTAATTCTACACACCAGTCTCTCATCTCCCTCCCCAGCAGAAGCCTCAGTTAACCTTTCCCTTCTTGCAGGCTGTTGTGGCTCCTGAAGAGCACAGCATCTGAATGGCCTTTTGGACTGAAGCCTCAAATCATCTTCAGCCACTGGCATTTGAGTCAGGAAAAAACTCCTAATGAGCTGAAAGCAACAACAAAAATTATACTGATTATTTCTTCAATGTGTTGCAATTGGAGCTGTATCAAATACAAACTAAAGAGAAGACCTCATGGTCTTTCAGTCAGAAGTATTAACCTTGGAGTAAAGACTGTTTTCAATTGTTTGGGAGGGTTAAATTTTGGTTTAATTCCGTTCCTGTGAAATCTCAGGTAAATGAAGTAAAGTTTTGTTTTGCTTTGTTTCTGTTACTTTATCTCTGCCCAAAATACTTGTAGGAAAGAACGTGGTCCTTTCCTTGGCCTAGCATTACACACAGGATTAAGAAAAATAGATGGATTTTTGTGGGCAGACTGAGACCTGAAAAAGTAGCTTTTCATATCAGCAATGAAAACCAAATGCAAATTTATAAACATTATGTAATGTTTAGGTTGAACTACGTGTTTGCAGGTTTTCATGCTTCATTACAAAATAGGACATGCCCTGAGAAACCCAGATACCTGTTCTATTGAGTTAATTTCAAAATCTGCGATAACTCCTGACCTCAAAGTTGGCAAACCCTCAGTAATGGCTACCTAAAGGCAAGCTTGAGAACTAGTGCCAAAGAAAAGATCTTATGTACTTTCTTCCCAAATGCTGTCTTGTTCAAACTTTAATTGAGCTGAATAATTTTTTTCCTTGTTACTTGGCACATTGCTTCACCTTGTACCACTGATAGTCTCATACATCAGGGGCATAAACTCACATGTCAGTGTAACCACAACACAGGGGCCAGGGCTAGACCTGAGCACACTTTGTATGAAGATGATGTCCTTATCAACACTTCCAAGGAGTTTATGTGCTAGTTAAGCTGCCCACATCCTGGCTGCCAGGGAATGTTATGCAAGTCCTTACCTGCCTCATGAGTTTTCACAGCTCATCCTTGCTTGTAAAGCAATTTGCTGTAAAAAATTAGGGGAATATTTCCCTAACTGAGTGCAAAACATGGAGCTATTCCAAGAGGAAAGTATTTGCAATTAGGAGACAGCATAGTCTTAGGTATACTTAAATACTTCCCTGTATATTGTATTTATCTGTAGCTGCTTATTTTACTCTAAAATGGCTAAAAGTAATACACTTGCAGAAATCTTTCTTCCACAAACCCTTAACAGCAACGATAATGACTGTGTTAAATCAGACCTCATTGCAATGTAATGAAGCCTGTCTGACATATTGCAGGTATGATACTAAGTAATTTCATAAATTATTAAACTGTAATTGAAAGTAATAGTGCAGACTACCTTTCGACACACTTAAAAAAAGACCTTGGCAAGAAAATAAGGACTATAGCATGACTGATTGGAAATAAGGATCAATATCTTAATTTTAAGAATAGCCACAAGTTCCAAGTTTAAAATCAGAACAGGAAAAAAAATGAATTTTCTACTACTCAAGCTACTCTTGACACTTTGACTTCTGTTTAACTTCTAAGTATAGAGGAGAAATGGCGATATATTTTACCTCATAGAATGGGAAGCTCTAATAAATTTGGATCAGCTATGCTGAAATACTTATGGAAATATCAAAATTTACTTTCCTAGAAGTTACTTTCCTAGCTAATTTTTAATATTTAGAAATGCATTTTCACTCCACAACTTCAAAGAAACTAGTTTCACTGAAGACCTTGCTGTTACATAAACTGTATCATTTTATGCCTCTGGACACTTTGTGCTTCCCGTTTCACCTCAGTTAGAGGTTAGATGCCATTATATGTGTTTATTTGTGCACATGCTTATGAAACCAGCCATACCCTTGCACTTCTGCTCACTTAATTATATTTACTCCAGATCCAGTGGCTTGATGCATTTAGGCAGTGATTTGAAGACAAAGTCAACAAACCTTTGGGCGTATTTTTAGATTGTTTGGCTTGGGATTTTGTGACCATGAACTGCATGAGAATAAAAGTATTTATTAAATTAACCTGATTGTTAGTACATTTCATGTGGTGCTTGCAGGGACTTTTCTCACAAAGCAATTGTTGGTTAAAAATCAAATGTTCTAAAGGAAAAAGATTCAACACTTTCATTGACATGCTGAAATGTCAGGGAACAAATGCATGAGGGGGAAAGGAGAGAGGGGCACTGCAGCCCAGTGGTGAGGATATCTGAACAGATATACAAGGTCACAGGTTAAACCTCCACTCCCACCAAAAGGATTTTTTCTCGTCAGGAGATGGAGTTCTACCTTTCAGTAGGATAGACTGAGCTAAAACTACTATCTTCATAATTGTATGGTATAAAATACTCAAGTCATCCCACTGAAGACACAAAAAATATCGCCAATGTTAATGCAACTATGCTTCACAGTTTCTTGCTCACTTTACTGTGTTTCCTAAAGTGAAGCACTTTCGGTTCAAGGACATCTTCATCTTTAGCTCTTGTTTATTTTTCTTGTCACTGGTCTATTGCTCTCCGGAGGAACATTAAACATCTCAATGGCATGGCTTACATGTGAAATATACAGTTGGTTCAGCACAGAGGGCTTCATTTTAGGGCTCATATTAGTGTGTCCCTTGTGAGTTGATATTATGCCATTTTTGTCCTTAGATCTTATGGGGAAAGCTATCATCCAGTAAATTGCCTTAGTCAGATAAACATTACCAGATAGATCTCTTCCTGCCTCTCTCAGCAACGGGCTCTGCAGAAGGAAAGGTCATTGTTCATTCTCTTTCACTTTATCCTGCTCAATTGTTTCTCATTGTATCAAGACAGAGTCAGTTAGTTTTTAACAAGGTGAACTTAGGAAATAATAGTAACATAAACATACAGCTTTAGTGAACCAAAATATTAGACGATTCAGAGAGAGTGTATTGACTCTTCCAGGAATTTTCTTCATTCAGTTTAATTCTGCCCTGTGTTCAGCAATATGTAAACCTTTTCCACCCCTTGGTTTTGTACTTTTGCTCTACAAAGCCTGTAGAAAAGTTTTGCAGCCTCCCTATGATTTGAAAATGGTTTTGTTTTATGTCTGCCAAGGGGTAAATTCTATTGAATTGTTTTTCAAGGAAAAGGTTTACAAAGGCAAAGACAAAATGAATAGAGTTATCGAATTTTGACTGTGTCTAGCTTGTCTGTCCACAGGCAGAGTAATAACTCTTAGTATGGCAAATACCATGACTTGGTCTCTACAAGGAGCAAGGAGCAGTTGGGGTGGAAGGAGGGAGTAATTTTTCCTCTCTGCTCTAGCACTGCCCATCCTGGTCATGCAGCTCCAGTTTTCTGGTTTCCTGGCCATGCAGACTCCAGCACTGCCTCTCTTGGAGGCATTTCTAGTCTAAAATGCTCCTTGTCCAACTTGCTGAACTCATGAAGATTTCAAACTCTTCAAGATGGTTTGGGACATTCCTTGTTTCTGGACTGTGGTGGTATAAGTGCACTGTATTTCAATACGTTCAAAACTCAGAGCATTTTTTAAAACTGAATTCCCTTTAGATGCTTCTTAGTGTGACATTTGAGGTAAAATCAGCACCAAGCATGGCCTTTTTAAAGAATCTGGCAAGAGCAGTTTCTTTATGGTAGGCACTATTTCAATTTTATTCATTTGTACTGGAGCCAAGAGCTGTGCATTTGAATCTGTTTAAATGTAATTTGGATTGGATCAGTTTAACCCAGAGACCATACAGGGTAGACTGATGCTTTCACATAATCAGTGAGTCATATATGGATTGCAGCCACCCCTAAATATCTCAAATAAGGCTCAAGATTGCAGTGTGCATTGGAGTAACAGATGATGTGACCCAGGGGCAGCAGTTAGCACTTACCCAAATGAGACAGATCATACCTCAGTGGAGTTTGTGAGTGCTAATGGGCAGGAATTACAGACAGCTCCAGATCAGGCCTTGAGCATATCCTGAAGACTATTTAACTGTTCTCGCTGATCCTGCAGGGATTAGGCTGGTTAACAGAGTGAGAGCTTCCAGATGCAGGTTTTCTGGTAACTTCTCTTTTTTGCTACAATCCTTCCTTTTCTTGGGATGTGAAAGGAGTATGATAGCCACAAAGCTCAGGCTCAGCCCCAGTGCTGGGCATCCCTTTCACCCTGGGAGGTTCACTAGACTCTCTTCCACAGGTTGAGTTTGATTTTCTAAACCTGAAATGGAGAGAATAATGAGAACCATGAGACCATTTGGCATTTCTGTTTCAGCATTCAGTTGGACATGACTTACAGAAGTAGTCTAGGAATTCTAATTCAAGCTTCTTTGCTTTTCTTTTCCTTTTGAATACCACAAACATCTCAGACTTTTAGGTCAATAGTTTGTAGGACCTGTGCTATTCTCAGACTTGCTACTTCTGCATTTGGAAATCCAAGCCTTCCAGAAAATGATTGCTGTACATTCTCATATTTTCTGCACACATACAAGAGCACCAGTTAATGTGGGATGCTGCAAGGGTTGTTCTCACTGGCAAATCAGTCTCTCTATGCTGAAAAACCTGTCAATCCTTTAAAAAATGGAACACATTCAACTGGTTCACTGGTGACTGTCTGGCATTCACTGGAAGGCACAGATTGTGGGAGCTGAACTTGGTTTGCTCTGTGCTCTAACAACTATGTCAATCACCGTTCTGAATTTTATCTTAATTTTAAGAATCAGAAGGAAACCAAATAGCAAAAAGGCCTATGCAAGTGCTCATCTCAAACCCATACATGCTGCACCATGTGTGCCTGATAGCAATGCTCTTGATCAGTAGGAGCAAAGCTGCCTGCAGAATCGCTCTCATATTGGCCAACAGATCCATCAGGGTTCTGCTTTGTGGTTCTCTTTCAAGCCCCTGTGACAGAGTGTGTACAGAGCAAGAGATTGCTGTTAGCAACATTCACATGGATCTGCCTGCCCTGCAGTGTGTCTCAAATGCAAGAGAGATGCCACACTGAATCAAGCTGAGGATTTACTATTCTGATATTCTGACAATGATTGAAACTAGTTGCTCTGGAAGATATAGCTGTGCAATAACTGAGAAGTGAGGTAGGTTGGGGATGGCTTCTGTATACTGCATTCCAGTTTTTCTTGCAAAATACCACCCTACTTTAACAGGAAGCAAACAGACTTTTGCTTCCCAACATCAGGTTGGAAAGCTTGCATCTCTGTCCAGAGTTCAAGGATATTATTAATCTCTTTTCTGTCTGGATGACTCAGAGTGTTCCTCAGACATCACTACTGCAAAAAAAATTAAGTATTGGAACACTTGATATCTGCATCCAGAGCTGAAATGGAATTTTTTTTGTCACTATAACACAAGGTAATTGCATTGCATGCATTTGTGTTGTCTTAACCACAAAAGGTCAGACAGATTCTTGTGCATCTCCTTCAGTTGTGTCTTGCCAAGATTGTAACAAATAATTGTAGGGAGTCTGTCTTACAGTGCTCAGCTATTGTTCCAAAGCAAAGAAAATACACCTACTGCACTGAGCCTTGTAGCCTGCAAGTTTCTATCACTCTCATAGCCTATGTCCTTAAATATCACCTCTGTGCTAGCTGTGCTTTTTCAGCAGAACTTTAACACCTTTGAAAATCTCATTAGCTGCTCAGAATTTGGCCAAGGCTCACAGAATCACAGAATATTCTGAGCTGGAAGGGACCCACAAGGATCATTGAATTCGTCTCTTGAGTGAATGGCCCACACTGGGAACAAACCCACGACCTTGGCAGTGTTGGCACCATGCTCTAACCAACTGAACTTCACCTGGGAAGGATCTTGGCCTTGCTCATTTAACTGCTTCAACAACAAAATCTCAGAGTTTCTTTTCAGATATGATGACCACTGACACTGTTCTCTTTAGAAAGGAAGAGAAATGGTGACAGCAGAAGACATAGAAAGTTTTGTGTTCTAAAATGGACATGTTTGGGTTTCAGGTAGCAGAATCACCATGCAGGGTGTGCAGAGCTTTGTCACAGCTCAGCTGTTGGCCACAGATCTCCAAAAGCTGCCACACAGGGGTACCAGGGCTGGGGGCTCAGTCCATAACATGCCAAATGGGTTGGTT
Source organism: Acridotheres tristis (assembly GCA_037013685.1). Lineage (NCBI taxonomy): Eukaryota > Metazoa > Chordata > Aves > Passeriformes > Sturnidae > Acridotheres > Acridotheres tristis. Next base: position 57,745,830 of record CM072888.1, on the reverse strand, counting down.
AGAATGTGACTTTCGAGGACACTGGATGGAAAAGGGAGCTCAGCTTCTGACAACATTTATAAAAGTGCTTCTGGGGGTAAACCATTGCCACAAGCCTCTGTGCTTTAGACCCTTTTTCTCCATGTGTACAAGCAAGCAGTGGGACAGAGAAGCTCTGCAGTCTCCACTATAGATATTTGAGATCCAGGTGGGTCAATCCACAGCCAACACTGTAATTCTGAGTTCAGCTTTGCCTGACTCTCCAAGCAGAACAACCCTGGGGTGTGCAGCCACCAGCAGAGCAGGGGCACAGCCTGGTGCTTGGTGGACACCTTTCTTCAGGAGCTGGTAAAGGATTCATCTTCCATGGGACCTGTTCCCATGAGCCATTGGCTCTGTCATCTCTGCTCTCACAGCTCTGGGAGGAGTTGGGGGAGCTTGTGGCTGCTTGCCTACCAAAACACTACTGTGTGGCCAGTGTGGGGTATAAGAAATTTATACTGTTTTCCATCAGTAGATGCATAAGAAAGGTCATGAAAACACACATCTGTGTAGTTTTATTATTTAGTTTATTCCTCTTTCCATAAAAGATTTAATTTGATATATTTTTTTTTTAACCTAAATCAAAGAACAAAACTCAAGAAAAATTCAGTCAGGTATAATTTTAGCATAAAATTTCAGATTCATAATTTTTGAGAGAAGCAGGAACATTTGTCAGGCATTTTCATTTTTTTCTGATATTTTGGAATGAAAACGGGGTATATTAGGAGATCATGCAGGCACAACTAGCTGGCAGAGCTCACCTGCAATGGTAAAGAATGCAGATTAAATTGCTTTGAAACTTCTTTTACAATATCACCACTCTATGGGTACATAGAGCACGTACTTACCCAAGCATATATGTGTAAGTCTCCATAGGCACAGACAGGCACAAGGTGAAGAAGTTTGAAAGAGAGATTAAATATACAACCTTTTGAAATTTATCTGCTTAGAGCACAAGGTAATACATAAAAGAAAAATTCATTTTCTGTGTTTACAGTTTATGTTAAATGCCACTGTAGATAGAATCTCAGTTACAAAGGCAGACAGTTTGGTTCAGGATGATTTGATTACTGGCTTTTTTAATGGAAATGTCACTATTTCAAAGCAGCAACGCTGAGTATTAACTTTAGGCATGTCATCTGGCAACAAGTTGGACTAATCTCTTCTATCACAGTGGGTTCAGTTCCTCCTTTTAAAAATTTATTTTGTGTTTAAATAAAATGAATTTAAAAATTCTCAGGAGTTGGGCACAAGTAGCAGCAGATGGGGCAGGAAGCCTGTGCCTGCCCGAGCTCAGTGATAAGAGAGGGATCACACAGGTGACAGGAACGCTGCAGTACAATATGACAGATCATTCTCACTGCTCCACCATGGGTTTTGTAAATCCCTGGTGACAGACTTAGGGCAGCCAGCTCACAATCACCTGAGTAGCTGCAGTGCTTCAGTCATTTGAAAGTCCAGAGGCCAGCACAAGAAAATAGAACTGATGTCATTAGTGACTATTTGGTTTGAGAAAAATTCTCTGATATATATTTTTGTGAGGGAAAGGACTTTGTCAGCCTATGCACTTACATCCCATGTTTCAGCTCTGAACATTGATTTATAGCAAAAAACCCTCCAAAATTGCAACAGAATTAAAAGACATAGTTTATGGGAATATTTGCTTTTCTGACAAAGCTGCTGGAAAGGAACTTCAAAATTACCTTTTCCTTCTGCGTAATAAATAATATCTACCATTCATAATGGTGTAGTTTATTTTCATTATATGACTGGAGGTTTTGAGTTTCCTTTAGGAGCATATTAAGTTAGCTTGTGCACAAGGCTTTTGCAAGCTTGTCATTGTACTGGCTCAGTCACAAGGTGAGGTGGTGAGTAAGGAGCTTTGGGGGTCAGATGCTGAACCTGACCTTTGAGACTCTACTTTGCACAGATATTAACTCCAGGAACATTCTTTTGTCCCTTGAAATGTAATCTCTGCTCAAATTACCATACAGGGCCAGGCTGTAGCTGGTATAAACATGTTTTTAAAGTATTTTTGTACAGTTATTTTGTAAATCTTATCTAGAAATCCCCTCAATGAAATATCAGAGAGTTATTCAGCTGTGAAACTACACAGAGGAGACATTTTCCTCATCCTGGGTCAGCATTTTCTGACTTTCTGTAAACACTCTTTCACATGATGCTCATTAATAGGCTTCTTCATGCAGAAAATTCTTGGCAGCCACTGGAAAAGTTCTCCAAAAGACTGATTACTTTCCCTTTGCCTGAGGCCAGTTGCTGATCATGGCCCTTACGTAGCATGACAAACACAGTTAATATCAGAACATGCAGCCAGGACTCAGAAACACTCAGTTATGCACCAGTTAAAGCTTGGCCTACCCACACCCCAGGAGGTATATTAATATGCTACAACCTGTTGGTACCAGTTCCCAAGAGTTTTAAAAGATGGGGGGTGGAGGGGGGATGGAGGATGAAGACAGCAGAGGATGAATGTAGCTGGAGTTCACCCAAGGGCACACTGCCATTAATGTGATGAACTGTTCCTGCCAGCGCCTCCTGGGGCGTTTCCAACCCTGCTCATGGCCCAGGACCACATTTCAGTTCAACTGGCCCTCAACCAAGCCGCCCATCCAGCCCTCAGCCCTGCCCCAGGGACGCGTCTGATTCCTGGGCTGGGCTTTCCCATGGCCACTCCTGCTGCCCTGTCCCTGCTGGGGCTCTGGGATGGACTACAGCTGGCAAAGCCCTGCCCTGCCACCATTTGTGTACAGGAAACCCCTGGGATGACTTCCCAGACTCCATCACATTTTCGCTGACCTAAGAACACAATGCACGCTTGTATCTTTGCAAATTGTGCCATCTTATTTTCTGAAGATGGGCTCTAGGCAAAATAAATATAGTTATTTCTGGGAGGAATCAGAATATTATTTATTAGTGGTGGTAGTGATCCTGCATGTCTACCCTACCTAAGCAAATGGATCCCTAAGCACTTTGCAAATGTTGCTACTTGTGTTAATAAAAGAGACTTCAGCAAAGCTGCACAAAAAGATGAAATGCAATAACTGTAACAGTGGGCAGTGCCATTACAATAACTCAAGACAAACGGAATGTGAAGTGACCCTGTGAACTATGTGGGTGATGGGACAGAGGGGAAAAGGTGTTTAGAAAGGCCCAGTGGAATTCGGCTAAAATAGCCATGCTGGGTAAAAAAAATATTTTGCAACAGTTGTTGCAAAGTATTTCTCTTTGTCTGCACTGTCACATTTAAACTCTGTCACAAAGCTGCTGGAATTTTATAGTGGAAGTACTTTATCTGGAGCCAAAATATAGGGAAAATAAGTATGTATACAACTGTGGGAAATAAACCTCCAACATATCCTTCCCAGGTATTTTGGGTGAGACATCTAATGTTTATAAACAAAAAAAGAAAAAAAAACCAAAAAATGGTAAGTGGTAATATCCTTCCATGCAACACATAAAATCAGGATCAGAAATCAGACTATGCTTTCAAACATAGTTTGGATGATAGAATAGGTCTGTGTGATCAAAATTTCTTTGAGTTTGCACAAACTTATAAAATTGCGTGTGACATTGTCTGTTCACTAAAATCTGACTAAACAAGTCCAACTCCTCTGTTCTGTGTATTCCTTAGCACTCTTCTAGGCTTTCTTTATTGTGGCTGAAAAAAACCCTCAATTTAGAATTGTGTAATAAACACTTCCTCTAATCTTAATAAAAGACACTATCAAATTTTACAAGGAAAGCAGTGGCATGTGCTAGATATGTCCAGAGGAAACTTCACTGTAAGCCTTTACTTTTTTTCCCTCTTTTTGATTTCCAGACCTTAGGCAAGACTGCCACATGCACACACACATGCTGAATTTCACCTTCTTTATAAAACAACTGAACAAGTTCCAGCTTAAAGCCCCATTAATAATTACTGACAGACAGAAAGTTTTCAGCTTCATTCCTGTATTTCTCTGTCTAATTTTTTTTTTTTCTGGGATTCCATGTCTCACCTTTCCTCACACTGCTGTTTCAGTAAGACACCTCAATTTGGAGGTGTCCTATTGAATGGAGGATGGGAGACTCCAGCTTCCATGTGCAGGCTCTGGTGCATTGTGCTCCTGGCACCTATTGAAACATTGCTAAGAATGGAACATCGCTGAAAAGACAGCTCAGAATGAAAATGTGACTTTGCACAGCTGGGATAGACAGTGAAATTAAATGCATGTCAAAGTAAAGTGATGCATGTAGGAAAGCCATCACCCAAATTTCATTTGTAAAATGAGGGGTTCTGACCTAGCCTTTGCCAGTTTTGAGAGAGACTTTGGAGAAATAATTGATAATTCCATGAAAATGACAGCCCAGTGCTCAGCACTGAACAACAACAACAACAACAACAACAACAACAACAACAACAACAACAACAACAACAACAACACTACAAACGTTAGGAACTATTGGTAAAGCAATAGAGAACAAATCGAGTTCATTATGCCTTTATATAAATGCATGGCATGTCTGTGTCTTTATACTGTTCTGATCTTTTCATCTCAGAAAGAATATAGGTAGAACTGGAAAAAGGTTCAATTGTCCTTGATTGTCAAGGGCTATCAATATATGGGACGTGTGCTGTGCAAGGAATAGCTAAGTAAGCTAAGATTCTTCTTTCTGGAAAAGAGACAAATTACAGGGGACATACTAGAAGGCCATAAAATCAGGAGTGTGGTGGAGAGGATGGATGGGAGTTGATGGTTCACTGTCTCTTCCACTACAAGTACTAGGGATCATCAAAGTCAGATAGTAGGAACAAGCTTCAAAACAAGCAGAAGTAGGTTATTCTTCATGCAGTAGGTGATATGTCAGTGACACTGTCTGCCAAAGGATGCAGTGAATACTAAAGGTTTAGTGGGGGGAACTAGGAGAGACTGGACAGGTTGGAATGATGAAAGAGAAATGCATTAGGGGATGTACAATACACAGTAGTCAGACATAGCCCAGGGCTGAAAATAGATGATGACTGGGGATGTGTAATGAAGGCTGTAGTCTAATCTTGCTATTTGCTTAGTTCTTCTTGGTCAAGCCCTTTAGGGCAGCTGTAACCTCAAATCCTGTCTTGTGTCAGCCTTGGCTCTCACCAGTTTGGCTATTCATATGTTCATTGAGAAGCAATAACCTAGGAGGATTCTCCAAGTCTGGTGGGCTTGGAAGTGCTAGGCTAATGGTTGGACTTGATGATATTACAGGTCTTCTTTTTTACCCTAAATGATTCTTTACCTCTTTTTTCCCCTCCTTTTTTTACAATAATGCAGTTGCTAGACTGAATTTAATTCCTGTTGACCTATATACTAATGTACCTTTATGTATCAGACCAATACAGTTCTTATATAATACCCTTATTATCAGACCAATACAGTTCTTATTCCCGAGGTGTTCTTGTGTCCATCGGTATAAATATGTCCTTTATGTTCATAGTCCAATCCCTCTCTTTTGTCTTTTTCCTATCTGTGCTTTTCATGCCTGTGCTATGTCATTTCTATTGCAAAACAAAGGAAAGGCCTTTGTATTACACAAGGAAATCTAATTTGCTTTTCACAATGGACCTAAAACTGGTGATTGATGTGTTTCAGTAATTAAATTCTGCTACCTGCAAGTTATTGAATGCAAGATTTAGGAAGACAGGAAGAATGGGTGAAAATGGAAAATATATTAGCAACTTTTGTGTCTTGTGCTACAGTGTTCAATATGCCACCCATTTATGTTTGAACAGGAGAACAACTTTCTAATACAGGAAGATAACCCTATATGTTGGAGAGGAAAAGCCTGATAATTATACTGCCTATTGAGAGAAGAATGATTGAGCACTGAGTGCCAGCATACATTGTCTCAGGAGAAGAAAGAAGCGAAAATTGTGAGTACTGGACCAGTCAAAAGTTATAAGGAAGCTAGAATCTTTTAGCAGTAGTGGTATATTTTAACTCCACATTGTTGTTAATCTCATGCCATTCTCACACTACCTCTACACAGCACAGGCCCCAGTGTTCACAGGTACCCAATGTGAATCTGGCAGATGCACACACACAATGGAAAGCTTAACCCCAAGATTCTGCTGCTATGTGAGCACTAATGCATTCTGCTTTGTCTTAATTTCAGTGTGTAGGAAAAATTTTTAAGCACTCCATTACTGAGCTGCACTGTAGCTTGGTAGGCTTTCTAATCCTCATTTTGTGTTCCCCTGACAGACCACCATCTATAGCACTCAGAGATATTTGGTGCCTGGGACAGATAGTGAATATTTCAACTTTTGTGGGGCCCCACAGCCTTTTCAACTGGAAACAGAGGCCTGTGAAGCCAGCTTGGAAACTGAATCCAAGAACAAAGCAGTGCTGGATGCACTCTGGAAGCAGGGCTCTTCTCAATTGTGCTGACACGTTTATTTTGTGGTTTCCTAGTTTCCTAGCTGATGTTCTGACCTAATTAAGGACATTGTCACTAAATTAAAAGTCATGATAATGCGATTGCTTTTAGGAGTCATAAAAACTAAAATATTTGACATGTTGGGATATAAACATCTTGGAAATATGGTATTTTATGAAAAGTAGAAATAACTGTCATTTTTTTACATGGTCACAGTGTTAAGGGCTCTGCTCCTCTTATTTACAACATGGTGTTTGTTTCTGATCAAATCCTCAGATCTCTAATACTTGCAGTTAACAGCCTCTCAGTGAAGTATAGGCCAAGAGCTACAGCAGAAAAGTAGCCAGTGAGTGACTAAGACGGACATATTGTCATAGTTTAATCTAGGTTTGGGTTTTGGTTGGGGAGGGAGTCCACTGCAGAAGTGATTCCCTGTGGGGACTAGGCAGAACCAATCAGCTGCCTAGTTTGGAAGATGGACATCTGGTTAGCCAATCAGCTGCCTAGTTTGGAAGATTGACACGCAGTTAAACCACTCAAAAGAGCTAGTTACGCCTATGTGGAAAAGCAGATTTAAAGATGAGCAAAGCCCAGGAGAGCTCTCTTGGCTTCCAGCCTTGAACAGGTAGCTGGGAGCCAGCCTCTAGCCCAGCCCATGGGGCTGTTATAAATTTACTCACCACAATTGGGTAGGTCAATCAATAAGGCAATTTATTAATTCATTGATAAGGAACGGGCAAGCAGTGCTGGGGATGCAGGGAGTCTGTGTTCCACCAACATGTCCGTCTACCCCTCATCCCTGCCCCTTTTATAGGCAGTTTCTGGTGGGGTTGTGTTGTGCCTATAGTGCTGGGGTAGAAACCCAAGCAAGCCTAAACCTGTTGGCTCCCACTCAAGTAGCAGTAGCTGCAAATCCCCACCAGGTCTGGACAAGGCTCGAACATGTCAGGTTACACTCCGAGCAAGCAGGTAACTGCAGTAACAAGTCTGTTCATGTTCCCGCGTTTTCCTTATACATAAAAAGTGGATACAATTCATAATTATAGTGACAAATAATAAAAATACATAAAAACAAAAAGCTAACAATTCACCGTGAAGTGATTTAAACAAATATAATAAAATCATTATTTTTTGTGTGTTTGTCTCATCTCCATGCTTTACTTTGGATTCAGTATTCTTGTTTATATTGATCCTACGGTGTATTTCCATAATGACACAAATCACTATGTAACATCTCACAGGGCCGGGCTGGGCCAGGGCTCTGCTGCAGTGCTGGCCCCTTGCCCCTTCCCGGGGATCTTGCTGGGTCCCATTCTGGTGGGAAGGCCAGGCCCTCTTCAGTGGGGGCCGAGCCCTTCCTGGGAAGCTCGGTGGGTCCCATTCCAGCAGGATGGCTGGGACCCCTTCAGTGGGGGCCGAGCCTTTCCTGGGAGCCCACTGAACCCTGCCTCAGCAGGGCTGCTGGGCTCCCTTCCCAGTGTGGCCGGGCCCTCTTTCCCAGCAGAGCCCACTGATCCTTTTTCCCAGCAGTGCTGCCGGGCCATGGTGGCCGGAGGCTATATTGGTGCCAGGAGCGACCATGTGGTGAGGACCAGAGCTGGGATTGGCCACCACCAGCCCAGACCAGGAGCAGCCACATGGCCGAGACTGCGCAGCCAAAAATTGGTATGGCTGGAGACAATGGCTCATGGCCACAGCTGTCTGGGCATGGCTCACAGTGGACTCTGTTTGCTTAGCTGTTTCTAGGCAGCCATTCTGTGGACAGAAGGACAAAAACAGCAGCAGCAGTTTTGTTTCTTTTCCTGGCGCCTCACATGAAGGAAAAGTGCAGGGTGGCACTGGCAGCCAGCGCAGCTTGCACAGTGCTGGCAGGGACCGTGTGGTCAGCAGCAAGACACTCAGCAATTCCTTGATTATGGAGCCTGGACGAGATCAACCTTTCAGCTCTGCAGAACTCTATAAAAACTGTTTCAATTGATAAAACTTGAGAACAAATGGACCTATGAACACTAGTTCTCTCCCAAATCAGGAGAAATAAAGGATGAAGACACATAGAGACGACAACATGGGACACTTCTGTAAAGAAGGAGTAAAATTCTAGATGGGAGGGGATTGAGGAGATGCCTTAGTCTTAGGCTGAAATTCTTTTTTTGTGAGGCTATGTTGAATATATATTTGCTATATCACTTTGTTTTTTCCCTGGAACTCTTGGAAAATTGGGGGATGTAGCATTCTAACGCAACTGTAAACTGAGGCACCAGTATTGAAGCAAGTTGCTATGATCCAATGAGAAATTTGAACAGAGAGAGATGAGAAACTTTGCCCCAGGAATAAAAGAAGAAAACCCCTATTTCCCAGAGATGGATGAAGAGAACTTTTGCTTTTATACTAGAACAGCTCATCCTTAAAATAGTACCCCAATAAGTTGTCATGGCCTGTGAACGCAGCTGTGGAAAGGCTGCAAAAGATGGGAGGGACTTCATGATTGCAGATTTCCAGGCAGCTGTTATTTGGGGAAATTAAAAGCCACAAGAGAACTGTTTCTTGTGAAGAAGTCTCTGTGGCGTGGCAAGAGAAACTCCTCTCCTGAAGCAGACTGAAGAAAGATTATTTTAGAGGTGCTAAACTGACTGAAAGTTCCAGGTTTTGTTTCTTTACCTTGTCAGTGGGAAGGAAAAGAGGGTATGGGGGGAAGAGAAGTGTTCTGAAGGTTTACTCCTATTTTCTCATAATTTTTCTTTTAATTTTGTTGATAAAGTTTTTCTTTATACCCTTTAAAGTTTTGAGCCTGTTTTGCCCTCTTACTCCTAATCCATATCTCACAGCAGGAAATTAGTAAATAATTTCTAGTAGGTGCACTGGTGTTTGGCCAGCACTAAACCCACTACACATATATATTACAAAAAGTTAAAATCTTCTTGCAGAGATTACTTAAAGTTTCTTCTGTCCTTTCCGTATCCATGCTAATGATAAACAGCTTTTGAAAATCTAGTTTTGTTTTATAGCTAGTTTTATATGGCAGAGAGCAGTTACATATTCTCTTCCTTTTGATATGTAGAGCTTTTAACCCTGCTTTAGAAGAGTTTAGCAAAGGAGGACTCAAACCTGAGTGCTTTCTCCTGCTGGCTTGTAAGATACTTTGATTTTTTTTGCTACTCTTTTTTGATATTGCCTTCTGGGACAACAAGAGCAAAGGTACAAATTTGGAAGAAGAAAGGTCACTTCTAAAGTACATATTGAAACAAGAAATACTAATTTGTTCACACTCACCTACTGTCAAAGAACTCTCTTTTTCTTTATACTTGCAGCAGCCATTTGACATTGTTATTACCTTCTCTTTATTTTGTTATTAAGTAATGGTTACAGCTGTCACAGGTGCTGCTGCAGTAATCAGGATTACTCAAATGAGAGGAAAAACACTTTTAGTTCAAGAAAAAGACACAAACAAACAAAATGAAATAATATGAAAAGCAATCCCAATTCCCTCTCCAATGAAATCATTATTTGCATTGCATAAATGCTCAGACAGGTTATTGCATGGTCTTGATATTTTTGCTCAGAAATTATCTTCTGCCCAAATGCATTTTATGTCATTTGATAAGCAGAGTAGCAAAAATGGTCCTTGCTGTGCAGCTGGGGCTATTTCTTCAAGGACAACAGAGATTGGTGCAGACTGGCACAACTCTCAAAAAGTGTGGGTTTTAGGCAGAACCATGAAAACATGGGACACAGCAGCGAAAGGAGATGCTGAGGATGAGGCCTGGGGCCAGGATACTGCAATGCCACATCACATCAGGGACTTGAGCCTACATCCATTTCTAGCCAATAGAGATACTTTTATTCTGGTGTCAACATTGCTAATTTAACCAGCTTTTCTCCTTCAGACATACTGGCCCATCTCCCATGATATATTTATTAAACATCACATTATTAAATTTAATTTCAGACTCTCTTTTGCCAAGGCAAAGCCAGCCAGAATTCCATGTCTCTTTCTCCATGGTTTATCTCAGCTCTCTGACTAACAGCATTCTAGATGGGTCCACTTGTAGTAAACCTGGCCAAGTTGCACCTGCAGTGCACACATTTGTGTATACTCTCCCTATAACTCTGGTGTGAATCCAAGGACAACTGGCTGAGGGACAGAATACCCAAGGGATGTGGGAAATAGAAGTCTGAGTTTATACTTCTGGTCATAGGATATGTGATTTTTGTTTTGTGAATCAAGAAAGTCAATGTTTGATCAAAAAGGTTTTTGGTTAATAGACTTAGTCAGTAAACATAAACCCTTGCATTCTGTACTGGCAGCAGGCTGAACTGCCTAACTCTGTGTATTTATCCAAGAAGTCCAGCAACAAAAAGAACAATGGAAAGAGTATATATAGTATATATATATATATATATATATATGTATATGAAGTATTTGACACTTCTCCTGACTACTAAAGGCAAAAAGGCTCCAGAGAATTTGGAAAGAAGGAGCAAGAGGTACTTCATTGCAGTAGTGCTGGGAATAACTGCCCTGTCCATTTTTGGCTAAGGAAGATGGCAGTGTGTATTAAAGATACATGTATTACAAAAAAGATAACTTTTCAAAGTTCTCCAAAGCAGCTGGCTGGAAATATATCACAGAAACCTATGCAAAAGACTAACTTTACTAAATTTATGATAATACAAAAAACCCTACAAACAAGGGATAGCAGAATACATAGACTGGCTAACCTGCCATCCTGCCATCAGAACAAGGTAGAAAGGCAGAAAATATGATGGAAGTTTAAATCTGAAAAGAAATAAAAAATATGTAAATATAAAAGGTATGATTTTATGGGAAAGAGATCATGTGAATCAAACCTGGTGTTCTTTTTATTTTAATTAAGACAGTTTATCAAGATAGATGGATAGACTATGACAGCACTGCATTTGACCATTATTAAAAAACCTTGCTCTTTTTAATATCAATATTGAAAACGTGAAATAGAATTAAACACTGGCTAAATAATAGACCTCAAGGAATTAATGCACAGAGGGAAATGCCACTGACTGGGATTCTTCAATGGGTTTAATGGCTCAAAGTCCTGATTCCAAAACTGTTTTCAAAATATGCCAAGATTTGCTGCCTGGGCATATATACAGTGGAGATTACTGATGAGAAATGAGGAAACGATTTTAACTTCCATGAACTAGAATAGCAGCTTTTGTTCTGGCACCTTCCTTAAAAAAAATGTTGAAAAAATTGGAGACTGGTAGAAAGACATGAGAAAACCAGAGGAAATTCTTCACAAAGAGAAACCTAGCAAATTCAGCTGGTCTATCAGACACAAGGCTTGGTGGCACTGTTTAAATAACTTAATGAAAAAAGATTTTCTAAAGGGCTTCTCTGGAATCAATGCCTGGAAGCAGAATGCAGGCAAATTAATCTGAAAAACAGAGTGCAGTTTTTTAGTAGTGATTTCCATTACAGCAGATAATTCTCAGGAGAGGTGGATTATTTTCCATTGCTTAGTATGCTCATCAAGATTTGATACCTTTGTAGAAGTTATGCTTTTCTTGGTTGTTTTTTTTTTTTTTTTCTTTTTCTTTTTTTTTTTTCTGGTGTCAGAAACCAGTCTTTAGGCTCCATGTGAAAATGATGTATAATTGCCTGTGAAAAAAAGACTAGACAATCTAATGGTTCTTTCTGGGTTTTAATGTAATGAATCTCTAGATGGTTTTTAGAGAATTCTTTTGCATTTAGTACTGAAATACATACAAGTTAGTTGGCTGCAAAAAAAGTATAAAAGGGTTGTACACAATTCAACCAAGAAGTGCCCTGAACTCTCAAGAGGATACTTTTGTAGAAACAGCAAGAAACATCAGCCTCCCTTCCAGCAGTTGAATAAAGTCCAGCTATTCAAAAAGATGAAAAATTAGCACCTTCTGTTGCTGTCAGTAGGTCAGTGTAACACTTGTGGCCTACTGAGTGCTCACCTGTGAGTCAGTTTGAAAGACTTCTGGGCAGATAAAGGCTTAGAAAATCATGAAGCATTTCTGAGACAGCCAACCCAAATGTACATGGAGATTTAGTAGGAAAAAGGTGGGGAGAAAGATGGTCAGGTGAAAAGGTGAATGTCTCTGGAGCTATGAAATGATTGGTTAATACAAAAAACTTGTGTTCAGCTTGCAAAGATATTGAATTGAGTGGGAGAATTAGTGAGAGCTAAATAAACTTGTATTTATATAAAGACACACATCACAGTGAGTGAGCGAACATTTCTTTAAAATAATTAATTGATTTATTTTCCATCTTTCACCAGGAAACTTGCCCTTATTAAAAAAGAAAAATGGGAGTGTTTTGCAAAATCTGTGTTCCATTCAATATCCACTCCCTCTTTGAATGTCGTCACACTTTTTTCCTATAAGTCAATGACCTGTAAGAAGTCCAAGCATTAATCAAAGGACATGTTATTATTCTGCAGGTAAAATGCTTGCAACATGCCAAGGGGTGTTTGTTTAAACTTCAATGGATAAAGTGTAGAGAGCAATTTTCCTTAGTCTATGGACAAAATACACTTATTTATCTTTAGAGGTGAAGTCAAGAGTTCTGTAGGTTTGCTAACAATTCTGATAACTTCTGGATAAAGTTATAGGAATTATCATAAATATCCCAAAACTTTAGAATATTGCTGGCAAGGAAAGGAGAGTCTGGTTTTGTCCTTTAAAAACCCCAAAAAAGACCAAAAAGAAAAAAGGCCTGAAGCCAAGAACTGAGATTCAAGTTAAATAAAAGTTTTAAGCAATATAGACTTTTCTGTGGGCAGAAGAAACTGTGAATTCAGTTGGAGACTTCACACTTTGTAGTCAAGGATTGAGGGAGAGGGGGAACAGAAGAGTTATGCCCCCAAGGTGCTGGTTCTTCCAATATTAACTGAATCATCTGAAGCTTCCATCTGAAGCAAGGCAGGTTGGAAATTCTGAATGAAAGGTCTTTCTCCCGAGATTTCAAATACTTTCACTGTGGATTGCAGCTTTATCACTGAAAATTCTTTTTTCACAAATCTTTTGGTGGTCCCAGTTGGTAAGTTCAGGAAAGTCAAAACCTTTTACCCCTCACTTTATGAATTTTATAAAAAGCGTTATTATATTTCACCAGCAGATGAAGGTGTACAGAGATTGAGAAGAATGAGATGAGAAGAAGGAAGCATGTATCATACTGGAATGTTAGTATATGATACAATGAGTATGTGGTATGATGGTTCCAAGGACTGGCTGCATCAGTTTAAAATTCACAAGCATATGGGGCCTGATGGGATTCATCCCTGAGCACTGAAGGAATAAGTGTATGTGATGGCAGGATGTTGGAACTTTGGAAACAGGGAATTTTGAACTTTTTTTGTGAACAACTGACTCCGAACACGAAACTCCATCTCTACTGCCTTTAATCCTGACTCTCACTGAAGAGAAAAAAGAAGATAAAAAGTAAAACCCGGATGCCTTTCAATTTTCTATCAAAGATTTTGGGAGTTTGGGGACATCTCCACTGACTAGAAGCTAGCCACTAGTATTCTAATTTACAGGGAGGGCATGAGGAAAGACCCAGGAAACTATTGAATTGTTAGTTTATCCTCAGTTCCTGGACAAATTATGTAAATCATACTGGGAATTATCAAAAGGCATTTAAGGAACAATGCAGTCATCGGGCACAGTCTGCATGGGTTTACAAACGGAAAAGTCCTGTTTGACCGATTTGATGACTGTGTGATGTGCAGGTTCACATTATGCTGGGTGAAGAACTGGCTGAAGGTCAGAACTCTCCTCTCCTCTCCTCTCCTCTCCTCTCCTCTCCTCTCCTCTCCTCTCCTCTCCTCTCCTCTCCTCTCCTCTCCTCTCCTCTCCTCTCCTCTCCTCTCCTCTCCTCTCCTCTCCTCTCCTCTCCTCTCCTCTCCTCTCCTCTCCTCTCCTCTCCTCTCCTCTCCTCTCCTCTCCTCTCCTCTCCTCTCCTCTCCTCTCCTCTCCTCTCCTCTCCTCTCCTCTCCTCTCCTCTCCTCTCTCCAAAATCGGAACTTCTGGGCTACAGGTGTTCATACAACTAGAAAAGACACTCTATCCAAAGTGCTCACATCAACAAAACAGAGGACATTCTTACTATTCAAAGCAGTATATTGGTCTTATTTTGCAAATGAAGACCTGACGTACATATAGAGATGAAGGGATCGTTTTTAATACCACTGTTAATGCTTTTCATTTATGCGGGTTCATCTGGGGCCAGGTCTGGTTTTGCATATACTGAATAACTATTCCAGCATCTCATTAACACACAATCAGCCCTGCTTACACTGAGTTGCTATTCAGTACCTGCTTATTTCCTGTTTCTTTCAGAAAAATCACCTGCTCTACTGAGCCAGGATATTACCATGTAATCCTGTCACATGCAGCTTCTGTGGCAGAACAGGGAACTGAACCCCAACTCAATCCCTGACTGCTTCTTCACTCACAGTCATTTTTCCCTATGGCTGGTAATGGTGACTGAATGGTCACAGTAATGGTGATTAACTTTTTTTTTTACTAGGTCATAGCTCAATTCAGCTCCTGTGCTCAGTTCAGCTCCCGTGCTCCGTTCATCTGCAATTAGTCAGCTTCACACAAATATTTACATGACATGTATCCTGACATGTTTTTTTATTTCTCTGTCATAATAGAGGCCAAAATGACAAACCTTCATTTGCTTTAGCCTGAATCCAGTTTGTCATTTCTGGCTGACTGAGCTCCTTGGTGCATCTCTGCTGAAATCCTGCATGCACATGTGCTCTATTGCAAGTGCTGAGTAAGTATCCATGATTTGGATGAAATACGGGGCCTGAGGCGACAGAAAACTGCATGGATTATCTAGTCCAGCTGCAAATTCACTTTCAAAGGTACATCTATAGCTGCCAGCTATAAAGCAGCTTCTGTTCTCTCAACTACATTTCCTCTAGTTCGTGTGTTAACAGTAGGTTGCTTACCAAACTGTACTCTTCAAGGAAAAATGTCTGTTAATGTCTCAGTGGAGTCATGACCAGGGTAATGAAAATCGTTATTCATTAATACATTATGCAACAACTAAAAAAAATAATCTATGAAATTGATATAATTACCAAAGAACACTTGTTCTTTAATAAAAATAGCAATAAGTGAAAGTACTGCACTTCAGCCTAGAAAGGTGGCTGAAATTTTATCAAATTTAAGGTTTTGCCTCAATATTTGTGATGATATTAACTACAATTTGCTCAGTTTTGAGTTCTGAAGATGAACAAAAGTTGCGTCTGAATTAATCTGCTGTCAAAGGATATTTAAGAGGCAGGCAACAAGGAGCTGAATAATCATCACAGGCAGCTTCTGATGGTGACAACATTGAAAGTGTGTTCTTTTCAGAATCATACTCACCATCATGTGTGGTGTGTCCAGCAGGACTAGAGAAATGATTGCTCCCCTGTACTCAGCACTGGTGTGGTCACCTCAGTTCAGGAAGGACATTGAGGTGGTGGAGCAAATCCAGGAAAGACCAACAAGGCTAGTGAAGGGTCTGGAGAACAAGTGTTATGAGGAGCATCTGAGGAGCTGGGACTGTTTAGCCTGGAGAAGCAGAAGTTCAGGGGGGCTCTTATCACTGTCTTCCACTACCTCACAGTGGTTGGTAACCAGATGGGGATTGGTGTCTTCTCCCAGGCAACCAGTGATAGGACAAAGGGAAATATCCTCAAATTTCTCCAGGGCAGGTTTAGATTGGATAGATTTATATTAGGAATTTTTTCTTTCATGGGATGGTTGTCCAGCATTAGAACAGGCTTTCCAGGTAAGTGGTGGAATCCCTGGAGGTATTTAGAAGACATGTAGACATAACTCTAAGGGACATGGTTTAACAGAAGGCTTGGCAGTGGTGAATTAGTGGTTGGACTCAGTGATCTTAAAGGCCCTTTCCAACCTAAATGATTTGATGATTCTACAAGAATATGATTTAAATTGCAAGACATAACTCACTAGGTCAGTACCCTGATGTGTTAGGTGCTATGCAGGATAAATGTAGCACCTGAACCCAAAGGCATAGACAGAGAAAATAAAAGATAAGGATAAGTAAATGTGGAGAAAATCTGAGTAGGTTAGTTAGAAAAAGAATAAGAAATGGAATAACAAAATAAAAGCAACTATGAAATTCACTATTCCTTTCTTTGGACTATTTCAGTTATACAAAAAACAAAACAAAACAAAAAAAACCTCTTAGAAGTAAGCGGAGAGCAAAAGCTGTTAAATAAAATAAAACCTATTCCTCACATGAATAATTAAACATATTTGTTTCATTCTTTTAGGTTTTCAGGTCATCAGATTTATCAGCCCTGTTGGTAAAGAAAGAACTTTAATGTAAGAGCAAGGAACTAAGTGAGTCATATATAAATTAGAAAAGAACAAAATTGTGGTAAATTTCCTTCAGTCTTTTGTTGCCTACCATCAACTTTATGGCCCTGACAACATTAACAACAAGAGCCAGCACTCTATATCCTGAGATGTAATTAAAATACACACAAAGCTCTGGGCCTATATACAAAATACGCTGAGAAATTCATGCAAATTGGGAAAAATTCAGCACTACATTCTGAAAAAGGTTATTCATACCAGTAGTCCTCCTACACAGGAGCTTTATTCTTATTTTTCTCTCACCAAATTACTAGAGAAAGGGGTTTTGTGAAAAAAGCTGAAGGTCACACTACCAAGGCAATATTAAACTAAGGGGAAAATGTGTTGCAGAACTGAAGGCATTAGCATTTAAACCAACCTGATTTAGATTATACAGATGTAAAACTTGATCTTTTCATACAGTAAAGCTTCTTTTATTGTTACCAGCTGTAGCACTGTATCTTCCTGTTATAAATGCTGTGTTTACGCCATTTCTCTGTGAGTAAGTTCCTGCTTGGCACAGAGCTGGAATTAGTGTCCTTATGTCCCTTTTCCCACCAATTGCCTGCATTGAGAGCACGCTAGGACAGGGAAATGAAATGTCTAAGCTGGAGTGGATTCTGGCTCATCCTGGACAGGGAATGGCTCCTTTACTGGTGTAATCTAAGTCTAGATCCAGGGTAAAGTAGAGTCAGGTATCTGTGCTCAGAGCTGGGACAGCACAAGACAAAAATTGTTTAAATGACAGGTGTAAAAACAGCTCCTAGTGCATGTTTTCCTATTCAGTGTCAGGAGGGGAGAACTGTGTGGCAGGAGAAGGAAAGGGTGATGCTTTGCCTGCTGGCACTGGCCATCCCTTCAGTCTGCCCAGATGCTCATAAAACCTCAGCCTGATGCACTGAGGCTGCCAGCTCTTAGCTTTCCTCCTCACTAATATTTCACTGTTATCCCATGGCATTACCTCACTGTGTTTTTTTCTCTGGCCTGATACATTAAAGCCTTGTGCTAAACTTTGTCCAAAAGAATCTGCTTTACTGTGTGAAAACAGTCTGTCAGGACAAAGTCCCCATGCCAGCTCAGTACAAAAATACCTCTTTTATCTCAGAGATGCGTCTTCTGATGATTTAAGCTCAGGAGTTCAAAGTCATTCTTTGTTTCTCTAAAAAAAACCCAAAAAATCCCAATCATGCTTTTATTAAATAGCTGAGAAACTGGCAAAATGCCAGATTTTATTACAGATCCTAAATTACTGTGGTTAATTTGTGAGAAGATAGGCTTTCTATCGTCTCCCCTGAGCATTATCTGAGTTCACTGCCTTATTTGGTTGTAGTTTATAAGCTATAATGTTATTTTAGCTTGAAAATAGGAGAAGAAAAATGACTGTAACAATCTGGGTATGCATTTACCAGCTGCCCTGCAGATAAGATAGGTAATACTGGCAACCTTTGGCTTCTTGTGACCACATTTTAAAGTAAAAGATATCTACTGTAAAGCACACATATCTCTGATGAAGTGTGGTTTTGAAGGAACAGAGAAGGTCAGATGCAATTTGATGTCATATTACACCATGTGTTGACTTAGGAAATCAGAGGTGCAAATCACTTAATAAGATTACTGTAAGATGTACAAGAACAGGATATTTCAGCATGAAAATTCTGCAGGAAGCTTCAAAACACATTACCAAAGTAAACACTGATGCATGTGTAAAATACTTTTTGAAGAAATTTTCTTTAAGTATTAGCTAATGTAAAGAAGCAACCATTTGCAAAACACAATTAAAAATTGTTTGAGTTAACAAAAAGATCTAGTTAGGAGAAACTTTAATTTAATTTTCTTTTTTTTTCCTTTTTCTTTTGCAGTTACCTTGGAAGAACTAACTCCTAAACTCCAAAGCAAGTACCTACAAGACATCTAAATCCCAGTAAGTCCTGTAGATAGCTGGAAGAGTAGCTGCTTATTCAACATCATCAAGATCTTGATGCTGAACAGGGTGCCATGGGCTCAGCTGCCTATGGAATTTGAGGGATGTGACAGCTGCCCTTCAAAACACATTTATTTAAAGTATTCTTGGAAGGATTGGTGATGTATGAGGGATGTTTTACTCCTTATCCTTGTGGGTACATGCAAGAAGATGTGAGCAGTGGTGGTGGAGAAGCCAGGAGGAACAGAATGCAAGATGTCTTGTGGAAATGGTTCTGACCTGTGCTGAAGGACCAGGAGTCTGTAATGTGTGGTTTTATTCATTCATGCTCTACACATGCATAGATATATTTTTCTTAAGAATTAAACAGAATCCAGCATTTCTGGAGACAAATAATCATTTCAATGCATCACAAAATGTCACCGAGTTACCTCTTCTCTGAGACCAGTGACTTGTTTCTTTTGGTTAAAAAGCATCAAGCTTGAATTTGAAGACACATACAGTGGGATAACAATAATTTCCTTAATAATTTGTTACATTAAAAAAAAATCACTTTATCTTTTCATCATATTAGCTTTGCACCATGCCTAGACCTCTTTTTTTTTCTGCAATGAAGAGCTCTATAGCACCAGGTATTTGCTCTGGAGGACTACACTCACACATTCATGTGAAAACATGAAAGCTGGGTATATGATCTTGTCTTCTCGGGGGCACGAAGACTGAGTTTGAGGTCTAAAGCATTCATAGGTGACAGCAACAACTTCTCACATGCTGGGTTAAGAGGTCATATAGTTAAGGGGCCTTGTATTTAAAATGTACTCTCTGAATTCTGAAAATGACCTGCATGGAGGATGAGACTGAACTCATGATCAGTGCTACAGCCTTTGCAAGAGCCAGAGGTGCTGAGAGAAGTGCGAGGAAATTAGCAAAAGACACATTTCATAACCATAATATGAACCTAATTTTTTATGAACTCTCTATCCATCAGCATAGCTTCAGTGTCTTCTTCAGGAAAAAACAGCACTTGACTGACACAGCAGATGGACATCCCTTAAAGCTTTCTTTAAGCACTGATCTGTTTCTCTTCTAACAGCAGGAGGCAGGTGGGGTGTTTTAGGTCCTGCTTATTGCTTCACTCATGGGAATGAAGCAAGTCCATATGCTGCTGAGCAGGCAGGATTTTGTATCACCTTCTGAAGTGTAAGTATGATTAAAAAAAAGTGTATAATTTGGATATGATTTAAAGTATAGTTTAAAATGCAGCACTTGACTTGTGTTTTAGCTTTTTTTCTTGGCCAATCATAATGTGTGAAGAGCAGCAGCAGTGAAACTGCATTTTGTGTACCTATTGATGAGGGGGAACTTATCAAAGAAACATGTTTCTGGCAAAACAGACCTACTTAGCTTAAACCTTAAATATGTG
Organism: Acridotheres tristis; assembly: GCA_037013685.1. Classification (NCBI taxonomy): domain Eukaryota; kingdom Metazoa; phylum Chordata; class Aves; order Passeriformes; family Sturnidae; genus Acridotheres; species Acridotheres tristis. The sequence goes on along the minus strand of CM072888.1, from coordinate 57,725,644 downwards.
AAAGGGGTTTCCTCATATTTAAAATATTCTTTAGAGATGTACAATCCTGTGGGCTGTGAGCTGCTTCCACCACTATCATTGAACAGTAGGACTAATTGCAGCTCTTCATATCTCTTGCATTGAGTCAAACCTGAATAATTCCCACTCAGGATCCCTGAACCACTGCAGGTGAGCAGAGGTGTCCCAGGCTCAGTTTTTCTGTGTCATTGAGTTAAGGCTACAGAAGTAGCTGAAGCTCTGCTGTAGTGCCTGGCAATCCTAGGATTCACCTTCTAGCCACAGAAATCTTACCCTCAAAGGTGCATTTAAAAAAATAAAAGTTATTTCCAGGAGGCTCTTCAGTCCCCTGGTGCTTAGTTTCTAGTCCTGAACTTGCCTGTATATCATGCCATCAGCATGATATCCTACTCAAAATATATAAAGCAGTCACAAAGCTAGAAAGGGAGGAGGTTTGTAGGTGGCCCAAAGTTTCTCCAATTTGTACAGCACCAACACATTTTAATGTATAGTAACACATTTTTATTTAAATTTTATATATGTCTACCTATGTATACATGTGTAAATTTGAAGGTCCAGTGTTAAATTCTTAGACTGCTTTGAAGTGTGTTTGTTGTGATGATGGAATAAATTATTTTTCATGATGGAAAATTATTTTTCATACTTTCAGTTGCTGGCTGTTTTCAGTGCTTAGTGACCGGTCCTCAGAGCAGAGATCCTGTCTGACACAGAGCCAGCTGCCCTCTGTGTGCTCAGATCATTTGTTATAGCACCCACATTTTCACAAGCCAGCCTGATTCCAGATCTATTGCTAAATTGCAAGGAAAGATTTCAGCCTGCAGACTTTGATCTATACCTATGCAGAGATATATCAGTTAAGAGTGTAAAAAAAAATCCTATTCTTAATATAAAGGTCCCACATTTTTCCCCTTTCTTTTCCTGAAAGGTTCACTGAGGAACTGGGAAATTATTGGACTTGTGATATATTTGCCATGAAGGTGACTTGCACCTGAACATGTGTGTGAGACATTCTAAGCACTGATTATTCTGCTATAAAGCTTGTCCATATGCATGCCCAGGTTTTTCTGACACACAGAATTTGCTCTGACGTAGCTGCTAGACATCTGGAAATCCTGGACAACTGACTAGACTTCAAATTCAACCTGGCTAAAATAGCCAGGGAAAAACGAATGTTTGTCTGAGAAACCTGGCTTAACAACATTTGCCTTGATATAGCTTTACCATAAGAAATCAAAGAATAAAACAGAAATATGTAAACAGGAGTACAAAACCTCGCATTTTTTAATGTGTGAAAATTATTCTTCCCGCAAGAAGGCATATCTTCCTCGAGAAACTCTACTGTGACTCCCCAAGGGATCTACTGGTATCAGCAAATCCACCCAAAAACAGTCACTTAAGAGTTCCTCGACATTTTCCAGAGTCATTTGAGCTTCTGAGATTTTCAGTCTGAAATCCTGTTTCCAGACATCTGACCCCTGGATACTGTACAGTCCTTTAAAATGTTTATTTTGTACTCTGAGTCTCTCTTTAGCAAGGCTACTGGAGGACTCCTGTACAACAACAGTAATCACCATTTCTCTCAGAGTGGAATCAAAGACTGCCCAATTAGTCTGGTGCAAGGCAGTGTTTGTGTATGAGTTATAACTAATGAGGAATTGAAACAGAATTGTTCCATTCCCAGGTTAAGCACTGCAGGCGAAATTAGCAAATGTGATTCCTTTTTTCCCTCAAGGCATGAAGCTGGAGAAAAAAAGCAAGACGAGAAGGAAGCAGCTTCTGCATTTTTCTTCTAATCAGCCATGCGTATTAGCGTATAAGGCAAGACAGGAAGGTAATATGAGAATCAGGCAAGCAGCCAGATGACATTGTGTAAAGCATCTTTGTATAACTGCCAGCTAGTGTCTTATAATATTGAACACTGAAGTTTCTATTTAGCAGTGTTGATTGAATGGTGGGAAAAAAAAGTCCAGGCAAGGATAATGTCTGTAATCAGCGCTGCACGACTGCTATTGTCTATGCTTGGTATACTTAATGGAGAAGCTAATTACCATGTGTTCACTTTTTATTACGTTTACTATATTGCATAGAGAAGTAATATGATTTTTTTCCCTCCATGGGTTTACAGAAAACAAACAACACAAACAAAACCATGATGGATCCCCCTCTCCACCCCCAACCCTAATTAATTCTCATTAGGGCCACCGTTTTTATTTCCAAGAGGAAGTCAGAAGGCGAGGATAGCATGCCTGATGAGTTCCCTAACCTAGCCTTGTGTGTGCTTGGACTGGGCTGCTGATGGGTTTGAATGTGACAGGAAGGAAACTGCACAAGCCCAATGCACAGTCGTTTCATTTAACTTCTCTGAGACACATTCATATACCTACCATTTCCCATGCAGCTTTGCAAAAATAAAAGGGTAAAGTACTCCTGAAAAGTAGTGGACTGACAACTTCTTTCTGCATGATTGGAAAAGAACAATGCTGTGGATGCACACCCCAAGAATGACATGACAATGCCCTAAAATTTTTAACCCAGTCTTAGAGTAGGTAAGTGGGAGAATGTTGGTCCCTCTCTGATCCTGTGCCTGTCTAGAGCAAACTATCTGGCTGAGTTCACCCGCCTTCAGGCTGCTGTTGTGGGGCATCAGCACAGGCAGAGGCCACTGCAGGACAGCACCTGCAGCAATGCCTGCTTTTAACCATGGCCTCATGGGCTGAGCCCACCCTTGGGTCAAAGCCTTCTGCTCTTGGAGGGAGGTGGGCACCCACATTTTCAGCAGGTGTCTTGGACATCAACCAAAGACTCTCGGTTCTTGGTAGGGCTTTTCTTTGTGCAAAATACTTGAACAGCTACCATGACAGAGCTTGGAACTTTGCCCTAAAGGTAAGTTGGGAGCTTGTGTTTTGACTCCTTCTTCCTCACTCACCTTTCCAATTAATAATTATTCCATGAAATATCAGCATAGGGGGCCTTCTTTGAATTGCGTCCATGTGAGTTTATACCTCTCCTAAAGTCAGTGTATGATTTGCAGTGAGAACTGTGCCCATAGGGGCCTGATTTTTAAGTGTGTTTGGGAACCACAAGATGGTGATACCAAGTAGGATATTTCTGAAGTGCCTTTGTTTCCCTAACTTGCATTGGAAAGCAGTTCCATAAAACTCTGAGATATGTTTGATTTGCATTGACTGTGCTTGAAGAATAGAATAGAGGTGTTAGCATAACCTCTCCCAAACTAGTGTCACACTATTGAGTCTCATGAATTGCTGCATGGCCCCTGGGAGAGCTTAGGATCGTGCTCAGGTCCTGTTACCCTTCCTGGAGGGATCAAATTCCACATTCATGCTGTGTTTTAAGAATTCGCAAGGTACAGTGTCCCAGGGGCCTGGGCAGCAATTGTCAGATGCTGATTAGACCAATATTTACACCAAAGCACAGCTAAAAATGCATCACTCAAACTGAACTGAGGGCTGATTTTAACAAGCAGGTTCACAAAGTCTGGTCCTCCCACACTGAGGAAAATAGAAAGATGTTGCAGTATATGTAGACTGGATTTCAGAAAGCAGAAACAGCTAATGTATTCTCTTTATTAAGCATGCTCCCTAGTGCCTGCAAATTGCTATATATTTCAAGCCTTATTTAATTTTTAATATATCAACCTGTTATGTGATCAGATATATTTTGAGAGAAACTTATTATTGCATCTTGCAGTCTGACTGGTTTCCCTGTAAGAGTTCAGCAAGCTATTACATGTGGCTTTTATGGACAGGATCTCTTCTCCTTTTCTCCTGCCAAAACTGAAATTAGAATATCCTACTCAAAGTATATTAAGCACAAAGAAGCAGTGTCTGACAGAGTGGTGGATAAGGAGACAGATTACTTTTCTGCTACACAGAGAGAGTGTGAAGACTTCCTCATTTACTGATGAAGATTTTGAGGTAAAAACTTGGCTGTTCCCCTATATGGTCCTCTAGTGCTGCCACAGAGTTAGGCAAGGTAAGAAGGAATGACCAGATAAAGAGAAAGAAATTGATAAAGCATTTCAGAGCCTGTGAGACATGACTAGAAGGTCTCTAAAGAGTTTGGTTGCTCCTAGGCTTATAAATCTTAAAACCATGAAACTGAGATGTGTGAGACAGACCTGGCCAGGGATTCTACATTTGTCTTTTGCCTGCTTACACTGTGGGAGATGGGATTTTGGAGGGATACGTTCAAGGATTATCTAATTGCAGGTGCAGTTCCATTTACATTCATTATAAATAATCTTCCTCATAAAAATGAAAGTTAAATATTTGAGAGAAACTTACAGCGGCCTCTGTCTGAATCAGTGTGTGGTGCTGAACAGAGGGTAAACCTTACCAGAGGTCAGCTTCTCCCATCCAGAGAGGGGAGGAGCAGGAATCATAAGCTTGAAAAGAAGGAGGCAAAACTTTGTGATTGCACAGCATTTTTCCTGGGATAGTAGATGCTGTAAGGGAGCAAACCCTCCTGCTTTTCCTTAAACTTTCCTTGGACTTTTTTATCTTCTAAGAAAACATAAAGGTTTTTTTTCTGAGGTCTCTTAGATGCATGATTTACAGGCTACTTACAAATCTTCTGCATAAACCCACTGCCTGAGTAACCAAGTCAGTATCTACAGATAAGACTCACTCTGAGGTGTGGCCCCATTTTATATTCTCCTTGTAATCTCCTGCTTCCTAAATACTTTAGCTGAGAGAAAGGATCAATTGAAATGTCTTTTCTGCAGATGGAATTTCAAGTTTTTGGAGTAATGGACATCTTCACATATAAAAGATCTGCTTATTCTGAAAAAGATTTCTTCCAAGAAAAAAATAAAATAGGGAAACAAACTCAGCACTCTGTAGTTCTGTTACAGAACATCAGCAACTTAATTGTGTGTTTGGACTGCAGTGATAACAAAGGACATATTGAAGAAAACAGTGACTAAAATTATAGAAGTACATGTGTTTGGGCCTTTAATGAAGGAATTAGCTTTCAGATGGCTCCTATGGTCACCTTTCCATGTCTGTTGTCAGAAAGATGCTCTCAGCATGTCTTCTGCGAGGTATAGGGGGAAAACAAATTAATAAAATGCTTAAGGAAATTTCCCATATGGCCTATTTAGGCACGGTAGTAGGAGAATTTAGCCTGAACTACATTCACAGGACTGATTTCTGTATTCAAAATAAGTTTAGAATTGGTTCTCTTTAACTATATCACAGTATGTAATGCATGAACACCAATTCAATACAGTATTTGTCTCTGTGGCTCTTCTTATCTTTACTAATTTTAGATAGTGTTTTCATCAAGATACTCAGTTTGATGTAGCCAAAACTTGTAGTACCACCCACAGATGCTGGTAAATGTTTTGCATTCGGAAGAAAATATGTCTTGCACCACTTTTCCTATCCTCTTCCCCTTTATGAGATAGTTCTATAATGTAACCTAATATACAGAAATGTACTGAAATAGAAGAGGAAATGTAGTGATTTAGTGTGACATGTCTGGCAGGGAATCCAGAAGGCACAGATCTCAGTTTGAATGTCCATTCAGTCCACCAGATTGGCAGTAGACTGGACCACTGTAGACAGACTAAGTGCTTCAATGAGTGTTGTATTTACCTTGTTTTTTGTCATGCCCTTTACCCACCTTTACCTCTGGTAACTCTTCACAGGTAGATTCTTTGATCATGGCATATGTTTCTTAAATCCCCTTTCACTAAGGGCTAAGCTTGGTGTGGTGTTTGGGACAGGCTAAGAGCATACAAGAAAGCTGCACTGACACAATCACTTATTAAAGTGTGGTGGCATATTGGACTGAAGATCACTCCTCCTCTTCTCTGATATTGAAGCCCAGCACAGACACACTCAGGAGGATTGCTTCTTCTTTATTGGCACAGACAGGAAGGCTTGGCTTTTGCAAGGTATTAAAAGGATAACAGGCTCTGATACAAAAAGACAAGAAAAACCCCAACAACAAAACCTTCCTCAATAAGAAAAAAAAAATCACTTCAATTACAGGTGATCCGGCCATTTGAAATTTATGGCCCACACTACATTTGATTTTCCACTTTCTAGGTCTTGCTAGTGCTGCAAGACATGTTTTTAATCAGATTTCAAAACAAATGCAGTTTATTATGGAACTGGTATTTTGGAAAGGATTAGTTCTGCTCTGTCCCTTCTGCATCTATTAAATTTTATTCAGTCATCATGCAACCAAGAATATTGTATCTTACATATATATTTTAAGGCAGTAAAGTGGTGCACACTAGTGGTCCCATTAGTGGAAAATGTTGAATATATTGCATTTCTAAGCACTCTACTCTAATCTTTCTACCCCTATGTATAGAATGCATTAATGCGTTGTTTTAATTTGAGACTCAGATGCTCAAAAAGCTCTCATCAAGAACAATTTCCAGGCCGTGCAAGATAGAGAAGATAAAATAAAGCACTAAAAATAAATAATTCAAGACAAATTTTATTCATTATGCTGGATTTTCTGTGGGCAATGGTTTGTGTAATTTCTCCTACAGTGCCAAACTGAGCAACATCTCCTTATGAAGGAGCTTAGCTTTTTGCTTTACAAAAAATGTTTGATTTATGTACTTGAATCCTTTAACAAGTTAAGTTTAAATCTGTCTGACTGTCTCTCCTTGTTTCTATTACCTTAAAAATAAGGAAGTAACCATTCCTTTCCATGGAGACACCAATTCACAAGCCTTTCTTAAGAAAGGAATGCTCCATTTATTTACTGTTTAATCAAACATATTTTGTCAACTCTGTTTGCATTGCTTGCAAGGAACTTGGAAAAACAGATTTGTTGCCAGTGTGAAATAGTGAGTTCCTTTGAATCTGTTAGCTTCTGACGTAGTCTGACCTTCTTTTAACATGAAATTTACCTTGCATGGATCTTACATACTTTCCTTTGGGTAAGGAAGTTGCATGTGTTTTAAAACATGCTGGCTATCACATTTCTCATTTTTATAAGTTAATATGATTACTAATCATATTAAATCATAAATTATTAACACTCGGAATATAAAGTAACTGTGTCTTTTCCAAGTGGGGTTCAGAGTTCCCCAAATAGTTTTGAATATTCAGAGCTACTGATTTTATTCCACCTACTTGTGGCTTCCTTCTTTTGTTCCTCAAGTATTTTTGTCAGGTAGACAATTTTCTGGCCCCGAAGGCCATCTGAAGCTTGTTCAGATATGAAGAGGTTCTACAGGGTATAGTCTTTGGTCTATAGCATATTTCCTATCGGCTAAGTGAAAAAAAGAAGACCCTCTACAAAGATAGAACTGGAAATTTTAGGGTCAGTAGCAAGTTCAAGATCTATGAGTTAGGGCTTGTCAGAGCCAGAACAATATGTGGTGCAGGGGGCTGAGCACTCTTCAAGAAAGAAAGTCAGAGAAACCAGAGTCAAGTGACTGAACAGCAGAAAGCAGTGATGAACATTTCTTTTGGGTCTGCTGGTGGATGGCGGGACCTGGATTTCTTCCCAAGACTGTGGTTCTGACTGTTTATTTCCAATACGGCCTGAGAAACACAACATTGCAAGGACCTCAGTATTAATTGCATAGACCAAAAAGAAGAAATCATGGCAAAAAGGTGGGGCCTTTTCTTAATGAGACAAAGGAAAGGACAAAAGAGATTACACTTTGCTCTGTGGCCAATGCCACAGTAATGAGTTTTCTGCAAAGTAAAAGGAAAGTGGGAATGTATAGCTTCTACTCAACAAAAACCTCTCAAAGAAAATTCCCTCCTCATTACAGTTTCAATAAATAGTAACTTTCACTGTCTGTCCAGGCAGAGAAAATGAAGCATTTCTAAAGGCTTGTCTGCATCATGGAAAATGGCATCTAACCAGATTCTGAGGTCACACTTAGGAAGAAATTGAGTTACTTCAGCTGTAAGCCTTGCATCGGACTGGATAGATATGGTGGAAAGCTGGTCTCTTCATTGGAACTGATTCAGGGAAGGATTTTGACACCTGGGTCAAGATAGAAACAGGTAACAGTTTGTGCTGTTACATCCATCTTCCCAAGAGTATTTTTCCTGTGTTCAGTTACTCTTCATCTTTGAGGAAACGTAAGATTGTTGGATTTTTGTTATATAGGCTGTAATACAAGAATAGCCTCAGGATAGTTTCTTTGTCTTTATCTTTCACTCAACCTCTTTAACACAAGCCAATATCTTGATCAGGACTGCTCCCTTGATACTCTGACTGAAGCTGCATGAATCTGTCCATAGAGTGTTTCTCGGTGAACCAGTAGTCAGAGTATAAATAAACCCAGTCAAGAGCTGTGCAGCCCTTAAGAAGAACCTCAGGAAGTTGGAGAGATGGGCAGAAAAGAAGTCTGTAGTTCAACAAGGGCAAATGCAGGGTCCTGCACCAATGGAGGAATAACCCAGGCACCAGCACAGGCTGGGAGCTGACCTGCTGGGAAGCAGCTCTGTGGAAAAAGACCTGGATGTCCTGGTGGACACCAAGCTGTCCCTGAGCCAGCTTGTGGCCAAGAGGGCCAATGGTACCCTGGGGTGCATTATGGAGAACATGCCAGCAGGTCAAGGGATGGGATCCTGTCTGTCTACTCAGCTCTACTGAGGCCACATCTGGACAGCTGTGTCCAGTTCTGTGCTCCTCAGTACAAGAGAGACATGGAGCTCATGGAGCATGTCCAGCAGTGGGCAATGAAGATGATGAAAGGACATGAGCGTCTGTCTTATGAGAAAAGGCTGAGGGAGCTGGGCCTGCTCAGCCTCGAGAAAACAGAGGAGACTTCATCGATGTCTGTCAGTATCTGAAGGGAGGGTGTCAGGAGGATGGAGCCAGGCTCTGCTCAGTGCTGCCAGGCTCTTTTCCCAGTGGGAAAAGGCAATGGGCAGAGACTGATTTGCAGGAAATTGCACCTGAATATGAGAAAGAATTTGACTGTGCAGGTGACCTTGCACTGGAACAGGTTGTCCAGAGAGGTTGTGGAGTCTCCCTCACTGGAGATATTCGAGAACCATCTGCATGCAACCCTGTGCCTTGTGCTCTAGGATGGCCCTGCTTGAGCAGGGAAGTTGAACTGGTGACAATCTGTGGTCCTTTAAACCTTATCCATTCTGTGATTCTGTGAAGAAAAAATCACTTTCCTCTTCCAGTGTAGAAAAGATATGGATATGCAACACTTTGCTCATGAAACCTTCCCTTGAAGGACTAGAAAAGAGATGGCAAAGTCTACTGGCTTTTTGATGTCTTGTCTCTTACTGACCATCTTTTCTCACTCACTGCTTTCAGTTATATCTGATTCTTAATGACATGGATGTTCACCTTCTTGATGACAATGGTTGTATCTAGAGAGCTATTAATATTGACTTTACAAGACACATGTTCACCATGGGATGGGATCTGCTCCCCCAAATGACAGAGTCCATCATCCTTGTGTTTTGTTAAACAAGTCAAAGAATGGTAATAGAGAGTTTTTCCTAAAATCCTACAACACAGAATTTCTCCCGTGACATTTTGAGAATACTGTAATTTTCACAGAGACTGTAAGCATAGCAAAGACATAATTGGGATTTCCCAACAGACTTAAAAATAGGCCTGCTGGGGTACAAGTTAAGATTTTGTTTTATTCTAGGATTAAACTGAAAGACATTTCTTAAGACAGAGACTGGGAAAACAGGGTGAAAAAGCAGCATTTACATACTGGACATTGTAATTATAGGATGGTACTGTAAGTTTGTTATACAAAAGACAGAGGAGAAATCTGTTCTCTTCTATTTATCTTGAGAAATTGTTGCCTGGAATAATGTGTCCATTAAAAAAACACAGTTGAAGAGAACCCAAAAAAGAACTGTAAAAATATCAGACAATCAAGCAACGTGGCCTATGAATGCATTAAATGAATATACTTTTATTAAGGTAGGAGAGAGCAGGATAAATGTGGGACAAGGTAGCAGTCTTTGGATAACTGAAAAAGTTATTACAAAGAGAAAACAAATTGACTAAATTGGCTGCAAGAGAGATTTAAGCTGAATGTTAGAAATAAAACTGAGGAGTCTGGTAAGGGAGTCCTGTTCAGTGGGGGAATGCAAAAGCAGGCCATGCACACTTAGACTGGCCAAAGCATAAGCTTAAGCCTGTTTCTGAGGAGGGAATAGGTGGCCACTTGTGGTCCCTTCTTCCTGGCAGGTTTATGACTCAAAGTGGCAGCTGGAGAACTGAATTAATGGGCACCTGCCACAATCACCTCCGGGAAGTGCTTTTCTTATCAATCATCTCAAAATATTGTTGCTGTTGTATGACACTGATGTTGTGCTTACTTTCTGTCACTGACTCAAACTCCATGATTGCTCCTAGATTGTTCTTTGAGGACAATTTCGTTATGATTCTAGAAATCTAAAGGAAGGTCTTGTTTAAAGTTCCATAAATGCTTATAACTCATTTTAATCCAGCTTTTGAACCTGCTGAGATATACCTCTTGCAGGAATTAGTCTTGGTACTTGTCAGCAGAATAAATACAAGATGAACAGGACTGGTGGGCATTCAACAGAAAAAACCAAAGCAATTGATTGCCACAGCTTATCAGGAGGCAGTGTCACAGACCCAGATATGGCAGTCTAGTGTCTAGTCTGGCAAGTATGTGCTTCTGGTGAGAAATTTGTAGTGTAATAAGGAATATGGAGTCTCCTGGTTTACATTTGGGTAACAGTGATGACCATAATATTAAGCTGTAGTTGATTACAGTGATGCACTTATACCAACTGGTCTTTTCTTATCAATGTCTCCCATTGCAAACTTCCACAAAGCTTTATAAAAAAAATAGCATTTTGCAGGCTTTCTAAGCTGGTGTGCCTTTTGCTCACAGCTCTGTACAATCACACACCTCTCTGTAACCATTGCTTGCCGTGTTCAGCAAGGTATATAAGAAGAGGTAAGGTTTTTTTAGGCCAACTGTCACAATTTGTAGAAATTGTTTGCATAGGCAGTAAATTCTTTCAGGCTGACAAGCCCTCAGCTGGCTCTGAGGAATAAAGGCTTCTTCTTTCAGATATGACACAGAAATTCCAAAGTATCTTTAGGCCTATTAGTCACCATTTTGCAACGTAAGTTCAAGGCAATGTTTTAAAGGCATTATTTTTTGCTTTCCCAGGTAGTGGTTTTCTTTATCTGAAGGTTATTCAGACTGATAATGTATGCTTGACCTTTAGTTTGGGAAGGGAGAAAATATACCCAGTACCTCCCATCTGTATTTGCTTCTCCATTAGCATTTCCTTTCTTTCTAAATCACTCACAGGTCTAGTGCTGCCCTAACTGTTGAGGAAAGACAGGCTGGAGAAATCAGCGGGTGATCAGGGAAGCACTTAAAGGTGATGGGCTGCTGCTTCAAAAAGCACTTGCATAAATAAATCTGCATCAGAGGGCAGAAGGGAAATGAAGCTCAAAATCTGGCTGTCTGCCTGCACTTCCCAGGCCCACGGTAGTGTTACTGCTAAGTGGGAACAGGCAGAAGTGATTTTGCATTTCTCTCTTCTCTTTGGACATGCCATGGGAAACCAATGAGCCCATTCAATAGAAAACCTGTTGAGCAGCGTCAGCAAGAGGCATTCCTTTTGCCCAGGAGATCCCAAATACTGAAAGGACAGACTAAAACTTAACAGACCCTCAAGCCCTGCTGGTGTCAGATGATCTCTGACCTCCTGGGTTTTCCTCCATCAAAGTCACTGCTCAGCCTCTGGCATGTAAAGCACTTTGAAGGAAGGTTGTTTCAACATAACTTTTCATATTCTTTACAAAGCTGGGTGGTTTAGATGGTAGAGAAATGCATTGAGGTCTCTGGCTACATAAAACCATCAACCATTTCCATATGCAGAAGCAAGAGATAGAAGGAAGTGAGCTTGGAACTGCTGCATGCAGAGCAAAAAACTACAGGAGATGCAAATGGCATGGGAAAGAAGATGATCAGGGACAATTCAAGTATATGGTACAGCAAAATTATTATTAGAGCAAAGGCCATGTCAAGGGAGATGATTAATAATGATGGTAGCATGCAACAGGAAGAGAAGAAGGAAGCAGGAGGTGCAAAGCACCAAGAGAAAATATTAGGATTGTTATGCAAGCTAGCATCATGCTAGAATCAAAGGGGTACACTAAAGACAACAAGAATAATTTAAGTAAAAAAAAAAAAAAAAGGAAAGATTTTCAGATCTGGACTGGAAGAAATGAGTCTGATTTGGAGAGCACCAGATATCAGCAAATTAATTAATCATGATGTAAGCATGCTATCGATTAGACCCAGTATTGATATTATACTGAACACCATCAGAGCAGGATTTCAGTTGTCTGAGTTCCTAAAATATTTCCTTCAGGCTGTATATGATTCTGCATTTAAAGAAGAAAAAAAGCAGGCTTGCTTTTTTTTTTTTTTTCCATTTCCTGAGCTTTGAAGTAAGGTAAAGTCACTTCATTTAGTTTGTCTCCCATGGCTCCCTTCTGGATGGCTTTTAAAACATACTTTCAAAAGTACTGAGGCTTAATGATCTGACACTTCTCCCACTGAAGTCACTGTTGAAATTCCCCTTGAATTCAGGTTCTAAACAAGCTAATGAATAGGGTGAAAAATAAGTACAAGATATGTGAAATTGAAGCTATAACCAACAGGGATTTTAATTTCAGTTCCAGTAGAACAAGTTTTAAAATAAAAATAGAAGCCACAATACTCATTTCCTAGATGGCTGTCTGGATGCTCAGATTCCTGGTCATTCTGATATCAGCATTGTGACCACTTATTTGCTCTCTGCCAGTCAATAAAATACAGAAGAAAAGGTCTTGATTTAAGTTCAGGAGAGAATGAGACATTTTTGTAATAACAAAAAAATTGCATTGCTGAGCAAACCACTTCCACCAGCTCCCTTTTTGTTTCAGTCTACTTTTGTTCACGCATGTCCTGGCAGATGTGAGCACAGTTTTGTGGGGCAGAAAACACATCAAAATAACAAAACACAATTTTGATCAAAACAACATTTCATTGTTCAGCACTCTTCAAAGGACAGGTTTCCCTTCCTGCTGTCTTTGTGCCATTCACCTACACAATATTGATAGCAATAAATGCAAGATATGTTAAAACGGAGAAAATGGAATAAAAATCCCCAACTTTCTAAAAGCTCCGGATTTCTAGTTTTCAAAATAAATGAGTCATCACCCCTGAGGTACAGATGAAAGAGATCTTACAGACAGACTTATTACTACCTTGTTTTTCTGTCCATGTTAGAACCTCTTTATTAGTGACCTCTCTTTCAGACAATGAGTCTAATTTACTCATTCTCATGGGCAGTTGTGTGGCCAGCTTTTATAGGTATGATGAGACACCCACCTGCACTTTTCAAATTAATTTTCTCTAATTACTCACAAGCAGACATCAAGTTTGGGATACTTATGGATGATTGCATGTGGGCATTTAAAGATTTAGTAAGATTAGTACCTTGGACATAATGGACACGAGTTAGATTCAGTACCTTTGCTCCTTTTGGCTACTTGTGCCTATCAACCTGACTAGGAAGATACATATTCTTCATGAAAAATTTCATCTGTCTGCTGTGAACCATGAATTAAGAAAGAAGAAGAAATCTTCTTCTGTCGTGGAGGGGTAGTGAGTCAAGGAAAAGAGAAGTCCAAAAACCTGCTAGAGCATGATACTAAACAAGAGAAGTAAGTATGCTGGATGATTTTTTCTTCTTTTTAAATAGATGCATATGAAAAGTCAATAATGAATAGGCTGAATAAATAGTTGTGTCCAGGATTCGTGCCATTGCCTCATTAAGGCATCTGTTGATACTTACCAGCTCACAATGGCAGAGTTAATGCAAACTGTTCATTTCTTTCCATATTACCCTTCCAAATAATAGACATTACTCTTAATGGGAATATCTCAGAAATTAAAAGCCAATAGTAAGTGAAAATTTCACAGTGTTATGGTGCTAAAGCAGTGTCAGCACCAATTTAAAAGTGTTTCCATTTAAATTTTAATGAATATGGTCAGACACTGGAAAGCAGCATAAATGCTGTGCTGGTCAAGCAATGTCCAGTTTTCTTAATTGGCTTCAGGCCTGATTTAAATTCTGTACAATTCAATGGGACTCTTTCCAGTCACTTCACTGGTTGGTACCTCTGGTTCTCAATGCTCCAGTGTTATGTGCCTAGGAAATATATTAGATTAGTGGTAAAAGTTGTCATGTATCCAAGGGGTCATTTACTTCTCTTTCATATAAAGAGAGTGATTTTCTGAACATGAATATACTGGGTTTGTGAATACTAAAAATTACTGTTATGCACTCCATAATTTATCACTCAAATTGCACCTTCAGCTATATTGGGTATGCTCAAGGATCCTCAAAGACTGTGTGATTAAGTACTCAGAACGTTAACTAGAGCCTGGCTTGTCATTTCCTCACATCTGGAAAGATAATTTACATTTTTCAGATTAATTACTTATTTGTAGAATATTTGCAAGGTCATAGCATCTAGGAGTTTGAAGTTACATACCTGGACCTAAACTTCTTAATGATTCATAGGCTCAGAATAAAAAAGTCATGCCTACCTCAGTTAACTTACAGTCCATTGAGAAGAGAAGTGAACAAATAACTGGATACAGGAAGTTCAGAAGTGTGTTTCTGGCTGGCACAACAGGCAGTAGCCTCAACACTTCAGCAACAGACACAATTGCCAAATCTCTGGTTTGCTTTAATGTTACTGACATCATGGCAAAGGTGCTTTTCCAAGAGGGCTTGAGGGAGATCAGTGAAGGAGCTTTAGGGTTGTGTTCAGGGAACACCTCCTGTGCCTGGGAATGACAGCTCCAGTTTGAAAGTCCACCAAGAGATGGATTGCAGGCTGGCAGCTGGGGTGAGCAGAGTGGGGAACAAGCCTGCCAGCAGCATGTGAGCAATGATAGATTAAATTGCTTTTAAACCATTTGAGACCCTCAGGTGAAAGACACTGTATGATTACAAATAATCCTGGAAAGGCAAATGCTGAATATAAAGCTGGCAATAGTTCTTCTGGAGGAGGCAGGGCAGGCACCATGATCAAGTCTGGTCAGCTTGCTCGTCCTGTGAAAACATTTCCTTTCCTGTCCAACTTCTTGTTATCTTTAATAATTAGAAAATGAAATAAATTTAATACAGTGAATGTACTTTTTTTTAAGAAAATGGAATTTCTCCTGAATATTAATGACAGTTATTACTGTTTTTGTTTGAACCTGTCTAGATTTTATTTTTCTGATGTTTATTTGATCATTAAAATGTAGGCTAGTGGGAATGTGAAGTGAAATCAACAGTGTATCTTGAATTTAAATGTATCTTCTGTTTTTAACAAAAGTTTTTATTTGTGACCATGGGAAAAAGGTAGCTCAGAAGTTACAATATAAGCCATATTCTTCAAAATGTGTTTGAAAAGCACAAATTATATATTTCAGAAATCCCTGTGCACTTCCTGCCAATTTTGACTTCTGTAATCTTCAGGAAGTCAGATTTTACATAGCTCTATCACATATATTCTCAGGACCAAATTGTTCCAGATGACTCCACTCCTAATCCCAGTAAACTCTGCATCATTCCTTCTCCATACCTTCTCCATACCTTCGGCCAAACCTAAAAAAAATTGCTCTGAACTGTATGGGAAATGAACTTGACTCACTCTGTAAATAGACCATTAACTCTGAGGCAAGGGCTCAGCACAGATATATGTAGTCATTTTTATGCTTCTGACATTATAACTCATGTGCCTGCTATGTAAGCAAATGTGCAGAAAAATACATGGACATATTTGCAGAAATCCCTGACCTTCTAAAATGAATGGGAATCTTACTGAAGATTCAAGTAGAAATAGGTCTCTCATTATTCCTTAAGCTGATTACCACCAGTCAGACTGGTGACAGTTTGCCACCCTCCTAGTTTCCCTGGAGAAGCAGAATCGATAGATAGCTCTTCCATTACCAACAACAGCATAATTCTGGTGTGTTTTTAAATGTGTTTAGCCATCATTTTCTTCTCCTGGTATAATCCTGGGTGCAAGATAAAAGTAATAGAGTGTTTAATGAGGTTGAGAGAATGATGCACTAGGCAGAGTTTCATGTATTAAGCTTTGAGCTGTACAGAGAGGGTCTAGTCCTGATAGAAAATATATACCTGTAATTTGCTAATGAATTAGTGGAAATTGTGGGTGCTTGATCTCTTACACAGCCTCCACTTGGCACTGGTCCCTTGAAAGCACTATCTTGGCAGAGATAAGAGAGCAAGCAGTTTGTGTAAACCATTACCTATGCAAACTCGTCATTTTGGCTGGCAATAAGAGACAGTGGGAAGAAAATAATTAGACTAACCATGCTGAGTATCCTCATCAAAGGACAAAAAAATCAAACCTAGAAATATGAATGTATTTTTTTGGTTTTGTTTTTTTTTTTTAGTTGTAATCTTCAGACTAACAGAAAAAGAAGCAATGAGAAAACAAGGATTTATGTCAGACTGGAAGTCCTCATTATCAACCTGCTACCTTGAGATGGAAAAAAGAATTTCTGCAACTTGATTCTTCACAAGTAAACTCTGATTGCTAATTATTTGCTAAATTTCCTGCTGATGTTCCCTGAGTGTAGGCAGGCTTGATGAAAGTTTCTGATGCTTGTCTTGTCAGCAGGAGAGAAGAAAAAGTGGGCCAGATTAGTTGAGAAAGGACCCTCCTGGCTCATCACTTACATTTTCACTGAACATGCATTGACACTTGTCTGCCACCAGTTCACAGCATCCCCTCCACCTTCCTTCCTAATGGACATTTGAAGTACAGCTGCTCTCTAAAAATGTATAGCAATAAAAAACTCTGAAAAACCAAAAAACTGATATCTTGCCACTCATCTTCTACAGCCTCAAGAATAGAGGAAAACTTGCATGTCAGAAAATTATTGTAACAAGTACAGTCACTTTTACCTATCACCTCTCCTCACGCTCATCAGCCAAACTAAAAGTAATAAATTATCACTGTCAGTGTTATTTAATCTTTGGTACTCAGATGTTTCCCAGCACACGGAGTTCTGGAGAGATGCTAGGACAGTATTTCCAATACTTCTGTAAGAGTATGATGCATCCATACAGAGAGAGGCCTGTGATATCAGACAGAAGTCAGTTTTTCAATGACATTGAATAATAACTGCAAAATTGCATAGGAGGAAAATTGCAGAGGAGGAGCAGGGACTGGAATCTGGGTCCTCTGAGCCACAGGGGGGCCTCTGTACAATCTAAGTACATTACACCTGGTCTCCTTTTCCTTCCTGATGAATATCATTCTATGCAATGTAGAAGGGCTTTAATGGGAGGAAATTAGAGGACATTTCTTGTCCTCCTCTCATTTTATGTCAACTACCATAATTAGGGGATGGTCTTACAGCTATCCTTTTTTGAGAAAAAGAAGAATCAGTTTTTTTGGGGTTCTGTGAGTCATCACACATAGGCAGACTTAACACCCATGGGCTCTGATGGAATGCACTCATGACTGCTGAAGAAGCTGGTAGATGTTGTTGTTCTGTTGCTCTCCACAATCTTTGAAAAAGCATGGAGAATGGGAGAGATGCCTGATGACTGGAGGAATGCCAGTGTTACTTCTCTCTTCAAAAAGGGTAAGAACAGGAACAAGAACTCAGGAAACTATCAGTTAGTCAGCCTCACCTCCATCCCTACAACGATTATGGAAAAGGTCATTCTGGAGGTCGTCACCAAGGATATAAAAGAAAAGATGGTCATCATGAATAGTCAGCATGGACTCGTCAAGGGGAAATCAAGCTGAACCAATCTGACAGCATTCTGAGATGACATGGCAGGATGGATCGACGAGGAGAGAGCAGCAGATTTGTCCACCTTGACTTCACAAGAGTTTTGCACTGTCTCCCATGATATCCTTGCAGGTGAGCTCAGGAAATGTGGGTTAGATGGATGGACAGTGAGGTGGATCAAGAGCTGGCTGAATGGCAGAGCTCATAGATTAGCAGAGTAGGAGGCCTGCAGTCTGTAGCATTCTCTGGGTGGCATTCACCGATAGTGAGCCCAGTCTTTTTCAGTTTGTTTATCAGTGACCTGGACAATGGGACAGAGTGTATCCTCAGCAAGTTTTCTGGTGGTACAAACCTGGGGGAGTGGCTGATCCACCTGAAGGCTGTGCTGCCATTCAGTGGGACCTTGATAGACTGGAGAGTTGGGCAGAGGGAAACTTAGTGAGGCTCAGCAAGGGCAAGGGCAGGGTCCTGCACCTGGAGAGGAATAACCCCAAATACCAGCACAGGCTGGGGACTGACCTACTAAGAGTTGTTCTGAATAAAACCCACCATCTTTCCAATCCAAATAACACAGCATCTTCACTATATCTGAGAAACAGATATATGCATAGTTATACTATCCAAGTACATTTGAAGAGCAAATGGAAAATATCTGAAAGGAAGTTTGGCATCTGATCCAAGAACAGATCTTTATCATTTTTAAACAGACAAACTGATTACTTGTGACTTGTAAAGAACTTGTTATAGTTGTATGAAAGCTTCCAAAAATCTTACTCTACCCCAGTAGTATTTTATACCAATAAGATCAGTCGAGATAGATAAAACAAGCAACAAAAATTTATAGCACTCAGGAAGTGTTCAGCTACTGAGAAGTGATGATGCAGTGAATTAATGACTTAGTTTATTATATTTTTTCCTTATGACTTTGCATTAGAGGGGCTAGCTTTATAGACACAAATTTATTCAGATCACATAATGTTCAGTGCATTAGGTTTAATGGGCCTACTTCAAATGAGATTAAAGAAGTCATATTTTTAAAAAAGTATGCTGGAATGATTAAAAATACCTAACTTATTTTTACTTTCCTTAGCTTTTATGTCTAGAATTTCTTCTGCCACGAGAATTGGTAGAATGACTTTTTTTTCTTCTACTTAATATAATTTTTGAGGCTTTAGAATACTGTGCTTCCTTTAAAAGAAACATATAATGTATTCTGACCCTTCTGAAGTATTTGGAATTCAGTTCCCTACAGTGCCCATTACTTATTTTCTGGGTTATTAGATTATTTCCAAGTATCATACCATGAGATAAAATGTGTAACCCTGTTCAATATATAAACTTGGGGTGAGACAATCAGGAGTGCAGGTAAAGAAACAAACAATGAAAACTTGTGACTGTCTCACGATGACCTGTTCATGGGATATGTTAAACTGCAACTTCTTGACAAGCTCCTATTCCTCCTTCTGCATGCATCTCATTTATATCTGTTCTGGAGCCCACATTTGAAACTAACATAATTTTCACAGAATCAGAAGGTTTCATGGATGGTTTCCAATGTTTAGCTCTGCATGAGACAGGTGGTGCTAAAATTTATGATTAAAGAACTGTCTTCTGGAAAGATTTTCTTGAAAACTTGAAGCTAGAGTGCTGCAACATTTTCTAGCTTCAAGGAGAGAACAAAAGAATGGGAATTAGTTATTTTAGAAATTTGCTTGCAGATGAAGGCTTTCTCTGTCATGTGTCTGAAACCCAAGCACTAAAATTCAGACGTAGTTTTTGCCTTAAAGCTGCATTCTGCAGCAAAATGCTCTAATAGAACACCTCTGACAGAAATCTTGGGCAAAGAAGGAGGATTATTGTGATCCCACTTTGAATCAGCTATTGCATTTTTGAATTCACAATTACAAATCTGTATAAAATACCCTAGATTAGCAGCCAGGCTCAAAAGTTACAGGGCCATTATGGAAATGCCACTAGGGCCACTGCTTGAAAAAGCCTGGTTTAGTACACTGTATCTGCATCTAAAGACTTGCAGCATGGTGTCTGGGATAATCATGCATGCTTGAGAAACTGTCCATAGTTTTTCAGATTCTCAGGATTCATTTGTTCTTATGACCAAGGAAAACAATAAAAATATATATATTCTCATACAAAACTCATCATACCCTTTTGTGCTCTGTTGATTATTCCTGCAGAAAAAAACTTTTCTTTCTGGTGCAGCACACCCAAAATGTTCATGTGCCAATGTGTATGTCCCTCCACACTGTCCAGAAGGTACTAAAGGGAGAGTAAGTATTTAACTCACTTTTCCATCGATCTCTTTGAGGTGCAGCATGGCCCTGTAAGTCCCCTAGTTCTGTGTCAGTGACCACAGTCTGTTTTGGGCTATCCTTAGGAGCATCTGGGAAACCACATCCATGTGCTCCAACCTTTCCACTGTAAGATGCAACACACCTCATCACACAATCTCTGCATCCAAGTGTGTGCTGAATCTCTCCTGAATTTGTAGGGTGTGTTTCTGTCAGGGTAACTTTTGGTCTCACCTACCATATCAAGATTTTGTACTTAATCCAGCAAAGAAATTGGAAGGAAGCTAATTCTTTTGCCACTACCAGAGCCTTTTAGTTTATTTCCTTTGCTGTCTGGAGGAGGCTTTGTTCCAAGCTAAAAAAGACCTCATAGCCCATTATTTTTTTCTTACATTTTCCCTCAGGGTTGATCAAAAGTTCAGCACTTAAGATGAGGAAAGCCACAGGGCTCACAGAACTGGCCCACTGCACAACAGCAAAGTGAGAGGCACAAGTTTGCTTGGTTCATTGCATACCACATTGAGTCATGCCACATTGCAACTAGAAAACTATTACTATATCTAAAAGGAGAAAGAAATGACTTCTTAATTTAAAAATGACTTTTCTGTGTTAGGGATTTGACAGGGAGGATGAAGGACTAGAGGAGATAAAGTGTTGCTCTGCTGAAAAAAATCATTTTGTAAACATGAAATATTGATCTGGCATGTATTGTGTGAGTGCTTGCAGTATGTGTATATTGAGTTCCAAATGTTACACATTCAAAAAAGCCAAGCTAGAAAAATCACTCATGGGGATATATACACACAAGTCTACAATCTGGGCTGTCTGGAAAAGAATTAAATGTTTATCTAGACAAGAAGAAAATTCTCTTCCATATTGCTGAATAAGGTTTTTGTGGCCACAAGTTTTGTGTGAGGAGGATTTAATGCTGTCTAAAGTATCCATAATCTGCATTTTTATGGTTAATTAATACAGCTGATCTGAAAAGTGCTTTCATTAGAATTTGTCTTTTGGTTTTCTCTTTCCTTTTTGCTTGACTTCAATAGAAATTTCTTTTGCAGCCCTGAAAATAGGAACATTTATACCCACATCTTTTTATAGCTCCATAATTTAAAGCACTGTCTCTAATTGTTTTTGCTTTCTAGCCCCTTTGCAACATCTTTAAAACTTCCCCATATTCCCAGACTTACATGAAATGGTCACAGTCTAAATGTACAGCAGATTCAGAAGAACTTAATTACAGATGTGCCATTAAGAGGACATTGATTTTCACTTAAGAGGATTAATTCTTTGTTTCTTAAAAATAATGTAGTACAACCTGCTCAGATTTTCAGTTCTACCTGTATTTCTCACCACCATAAAAAAAAGGTTAAGATTTCTGTTTTTTGACGCTCTAGTGCTTTTGCTTTATGATCATGAGGGTTAGAAAAATATTTCTACAGACACAAACATTTCAGATTCTGAAGGAATAAAATCATTCAAGAACTGAAAATTTGAGAAAACAAGTTTTTCAAGACTTATGAAGAAGCACAAAGAGCTGGAAATGTACAGCTGACTACAATGCATACATTTGTGTAAATCTTCTAATTCTTTGAACAATAAAGATTTTCTAACAGACCACATGAATTTGTCATGATGCAGGTACAGTTTTGTCACCATTGTACAAACACTGTTAATAAGTATGTATGTTAATAGGTCAGTTATGTATTTTTTATATGCAAATAATGTAAGCATTAACAGCAGAGTCACAATAACACCAGAATCAATAAATTATAAGAATTTTGAAAGCTCTTTATTAACTTCCTTAAAAACTTTGCTATTTTTTATAGGTGGATACAAAGATGGAATGATGGTTATCTAGCAGTTAAGACAGAGCTTTAAAATGAGAAAAACTCCATGTCTTCCAAAAAACCATAGTCAAAGCTATAACTATGACAGTCAAGCTAAAAGAATGTTCAGTTCTTGGCTGGGGAGGAGAAGGGGTTGGTAAAGAATGGAATCCCAGTTGTTAATTCTTCTCACCTCCAAACAAGAATCATTCTTTCCCCAGAATATCGTGATTACAAAACAAATCTCAGCATCTTTCATTTAAAGGACGCAGCACAACTGTTTGCTAAAGCACTATTAAACTATTCATTCATGAAACAAAGGAATGATTGCAAAAGTACTAAAGATGATAGCAGCCCCCATTCATGATGGTGAAGAGGTGAGACAGTGGGGTTGTGACGGTTCAAGGAAAATTTGCCTCAAGGACGCAGAATATTTCTTCACATAAGATGCTAGAATGCAAAATCTGTATGAATATGGATAATCTCTGGAAAGAGAAAACTACCATCTCTTACTGAGGAGTGTCCTGTTCTGCTGGGGAGTGAGGCCACATGGACAGTTTGGTGCATGATGACCTCTGTACCCTTGGTCTTGTTGCTGACACAGAGATGAACCCAATTGCACCTCCCTCTGTCAGCTGTCTCTGCTGATGCACATCCACAAACCAGGAGCTTCAGGCAGCTTTTTCCACTCTGGAGACAGAGCCTTTGTGCTGCTTTCCTGGAGGTGGCACAGCTCATATCCAGTCAGAAACAGAATGCTTCATGCTCACTCCCCTGGGAAGACCAGGTGGAATATGACCCTAAGATACTTCCTCCCCCCTGTTTTACAATTACAGTGAAGATCTGGAGTGGAGAGGCAGCAGTCAAATTATTAATTAGCACTCTGATGACTACATCTGCATTTTTAAGATTTCATTTTGATTTGCATGGGCCTGCAGAGTCAGCTGTTAAGTTGTAATTCAGCTGAGTTAAGTGTTTATTTATCATTTTTTTGAAGAGGGAGAGAAAAGATCTAACAGAATTGGATCTTTGTCATTAGACCTAGGAAAAAAATATCAGCCTAAAGGCTTCATTCATTAGTGAAGTGTTGGGGTCAACACTACCAAAAGAAAGGAAAAATCTTTTACAAGTAGGTAAGGAGAAAACAAATGTTCTCCAGAAGTGACAAAC
This sequence comes from Acridotheres tristis, assembly GCA_037013685.1. NCBI lineage: Eukaryota > Metazoa > Chordata > Aves > Passeriformes > Sturnidae > Acridotheres > Acridotheres tristis. Next base: position 57,702,515 of record CM072888.1, on the reverse strand, counting down.
AGATGAATGATGCACACTGACATTTCACACATTCACTTTAAGGAGGAAATTGGGCCTGAAGAGCATCTCTTGGTTGCTGATTGGCTATCACTGAACAGAACAGAGCACTTCTACCTAACTAATGTATGATATAATTCCATCATAGGTTCACAAAGGAAATGGCATTTATGATTGAAAACAGCAAATGTGATGTACACACAGTGGATGTTTACTACTGTAGTTGCAGTATGTATGGACTTTTAAGTAAATAAACTCTTATGCCTTCTCTTTCCAAGGCACTTGGATTACAGAATGCCTCCCATGCCCTGCTGATCCTTCTGGATGCAAAGCATCAGGCATTCCTGAAAGTGTGGTTCTGAAAGCAAACTCCTTTGACCAATGCTGTTTAACCCGTGATAGTGCACCCTGCCCATTGCTGAAAAATAGAATGCTCACAAGCATCCTTTGAGCTAATGGATCCTTGCTGTAGTCAGCTGAAACAAAATCAGAAGTGAAGATTAGAAGAACTTATAAATTGAAAGTTAAAGCGAGTTTTCCATTTATATTTGGAAAAGTGAAAGTCCTTCTGCAATGTCTCAAAAATGTATTATTGCAATACACATCACATGGGCAGCTATGTTTTTTTCCTTGTATTAACAGGATAGCAAAGTTGGTAAGGTCCATGGTCAGAATCTGGGAAACTGCCATTAATTTCTGGATTCTTGGATGAAATTTATAATTACTACTCACTCCCAAATCTGATCTAAAATCTAGGAGAATGGCTAACTCCCACCTCTGAATAGTCACGTTTAAAATATTTAAATTAAATTCCTCTTTGGATAAAACCAAAAAAATGAAATGTTTCCCAGGAATCTGTCCATGTCTTCATTGCATTAGGGAATAAGTCCTTTCACCAAACATTTTGTCAATGAGATCCAGAGACTATTGCTAAAATAAACCAAAAAAGTCATAGAATCATTTAGGTTGGAAATGACCTTTAAGATTGTAAACCTAACACTGACAAGTCCAGCATTAAACCATGTCCCTGAGTGCCCCATCTATACCACCTACATGTCCTTTAAATACCTTCAAGGATGACAACTCCTCATGGCAGACTGTCCCAGAGCTTGACAACCTTCTGGAAGACATTTTTGCTCATATCCAATCTAAATATCTCCTGACACAACTTGAGGCCTTTTCCTCTCATCCTGTCACTTGTTGCATGGGAGAAGAGACTGGCCCTCACCTGGCTATGGCCTCCTTTCAGGAGCTGCAGAGAACACCAGGGTCTCTTCCAGCCTCCTTTTGTCCTGGCTCAACACCCCCAGCTCCCTTGGCTGCTCCTCACAGGACCTGTGCTCCAGACCCTTCCCCAGCTCAGTTGCCCTTCTCTGGACTCACTCCAGCACCTCAATGTTTTTCTCATCATGAGAGGCCCAAAATGAAACACAGGATTCAAGGTGTGGCCTCACCAGTGCCAAATACAGGGGAACAATCACTGCCCTGGTCTCATTGGCCTCACTGTTTCTGATCCAAGCCAGGTGCCATTGGCCTTCTTGGCCACCTGGGCACACACTGGCTCATGTTCACCTGCAGATCCTTTTCCACTGGGAAGCTTTCCAGCCACTCTGCCACTTTTCCACTTGGCAGCCTGTAGAGCTTCCCAAGGGAATGGCCTGAAGTTGTGCCAGGGCAGGTTTAGATATTAGAAAAAGGTTCTTTTTTTGGGCCCTGGATCATGCTCTCCAGGGAAGTGGTCACAACCCCAAGCCTGACAGAGCTCAAGAAGTGTTTGGACACTGCTCAGGGTGTGACTCCTGGGGATGATGATGTGTGGGGCCAGGAGCTGGACTCAATGATTCTTGTGGGTCCCTTCCAACTCAGCTTATTCTGTGATTCTGTGACTCTGTGACTGAAGGGGATTTAGACTTGTTGAATCTCAGAACTGATTTCAGCCCATCAATCCAGCTTGTCCAGATCCCTCTGCAGTGCCCTTGTTCCCTCCAGCAGATTGATACTCACACTCAGCTTGGTATCATCTACAAATTAGCAGAGAGTGCGCTCAATCCCTTTGCTCTGGTCATTGATAAAGATATTAGAGAGGACTGGCCCAAATACTGAGCCCTGGGACACCACTGATGGCTGTAACTCCACCCACCACCACCCTCTGGGCCCGGACATCCAACCTTTTTTCTACACAGCAAAGAGTAAATCCATGCAAGCCATAAGCAGCCAGTTTCTCCCAGTGAGTGATGTGCAGACTCACTTCAGCTGTGGCCTACCTGTTGTGGGCACACATATTGAGAAAGCAAGAAAATTCCAGCCTGGAAAAATATTCCAGGCTGGAGCTTCTCAGCTCTGTTCCCAGCCTGATAAGCTGGTGCAGCTGAAGGCTAGGGAGAATTTCTCCCAGGGTGATAACTTGGTCAAAATAGAGAGGAATTAATGACAAAGGTAGAACACCTATTTTGGTACGTGACCAGGCCCTGGGAATGGGGTGTCTCCTCTCTGAAACAGTCATCTTTTTCTACTTTTGGAGTTGCTAGTCATGCTATAAAAACAAATATGCTTCTGAATAAACTTGTCTCTTTCTTTCCTATCATGAAAGAGGACCATGTAGCTGTGTGTTTTATTTCTGCTGCATCCAAAGGGTTAATACACCCTTCCATGGCTACATACTTGTCATTCTTTTACAGGATACAGAAGTTCCAGGCAAAAAAACCCAAATAATATTCTCAGGTCTCCTGATGAATTCACAGCAACATGTGGGCCATTCCAAAGAAATTCTACCTGATTTTTTGTGAATTGGAGACTTTTCTTCCTAATCTGGAATAGAAGAACTTTGGAATCCCAATATTTTGCAGAGGGAAATTGTCTAATGCCAGACTAGAGTCACAAATATAGCAGTATTCATTATTGTAAAGTGTTCAAATACAGTGGAAATAAAAATTCCTAAAAATAGAGACTGATTTGAAATGTTACCACGAATAAACTCTATTATTAAGAATAAAAAGTTTTCACTATAAACATTGCAACAGGGACCTAGGGACCTGCATGGACCAGTTACATCCTCACACATTCAGTATCACATTGCTCATTTACATTGAAATTAATCAGATTTACTCTCAAATCCTTATTTTCAGCACTGATTCCTAACAATACATCATTTATACACTTGATTTTTCCATGCTGAACTGAGCTTAGGAATTCAAATTCTCAGATACTTGAATATACAATTCATATACGTACAGCACTTTTGATGAACATCATTAAAATGCTTGTTCTTTTTAATCAATTGCTCAAAAATCAGCATGCTCTTGAGCTGTAACACTCTGTTCCCCTTTGCTTGGGCAGATAAAACTACATGGGACACAGAGTATGTAATTATTTACATGCTTATACCAGAAATAATCTTCTAAAGAGGTTACTGTATTATGAGAGTATTTAATGAAGTACTTTCAGCTTTTGTGCAATTAATGCAAATTTATGTGATGATCTACTATTTTACCAATCACTGACTGTGTGCATTTTAATTTTCTATCATCCTTTTTTACTGAAAAAAGTTGTTTGCATTATACTCTTGACTGAGTTTAAATACAGCTGCTTTGAAATTTGCAATTTGTGTTCTGTGGGAGGACCTACAACTCCAAGAAACCAAAAAGAAAATCAGAATGGAAGGGAAAACGTCTCCAAATTTCCCTTGGAAAGGAAGCCTGGGTGAGGAGCAATGACTGAGATCTCTTTCCTTAATTGACTGAATGACAGAGCTATCTTCACCACAGATATTTGTTCCAATGCCTTTCTTTTTTAGTTTGCTATGCATCAGGAGACCCTGGTGCCAGTGAGTCTGTCTGAATGAGAACGTGTTGAGGAGGAAACCCCAGTGCTGTGACAGAGCTGGTGACTCTGGTGACTTTCAATGTATGTGCTATGCCTATTGCTCACGTGGCCTCATGTGGTGAAAATTTTTAGTATTTATACCCATGCACAGGGATTTAAATGTGAGAATGAGCAAGGTCTGGATCACAGTGTTGAAATACATTTTAATGGCAGCACAATTAAGTTGACTTTAGATCTGTATTCATCGTGACACAACCTTAGTATTTTCTATTAAGGGAAAGAAAAGTACATATTTTTTTCCCACCCTTTCTTATTGCTTAACCTGGAGTATTTGCATTCAAACAGGATTACAGTCCAAGCCTCCTTCTATTTTTTTTACTGTTTTGTCATTCCTTCAATTTTTCTATCTCAGGCATGTGAAGCAAACCTACCTTCACATATAGCCAAGCCCACTTTTTACAAGATTAATTTACTCCCTACAGCCATACCATTACTCAGGATGCAAGCTGATAACCATAACACTTTTTTTTCCATTTCCATAACTTTCCCTGTCTATATCAAGCAGATCTGCAGAGCTTTTACCAAGCCTCAATCTTTTGACTAACAGAACAGTATTTGCTACAATTTTGTAGTTAAGGAAACTAATAGACACTGCATTGGGTTAGTTGTTTTATGCATACAGATCTAAATTATCCTTTGTAGTACCTAGTGTTGAAGTACACTAGCCAAATAAATCCATCTTACTTTAGGTGTTTGTCAGAAACTGGAAATTGCCATTAAAACATCAAAACTGTGCATCAACTGAGATAGAACTTCTTTTCGCATTTTAAATACATCTAGCTTGCTGTAAGATGCTTGCTTCTCTTGTTTTCCCATCAGTTCAGAAAAGTGAAGCAAAGATAATTAATTTTCTTTACTGCTACCTCAGCCCTCCCTTTCCAGCCCTTTTCCTGCCAGGTGAAAGCAAATCACTTGTCTCATCTGACATCCTCCCATCACTTGTGCCTCCTTTGGCACTTTTATTTGCATCAGCATATTGCTACCTGTCTCCTGCTATCCAGCTCCCTGCATCTTCCATATATTTCTTAACCAACTCACATGTATTTCCTCCCCTGTTGCCCCTTATGCCAGGGTATTTGCATAGTGAAATCCTTGGACTCTTACAGATCGTTCCTTAAAGGTTGCTCTTTTTCTGCAAGGCTTATGTTATTTCTCACTAGTCTGGCCAGGAGTAGACTGAGGTCACTGCTTATTATCCAGGCCAAATTATCTTATCTTTTTCATACATTTCCCTTTGGTTTTCTATTCTTTATTTCATCTTTTGCAATTAAAGTGCAAACTTATCGGGGTGGGAGAGGTTTTTGTTCTCTGTTTGTGTAGCATTTACTACAAGGCTTTTGGGACATGTGAATTCCTAGACCCTGCAGTAATAAAAGAATAAACACTTACAGATAGGGTAAAATAAGATAGTGAAGGTAGACTTATCTCCCAAACAAACATTATGCATAGCAGAAACTTCGGGCTACCCTCAAATTCAGAGAAATGCAGTAATATTAAGTCACCAAACAATGTTTGTCTGTTTGGACAACCTTAGTCGTGGTATGGCACTGTGTAATAGCAATATGATTATGGCATTAAAAGGATTTGAGCTGTCATTGACTCAAACTAATTCTTTTTTTCTGTGCCCTGAGGACTGTCAGACCAAGAGCAACATCTGGGGTAGCCAAGGAGAGAACTCCTGAGGATCCCCCTAAGCAACGCTTTTCCTCTCTCACTGATGAATTAGTAACTCACATCTCTGATGAATAACAGCAAAAAAGGACATAATTCCTAAAATAATTACTTTGAAAATGTCCTGTGGAAAGACTTCAAATAATTCTGATGATATATGCATAATGAAGAGTCTGTATTTTATAAGAGAAGTCATTAGGGATAAATAAAAGTCTGACAGAAGGTGTAAAAGTACCTATTTTCAATTAACTCTAACTCAAACTACATAATTGATTTACTTGTAAATTCTTAGAAGATCCATTGCATACTCTGTAAGTACTGTAATTTTAGGAACAATGGAGTATATTTTTTGCATAGAGAAGTGTCTGGATCCCTCCTTTAAGTGAAAATTTCATTTCAGCCTCAACTTTAAAGCAGTGCTGGGCACCTTCATAATTTTCCTACTTTATCCACAGAGTGAAAATAGAAGATGAATAACAGCCTACAAGGAAACCTGATATATCATCAGGAGAAAAAACTTGACACATAAAGAGAGTTCTATGAATCATGAAAATACATTTCAATAACTAAGCTAGCAGGAAAAAAAAATATCCAACCTCGATTGGCCAATTATAAAACTATAAATGACTGCACTTTTGAGAATGGTCCTGTTGCGGTGGAAGTTTGTAACTAAGCCTGATGAAATCCTGTCCTTCTTGTGTTAGTATTTCAGCACATGCTTTCCATGCTGTCTTATGTTGCTCTCATACTGCTGTTCACAATATTTGCAATAAAAATTCTTCTGGAAATGTACATGGTTTAAACATGGTTAAACAAAATAAAGAAACTAATTCATAAACACCATGCATGATAATCCTGCAGATTTTGACCCCACTTAATTTTCTTTTCAGGATAGTCTTCCTTCTTTATCAGGAACAGGAAGAAGTCATATGCAAGCATAAAACTGTTATCTTGCAATTTTAACATGCCTCTGGATTTTCGACAGTTTCTGCATATTCTAAGCAATTATTTAATCTAAGTACAAACTGTACAAATCCTATTTTTTTTTTCACTGTTGTACATCCATTATATTTTATGGATTGTTCTTGACAACATGGGTGGAGCTGTGATAAACTACAGATTTAACAGATTTAACAGATTTAACCAAAAACTATGCTGGGCATGTAGCAGAGGACAGTGTTTCCATAGGAATCATGATATTTTCCTCTTTCCAATACATAGCTCCAGTATTACATTAGCATATGGCCTGGGTGAGCTTTTTTAATGTTTTAGCCTGGCTTCCTCGGACAATATATCAAACCTCCGTCCTTGTGTGTGAATCTGCTTGTCTGTCCTTCTTCCCTCTCTCAGAAACTCTCATCTGAGCAGGAAAGCCACAGAGCTAATGACAACCCCAGCTGTTAGGCAAGAAGCTGTGTCTGAGCTGCAGGAGGAGATCCAGGTGGCACCAAGGAAAAGACAGGTTAGGTTGGAGGTGATGATGGTGCATCCTTCATCCTTCACTGGTTTGGCAGTGCCAGTGTTTTGTGTGTGTACTTGGGACAGGCAGTGAGCACACAGGCAGCTGCTGACAGCCACCCACAGATGTCCTCTGCAGCAGGGCATGCCACAGGGGGCATGAAGGGATGGAGTGGGAAGGCAAGACTGGTGGGGAAACACCTTGGGTTAAACCATGCTTCATTGGTCTTTTGGCCACTGAGTAATCTGTTGAGTTTTGCTATGTCAGCTCACAGGGGCAGTGGGACTGAATAAAACCTTCAGCTTTTCCCCAAAGCATCCAGGATTTTTGTGTGATCTCTCAACCAGGGAATTTCTAGATCCAAAGCTACACAGCTTGCAAGACCACAGGATAACAAAGGTGGGAAGTCCTTTCTTATCTATATATTCATGCTTGTGTGTTATTTTCTGCACTCAATAAAGGTAAATATGAATGTAATTTGGAGCTTTATTTTTTCTTGATTATGAAAGGGTTAAAAAGAAACACATTTGTAGCACAGAGGCAGAACGACCTTGTGGGGAGCATTCTGGCCTGTGCCAGCAGTTCTTTCTTCCTTTCCACGTAGCTTCTAATGGAAAAGTACTGCCTGCCCTCTGTAAATTATTAATTTCTTCATGTTATCAGATACTGTTGATAAAAAGACAAGTGGCCCCTGTACTGACTGTCTGGGGTAAAATGAATAATTGCTGATGCCCTTTAAACTCTGTATAGGTTTTCATCTACTTTCTAGCGAGCTCGGCTTTGCACTGTGCAATGGACTGTTACACACTTTTAGCTGCTCACAAGTAACTCCCTATGGAATAAACCATTACTGCTTTCATTTTAGGTGCTGACTTAGACGAATGACTTTAAATTACTTACAACCTTCAGCTGATCTAAGATGTCAAACAAACTTTAAACTAGTATATGCTCAAGGATGTGTGAACCTGAAAACAAGAAAAGGCGGAGGCGCTTTTTCATTAGTCACTGCTTCGTGTGTGAAGGAAGGTCAGCCCTGGAGCGACTGGGCATGGAGGCAGCACACACTGCTGCTCCAGTCAGTGCTCTTAGCTATTATTAATACAAACAACTCAAAGCTGTACCTCTGATAAAAGCTCGATAAAAGCTACCGAGATTAGGGATCATGTTAACTAGTGACGATAGCATAAATTATCAAATGGAACAGCTCCAAATTATAGCATAAAGGGACCCATTTAAGAAGAATTATACACTGGGTTCAGAAAGAATGAGGAAGTGATGAGAATAAAAGCATGTACCAGGTCCAACAAGTAGTACTTTTTGAAGGACTGCTGTACCTAAGAAGACTATATTTAACTTTTCAGGATAGGCAGTGGAAAGGAAACAGTAATAGGCACAACAATAAGGGTGAGCAGCTGTCTAAAACACTGTAATGTACTGAAAATGGCACTTAAGGCATATTCATGAGGGGCAGCAGAGTATTCTGTACTGCAGAGAAATGCATTAGGATTAGTAGCAGACAGCCTAACTACTGTGGATTATCTCCATAGCATTCACTTTAGTTCTTCAGCATCCCTTCTGAGATTTTACTGCCTCATCATTTGTCATACTACAGCTGAAAGGTAGGGAGCACTTCCAGACCAGATTATGATCTTGATCCTCTGAACAAGAGAAATATCAGGCAGCTTGATTGCAATCATGTCTTCCAAAGGAGCTTTCAAAATGAATGGCAGATCAAAATCACAAACTGAATTAAACTTCTACTTGGGTTTCCCAATACTTTTACATAAATGCTGGGACTAGGACAATCGTGGACCAAATCTTGTGCCATGAGGACTTGTTGTGCTGCTTATGAATTTACCATTCTCCCTTTTAAGGATGGTAGATTTCTGTGGAGCAACATGTCTTATTCACTTGTGTTAACCTTACCCCAGCTATTTGTTCCCAATGAATTTCCTAAGCACTTGCCAGAATTGGATGCTCTATTTTTCTGGAAACACTTCAAACTGATAAAAATAAGATGTTTGAATGTTGTTGTGGAGGAGAAAGTCCTGCAGACACAGTCCTCAGAAAAAGGAGCATCAGATCTAGTTGACGTTTATAACACTAATTTATCCACTTTACTAACCTGACACATCTGGAAAATTGAGTGTGCTTGCTAACAACTTGAACTTATAGGAAATACAGAACTAAAATGGGGTTTTGTATAGTGGGGCCAATATTGTTTTGGTGGGGCTATGTGGAACAGCTTCTAGAGTTCTCACATCTGTTTATACATCATACCTTGAAGCCCTGTAGTTAAATAGCTAATTAGTAATAATTGTCCTCAAAATAGTATTGTTGTTGAATTCAAACTATTAGACAGTAAAAAGGGAGAAATTTCTGTAAACGACAACATTCAAAGCAGGTCACAACGATGAAAGTCAGTAGATTCACTGAGTACTGCTTTGGGGTATGGGTGGAAGGAGGCAGAAAAGCAGGAAGCAAAAGTGGGCTCAGAAATATGATGCTCTGAACAGAGAATTGCCTGTGCTCTTTTGTGCTAAGGATTGTCTGAATTAGTCTTGGAGCAAAAGCCTTTTAAGTTGCTTGGCTCCAATTATGTTCAGAGAAATAAGGTTTTATATGTTTTTCTTGTAAGTAATTGCCATAACATCAGCAACATTGGAATTAAATTCTTGAGAACTTGGAGAGAGTGCCAAAGCTTTGATTTTCAACCAAAAATGTACTCAGATGAAAAAAGAGATAATGATAACACACAGTACCATTGTTAGTGTATTCCTGTTCTCAGGGAAGCCCAAAAATTAACTGGCTGTGTAAAATGCGTTGGCTTTCCCATATTTTAGTTAGTCTGTCCAGTAATGTTTGAAGGAAATTCAGACTGTGTTGTTGCACTGGTTTCATAACTAATCTGAAGTTTTCCATACCTTATCTCGGACTTCTCATGAACATCATAATTCTTTAAGTGGTTATTTGTCAACCTTGACTGGCAATGTTGCCACTAGAGGTATGTGGACTAACCTCCAGGCAAATTGGTTTGGTGTGTACTGCAGGGAGCCAACATTGCAATGCAGGCAAACTGTGCAAAAGTAGACTACTGTCACCTTAATAAACCCCAGAAAAATCCTAACCTGTCACTGAGAAGGATTCTTCAAAATCAGGAAAATGAGAAGCAGAATGAGTTGGTGGATATTTCACATAACAGATGGGCTGGAAGCTGCCCTCACCTAGAAATGGTAGAAGCTTGTATCCACCTTCTCCCTTGCTTGTCTGAACTAATCACAGAACCAATTAGTGATGAGATGGTTGAGCCAGACACTGTCTCTGCTATCCATTAGATTTCTTACCCCTTGATTTGAACAAATGTAAGACAAATGAGAAAGCAAAGGAGACCCTATTGGATTGCAGTACCACTGTCATAAAAGATTACTCTTAAATTGTTTATTGAGTCTAGAAAGAGAAAAATATTTCACAGGAAGGAATAAATGCTGCCAACATTGATTGCTTCACATTTCAAGGGCAAATTTGAAAGTGTACTTTCATCATCGGAGAGATGTTCTTATAAACACCTGCAAGAGACATGAAAATCTGTCTGCTGGCATAATACAATAATAATATAGAGATGCCTACTTGCTGCACGTGGGAGGATGTGGTGTGAAAGGATGGTGCAAAAGGAAAGGAAAGCAAAATGGACAGGAAGGACCACAAGGACTAATAAGCCAGCAGAGAAAATAAAAATTATCATAGCAGTCTCCAGAATTTGCTTTTGAAAGGAGGATTGGCAAGAGAGAGCTGTCTGTAGAAGAAGCTCTGGATGATAAACTGGAGCTAGAATTCTGATATTACATAGTCCCAGTAATGAAGATGGTCTGCTTGTCCAAATATGTGAGTCCTGACTTTGCTGAAATCCTTTGTTTGCATCCCAGCTCCCTGTTTTGGAGCTGCTTTCTTGTCCACACAAACCACCTTATTTACCAGGAAACATGGCACAGTAGGACTACTTTGCCATTTTCAATTCCTCTATCAGCTAGATTCCTTACTCTTAGACTTTTGTTTTCTTCCATGGAAAGTCTCAAGACTCCCCTGGTGCCTGGTGCTCCTTGGCATTTACCCTGCCATGCTGTTGCTGGTATTCACAGCTCGCCTGGTTTTCTTTCTTTGAATAGCCAAATAAAACAGAGGTTCCCGTGTGTGAACAATGCAATGTATTCAAGGAAAAATCAACAGTAAGAAAAGTTATTGGATCACTTAAAGGAAAAATAATGGATTAGGGGAGAGGATGGAAAGAAAATCTAGATTTCACATTTTTTTTTCGCTGAAAAGAGAGAACAATCGACTGAAAAAAAAGAAAAATATAAATTGTTCATAAATTAAAATGTCAATGGCTTATTCCCTGTAGAGTGCATGTCATCTTCACTACAAATATATCTGATTGTAATATACACATTTCCATGACTGCTGTCTTCTTTTCTGTTTGTCTTTATACAAATCTACTGAAAAACTTCTCTTCAAATATTCTTCATATTCTTCAAATATGAAGTTTGCTATGGAAGTTTTCCTAGCTCAACATGTTTTGCCTGCCAGCACTTACACAGGCAGCTTTTGTGAATTAATTATTCCAGGTGGCTTAATTCTTCATGACAAATAATAGAAATGTAGAAAAACACTTATTATTTTTCTAACCCTTACAGAAACTGGGCACTTGGCTGCATTAACTCTTGTGTGGCTTTTCAGAGACTGTAGGCACTTTCATGCCTGAAAACATTTAGTTTATAGCCCAAAATAGAGACTGAGACAATCCTTATGCTGAAATCAACAGCAAAGCTCTGTTTGTCTTTGTTGATTAGCTGAAGTTTCTCCAGTGGCTCAGTCCTGGAGTTCAGAGCTGGCTTAGTCAGATGAAAACCATAAATTATGAATGTCTCCTGAGTGACAATCACTGAACATCATCAATGGCCAGTGCTTCTTTGACTTTGCAGCCCTGAGGGAATCGTGCTCATCTGGGTGTTTGCATCCCAGCCAGCCCACATTTTAGTGATACGTATGGAGATAAGACCTACTGAACCTCTGCAGCTCCAAACAATGAGGAGGATGCAGGTGCTCAGGGAGATGCTCTTTAATCAGTCTTTTACCTGAGTATGTCACTGGAGACTTCAATACACGCATCAGTGCTGTAAGATAGAGACTCCAAGAAGCAGTGGCTGCTCATCACGTGTATTTGAGTGCTTAACTTCTAAGAGTACAAAAAATTAAATACATAGGTATTTGGATCTAATCAGACTGCTGATTCTTCTCTTTCTCCCTCAGATTTTTGCTAGGGATAATATTATATTTGGCTGTCAAGAAGGGTTAGAAAAGTTGTGTATCATCAATCCATAATTCATCACAGCCAGTTTTCAATCAAGCACTTGTTTGCTCTGATATTTTTATTACATTACTGCCCACATTATTAATGTTGTTTTCAATGTAGACAATTTGTATTAATAACAGTTTAAAAAAAGTGACTCTAATGTTTCAGAATAAAGTTGACATCAAAAGTTGACAATGCCTGAGATTCTCAAGATGAAATGTCACACGTCAGTTTGACAAAAATATTTGTTTGTAATTATGCTCTGCATGATTGTTTATTAAAAAGTTCATGAGCTGAGAAGACCTGATGTACTCAGAGCTACTGTATTATGCAGAAGAAGTTGCTGAGCTTCAGATCCTGGAGAAGGATAGGAACCTTAAATGAGGAGGGGAGCACCAAGGGTACAAATGTCTCCTAGCCCAAGATCTACAATAACAAGTAACAGTGGGAGTTAAAAATCTCTTGACCTACAATTCCATAGTTTTGTATTAAATGCTTATTTTGCTTCATTTGAAGCATTTTAAGATCACAGTATCAGACACAGGCCAGAATATTAGATGGTCTGCTCATCTTTTATGATACCTAAATCATAGAATAATATCATAGAATTATAGAATGGCTTAAGTTAGAAGGCACCTTAAAGACCACATAGTTCTAACCCCCCAACCATGGGCAGGGATACCTTTCCCTATATCAGGTTGCTTAAGAACTCCATCCAACCTGGCCTTGAACACATACAGGGATGGGGCATCCACAGCTTCTCTGGGGAACTCATTTCAGTACCCTGCTACCCTCCTTGGTAAAGAATTTCTTCCTAACATCTAATCTAAATGTCTCCTCTTTTAGTTTAGAACTGTGCTTCTTTGTCCTACCATTATATGCCCATGCAAAAAGTCACTTTCCCTCAAAAGATTATAAGATTATAAATCCCCTGTAAATACTGGAAGGCCACAATGAGGTCTTCCTAGAGCTTTCTTTTCCCCAGACTGAACAACTCCAGTTCTCTCAGCCTATCTTCATAGGAGAGATGCTCCATTCCTTGGATAGTCTTCGTGGCCTTTTCTGAACCCTCTGTAACAGGTTCATATCTTTCTTGTGTTGTGGGCCCAAAGGTGGATACAGCACTCCAGGGGACGTCTCATGAGGGCAGAGTAGAGAGGCAGAATCACCTCCCTTGACCTGTTGGCCATGCTGCTTTGGATACATGCCAGGCCAGGATTGGCTTTCTGGGAAATGCAAACGAATATTGCTGGATCATGTTGGGCTTTTAATCCAAAACCACGCCCAAATCTTTCTCCACAGATCTCTCAAGGAGCTCATCTCCCAGCCTATACTTGTCTAGGATTGCCCTGACAGAGGTGCAGCACCCTGAACTTGAACTTGTTGAACCTTGTTAGGTTCTCCTGGGCCCACTTCTCAAGCTTCTACATGACCCCTTTTTTACTGGTTTCAGTGTGGTTTGGTACAGCCAGAAAGATCTGTCATATGTCTTCATCTCTGTGGGACACTTGTAATACACGGTGATTTAGGGCAGCTAGTGAAACAGTGGTCTGTGTGTGACACTGATGCTGCAATCGGTTCCATAAGACAAAGAAAAACTCAAAGTATTACAAAGTTACACTGGCACATAATAGTGATTGACTTACAAAGGAAACTTTAATGAAAACCAGTTACAAAACCTCTCATCATGAAATTCTAGAAACAAGTCAGTAGAGGAATTTTAGGTAGCCCAAACTAGTTTTTCTGTCAGCAAAATTCCCATATGAATTTTGTTAACAAGTGTTTAGGGCTTATTTGGGCAATTTCTTTGTTTATTGAGTTGAAGACCATGCTAGCTGCATTTTAGGGAAGAAACACATAATTTTTGTTGTGACTGCAGTGACTCTTATACCACTGTGTGCTGTCTACCAGGGTTGCTGAGCTCCTCACAGCTCAAAGGAAAGATCTGCACATTACTTTCCAAAGCCACCGTAATGTGGAGGGCTCTTTGGAGGCAAACATAGAAGCCAGATGATGTATAGTGTGTCATGATCTATACCCAGTGTGGGTTATGCCTCTCCATTAGAGACAGTCACAGGCCAGAGATGTACTTCAGAGCTTCCTACTGAAGCCTATACAAAAATTCAACATTTTTCAGACTAGTGCTTATAGCAAATTTAGTTAGCAACTAATGCTAAAGTACTGTACACAACACCACAGAACATTCAGATGCCCATGGTAAAATAATCTCCCTCTACCACTGCATAGGGCTATAGGTCTAGTATTCTGTCAAGCATTATTTATGTGGTATAATTGTGCTGCATAACTCCATCTGGATTTGTTTTGCCTTTATTTGTGTCTCTTTTCCTAATTACCTGCATTCATGAAGAGTTTGGCACTTCTGTCAGAGATCCTTGTAGCCCTAGGAAACAATTATTATATTACAAGCATATAGGTGAGTGTTGTGTTGTTTAAGTCCTAGTCAAGGTCCTGGTCTGGGCTAATTCAAGCTCTTAAGTGCCCTACAAATCTACCAATGTACTTGACAAATGGATCTGGCTATCACTAATCACCAGTGTGTAAGTGCTCCACTCATAGCTACTCATGTAAAACCTATTGTAAGTCCTAATGTTCATTTGGTCACTGGTCATTAACAGTAAAACAGAATCACATGAAAATTCAGATTGGAAGGGGCTTCAAGAGGTCTCCAGACCAACCTCCAGTTTAGAAAAGACTCAGTTGTGAGACTAGACCAAGTTGCTGACAGCTATATCAGACGGGTCTTGAAAACCTCCAAGAATGGAGACTGCAGTCTCTGTGTACAATTTGTGCCACTGCTGGACTGGCATGGGGAAATCGTTTCCACTGACATCCATTCTGAATCTCTCTTGTTTCAAAGTCTGCTGTTCTTCATCCTCCAACCATGCATTGCTACGAACAACCCAGACCTATTTCCTTGATGCTGTGCCCATAGATAGCAGCAGCTGCTGTTGAGTCTTCCCAAAACCACTCTTTCTCCAGGCTGAACCAGACTAGATCCCCCAGACTTTGTCGGCAGTGCAAGCATTCCTGTCCCTGCCATTGTGGCTGTCCTGTGCTGGGATTGCTCTACTTTGCCAACATCCTTCATATATTGTGAGTGAGACAAAAATAAGACTCACCTGTCAAAGCTGTCTATAATTGGGATGCTGATCTTCAACACTTCTGTGGAAATACTTAAACTAAAGGAATCAGAACTAGTGATGTGGTCATGCCTTAAGTCAATGCTCAAACTTGTTCTCATTTGATTTACAAAATAAAATTTGAAAAGTGACAGTGTGGTTCTGTCACTATAAAATGATAATCTCCTGGAATTTCTGTGTATTATCAGAAATGGAAAACAGAGCTCCCAGCTATGTATCACAGTAAGAGCTCACAAAGCCCTCAGTTCAGTGGTAACAGAAATTTTTATAATTTTTTTTTGTCAATAAAACTCCTCAAAAAGCTTTCAATGATTAATACATTGTTGAGGGTTTCCTTGCATAGAACATGGCACTTTTTTCCCCCTGGAAATTAACTTTCAGTGGGTGGCCTACTTGCTGAACTTGTAAACATTAAAGTCAGTGAAAACTATGAGGATGGAGGGGCAGGAGACTGCTCACAATGCAGGACAGGCTTACCTGATGGTAGTTTTGGGTTAGAAATCACTAGCCCAGAAGTAAATTTATTTGATAGAAGAAACAAGCAAAGCAAAGAAAGAAAACTTATATTTTAAATTTGCTTTTACCTTCAGGTAGCTCTAAGTGACAGTAGAAAAAATGATGGTTTCCTGTCTGACATTTCAAATGTCTCCAGCTGGGTTTGTCCTATTTGTGTTTGCTTTTCATGAAAATCCTAGAGAATGCTTTTGTTGGTAGGAAAGTTTGCCAAAAGAATAAACTTCATAAGTGGAAATTCAACTCCAGGAAGTCAACAGGCCTTCCATTTTGATAATTCCAGATGCCTGAGAAGAGCAGATTGAGTCATGATCAGGTAATTGCACCCTAAACTTGCTTTGAAGAGTAATGCTATCCAAGGTGAAAGAGAAATGGTACCATATGCCTTCTGTGAGCAATAAAACCAGCTCCATCTTCAATGATAAAAACACAGTAAACTCAGTTAACTAACTGTATTTCTGAACACAGTGTATTTCTGCACATTTTGCAGACAATCCTTACTATAGTCTGTATATCCTATAAGATATCAAGAGAGAAGACACCTTCACCCTTGCAGACTATTCTGGATTTCACATAGGAGCTGTGCTTTTTTTGCCTCAAATATTTTTCTCTTAAATTTTCTGTGTTGTTCTGCATTCTCTAGTTGCCTTGTTTTTTCTGGGTTTGATTTTGGAGAGAAAGTAGAGCTTATTCTTTCTATGCCCTTCCTTTCTTTTCACAACAAGCTTTACTTTCTTGAGAATTTATTTTTATTAGTTTTCAGGGTTTTTTTTAGCACTGTTTCTGTTTACTTGGGATGTGTTCTTCCTTTGGACTGTTTTCCCCCCTCCTCAATTACATCTTTTTCTTTCATGTTATTTTTCTTTACTCTGGCTTTCCATTTCATTCCCCTGCTAGTATGTTTGTTTTTCAGATTCTGCAGCTTCTTTAGGCTTTGGCTTCTGTCAGCCTCTGGTACTGAGAGGAATGATGTACAATGGACGGCTCCTCTGGGATTACTGTTTCAATGCACTGAGAATGCACCAAGGACTCAGGCAGACCTAATCATATTGCACAGTTTGATTGCAGTGTGATTACCCCTGCAAGGAGGATTGTTTTCTTTCTCCCACCACAGAGAGCTAGGTAGTCAGCACTGAATAAGAGAAAATTTGAATGACATCAGACAATTGAAATACTTTCTAAATAATGGATCCACATCCTGGCTATACAAACTAAGAATGTATTCCTATTGTTGTTGAACTCCTCTGGAGCTACATAGAGTTCTCAGAAAGGCTCTTTCACATGGGAACAGATGTGCAAAAGAAAGCATTTATAGGAAATTAACTTTTTCCCCCCAGAGTTCTAGAGAGATGTAAAATGGCAGCATGGGAACATACACCATAGTAACTGCTCTAACCCAGAAATGTGTTTTATATAAATACACTCAGAAGAACAGATGCTTAGAGATGCATAGGTTATGTCTTATCCTTATTTTAACAGGATGCAAGCTGAGATCCCCGCTTCCTTCTAAGAAAACAGAAGTTAAGAGGGGAAGAAAAGTACTGCCAGGAAAAAGCTGTTTGTTTTTTCAACTGCAAAGATTTCTTTTAGGAGTGGTCTTCTTTTGAACTCCAACTGCACATGCATGTTTAGACCTTAGGTCTCCAGCCTCAACACAGGGATAAAACACCATGCAAGAAATAAGAAGGCACAGATCACTCCTTGTCATCTACCAGCACCAGTGACAGGTGCCTGGGCTGCTGCACTTCCATGAGAAGAGGGAAGAGGAAGGCAGCAAGAAGGCAGGAAGGTGCTGGTAGGATGAGAGTAACCTTGATAAGACTATATTGTTACACACAGTGAGAGAATGGTCCAGTAGCTAATGAAGTAGCACAGAAGTTAAAGTATGTGATTGTAATTCTCTATTCCATTACCCACTATTGCAGTCGTGATGGGAAAACCACAAGATCCTGGTTTTTTACAATATTTGGGTGCCTTGCTGCTACTAATTTCAAGGGAAATGAAACACATAAATATTTTTCCAATATCTCAAACTTGGTACCAGATCTTTCCACATCTGGAACACAGGCTGCTCTACCTCCTCCTATGGATAACTTGGGAATGAATGTGTCAGGGAGACTTCATGGAGCTGCTCAGCATGCAGCTGGTGGACACTGTGTTCAGCATCTTAGATGTCTTGTAGAAAGTACAGCTAGGTGTGTAGTTACCAGGCATGAGTGTGTAGACATGTCCTTAGCACCAAGCTCTCCCCAGACATCCTGCCACACACCCGTCTTGCTGATGGGCACACTTTGACCAGGTACAATCTACCTAACAAATACCAACTGCCTTCAGCAGAAGGCTTCTGGAGTATTCCAGGAAGAATTTCAGGTTATTTATTCCATCTGCTTGATATCAGTCAAATCATCCTGTAAGGATTCCTGCATAAAAGGAGCTGACAGTGCCAGCAGGACATGCTGGGGACTGTCATTACTGCCTCTGCTGTACCTTGTAGCGCAGTGTGCATGTAGAGACCACTGATCTTCCAACTGCAGTTTATAGAAAGGTCACTCACAGCAGAAAGCAGTGTAAGTAGTTGGATCATCTGCTTTGAAGCCTTTCACACCCAAAAGTATGTATGTAGGCTATGCAGCCAGGCAGCCTGAGGGAAAGCCAAGTATTTTTGTCACTAATAAATTTGCGGGCAACTGAAGTAATACCCAACTCTTACTTCATCTGGCTCCTTTCTCACAAATGCCATAGTTTTTGAGGAGACACTGAAGTTCAGGAGCATCCCTGACAGTTTTTGTGAAGAAACTTCTTCAGATTGCTCATCAGGCTTACCATCCAATGCAGGAGAGAGGCATGGTTATGGGAGCTGATGGGACATATCCCACAAAAGACAAAAGGAGCGAGGCTGAGCTATGCAGGATGCTAAGGCTAGAGGTCAGGTCTGCATCCTCTCTGACACAGCAAGGGCAGTGGCAGACCATAAGGATTCCTCCTGCTGGAGGCCTGCAAGGTGACAGGGGGCCACGTTGAGGGACCAGGGACAGAGGTCACCCCCAGGGAAACTAGGCTGCTACCATCAGAATGAGACAGAAGAGCCATTCACACCTTCTACATTGATCTTTTCTCCCCATCCCATGGAAGCAATATTATTTGGTGATTTCCATGATTTATTGTGAAATTTGGAGCCGAGGGGGTTGTCACAAATTTAACACTTTGCCATCGTTGTGACTTTTACAGGAACAAGGAGATTGTAAAGAAAAAGCATCGCTCTACTCTCAATGCGGTAGCTATGGCAAATTAGTAAACAGAGTGAGACAGATTAAATTCATATGACAAATAAATGAATATTTCTATGACAGTGTTCAAAAGAGTTTTCTTTGCAAACAAGATAATCTTAAAATGACCATGTTGGGAATCACAGCTTAAAATAAACACTAATAACATCTACAATTTATTTGTGAAAATACAAGTATTTTATGCTTTTACTGCAAACACAAAAAATGAGAGCTCATTCCTTTTCTGAGTATTTTATTATTGCTTTTCTAGAACACCCAGGTTATTTCCTCATTCAGTTTAAGATCTTTCATCATCTCTTTATCTAATCTCAGAACCACATGGGATCCTACTTCACTAATCTATCTTATGTGTTTAGTGAAAGCTGATAGCAAGATAGGGAGAGGAGCTAAAGACATAATTTTAATGAAAAGTAATGATCAAAATATTTGGTGCTCCATTTGGAGTAAAAAATGAAGTACAATTTAAAATGTCTCACTAACATTCTGTATGCTGTTGACTAGATAATATATACATAATAATATACATTATCTTCTTGGCCACCACAGCAGCAATTTGCCACATTGATGCTATTCAGGTGTTTCAGCAAGATCCTGGAATTGCAAAAGACAACCCTGAACAGCATTTGCTACAAGATACTCCTTCAACATCGGACTGCACATACTGATTTCTTTTTAAATGGATTTGGGTTGCCTCTGGTTGTACAAAGAGATTGATTCTTGTGAAGTGGGAGAGCTCTGCTGTATCAGTTTGTAAGACTGAGATGACAACATGACAGACATGGCTTCATATGAACACATTGCTTATTAGATTATGAGCAAAGCTGAACGCTGTCATGTGCAGAACATATCTCCTCTCTAAAAGAAAACCTGCCTGTGCTGGGAAGCAGTAAGAGAGAAGAAAGAGAGATCCCTGGGTATGTGCCACAGGAGGGATACACTGGGGCTCTAGGTGAGGGTTTTCCTCACTCACTGTTGTATTTGTCCATATTATGCCTTCTTTTTTATCTAGATCTTTGTCATATTTTTCCAGTCAAAAGTCTCAAAAATCTACTTAGATTCATGAGAATAATTTCTCCCTTTGATAGTTAATATTATACAGGAAAAAGATGTTTACAAGTCAGCTCCTTAGCTTTGGAGGGAAGGTGGAACTCTGTGAAAGACATATATTTCATATCAAAACCCAGGAGACAATTATTTTATAAAATTAGTGACTCAGATAAGCAGCTGAGCAGAAAACAATTTAGTCCCAGATAAAAAGAAATTTTGCACACAGTCGATTACAAACCCTACCTTTTACTGGAACTGAAGGTAGCTAGTAGCCCTTGCAGATGTCTCCATTCCCATGGGACCCCAGGCCAGAGCTCTACTGCACTGTCTGCACCACTGCCCCTGCCTGGGCACAGCCTTATCCCACTCCTTGGCAGAATGCAGCTCTCTCATTCTAATTACCTGGCACCAGAGTACTCATGGTGTTACATTTTCTTCTAGATTACATTTTTGGGCATAACACCTAAAGCCCTTTTAGAAGCAGTCAGAGGCATATCTACACTAACATGAACATGTCAGTGCCATCTAATTGAGTTAATTAACTGAAGCACTGTGTCACTCTGATGTGGCTATATTGCTTCTGGGTCCAAAGCTCACAAGCTTGCAGTTTTTTATGATCCCTGCTTCCCACTCCACTATGAAGTTGGGTAGACTCTATCGTTAGTCTGAGCCAAAGATTTTGGTTTTGCATCTTACTGAAGTTAGTTTTGCTATTATTTATTTAGCTCATTAAGGTACACATCCTCATGAACATACATCCTCATTATTGTTCTGTGCTTGTAGAAAACCTTCACCAAGATCTCTCTGCTGCTTATAGATTGTATAAAGGACTCCTGAGTGTTGGATAACTGATCAGCTGGTTTCTGAGTTTGCTCAGGAGTGAGTAACTAATAACAGATCCAGAGTTGCACATAACTAATGGGAGTGAGAGCCTTCCTCTGGGTCTCATCTGCACTTCCATATTGTTTACCCTTGTTGCCATCAGTGTGTTTGAAATAGGATTTTATTGCAGTGGCTTCAATACTGTCAAACTCAGTACCAACATTGCCACTGCAACGACCTTTGAATAACTAGCTCTGAGAAGTGCAGATGGGACCATTCACTAAATTGTCCCTTATTTTGTCTGAGTATTTGTTATTCGTAGGCATTTTCTGAATAATCTGGATGAGTAACATTTGAGTTATAGACTGCTCACAAGCCATCTACTCACACTATCAATGTTCATTACTCCTATTATGTGACTTGGTTGCCTAAGTTTCTGCTTTTGATTTTTAAACAGAAGAATAACAAGGAAATACGACTATGAATTTTTACAGCAAACATAATTTTTGCTAAAATTCATTATTTCAAAACGTGTGCATTTCAGATACCAGAGAGGATCTGTGGTGTCCTCTGAAAGGACTTGCACCCTGCTTGGCCTTCCCAGAGACTTTACATTGACAATCCTACCAGGTTTACCACTCAGTGGTGATTTTTCACTTCCTTTGGGTCTGAAGATATTTCTTGATGTGAGGCAGCTGAGAAATTGTTGCAGATATATATTAGCAGCATGCATACAGCTCTCTCTGCAAATAAAAACTTTTGTGCTCTCAAGCTCCTCTGCTTTTTTCTTCTCACTCCATTAATCTAATAAAATACGTTGTCTCTCCTTAGAAAGCCTATTCACTTTCTGAGGGAACAGAAGGAAGCCAGGGTATTTGCATATTGAACAGAATAGAAATTGTTGCATGATGGTCCCCAAAGAGCAGATGAAAATAGGAGCATTTATTTGCAGCTGCCAGTGGAACAGAGAGATATGAAACTTTGTTAGTACTTTGCCAGAAACTGAAAATCAGTGGGGAGCAAGAGCCCTGAGGGCTCTTCCTGACACATGGAGCAGATGAACGAAGGAGGCAATACAATTAGAGAAGCCTGAAATATTTGGAAATGCCAAGAAGTAGCAGGCATTACAGGTCAATGCTCTGGACTACCAAATACCTTGGAGAAAGGGAAATGACAAATTCTGGGAGTAGAGCTGAGCTGTAAGAAAGTTGTAGGGTTCTAGGGTTTTTCCAATTCAATATGTTTCCAATGAAGTAGAATCAGAGTACCCATGAGGATGTAACCAAAACTGTTAGCAGGAAAAATATTATCCCAATTAAAAATCTGCATCAAATTCCGAATTTGAAGGAGTTAAAGAGGAAAGGGATCTGGTTCCAGCCACTCAGAACAAGAAGAAAACTAAGAGTACGTGAAAAAGTGGCCAGCAATGCATCCTTGGCAGTTAAATTGATTTGGTACTGAAAGTTTATTTTTCCTGTGATGTGGTAAGAAGCAGGGGAGTAAGGAGAACAGAAATTAGATAAAAACCTGGATGCTTTAAGATATATGAACATGCTGTGACAAGCCAGGGACCATAATTTGTTAGTTGTGCAGAGCAGTTCTTGCCCAAAGGAGGGATGTGAAGGCACTCAGTGCTGTGACACTGGCAGCCCGTGGCTCAGGACTGCTGGCAGAGTTGCTTCTGGTGCTCACATGGCCCTTCCTCTTCTTCAGCCAACACCACAGTCAGGGACTGCTCCTCAATTTCCATGCAATCCTCCCATCATTACCCTTCGCTGCTGCAGGAACAATGAAAAATGAATCATTGAGACTAATAAATTTTGAGGTAGGTGACCAGCTGTCCACACTTTTACTGTGATCACATACAGGAGGTTTTAAAGGAACTTCCCCATCTTGTTTTCAATTCTTTGAGAATCTATTCTTTGTAGAAAGGTTTGTCTTACCAGCTGGGAAACTGACATAAGACTTTATGAGCTGATTTCTACTCCAGAGAAAACCAAGGACCTTGTTTCTCTCAAGCTTGTCTCAGCTGAAAAATATTTCAGATTGTATCTACTGAAATTTGATGGCAACCTTAGAGATGTCAGTGTAAAGACTGTCTAAATACAGCTTTAATATAGCTTCATGTCACCATCTAAATGATTTTAAAACTGTACATTTACAAGCAAGACCTGAATGGAAAAGATGTGCAGAAAAATGCTCAATGATGTTGTCATGACAACAATGAAAATCAGTAGATTGCCACTTAAAAGCATCTGTAATTTGAAGCTTTTCCTGGGAAAAAATGGAAGCTAACTACTTTGACATGTGATGAGTTTATAAGAGTGAAGTGTGTTCCCTTTCTGGAAGAAACTGTACTGTATTTTTAAAAAAGTTATATGGATATAATTGAAGACTAAAAGTGGCAAGTGATGCATTGCATCCTAACTAAAGGAGTCATATCCCTAGCAATTAGACTGAAATAAAATAGTTTCTAAATATTCTAGAAAAGCAGTTTCCAATATAAACCTCAAAGTTTTCATGGAGAGCTGTCACTGAATACATTATAAGTAAGTAAAAGTATTATTCTGTAACTAAGTGGTTAAGAATTCTTCAAGATAGGTTTATACAAAAGTGTAGAGGTTTCAATCAGCCAAAAATATTCAAGTAATTTAGCAATCTGATATCAGATAAACATAGAAAGCAGAAAGTGACTTTAGCCAGAACTCACTTGCAATGAAGATTGTGCAGGAGACAGACCTTGCTTCTGACAAAGGATTTTGTACTTTTCAATCTCAACTTGGTTCTGAATCTAAATGAAATATAATAAAATATAGAAAGAAAAGCACACAAAATAATTCATATCAGTTTTATAAATATATTTCCATTTGCTTTTACCTGTTTTATTTTTTCCCTTTGCTTCATGAGTAATCTCCCCCATCCTTGGCTATGTTTGTCTTAAACCCCAGCTATTTATTTCCTCTTCCTAATCTCTTTATTTAACTGCTCACTCACCAATTCAGTAATTGCTCTTCTTACTCCATTGAGGCCATTTTGTCAAAGCTCTTACAGACTTTTATATGTCTTGTTCCATCACTAGCTCTCAATTTTCATTCTCCAAAGTCTGCCAGCTATATTAAACCTGCCAGCTGCACCTTTCTTCTCCAAAGCTTGTGCTTTCTTCACTTTGCCCACTTCTAGAGATCTGCCTTATAGCAAAAAAGCCCTCTGTGCTTAGAGCAAGCTCTCTTTCCTTCTTTTGCCATCCACAACCAGACTCTGTCTCAACCACAAACATAATTGCCACATTACATTGACTCATTACACTGATTGCTCTAATAAAGCCTCTTGTGTCCAGCTACACCAACAGCAATGACATTGTTGTATTCATCAGTATTTCATATTGATGGACTCGAAGATAAGTCAGCCTGTGGCACAGTTTTCATGGCAACAAGATGGAGGAGACCTATCATAATATGGTACATATTTCGCTTCCTGCTTCTACAGTTTTCTAAAGACACCTTTTGTTCTAAAGTTGCCAATCAAGAATTTTCAGGTTATGGACGAGTGGAAGATTATACAAGAATATATGAGGACATCTCATCAGTTTTGCTTGGAATACTCTGACTACTGTGCTATGGCCAAGAGTTCCAGCACAGCACTCTTAGAACCTATATTTACAAAAAGGAGAGAAAAAGACGTATAAAAAGAAGATACTTATCTACAGTCACACAGCAGCCCTGTAGCAGATTGCTTTACAGCCTGCCAGAGTCCTGAACTGACTCATACACAAGGAACATACTTCTTGTATGCATTGATTAATGTATTGTCCTACCAACTCTATACAAAGCTAAGGAGAATAAAAAAGTAATTTTAAGCTTCCATAATCCATTGCTGAAAGCATTATTGAAAATAAGCCCCTTTTAGAATTTACTTTATGCCACAACTCCTTCAGGGGCAGATTTGTAAAAATGCCCAGGCATCTAATGGTGTTGACAGATTTCCAATTACATTTCTAATAGACAGAATGTGTATAAATTCAGTCATGCAGATCTCTGTAGCATTTAGGACCGACATTAATTTCCTTTGCTATAGTCTTAATTTTTTTCAGTTTTTTTTTTTAAATTTTGTTTATTTATTTTTTGTTCCAAATATTATGTAAATCTTGAGAAAAAAAAGTAGTCTTATAACACTGAATTGAGCTTTCAAAGTCTCAGAAAACTTGAGAAGAAATATGTACATTGGGCCCTTCCTTATCAGGAGAAAGACATCTCACCCCACAAAAACAAGACTGATCATCTGTGGACTGAGGTGCATACTTCACTGCTGTGTCAGGGCTCTAGAGGGATGCCTAAACTGGAGATGTAGATGATCAAAAATTATGAACAGGTCCTCAGTTCACTGCTGTAGAGGGTTTGTATGCAATTTTCTGCTATGGTGCATTATGTGTGATTGTTCTGCCTTCTTAAGCAGAGACATTTTGACTCCACTATGTCAAAGCTCAGTACTGCGCTGTGCTACTTAGTGGTCCAGAGTTTTAGTCCTAATTGCCAAGAACTGCGTGGCCCAAAGGAATTATCCTGGCTCTCCAAAGAACTGAGAACCCAGTGTCTTCAAAGGAAGGTGCCTCTGGTTTCCGTGGTGCTGGTGCTAGCTTCCCCAGGGACTCAGCAAGATGAAACAGCTGCAGCTGCCCAGCCTGTCAATGGTATTTCCAGGTTTATGCCTTATATGAGATGCTGGGGAAAGGTATATTCTTTGAAACCTTCAGAGGAAAGCTTCTCCAGGAATGCAGGGGATGATGATGAGTATTCCTATCCCCATCAGACCCACTGCTTTCCTCCAAAGGACAGCAGTGCTGGTTTGGTGATGTGTGCCTCAAGGAGGAAGGGCTGTGCTGTGTCCCTTTCCACAGCTGGCTGAAGAGAGCAGGAAAAAACAGCCTGTAATGGGGCTGTGTCAACACTCAGTGAACAATCTAAATGAACTGATCATCTCTTGCCTGTGCAGGGAGGAAAAGGGAAAGTAATTAACTCCAAGCCCAAACCCATGCCGGTGTTTTCATGGTGGCAGCATTGGCAATGTATCTGTGCTGCTCATTTAGAACAAGCAGTCTCCTTCCATGTCCTGACTGGGCACTTAAGCAGTGAGGATTGGATTAAACAGTGTCATACAAGCAGTGCTGCTCACAGCATCAGATGGCTTTGATGTAAATGATACAGGAAGATGTTGCTCTCCATAGTGAGCTGATGTGCAGGGAAAGTGAGATCTGTAGAGATGGGATTCAATTGTGGGAACTTTGTGGGTGTTAAATGAACCTGATTTGGAGGACTGCCAAGGGAGGAGATGCAGGAAAATCTGATGAGAGATACCAGGCATGAGAGTTAATTGTGTTTCGGAGGTTGGTGAAAAAGCTAAAATTAAACCGTTATCAAAGAAAAGCCTTGGACAGTTTGTTTTAAAACAAATTTAATGGCTGGAGCCTGCAGAAAACCTAATTAAAAGAGAAAAGAAAACAAATGGGGTTTAAGACTGATGCAGTCCATTCAGAAACAGTTTTATATGTGGATTTTCTCCTGTTCCCTGCTGTATTTCTGTGACTAAAGGAGCCATTATGGTGAGACTAATTAAAAAGGGTTTGTAGCTATATAAGAGAAATGTGTTTTGCATAGGGTTGCAGCACGAAGCCCCATCACTAATTTTCATCGTGAGAAAGGTAGAAAACAGACTTTTATCTCAGAGATGATTCTGAAGAAAAAGTACCAGCTCCTTAGAGTTCTGTGTCCCAGGACTGCAGCAAGATCAGGGTTGCCAAAAATATGGAGCAAACTGTAAGCACTACAACTGCCTTTTCCTAAGCTGTGTGATGATGGGTGGGAGTTATATCATCTAAGTTTACGTGTTTGTACTTCAGGTGTTTGTATCTTAACACATCATCATTACCTAATTTTATATCTGAGTAAAAGAGATTGGCATTTTTAAGTTCTGATTTAGCTGGTCTAGGTAAATATCTACCTTAGGATGATATGAATCACACCCTGAACCTGTTTATCTCCAGTGACTTGTTGAAGGAACCTAGAGAAACAGTGTGGTGTAACTACATTTATATTCAATCAGATTTAGCACATTGCTGTGAATCACCTGGAAGGGAGATTTACTATGAATTTGAGATATTTTCTCTTCTGACTTCCTCAGAAATACAAGTCCTAGAGAGAAGCAGGGATTGCTTTTCCTTACCGCTGTGCTTTTCACTTTCTCTGCTCAGTGGGGGATAAAACAGTTTCCAGAAAAAGGTTAGCCAAAATTTGAGACTTATGAGTTCCTCAGCTGCCTAGAAATATCTCTTGTCTGCTAAAACATGCTTGTCTTCCAGTCCTGGCCCTGCATAAGTCCTACCCTGCAACTCATAAGTTCACAAATTAAGCCTTATACAACTGGCATCCACCCTGTACCAGTCTGTACCACCAATGCTGAGGACAGCTCATCTTCAGCTCTCTGCTGTCATTTTGGTTAGGGCTGGATTCTGAGAGCCGTTCATTCATTCTGAGCCTACATCTGCAGGAACACTGGGCCTGGAAAAGGCATGGCACTGCACCAGCACTGGTGTCACCACACCATTCTAATGTTGGCCAGCAGTGGTGCTGAGGACCTCAGCCTCAGCCCCCAGCTATTATTAGGATTAGGGTTTGGGTTCAGAGACCCACAAAGACTGCAGCTCCAGGGTCACTGGGGATCCAAAAGGTATGAGATGGAGATTTCTATGGGTTGTTGGCCAGCCCCCAGGAGGCAACATCTAACAGCAGGGACTGGTGCCTGGGCAGAAATTCCTGCAGGGATCCTTGTCCAGAATGGCTGAGCTAACTGGCTCCTGTGGCAGAGAAGCTTGTTGGGGATGCAGGGTTATGTGCTCCTTGAGGCTGCCTTGCTGCTCACCCTGGCACTGCCACGGCTTAAAGAAGCCTTGACATCTACTGGGATGTTTGAGCTCCTCTCCAGTATGGCTGGGACACACTAACCCCCCTTTTCCAGTGCCTAAGCTCCAACTGTGTGGTGTAGTGGATGTCTAGGGTGAAACATAAGCACAGGATGGGTGTGTTGGTGATGCCTCCCCATGGTGATCTCCCAGCCTCAGGACACCTCTGGCTCAAGTACTTAAGGGATGGGAAAAGGTGTGTGCATAGCTGAGAAGCCCTGATAGATTTTTCTCCTGTTAATTTGTCTCATGGCATCCATGTAGGCTTAAAAAATCTCAAGATGCCAGTGATCCCCAAAGACTGCTCAAGCTATTGCTCTTCAAACCCTTACCTGTCCCATACTGTCTCCTTTTTACCTTTCACTGGTGCAAGAAGGGACGGAGAAGAGCTGTTTTATAGCACAGTTAGGACCATACCCACCAGAGACACTCTATTCCATGCTGTTTCCATGGATTTTCTGTAGCCTGGGAGGTTGATGTTGGTGTTTACAGTCCCAAAGTGTTCATCCTGGTCACCATTCTTTTAAAATCTATTGTGCATTTTCTATAACAATGAGCTGGTTGTTCTTTTTGAAAGGCCTCTCAAATATATTGTGCATATATCTGGCTGGCTGTCACAGGTAATCTGCTCTTTTTGCTAATGGCTACAGTTCTCTGAAATTGTTTTGCACCTCTAGACTCTGAATAGAAGCGTTGTTTTCCGTGCTCTCATTTCCCATTTTATTACCAATGTAATGGTTCCTTTGCAAAGATTAACTGAGTTACAGTTAATATAAACAACCTCAGAGGAGAAGAAAGAGAAATTGATATAGTTTATCCTAGATCTAAAAAATACCTCAGATGTTTATTTAGTAAGTGGTGGCATGAATAACTTAAAAATACACACTGTAGAATGTCAAAGGAGCATCAGAAAGGTTACAGTGAAAAAACTCCAGATCTCACCAGAAATCATTCTTATCATATAAACATTACACATTTTTCTTATATTTAAGCATAATTTAATTTGCTACTTGCAGACAGACTTCCCTGGTTCATACTCTATTACAGTCAAGTATGCCTGGCCATATAAAATTTAAAGAAAAAGACCATTTTTTTCCAAGGAACCTCAGAACACTCTGATGCTTGTAAGCTGTCCTGATGGGTGATACAAGAGCAGAAGAGAGCAGTAAAGTGCAAATCTATGAGAATAGGTTTGCCTGAGATGGCTCCCTCTGCAGTTGAACATGGCATTCATAGACTGTGCTTCATACAGCTGGTCTGAGCCCAAAATAATAGTTATGGCCCTTGATATATGCAAGAGCAAATGGGTCCCCATGAACTTCATACCACACTCTGCTGTGTGGTGTTGACAGTTGATTGCAGTTCCCAGAGACAAGGATTTCCAGAAAGCCTCAGGTCTTCATTAGAGAGTGCCTACAAAATAAATGAATGTCTTATTACACAGTGCTCTGTTGCTCACCAAACCTGACCTTCCCATGCTCTCCATGAGTGCTTGTCCCTAGGTGGGGAGTGCAACCCCATCACTGCAAAAATCCCTACCAGTGGTTTGTGTTGGTCCCAGTCCTCTGGGAGTGATGTGGAAATAAGGTAATGGAGGAGTTCCTGGCTAAAAATACTGTGCAGCTCTGCAGTATCATGGTGTACAGCTGTCCACATGGTTAGCAAGCCAGGCACCAGGAGGTTCTACTGCAATAAACCTGTCCTTAGAGAATGATTCTTGTAAGGCAGCTGATGAGAAACTGGTGTGATGCTTAAATCTTCAGACTTGGGATGCTAAATCAAGAACAGACAAAAGCCCTAATTCTTAACACTTATTGTTATTCCACGTGGTAAAACTATACACAGACACACACAAACTAAGTGTGTGCATCTGAGCTAATGTGGCTACACTGCTATATTTAGTTTGCATATATTTCATAATGTTGCACAGTCTTTCTGTAAAAGCTAATAAAACCTGAGGAATTGCCGAAGAATGCTTTTAGAGCCTAATTATCTCACTAGTAGACTTCAAAAAGGACAGGTTTTTTTTAGATACTGGGAGCTCTGACATATCATGATTAAAACAGGATGCAAACATTTTCTAAATTTCAATTATGCTTGTGTTGCTGGAGTTGAATTGAACACATCTATTAAAGAGATGAGGAAAAAAAGTTCATATTCACAGAAAGATCCCTACTTACATTAAGAGGCTGATGAAGACTGGATGAGAAGCTGAAAGTAGTATCCATGTGTAATATCAGTTGACATTTTTATACATAGGAACTCCATCTGCCGTCAGAGGAACCAGGTATTTCGTTCTCAGAGTTTCTGCAAGCTGTATTACCTTTGCTGGCCTGTCTCATTTATTAAGTAATAAAATGATATATCTTACTTGTGTTTTTATTACACACCAGTGTTTCCATCTACTGTGCCTTCTTCGTCCAAACCAGTGCCTCAGTAAACAGAGAAGATGAGGCTCCTCTAGACAGTAATAGAAAATTTTTTCATCTCTGTTCTTTGTAGAGGCTTCTACTTTGTTTACCATACATTTTCCAAACCGTCTCCTATGAAC
Source organism: Acridotheres tristis (assembly GCA_037013685.1). Classification (NCBI taxonomy): domain Eukaryota; kingdom Metazoa; phylum Chordata; class Aves; order Passeriformes; family Sturnidae; genus Acridotheres; species Acridotheres tristis. Next base: position 57,671,826 of record CM072888.1, on the reverse strand, counting down.
AGAATCATTAATTTCTCTTTTTTTTTTAGTGGAGTGTTATTAGTAAAGACCTTTAGCTTTTCACAAACTTTCCTTTATTTTCACAAGGCTTTTGAAAGGTAAGTACTGTCAGCTGCATTTTGCAGTTGTCAAACAAAGGTGTGGAGCAAATAAAACAAAAGAGAGAATCATTTAGAGTGGATTTTTTCTAGTGTGCAGGATGACATGATATTTTACATGATTGGAGTTCTTCTTTTAACATCCACTGCAGCTGTGAATCTTCAGTTTCTCACCTTCCTACCAAATTTCAAGCAGCTTCTCTAAGTACAAGAGCTTATGAAAGACGAGGTCACCAGCATTTCTAACAGAGACAAAACCCAGACTCATTCAGAGAAAAACTGTGAATGGTTAGAGACAGAATGCTCCACAAAACTTCATTCTGCGGCAGTCATGGGACATATAACATTTCATTCTGTATTCCTAGGATTTGACAATTCACATGCAAACAATAACATTTTACTGCAGTGTTTAGCAACCAGAGTAATAGGTGATGCTTTCAGACAAAGAACACTAAAAAAAGTGCTCTGCCTGATAACCTAAGGGTGGTGTAGGTTTCTATTTCAGTCCTGAAAAAAAGGCTGTTCTGTGAATGCTTGTCTGTTCCTTAAAAATAAAAAAATACTGTGTCTCAAACTTGTAACAAGATGGGTTTTTAATAGGAATATTCAGTTTTAGACCAGGTTTGAAAATCTCATCCCTTCAAATATTTTAGAATTTTTTTCCTGAAATTCAGATATTTCAGTAAGAAAAAGGTGGATCTAAATTCCTCCAAAATTTCACTGCTATCCTGGACAAAATTAAATATTAGTTATATTAGAAGTTTTGCATGTATTCTCATATATTTACTTTTTCTATACAATATTTTCCCAACATGATCTATTTTTTTGAGCTGAAGAAGGGTCTTGTAACTTAGATGTTCACATGGGATTTAGAGCACATGAATTATTTGCCATGCCTGCTTGGAAAAAGCTCCATGTAGTGTCTTTGCTGTGTCTCTGGTGCATTTTCCTGTCTGTCAGATGGCTACCAAAGTGTAAAGCCTGCCAGCCCACCACCTGGCAAGTTCCTAACTAGCTGGCATGGCTTTACTCTTGCCCTGTCATCTGTCACCTGTTTGTGGGGTAACTCAACCTGCCACTTCCACACTGTCTTGGATGTGATGGGCTCAATGGACAAGTGCCTGGCAAGTGACCTGTTTGTGCACCACAACTGCAATAGATCTCAAATGCATCAGATTTCTCTCTCATGCACAGAGAAAAATGCACATGCACTGTCTCTCCAACACATCCCAGGCCCACTGGAGATAAGCACAAGTGCCATAGGTTTAGTCTCTAGCAATTTTTGGAGGTATTTGGATTTGGTGTTATACTGGGTCTGAAGACAGCAAAACTCCTGATCACAATATGGACCTCCTCTTTTCCTACAGAAATCAAATTAAATAGAAAAATCAGTTATCATTTTCAATTTTAAATGTGCTCATGCTCTTAAAGATTAATTTTTTTAAAGAGGTAATAAGACTGACTGTGTATCTAAAAATACTTGCACACTCAAGATGCATTTAGCTACTGGGCTGAAGGAAATAATGGGTAGGAATTCTGGTGATTCTGAATCAGAGAATGGCTGGGGTTGGAAGGGACCTCTGGAGTTCATCTGGTCCAACCCCTTGCTAAAGCAGGTTCCCTTAGAGGAGGTTGTACAGGATCATATCCCGGTTGGTTTTGAATATCTCCAGAGAAGGAGATCTCACAACCTCTCTGGGCAACTTGCTTCAGTTTTCAGTCACCCTCACAGAAAAGAAGTTCTCTCTCATATTCAGGTTTGTGCCACTTGCCCCTTTTTCTGTCACAGGGCACTACTGAAAAGAGTCTGATGCATTTATCAAGCCAAGAACAAGAATGATGTTACTAAAGAAAAAAAGCTGTCCATTTCAATGATGCTTGAATTCCAGAATCTTAATATCTGTGAGAATATTTATATTAGTTACAAAAACAAAGGATCGTTTTGACAGTAAAAACCTATGCCTCTTACTTTTAAGTTGCATTCTTTTCTTTTTGCTAAAAATATCTCTTCAACACCATTTTTGGAGAGATTATAAATAAATCTATAACACTTTCCTATGTACTGTATAAGTATATTACTCTAACTAATCTTGATATAACTATCAGGAAATGAGTTAGCTGTTCACTCTTTTGTATTTAATGGATCCCAAGTCACATTTTTCCTAGATAATGGAAATGTGATGAGCATTCCGACAAATTCTCTTTATATGAATCTTTCTTCATTTTTACACAAGAAATAATGACAAACATTTATACAATCTTACATCTGAACTAAGTAAATTAATTCAAGATTTCCACTCTAAATTTCTGCTTATGAAGCCATGAATATATTTCCTGTTCTCTTTATTTCTCCAAAGGGATGCCATCCATTCTCTCACCATAAAAGCTGCAATCTAAAGACCGTTGATAGCAGTGTGATTGGCAGCGTGATGCTATTTTATTGGTATATGGGGTTAAGAATATAGCATGAAAGTGAATGGGTTTTAAATATATTTGGTTGTTTGATGTCCATCACTTAAATCACCAATCCTAATGTTAGCAATTATGGACTTTTTTCTTTGCTGTCACAAAAAACAGGTTTGATTTTTTCTTTCATTTATTTTATCTGTAGTCTGTCACTTCGTTGAAGTTATACTGATTTCAATGTAAGTTAAAAATTAGATTCAATTTGGTTTTACCAGAATAAATTACTCTCGAGAGACATGATTGAAGTTCAGAGAAAAAGGATATTGAAAGACTGTCCTTCGATACATGCTGGATCAGGCTCATCAGAAGCTTTAAAATGCTTCTCCACAGAAGTGTCTAGAGAGCCTTTGAGAGAGATTTCAGTGGAGTCTGATGAATTCTATTGGAAAGACCTGAGACGTTTCACAGCCTGAAATCAAAAGATCTGAAAGGCAAGTCAAGAAAAGATGAGCATCTTATGCTGAGGAAGAACAACCAGATCATAGCCTTTTATTATTATTATTACTCTATGAATGACTGCTGGACACGGCTTAGGAAACAGAAAACAAAGTAAGAGGCTGTCAAAGGTTAGAGTTAGCACGAGTTATGCAAGGACAATTGTGCACATCAGAAATACCATACAAGACTGAAATGACTGAGAAACCCATCAAAAAGTCCTCAAATTTGTGTATTGATGTAACAAAAATGGGACCAGTGCAGAAAAATAAATTGTGGATGAGTTGCTTATTTGTGAGGAGACTGGGTCAGGGAAATGAGAGGCTAATTAACCTGAAAAGGGATAACATAGTTCAAATTACATAATCCTGCAAGGAATCCCCATGCTTGATGTCTCCAGTCGAATTGGGACAAGGAATGAAATGTGTTTGTCTTAATGAATGGCACACACCAAAGCCACTGCCATAGTCAGGACCAGGGTGGGGACAGGATGCTTTCTCTTGAGTTTAGGGGGTCACCTAATGAACAGACTGAGCCCACCCCTTATCTGACCACATCAGCATCTACTCACCATTTTCTATCATTAATATTTTAATAGATCATGTTCTTGCATAATCTATTAAAACATTTTTGAGGACTTTGACCAGCATTAAGATTGCAAAGCTCAAGATGCTGCACACATCCTGAGATTTCCATGGTCAATGATGCCACCAGTCACCGTTTGAATAAAAACTTCTTGGGTGTCTTATGCCTTGGTCTACCCTGGCCAAGCCATAGTTCATCACACGGTGTCACATAATAATTAAGGAGGATTTTTTTTTTTTTAAATCAGCCTACAATGCCAAGTAATTATGTCTAAATCTCTGGCCTTTTAAAAAGATGACTGCCCAATAAGATATGCCCTTCTGAATTTACGTATAAATATTGAAAGATGCCCTGTCCTGTAGCCAAGAATTTTCAAATATTTGGAAAAATAATTCTGAAATCATGACTACAGATTTTTAGCTTCCTTTGGAAGCACCAAGTCATCCAGTAGAGGGAGTGCATGCTACCTTAAAGATTGCTAAAGACTAGTTGAATCATATTGATTGAATAATTTATTGTACAATTCTTATCTTTCAAATAAATTATTCAGAAAATATATTTTTCGATTATTCACCAGTGTCTAGTGCTCCTGGAATAATTCACACCTACATTAATCACAAATTTTACTCAGTGAATTCAATTATTATTTAAAATAAAACATCCATGCCCAGAATTGTGCAAACCACATAAAGTGGTGTTGAAGGCAAATAAAGACATCATCAGTTAACTTTTCAGATTACTTATTTGATATCATAGAATATGAGCCACTATATATTAATTTTAATGATGGGAGAGTGGATCAAGACAAACATAAAATGAAAATATTTGCAAAAAATGTAAAAAATGGAGAAGACCACTGAGATAGCTACTTCTAACTTTGACAGTGACCACCTATCCTTAGGATGTATTAGAAGAGATACTCTATGTCTTAAGATCAAGAAAATGGCATGGTTTGCCAGTGAATACAAAATAATACTTCCAAAAAATTGACAATTAAATGATGTTGATGTTAGGAAGGAGAGAAAATGTCATCCACTGTATTTAGAAATCAATCAAATTAGTAGAGGTTTTGTGTCAGACTTTCATAAACTGTTAGGCTTGGGCTGTTAGTGCAATGAGAGCTGGATGTTAATTCCATCAGGTGAGGGAAGAATTTTTCAGATTTTAATGTGGCAGAAAGAGGTGTTATTGCACAATGAATCATACAATCATTTAGGTTGGAAAACTCTCTAAGACCATTGAGTCCCACTGTTAATCAGCACTGTCAAGTCCACCTCTAACTGTGTCCCTAAGTGCCACATTGAGGAATGAGGTGAGGCTCAGCCCAAAGCAAAGGCTTATTCCTCCAGAATCTCTGAAAGTGAACAATTTGCTTTCAGGATACTTCATTTTCTGTATCTGTTCTATCAGCAATAATAGGAAATTTATCCCAGGGATCAAAATCTACTTCCATAACAAGAAGTCCACATTATCAGGATTTTGCACAAGAATAAACTTATTCTACACTTATTTAATTTTTTTTTTTTTACATTGTGGATGAGGTAATTATCGCTATAACCAATCAACTTATTTTAGGATTTTATAAATACTTTCAATCTTTGTGTCATGACTTGTTTTTTACTGGGAGAACAACATCAGTAGGAAGCTGCTGTTGAAGTAGAAGGTTCAGGAGAGACTACACAGGCAAAAAAAAAAACCAGGCTATTTTTTGATTTTTTTAATATATTAAGGTTGTGGATTTATGTTAAATTATAGTCTAGCTGAGTTAAATGAGACTACTAACTCATGTTAAATTCAGGGTTTCAAACATGTTTCAAGTGTTCTCACATTTCCAAGTCACATGAGGAGCAGATTTAATGCTACACAGAGATTTGTTTTTTAGCATCACAATCCGCCTAGTATTACTTTTCACTTGTGCCTAATGAAATCCTGTCCACCTCTGAACTTAAAATGTTACCTATGCTACAACCGTCACTAAATAAAAAATTTTAATATTGTCATGGCCTGCTTTCTTTTTTATGTTACGTTAGGAAAAGGCTAAGAAACAGAATATTTCCTATGGTAAGCTGTGCAGACAACTTTTGTGTAAGACACCCTTGCCTACCCCTACACTCAACGTGCTGGGGTTGGTTACACTTTTCCTGGACAGGAGCCTGGTGCTGATCACTCTGGCTGGAGCTTGCAGCCCTGTCTCCAGGCAGGGTCAGTGTGAGGCTGGTGAGAGCAGGCTCAGGCAGTACCAGCCCAAGATGCTGTTCCTAGGAAGGCTCAGGGGGGGCTGGACGTGCTTGGGGCATTCCAGCCTCAGTGACCTTGGGTAGGGCTGGCATGGCACTGATGAACCAAAGCTTTCTATTTCAGGCTCTTGCACACTGCCCCCTCCCTTTTAGTATCAAAAGCAGAGATTTGTATTCTAAATGAAGCAATGACCTTTGATCTTGCTTTTTAATTAAGCACCTAGCTAGAAGGTCTCACAGGCCATGTTATTACCTGTAGGTTTATTATTAGATATTAAGATAAAGGATTCAGAGTATATGGTCCTGGGCCTTTATCTTTTCTCACAATGCCTTAAAGCTTGTTTCTGTCTGTAATTTTAAAGATTTTATGCCAGTAATAAAATCCAAATTAGGAAAACAGTGGCTCAGCCTTATAAAGAGGTTGGGCTAACTGATATCAGTGTGGTTTCTCTGGAGGTGGTAAGTTGAATTTGTCCTGTGATATTTCAAAGAAATTGGCATATTAGAAAAGTGTTGGTCATTGAAAAAAGTCAAGCTAAATGAGACACCAAAGCTGACTCTAACCTGTCAAATTCCTTCCCACACATGGAAGCTTTGAAGTAGAATGAAAAGATTAAGTGAAGCCATAATTACATCTTGTTTAACTTGGCCTTTTAAACAGCTAACCCTTCAACTTGCTTTTCTTCTTCACATGTCTGCATACAGCATTCAGCTTAATCAACAAATGATTAAAAAATAAATCTATACTTTATACTTCTGCTTTGCTGAATATTACACGTGTACTTAAACATATGTTTAATGGCTTTAAGGAATCAGGATTTATCTCCTTTTTTTTCAAAATGTCTTTCTTTTTTCTTTTGAAAAGGTGGCTGAAGTCATGTACTATATGCCCTTGTGGGAAAGAATTAATCTTGGACTGGAATGTATAGGGATCATTGTCCTAATAGGATTTAAGCCATTTTTTTTTTCTTGCTTTTCAGTATTCACAGTGGCTGGGAAGAAGTGGGTTTGCATGGCTCTTTCCCATATTAGTTTCTGTTAGAAAGGTGCTCCAATGGCCATCTAGTTCATGGTGATTACACAAAGTGCTGAAAAATAGGATTAGTACTTTTAACTGCCTTTTAAAAATAACTGACTGTCATCATGCTTTGTTGCTGGGTATTCTATTATTTTCTTTCTTTATATCCTACACTAAACCTCTGCAAATCTCAAAAATAAGACTGGTTACTTGAAGTCCCTGACTTCTTTGGTTCCAGTCACTCAGAAGGGTTTTATTTGTGTCATAACTGTCTGAATATGGATGCTTTGAAATAGTTTTAGGAAGGTCCTGGAGGAGGGGACTAAGATGAGAAATTAGCATCCAGGAAAAAGAATTACTTGATATTCTGCTTGCAGGTGTATAGAGATCTCTTTAGGAGAGAGTGGCATGATCAATATATATTCAGGCTGCAGAAGGCTTGTCCCACTGATGGTGCTCTCATTCACTCTCTACCAGTTGGTTCTTTTCCTTTCCCAGAGTCATAAAATTTGTTTCTCTTGCTGAACTGAAGCATCTTCAGCATGAGAGCTGACTATAACCTAAATACCACTGATAGCAGGCTCACAAAAGATAATGAAATTACTTCACAGTATTCCCATCCTAAAATCCTTTCTCATTGAAAGCAATCTAAAAAATCCAGTCATCACTTAACATGCTAGACTTCCTTCTTTGGGAATTCAACATACTTTTTCTCCAAGAAAAATTTAGAAAAAAATTGAGTGATATAGTATCAAGAACAGGTTCTGATACTGCAGATTTCCTCCTGAAATATGATGCTTGCAGTCTGCCCAGATTACATAAACTTGCATGACCTGTATATAAACCAGTTCAGAACATCAGGAAATATATTGCTTTTCCTACCCGCCATTTCTTTGCCGTGCATGTGGCTTGTAGAGGTGAGAAGAGACCGTGAATTAATTTTACTCTGTGAGGATTTTAAAAGCGTGAGAGTTTTAGAAGTCCCCCCTCATTCTGGTCACTCCTGCTGACTTCATTAGCTTTTCACCCTGGTAAGTCACAGGTCAATCTCATATTGAAAACATGCTCCCACACTGTTAAGTAATGTCCTTGGTGAGAAACTGCAATTAATAAATAACAAAGAGTAATATGTGAAAAACAATGCGTATCTTGAAAGAACAGAGCCTGAATTTTGTAAGCAGCTGCACAATGTATTTCCAGTTTCTAGAGGAGAAACTAAGACAGATTCCCTCTGTCCTACATAGCAGTATATTGCTCCACAAATTTATTGCAAGGAGTTGTTTTTTTTTCCCCTCTATAAACAATTCAGATAGATGTGAACAACTTCCAAATAGCAACATAAGTTTAATTCATCTGTCTCAAGTGACATAACATATGTCACTAGTGCTTACTGCAGAAGCAACCAGGTCTGGTACATTGTGTAATATTATATTTTACAGCCATGCAAGCCATGTTAATACTTATTTTGAATGAGGAATATATGTGGCAACTATGGCAAGCCTTTCTGCATCCACCTTCCTCTGCAGGGTATAAAATTTTGCAATTATTTTTCCAAGGGGGGTTGGTAGGAAATTTCAAATTCTTGGAAGGGAGTGGGTTACAATACCTTTTGTAGGTGAAAAATTACTTTTGAGGTTAAAAGGCAAAGTTTTTTTGCCTTTTCATTTTTTTTATCTGCTGTGAATGTAAAATGAGGCTTGAATGAGAAAAGTGAACTTGTTGATTCACTAAAATGCCTAGTCTACTTTCTGAAAAATTAAGCAATTTTTAACTTAACTTCTACGTCTTTAGTAGTCTGTATAGTATAGTTAGATGCTTGATAATGTAATTGTTTCAATGAAAAAACAAAAATCTGGATTAGAGGTGAGATAGATATTCATCTAGTGGAGACATTTTTCAATAAACTCAATGGGTGACACTCACCAATTGCATTTCTACCATAAAGAAATGTCACACAATCTCAGGTTCTGTAGCTAGCAAAGCAGAATCTCTAGCCTGCTATGAAACCAATGGCCAACCTAACTCTTTACAGAAAAACTTTTAGCCAGACAGGTAGGAAGACCTTGGGCATCTGTGATAACCTTCCTAGTTCCAAAATTGTTTTTTAAAAAGTTATGCCAGTGTTTGTGCAATATGCTCAACCAAGAACCTGAACCTGTTTTCCAGCCCTAGAACCAACACAGGCTTCTTAAATTTGTATACAATTTCTGCCTATGTAGATAATAATGTTAGCTCTTTAAAAACATTAGAACAAGACTTAGAAGTAAGGTCAAGTCATAGCATGTGGTATCTATCATCTATATAACCGACCACAATGTTTTTATGTATAAAGCTCTTCAAACAATTTAAAAATATTGAGATCCAGAGTGGAAAAGAGGACATGATAGTTCCACTTTTAAGAGTCAAATACGGTATTGATAAACTAAACTCTCCATTTAGCCATTTCTATACAGAAGGAGCCCCAAAACGATTTATTAGCAAGAGATGACAAAAACAACTACAAAGAATATATACAACCCTCCACACTGAACAGATGTTTTAACACTTACATGCCACAGTCCTGAAATTTTTAGAATTACTCAGACTCTGCAGAAGCTGTGAGGCCTCAGTGTTTATTGCTCCTAGTGGATATAAAATCAAATAGTAATTTGTTTGTCATTTAATTTTATGGAAAGTTTTACACTGTCTAGCCCAGAACAACTGTGTTGATCTTTCAAATGAGATATAAAACTTGAGGTTTTAACCACTTCTTTTCATTAATATCTGTTGAGGATGTGAGGTTGTTTTGTTTTTCTTGGGGGTGGGGCTAGTGTTTTGTTTTGGGTTTTTTTTGAGATTAGGAGTATTAACAACCTGACTAAATTACTGGTCTGGTAATTATATTATTCTTATCTACATATCCTCCTGCAGCTTCAGTGGAATATGGTTTGTTCTTCTCCTGATGTGTTCTGCAATGCTGGTTTATGCTATTGAATGATTTGCTTAAGTGTGCCCAAAAGTTTCTACTGGCAACATGTAGCCTAATTTGCTTATTTGTCCCTCTTTGTACCTTTTCTTTCTGATTCTTCAGTCTGGAGTGGGGCCAGAGCTATCCAAAGGATGGCTGTGGAGAGCACTGACCTCCTCCACTAGCGTAAGCAAAACCTTCCTTGGGCAAAGACTTAGGAATGAGCATTATTTTGCCATTTGTGAAGAAGGAATACATTTCATTTCTCATATCATATGCTCTCCACAGGTTTCAGAAAGAACCACTGGGCAAATGAAAACTAAGGGCAAAAGCTGATGAAAGCATATAGGAAAATCCTCAGCTCACTAATATTTCCTGCGCTGCACACTGGCTGATTTTCAGTTTCCTTCTTTCCTAGAAAAAAGTATGGGAAGGGTCTTTCAAAACAGTCTAAAGAACTGAAGTGAAAAATTTACATTCAATTTCTGTGAGAGTAAAGCACCTAAACGCACAGGTCCCTTGGAAATCCTAGCTATTGAATGCAATAGCAGGGAGCAGAGCCAGAGGCTCTATTTGTTCCCCTGGGAGTTAAACCCTTGCCAAACCTTTTTATGTGTAAAACACTCTGATGCTGTGATGGCAGGAGCAATACAGAACCTTGAATAGACAGATAATAAACCATGATTAAATATAAACTACAGTCCTTTTTCCCAAAATAAATGGTGCTGACTTTACCACTTCTGAAGGATGCTCTTTGGCACTGCTCTTGGGGCACTGGGAACTGATGATAAGACAAGCAATACAGCAAGAAAAAAATAAGGTGACATTGCACATGTTAGGGAGACTCTGCTGGAAGAGATACCTTGGCAGGCACAGAGAAGTCAGCCCTAACTAATCTGTGGATGATGGCTCTTATAAAGTTAAGGTGCAGGCAAGGAGAGACAGTTTTGGGATTGTGACTAAGGACATTCTGACTAAGAGTATGGCCAAGCCACTCCTCTCTTTATTTGGGGTGAAATGATCACCAGGAACAGCCTACCACTGCTACATCTCAGGCCTTAAAGCTTTCCTGAGTTAGAACAATGTATGCAAACAGCTTTTATGATTCACTGGGGGGAGGTGTAACTGAAACAGTGATGTGTTCTGTGCATGGGTACAGCAATTTTGTCTAAGTTGTTCTGTTTAGATTAATTTTAATGATACACAATTAACAAACAAATGTTGATTTCTCTGCTGGCAGTTTCAGTTTTCTCAATTGTAATTCGCAGGGGTGACCAGTTCATTGTGAACCTATAAATGTATACTTATAGACCTGATAAAAGAGAGGGAAAGTAGTGTGTTCATATCTGGTCAGCTTTATCTTCAGAATTATATATTTTGCCATAGTATAAGTAGTATTATTGGACAATATAAGATACTTATTTTCTTAAAGCAAATGGGTAACAATTAGCTATACAGTATTATTTATTTGACTTGGCTGGCTTTTGATAAAATCATTAACCTCTATGTTAGAAGGATAATAATGTAAGAAACTATTCTTGGCAAATTAAATGTTATTGATATTGGAGTGCAAAAAAAGTTAAAGCACAGCCATCATTTCTGTTTTCTGCAAGTAAAAGCAAAATAAAACATGTTTTGTGTTAGTATAGTTTGGATAAGTAATGAGCACCTGTCTGCAAGTGTGTGATCCAGAGTTCTTTGAACTTTGTTCTAGGAATGAGAGTCATAAACTCCCAGACAGTGCATGGGTCTCTAAACCAATAACCACTGAATGGAAACAGGATTGAGTGAAAGTCTTCGCTGGAGATTGAGGTCAACAAATATTGCCAATTATTTGTCCAATAAGGCCCAGTGTGCTTTTTAGCAAAAGCAGGAATGTGGAGGAAACTTGGTTAGGTGAAGACACCATGCCATTGGGATAATTGGTTAGTTCAACAGAGGTACTTAGAAGTTAGAAGAGCCTCTGAGATCTGTGACAAAAATCTGAGAACAAAGAATTTCAGCAGCTAATTTAGTTTAGTTTATAAAAACAGGGTTCCTGGCAAGCTGAACAGAATCTCTAATGGATATGCAGGGAAGATAATTAGCTCTCTAATTTGAGAAGCAATATTAGAACTAAAACAAAGCTCTGGAAGATAAAGAGAATGCTAGTCTTGGATATTTTCAATAAAATTATCTACATTTAAGTTAAATAAAATAGGACAGTTATATAGCATATGTTAAACAGAGCATCCTGGCACAGGTAGTCTTTCTGGCTCAGTTAAGCAATTAACAATCTCAGAAATCAAAAGCAATATCCCAGCAGCAAGTGGTAGTGCCCCACATGAATTCCCCTCCACTCCTGAGAGCCCCTAACTACTCAAAGAGTTTCAGAGCTGGTGTTAAAATCTGGCTCTCAATACTTTGACACTGTGAGTGGAGAGCAAGTCCTTGCTCTTATGCATGATCAATTCAGAAAGTAAATCCCGCTGTTCCTGGCACTTTGGTTAATAGCCTTAGTCCCTGAAGCAGAAAATATGTGAGCACAGACAGATTTACCTGTATTCACACAGGAGCCACTTTCAAATTTGTTAAGATGCAGATAGGAGATGAGTAGGGTGCTCAACCTAAGCACATCACTCAAAGTGCTGTGCTGAACTTGGCCCTTGAGATAGTGAGAGTAAGCAGTCAGATAAACCTCTTCTGCTCAGCCTCCTGGTTGAATTGATTTTCCCCAGAAAACATTCATGGAACAAACACTATTGGAGATATCAGTGTATGTGCTTGGCTGGGCACTTTTTTTAAAGTATAGGATGCTTAAGAAAGTTTTGCATTTATTAACCTGCCACAGAAAATTTCTGATGTCTTGGGAATATCTTTAGGGCTTTGCACAAAGATGCTGGCATGGCAACCACCCATCCAACCCAAAAAAAGCACAGCTACAGCAGTAGAGATTTCTCAGAAGGTCAGTTAAGCAAGATGGGTTCAGATTTTGGTAATCATTCTCTACTGAATAGGTGAAAGTGCATAAGTCTTCTACACTGACATAGTTTTTGTATTTTAAAAGAACAGAAGTAATTCTGCAAGCAGGAGTTTGGGCCACATCTACTCTATAATAAGTTAACAGCATTTTCTCAACATAACAATGTATTTATATGACCTTCATAAATCAAAATTATTTTCAATAATATCTTTATAATGAATAAATCTATGGCAGCTGACAAATTAAGTCAGCTACTTACTCTATACACTAAATACTTGAGATTTATCTGGGTGCTTTGTTTGGTGTCTGTAAAACTTACTGGCTGTGAATTTTATGGTTTTGCCTGAAGCATGTGTTTTCTATCAATACAGTGGGATCAGATAATCATTGAGGATTAGCTAGTAAAATTTAAACACATCAGCTGCTGTATTTTAAGGACCATATAAATAACCTCCCAATGCAGGAAAGTACCTGGAGCCAAGTCCAAGAAGGATGTTGATGCCAAATATGGAATTTAGGCAGAATTGAGGTATCTATATAGAAAAGTGTAATCTTGAAAAATCTTTCTTTAAGCTTCTGTTTAACACAAGGGGTGTTAAAACTCCCTTAGAAGCTCATTATTTCCATTTTCAATGTATCTGGTCTTGAATAATGCACTACTTAGAACTGCTGGAGTAACAGACTTTATCTACAAATTAATTGGCATTTTGGTGTGTCATTCATTCCTGCATCTAACCACAGTCCATATGCTGAGTTCCCTTGCCTAAATCCTTAGAGGGACCTTAAGGCAGTAGATAAGGCTGACCAGACTGGAGGTTGTGATTATTCTTTCTATTGAAATATGACTATCCTTTTTTTTTTTTTTCTTCCCATCTTAATAGTCACAGTAATCTTGTAAAAGTTGCCAATCCTCGCTCTGCTCTCTTCCCATCCTCTCTAAGAGGCTGAAGGCCAGGAAGAGTCAAGGGTTTGTTGGTGACTGGAGACAGGCCCAGATGATGAAACTTTTGTCTTTTGGGAAGCAGATATGCTCAACTAATCCTACAGTAACAGGAACACAAGACAGAGAATAATTTAGGACTTACTGGGAGATATAAAGAGCAAGAGGAATCTTAATTTTTTCTGCAGGATATGGATATTCACCTGATTTCTGTCCTCCAGAGGCATCACAGGGTACTCATGAACTCTAAGGAAGTGTGGATCAAGCCCTTAAATATTAAGTATGATAGCATCTAAATATTAAAGGCTTTGGCCTTTAATTCTTTCTCTCTCACAGCCCCCAGGTTCAGGTGTATGTTCAAGGAATTCATTGAGAGGTTCCTGATGTAACCCTGAAACTCAGGTAAGTGTATGCAAAGGAGCTGCAGATGATGGTGCAATGTTCAAGTTTCACCAACTTCTCTATTCAGATTATGAAATGTGAGGCTTCCATTAGGTTTCTAGTTTACCTGTGGACTCTCTTATGAATTACTCCAAAATATAATTTTGCACAGGCGCTCATTCCAATTTTTAATAATAAAGTCAACAATTAGAAATCACTTACACTGCTCTTTACATTTTCGAAGTGCTGAACAAATATTAATTAAGTTTCTTCATAAAACCGTAGGCTCCTTGTGATACTAATAGGCTGGCTGAGTCATACTTTCATATTCATAAGCCACAGTTTTTTCCCCAGTATATCTCAGAATTTATACAAATTAATTTTACAGCCATTTGTTTAAAAGAAATGCAGCATTTCCAAAGCACACGTTTACATTATTGTACTTGCTGTATGAAATTAAATTTGCAACATAAAACTGACAAGATACTTTTTATTTTTACATAAGGTTGGAATATCTTTGAAAAATAGTTTTTACATTTCATTTCTTTAAGTGCTGAAAATATATCTTTCTCGGCATATTTTTGAACAGACATGGAAAACCTTCAAGTCAATTCCAAAATTTTTTGGAACCTTATGCAATAGAACCTATGCTAACCCCCCCAAACCAAAACACACAGCTTAGATCAACCAGAAGCTTTGTCAGTAATTTGTTGCAACCTTTTCATTTCAATTGATAACCAGAAGAGCAAAAATATGTACTTTCAAGATGGCAAATTTCCTTGAAGAAATATCTCACAATATGTTTATTTTTATCCTGAAATGTGTGAAAACACAAACTATGGTTTTTAAATATGAAGGTATGACTCAGACAATTAAGTAGTGTAACATGGAGCCTGAGGTTTTACCAAGAAATGAGACTGATTTATTTAATCCATTTCCAGTTCAAGGCCAACTTCTCTTCTCAGATATGCAGTGTATACAAAGAGTTGCATGACCTGAAATCTCCAATATCTATAGCTTTGTATAGAGGCAGGGTGGTCAGATTTTCAAGCTCTATTGTAATCTATCCATTATGCTCTTGAGACTACAATCTCGCACTTTATTGGTTTTGAAGTAACACAACCACTGGCTTTCAGAACAAGTAATGCATAGCACCTACTCTTAACTGGGCCAAACGACTGTTTTATACCACATCAGGAATTTTTTAAATTCAAGGACAGTTCAAAGGATATAAAATTGACAGAAGAAAATGCGCACCTCCCTTGCATCCTCTTGCACCTCACTTCACTCTCCTGTGAAATTGAAAGTGCTCCCCCCCACCCCAAAAACTGTTAAATGTTCATTGCCATGGGTTGGGAGAAAGTCTGTGAATTCAATTCTGCACCCAAATCTATTTATGTATTTTATCTGATGGCTTTTAAAATGAAATTTATAAACAAAAAATGTCTAGTACCCAAGATTATTTCTCATCCTTCTAGTGCAGTACCTTCTTCAAAGATACTCAGGAGATAATCAACTTCCTTCTTATTTATATTTAATCTGATCTTATTTGTCTTACATTTGTTGTTGCCAGGGGATCCTACCTCATCAGGACAGATGGACAGAGATCCCATTGGCACTGTTTCATTCAGCTAAAGCTGTCCCCTGGCTGTGGGAGTACTTCCAAGAAGACTAGGTGAATATGTTAAATCTGCCTCATGATCCATCTGTCTCAGAGCTTTCCCCAGCATCTGTCTGTCTGGGTAATGACTCTTTCTTCTATTTAGATTCAATTTGCTGAAAGTTTGAAGGAACAAGCCCAACAGCAACTCCCAGCCATTGCTTTTCCTCCTTCCAACCACTGCTTCTTTTCATAATAAAATAACTCCAGAAGGAGCGGGATGAATCACAACCTTGTGATTCCTAACCTTTAGGTGTGTGGAAGCTTAATGGGATTCACAGCTCTCAAACAACAGCCCTAGGCTCCAAGAATGATGGATTGGTTAAGCCTGCATCTGAAAGTTAATCTGCTAAGAGTCAGATTGCCAGAAGGTCACACTTTGTGCAGGTGGAAAAATATGTGCTCTAAATGTAGGTCCTGGGTTGAGTGGTGCAGCTTTCCACTGCTCAGCCCTGAGCCTGCTTCTGCAGTTGGGTGCCTAATGCCTTTTTTTTTTTCCAGAAGCTACCACTGAGTCAACCAAAGCTTTGGAATACAGTAAAAGTAGTCTAAGGTCCCTTTTTACTTAGAAAAAGTAAGCCAGTTAAATCATTCACAGATGATGAAGGAAACCTGTCTTCTTCCAAAAAAGGTGAAACTGCAACTCCCATCTACCACTGGGAAATGCCCAAACCTGACAACCTTAGGAAATCTGTGGTTGGAGGTATTCTCAGTCCTTTGCCTTTAACTGTCCCACATTACATAAGTTTAATGAAATATCCATTAAGAGAGATAATAAAAAAATATCGTAGACTTACATTCAAGTCTACAGCTTTCTGGCTAGGACATTCCTCTTAAAGGGATGAATCCCTGTAACCAAATGTATGCAATGTAAATTAGGGGAACTGTCCTTTGAAGTAGAGAGTAGCAGTCTAATTTTCTTTATCCTGGGTGAAGGCCTTCACTATTAGCCCAGAAGCTGCTCTCTCTCCATGCCTGACCAAGTTAATGTTACTTTTTTATTCCTACCCTAAAATAAAAGCTTCAGAAAGAAGTCCAGGAAGTTTACCTGCAAATTCTATTTGTCAGAGTGATTTTTCAAAAGCAGTTCTTTGGCTTGGGAGCCTCAATTCCACTAGGTTTGCTAATTAGAAACTATTTCTAGAGTGGGTTAAATTGAGAGAGCATTGCCATTCCCAGGAATAAAATAGAGTTGACAGTTGCTAGGAGTTCCAGAGGATGGGCCCTCTATGAAATGTTTATGATTAAGCCTCCAGAACATTATGTGGAGATGTGTCACAAGGCATGACACAGCTGGCAGGTGTAGGGGCTCTGTACGAGCTTGTAGCATACAATGGCAACTCAAGTCCAACCCAAGTTGAGGTGAAGAGAGAGGAATGCTGTGACACACAGGGATCACATGAACAGGCCTGCCACAAACCCAGTTCCTGCGAGCAATTTGTGGAGTTTTTGCTTCCCCCTCCTCTTCTCCAAGGCTTTTCAAACAGCACCTCGGATGTGCTGCTGTTACCTACAGAGGTTCTGGGCACCATGAAAGGTGAAATGTCCATAGAACATACAGATTTAAAAGATCATGGAACCTGCTAAGATGAGACAACAACACAGAATGGCCTTCAATATATTAATCCCACAAAATTTGTGAAACATTTGGTAATAGGTGGGTGGCCAGTAGTGTAACTGTCATGCTTTACATTTGTCACAATTGTCTTGCTGTTACCTGTCCATCTGCTACAGTCCTCTAAAATCCGATTTGGAAACTCTTTGAGCCAAAATTTTTCTGCTTATTTCAGGTAACACAATGGTCCACCTCAAGTCCCAAGGTGCTGCCCCAGTACTGATTCCATCAGACCAAATGTTTCCAAACTAAGGATCATAATCTCTACAGGGTTGTTCATCTACTGTTGATACTTGTATCTGGAGCTGCTTGAAAACATCTGATGTACAAGAGTCAAAAACTGAAAAAAGGTTGATAATAACAGCATTAGATCATCTGCTCTGGAGATATATTCTATTGACATTTTCTTTTTAATGCTCATTAACACATCTTTCTTTCCTCTTCATTATTTTCTTTTTTAACAACAAAATGCCAGAGTAGTCCAAAAGCTCTTGTCTTTCATTGACTATCAAACAATGCTTATGTTAGAAGACACCTACTTAGATCCCACTTCCAGCTCCCTTTTCATGTACCCATCTTCATTATTCCTTGAAGCACAAAAAATCTTCCCTACTGACTTTGTCTTTTAAAAACATTTCTGCTATAGAAGCTTTCTGTTAATGCCAATAAAAAAAACTTAGATTTGAGGCACCAACTGCAGTGTCTAGAAAACTGACTCTGAGAGGAACGTGCACTCGAAAATGTCTTGAATGAATTTATTATACTAACATATGTTAAAACAGCCAGTGTTGCAAAGAAAACTCTCTACATCATCTCCTCTCATTTACAGTACCAAAAAGGATAAAATTTTATTCTAATAATGTGTGTTGTGTTTGCACTTGTAAGTGGGGTAGAATAGGATACATTAAGTAAAATAGACATTAAAAGTGCAAAGTAACAGATGGGTAAAAAGCGAATTTTTATCATGACAATCCATTAGAGTTTTCCAGCCAGGCAGACAGAAACAGTGACCTGGAACAAATCAAGAACGATGCTTGACTTATGCTTCCTTCTGCAAAGTGTGACCCATATACATAGTTTTTAATTAGAAATGTATTTTCTTTATGGGATGATGAGCTAATTTCTGTTCATTTTAATAATTCATTAAATACCCAGGTTAAATTACAAATAAATGGGGAAAGAATGGGTTGGCCTTTGGACCAGCTACAAAAAAACCCCTGTGAAATAGAGAAATCTATCAGCATGTAGCTGTGTGCTGGCTAGTTGCATAAGCCACCGTTATCCTCAGACAACCTTGACTAAATCTTCCCATCAATATTTAAAATAAATCTAGCACAAGCTATGTTTTTAAAATCCTAAGCTAGTCATCTAGAAGAGTGATTTTTTTGTCCCATAAATGACCTCTGGAAGAAAAAACACATGCACAGCACTTTCTTCCACAAGTAGAAAGATGTTCACCACATATAGGACTGGCAAGCAGTGTGCAGGAAAATACATTTACTTAAAAGCACTTTGAGAGAACTTCTGAATGAATGCAGCAGTGCTGTCTAGAGGGATGAGTCCATGGAGCCAGCTCCCTCTCCAATTTTAAAAAGAACTTGCCCCTGTTAATTACTGTGTCTGAGACTGGACACATAAATGACTCTGCATATGTGCTTCTATTGGTTGATCTGCTCAAGTGCAATGTCACAGCAGCAGGACCGAGCTCTGCAGGATGCCTTTGGTGGGGTATAACACTCTCTTTTGTAAAGGCAAACCTCAAAGCTGGCTCCACACTTTCCCACAAGCCCTTAGGTGTCATTGCTTAGCTTGGAAGGCTGAGCACTCCATGAGAGGTGCAGTACCACCAGGCTCTCCCAGTGCATGCCGTGATTGTGCTCTCACACACACGGTCACTGTGCTCAGAACAGCTCATGACTGAGCAGAAAAGCACCACCTATGTCCAGAGCATTTGAAAACCCACAGCAGCAAGAGCAATCATTTATTGATTTATACCTGGGAAGTTGGTAAGCACTTACAGAATGGCTGGGGTGGAAGGGAGCTCTGGAGATCACCCAGTCCAACCCCCTGCCAAGTCAGGGTCACCTAAAGCAGGTCACACAGCATTCTGCAATTGTGTTTGCAGCAATAGCCAACATTCAAGATTCCACATTTCAGTGTCACTCTACTGCAGAGGTGGCTAAAGCTAACTGATCCATACCAACCATTGTGTCACTCAGATTATTTGAAAATTTTGACACTTAAATTTTGGCTTGTAATTGTTCTTGTTTTGGACTGAAGGGGCTCATGCATTTTTTTGCCAAGAATGTGGATACCCGAAAAAACCCATTTAAAGTTTCAGCAATTTCTGTCTCTAAAACTTTGAGATACCAACTAGTAGTGTCTTACCAGCAGATGGCTGGTGCAGATAAGTATTATATAGACTGAAACAAGCAAATATTGATGTGGACTCATGTTTAAGCAACACCCAGCCCCTGGTTAAAGAGAGGCAGCTGAGAATGAGAAGTGATTGCTTCCTGAGTGAGATTGACTGCAGAAATATCCTTTAATCATGTGAGCTTAAGATGTGTAGGGTTTGGTTGACCTTGGCCCTTATGCATTGCCATATCTGAAAAAAACCAGGTTCCTCTAATTATCAGCAAAAATAAAAATATTACCATTTAATCATAATTCCCTTGAAATGGCAACTTTGATTTCACGGTAGTGTTTACAGTTCTAGACTCACAAGTTGTGTCAGAAATCCAAGCTCTGCTGAGCAAACCCTCTAAGCTTCACTGGAAAAAGCTTTTGAACTCACTGCTTCTTGCTCAAAAAGATGAAAAACAAACCTTAAGGCTGCCAATATTTATGTTTTGGGGAAACCAATTGAAAAAGAGAAAGAGATTTTCTGAGCTCAGAACAAAAATAGCATTTTAAAAAGCTTATTTTGTTTTTTCCCTTTGAAAATTCCCTTTTCATTTTAATTAAGCTCTCACAGGATTCATGGTGTTGGAGAGTTTTCAAAGAAACAGGGAACTTGCTTGCCAGTTTTTTTGTCTTTTTCCCCCCTCTGCTAGCTCACACAGCTCTACTTGTTGCAAATATTTATTTGCTCTGAGAAAAGCAGCTGAAGCAGAGGAATTGCTGGGAGTGTTCAGGAAACCTAAATAATATTAATAAAACCTTCTACATATTACAGAGAGAAAAGTCCATAAGATTTTTCTGTTGTAGAAACACTGGTCCAAACTGGAAAAATTGTGCTCCAATCTAAACTTTGTGTTACCTTACAGTTGTAAACCAGGGTCATAGAAGATTGAATTTTTTCACAAGGAGTAGAAAGATGCAGCTGTTGCAACAACACATTGATTTGCAGTAAATTCTATGTACTTTTGGCCTCAATTCCACAAACATCAAGTTGGTCATTTCAGATATGTGTCTCCTGAGGGGCTGACAAAGACTTTATCTCTTTCCCAATAGCTCTGGCAGCTACTGTCTTCCCAGCACAGGATCATGACTTTTCTTTGTATTTGGGAATTGGGTCCTGAATGCATCCAGAGAGGCTCGGTGTGGCTGCTCAGCACTGCAGGGCTGGGATTTCTCCTTGGCTCCATCCAAGGTGTGTGTGGTGAGCCCTGAGCAAGGCTGCCAGGGCTGACATCTCCTCTGCCCACAGGTCACAGTAGGAGCAGGTCCCACAGCATCACTGGGCATAAAATTACAGACATAAAAGCTCTGAGGCCTCTAAAAGACTGGCTTTCTTACCAACGTACAGAGCAGAAATTAAGTACCAGAATAGAACAGAATGGTTTCAGCTGAAAAAGAATGTTAAGATCATTGAGTCCTCTGCTAACCTTACACTGACAAATCCAGCACTAAACCATGCCCCTGAGTGCCACAAGTCTTTCATATACAGCTGGGGATGGCAACTCCACCACTCTCCTGGGAAGCCAGTTTCAGGGCTTGACAAACTTCTTGATGAAGAAATTGTTCCTAATACCCAATTCAAATCTTCTCTAGCACAACTTGAGGCCTTTCTTCTCATCCTGTCACTTGTTGTCTGGGAGAAGAGACCGGCCCTCACCTGGCTATGGCCTCCTTTCAGGAGCTGCAGAGAACACCAGGGTCTCTTCCAGCCTCCTTTTGTCCTGGCTCAACACCCCCAGCTCCCTCGGCTGCTCCTCACAGGACCTGTGCTCCAGACCCTTCCCCAGCTCAGTTGCCCTTCTCTGGACTCACTCCAGCACCTCAATGTCTTTCTCGTCATGAGAGGCCCAAAATGAAACACAGGATTCAAGGTGTGGCCTCACCAGTGCCAAATACAGGGGAACAATCACTGCCCTGGTCTCATTGGCCTCACTGTTTCTGATCCAAGCCAGGTGCCATTGGCCTTCTTGGCCACCTGGGCACACACTGGCTCATGTTCAGTCACTGTCAACCAGAACCCTCAGGTCCTTTTCCACTGGGCAGCTTTCCAGCCACTCTGCCCCCAGCCTGTAGTGCTAAGGAGGCTGTGTACCTTCAGAGCAGCTGGACTGCTGTTAAAAATTGAGGCCAGGAAGGCATGAAGTACTTCAGCCTTTTCTCCATCCTGTTTCCCCCTGCATCCAATAAAGAATGGGCTTTCTCCATCAAAATTCAGTTTATCAGGATGCTTCAGGTTAAGTATTACTTAGATGTAAAAATCTTTATTATACGGCTTGAAAATTGATTCATATATCATCTGCTAAATGTATAAACTTTTCTCCTATTTCCTTTGACACTCTGCTGCATTTAACAGGAGTCATATTTGTATACGTAGGAGTAGAATTTGTTCTAATTAGATATTAGAAATGTGGTTTCACTTGACACTTATACAAGGCTCCAGTCATACTCAAATCTCAAAGCACTTTATGAGGGAACAAAATAGACACATCACCTTCTGCTGAAGAGACAAAATGACAGAGGAAAAAGATGATGGCCCAAATTACCTGGGCCTTCTGATTTCACTGCACTGGCTGACAGGACCAGAGTAGCTTCATTCCTGAATTAGGGAAAATCAGTATGACATGACTCCCTTTATAAAATTCTAGGACAGAAAAATGGCTGCTCGGTTTAGAAAGAAGTTTTTCTAAATTATTCACTTCTAATTTTGTCTTGTTAAAAGACTATGTATGAAATGTTTTCTCTGACTAATACTTAATGTTTCCAAATAACATATTTTTGCATGGCACTTTTTTTTCATTCTTTCCAAAGATCACCCATAGAAATGAAGCAGTTTGACGTAACATGCAAATTCCAAATGCTTTATCTATCTCAGTTTATAACACAGCTTTAAGAAATCCTTTTCTGGCAAAACATTGGTGCTACAACAATGGAAAAACCTCGTGCTAAGGATGGCAATCAAGCATGTTCTCAAGTCTCTTGTCTCCAAAAATGCATGCACACATACTTATACACCCAAGGGTATTGTCAAAGGCTTGTGTCAATTTGAATTGTTATTAATGTTTGCAATCTAGAAATAAACCTTTTTGGCCAAGATTGAAAGATCTTCAGGCACTACTGAGTAATGCACTGTGTGCTGCAGCGTATAAGTAATGACTGAAGAGTGTGAGACTCCAAACAGGCCTTTGCATTAAGATGAATAGAACAGCAGAACTCGCTGAAGGGTTTCTGTATGGGTGAACACAACAGTTTGAAATGTATCAAAATGAATGTTTGAAATATATCAAAAGCAACTGCTGTATATTTCACACTTAAAAGTGAGGGCACAATGTATTGCACGCACTACCATACAAATAAAAGTTTTTTAAAAACTGCAAGATAAAATGCCTCTGAATATTAAAACTAGGCTCAAAATGAAGCTATACTTTTGGCAACTGACTGATATGCTAGCAGCAAATAAGCCGGGGAGAGAGGGCTGAAATTAGCTCCCGTCTCTGCTAATATCTTGTCTATAATGAGGTCCTAGATTTTTCCCTTTTATTTGTTATTTAGAAGTACATCTGAACAAATATCAGTGCTCATAGAGCATTCATTAAAGATTACAGCCGTTTGTCTGAGCATTTGCTGTTTGGGATTTGCTTGCTGAGCGTGCTGGTTGGTCACTTAAGGACACATCTACATTACACAACGCTATGTCATGGGAGAGATGGCCAAGATAGCCCAGGAAAAAGGACAGTATGTCTGCCTGGCATGGTGCCACTCTGTGTACTCATTCAGCTCCCAGGGGTTGTATAAATGAGTTAGCTCAATTCAGTTGGCACAACTCTGTTTTGACCTGGCTGTCCTGATCCCAGGACTGGAACTGGCTTGTATGGAGGAAGGTCAGTCTAGATAGACTTTATGTTCCTCATTTGGTTGACCTCAACTTTCTTTCTGCTCTTTATTTCCAATAAAGATGATATTTGCTCATTAATTACTTTTTTTTTCATAATTAAATGACAATCAGGCCTAAAATTTACTTTCTATGCACATTTACAGAAAATCATCTTTCCTCAGTTGACTAGATAGAAAAAGTGAACAAAAAGTGGAAAAAAGTTTATGTAATATACAATTAAGGATTCACAAACATTCTTATAGATACATTTTCCCCAAGCTCACCCAACAATAAGTCTTATGCTTGGCAAAGCTTGCTTATGTCTTTTATTATTAAATATACTACCAGTAAACAACATAATTCTTCCAGTTAAAGAGTAATGAACAGCACTACATTGTGCTCATCTGAATTTCTAGCATTTTCCTTTTCAGGTTACAAGGCTTTGATAATCTAATTTCTCAAAACTATCCAGAATTACTTTTTTTACGACATAAGTGAATCTGAACAAGAAAAGGAGATGAATTTCTGGAATGATCTATAAATCATCCTGCTCTGAAACTGTTCTGACTTCTTACTGGTCCTGATTGAAACTATTTCCTTGAGTTTCCAAATATGTTCTTGGTTTATCAGATAGCACGAGACTATATGATAACTGTGAAAGAATAAGTCAAGGCAAATTTTGTGTAAACTTACCATAATGTTAATTTGCTCAGTGGTGCTGTCTAAGTGTGAATCTTGGTGGGATTGAAGGATTTGGCACAGAGAGTGGCCTCTGTCATTGCCAGAAGGGAATTCAGGTGGGATTGGAAGAGTTCACGTCCTATGCAGTAATACTGAGCAGTTGGGTGTGTAAAGATGTCATCTCAAAACCACTGGGGGTTTTCTTTGTATCCTTCAGTTCTGCTGCTTCTTTACAGACCCTTTACAAATGAACCAGAACCCAACATGACCACTAGCAGCAAAAAAACCCCACTAAAACTTATGTAGAAAATAAATCTCAAAATATATTATTTCTTGTCATATTCTGTGATTTTCAGATAAGAAAATAAAACATAGTGCAAAAATGTAAAAATAGAAGATACAGACGTTGCAAGGAGAGGAAGATTGCAAAATTTTGAATGGAACAAGAAAAGGTTTTCACAGAAGAAACTTAAGAAGAAAATTCCTTCACAATCTCCCAAGAAAACCTGACAGAGAAGCGTATTTAATGGTGGACATCACAGCAGCCTTTTGCCGCAGGCTAGAGAAAAGTAAGACAAATAAATGAGAAAAAATTGTGTCCTAGAAGGGAAGGATATTTATACCATCTCTGAAATCTGATGCTAGAAAGTTTCACTGAGGGGCTTTTTAGGGATGGAAGCCTAAAATGAACATGCACAAACCAAGAAACTGAAATACCAAAGATAGAGCATCCCATCCCTGCTCCACTCCTGTGGTGAGCATGGGATTAAACTGGAGGTTTCATGAAAATTTCTCCTTGCAAGGAGTTTTTCTCTTACTCCTGACTTTGCCTGGCAGACACATGGGTCCTGCAGTAAAAAGTAACAACATACAAGTTGGTGTACTAAATTACCTGGTATAAGCCTGTTTGCAGGTAGCTGCACTGGACAGTGCTGAACCTGAACAGATTAACCCTGTCAAAGGGCAGGGATAGTGTTTAGCCAGCCTAGAGCATGAGCAGGATCCATCTACTGCAGTGTGGACAGAGGGTCTTTCCATACTCCCTCAGGTTTGATGATCCTAAGACAAATTGATTGAATGCTAGTAGGGAGAAAAACCTGGAAATGAACGTGCATCCAGAATAAATGAATTTTTAAAAAGGAAATTAATTCTCCTACTTCCCTCAATCCTAATAATTAATACTTCTACACCAAAAGGAATGCAATATATATAGATCAAAAGCATGGCATACACTAATGGACTAATACAAGCTGCTCTGTCTAATGAGTATGTACCAATTCAGCTGAAAAGTACCAGTGCCAGATCACCCCTGGGTTAGCTCCATTGCTTGCACTTATGTTGAATTACATTGGCAGTGAATTTAGCCCTTTTACAAACACTTCATCTGCATCATAGTCAACATTTTCTCATCACACTCACTTTCTTTCCTGCAGTAAGCCCTAAAACAAACAAAAAAAATTAGTAGTAGACAAAGAAACCACCTTTTCTCATACACAGCTCGGCAGGCACAAATAGCAAGGCATCAGCTAGCAGTTCTCTTGGCTTCCATCTGCCAATTTTCTCCCTTGTAACACCAGCCTTTTCTTTGTTCATTCCAAGATTTTTGATGTCTGAGCAAGTGTTACAGGGTCCAGACTCCAATCTAACCAGACGTTCTCTGACTAGCATGGGAATCAGAATGTTTTTTTGTTTTCCTACAAACAAGTCTGTAGGGTGTTGCAGCAGCTTATTTTATACCACCAGGTAAGAAGTGTCTGTACCATAACTTGGTTACACATTATTCTCAGAAAAAAAAAAAAGAAAAAAGGAAATAAACAACAAATAAACCAACCATCCCTAAAGGACTGTCATTTCTGTTGCTTGCTGAGACTTCTGCAGCCTTGCTAGCAATGATTGAATGACAGCTCCTGTCTTGGTGTAGATTAACCTTCATTTTGATGGGCTTCAGTTCTTGCTAAGCACATCAGCTTACCTGAGATACTGACTGGAATACAGTCAAGCATAAATACCATTTCAGCTATGGGAAGCCACACAGCATGCAGGGGTGAATAAAATGTTGTTGTTTTGCAGCTGGTGAGCAAGTATTTCAATAATAAGAGCATTATTAAATGTCAGTATGACTGCACTATATAATTCTGGATCACAAATAAAAAAACTACCACAGAGCAAATTCAGCATTTTGCCCATCGGAAACAGCAGCAGTACACAACAGCTGAAAATGGTCTATTTTTACATCCCCATCAATAGAAATCTGAGTAGCTGCTAACAATGTTCCATCCATGGATTTACAGCTGCGATTACTAGGACAAAATTTCACCTACTGCTATTATCTGTAACTCTAAAAGATCTGTCAGTGTAATATCTTGAAGATTAGATCTTTTCAGTTTACTCACATGATGTACATATATTTCCACCCAGTTTTTCCCAGGCAGGAAACACATCTAATTCATTTATTGTGGTGAATTTGGCAACAACCCCTGTATTTAAGTTGCTCAGCAGTACTGACTATAATGGGATTGTTGTAGCCCTTCCATTCCTCCACTATTTGTATCCAGCTTTCTGCTGAGATGATTACCTCTGGGCTGCAGCTGCATCTTTTCCACATTCTGCGACATTTCCTTAATCTTATTTTCCATTGTTTAATATACTAAGGTTGTTAAAATAGTCATTTCCATTCTGTGTGTTGCTGACTTAGGACAACTGAGTCAACAGCAGAAAACAACAGACTAAATGTGTGAATATCCTGTAAGTAGCTTTCAAGGCTACAGATACTTTAAAACTGTCTTGTGTTTTATGTCTAAGGTCAAAGCACATGACACAGAACATTCATCCCTTGCAAGACACGTTTCTCATCACCACTTTGTAAGGATACTAGTTGCATATTCAGTTCTCCTGCCAGTGTGTGTCCTCTGACAAAACAGCCTTTTCATTCTAGATTGTAGAGAATCTTAGTCCAAAAGTCAAGATGTGATTTTCTTCCTGTTCAAAGTTTTTCTGTATTTTTTGGCTGCTGAAAAAAGAAAAATAAAAAGAAGAGAGATGTTTCACTCTTTAAAAATCTCAGTTTCACCCAAGGTGTGACACATTCTCTTTAACATATCCTCCTCTGGAAATGTGTTTTTAGCCATAATCTCTGTTCAAATAAACATGATGGGGTCTCATTCACACACAGAAATAGAAGCAAAATAAATATTTATTAACCAGATGCTGAAGCATAGCATTTTCCAGCTCAGAAAGAGCTTAATAATCCCTGCTGATTTTTATCCTTGCGGAGCTCTAAAAATCATTTGTATCCTCTCTCTGTCAGCGTGAGTGGAAGATCAAGATGATGTATGATAGAAAGGGAGAAAGTTTTCCCTGGGAAAAGAAATGAAATTAGATAAAATGAAATAAAACCTTCTATTTCCAGCACAGACAAGCATATTTTTTTCAGTCTCTAAGCCAACCTGAGCTTTGTTTACATGTTTCTCATTACAGGTCAATATTTACAGATATTTGATCATGGCAACATCGTCTTTGTTATTCAGCAAAGCATCAGGTGCAGCACCCGTTGCAGGGACCTAATCCTGCACTGTAGTATTGCAGATCTATAAAAGGTAAAACCAATCCTGGTAAGGGGTATAAAAACGGGCCTGGTAAATTACCCCAAGTTTCTGTTCTCCGAGTGGATGTCAGTCTGAGAGATGGTCTCATCAACCAAAGTAACAACTGTGCTCTTTAAATAATCGATGCCCAATTACAATGGTGACACCCTCACTGCACAGCTTTATGCTGGTCTTTTGCACAAAACCCATGAATCACTGAACATGGAAAGAAAGAAAGAAAGGGGTTTAAAACAGACGAGCTGGTGAGCATAAAGAAGGAAGATGAAGGTTCCAGGGTCACTGAAAAAAATATTGGTTGAAAAACTAATACTTTATTGTCATAGGCATGAAAAGGCATATAGATACTGGCACTTCTGTGCCACACTTATAAGACCTTCTCTACATTGTTATCCAGAGTTTTGATCAGCCAGGAACAATGATTTAAAACTGCAGTGGGGGAAAAGGGGTTTTTAGGACATGACCTATCATGTTTATATTTTGGTTTCAGGCAAAATTGTCCTTGAAAGTGCTAAGTGGTTTCCATCAGGTCATGAGGAAATCTTAACTGAATTTGAAAAAGACTTTATAACCATAAGTGCACTGGTGTTCTGGACCACTGGGAGAGGAGAACTTAGTTGTTTCATGATTTGAGCTTAATGATTTTGTGAAAAAGGTGATGCAAATCAGTCCTCCATTATAGCAGTTGCTGGGAAATTTTGTTTTGGACCCCTCAATGGTCTTCACTAGGTTTCTGAATAGTTATGTTTGTGAATGCAGTGTTAAAAACTTCTTACACTTTGTATTATTATACTAATTTTGGACCTTTAGGGTAATGGTGCTAGACTTCTAAAATAAGATGGGAAGCCTAAAGCCACATGTAAAGCCATTACATACAAACCTGGGATAAGTAACCAAGATGTGTAAGATAGAGCTCTTCCCTGACAGCTGATAGTTTTGAGGCCGTGTATGGAAATCACAGGTAGATTATTTTGTAAGCAGCTGCAGCAGCTGAAGATGGCACCATCCTAGTGGGCTGCAGTTGCTGCACTGTTCTTGTGCACACAGGTTTGCCAGCTGAAGGGGTCTGTTAACAACATCTCATGTGGCAAAATCGTCAGAGACTTTGACCTGCCAGAGAAGGTGAGTGAGGTGGCTTTACCTGTGGTAGGGTATGAATCATCTGAAGTGCCCCCAGAGCTGTGGGCAGTGCCTTCTGACTGGGGATGCAGGGACAGTACCACTTCCAGTCAGAAGAGTCAGACTTGGGAAATATAATCTGCCTATAGCCTTGGAAAACCATTTGAATGCACAGAGAGGGGGTGGCTTGTTGTATACCCCACAGAAAATAACTGCTGGAAATATCTTGACTTGTATGAACATTCACAACCTATGCTTCCTTTCCTAGAAAGGCTATAATTTAAAACAAAAATGTGTCTAGTACTACGTTAAATACTCAACTATTGCAAAGCCCCTGTTTGGTTGACTCTATATTTCACCATAGTTTTTTCTACATCACCATGGCAAGGATTTGTCTTCCAAACAGTGTTAAGGACTATGTTCTGTTGGTTTTGAGCAGCACAACTGCCTGATGGTACAATTTGTAAAACTAAGATAGGACATGCCTAGACTTGCTCAAATGCATTTCAGCAAGCCTGGACCTATGCTCTTGTAACAGATACTCTTTTTTTTGTCACGTTACTTAGTAAAACTGTTCTAGGCTCAAAGACTTTTGCTGCTTACCTTTCACTGACATAGTGTTTATTTATCCCAACAGACTGGTTCAAAAGTATTGTATAATGCATTTAGATAGACTAAATTTATTTTAACATGGTTTTATTTTCAATATTAAAAAAGCTCTATAAATTTTGCACCTTGTACTAAGTTAGAATAATTTCTCAGTTTCAGATATTTAAAGAGAAGACAGAACAAAACAGAAGTGATCTCAAGTCAGTCCAATGTGTGTTTAAAGACTTTTCTGATGTTCCAAAAGTGCATTTATTGTTATATTTATTTAAGATATATCTTAGAGAATTTGTGCAAAACTTTCTTAGACTTTAGGTATGAAAAGAGCTTAGATAATATTGTACCCCAAACTGGGTACACTAAAATCACTAACAACTTAAGCTTTTATGTGCAGAATCTCATCTAGCATTCTAAGAAATGTATTTGAAATCAGCCCAGTGTATTTAGTAGCACTTCAGCATTTCCATCTCTTGGAATATTTATTCACACTTCCCAATCCTTCCTGTACAGCAGAACTGCAGTTGTTTGGCATTCCTAGAGTTTGGCAGTTGTGTGTCTCCTGGTCTGCAGAGGCACATTCATTTTTCTTTTGTGTGGATCATCCTGCCTCACATACATCCGATATTTACAAAGCACAGGGGAAGGAAGTTTGGCTTTTATGAGTTCAGTTGAAGTTGTTCTTTGTAGGTTGTTCTGTTTCAGCATCCTGGAGGTGAGAGTGTCTGTGCCTCTGGTATTTTCCTCTGCAAGAGAAATTCCCTAATTATCCTTAGAGGTGGCTGGGTCTCAGGCAGGCTGGGTGTCCACTTTTCTCTATGCAAAAGACCCTATCAGAAGGATAGCAAAAAATTAATGGTCCTGATAAATCCTGCTAAATGCCACAAAAGAGGTTTTATTTTGAAAAAGCTTATTTTGCTCCTTTTTTTTGCTTTTTTTTTTTTCAGATTAGTTTGGCTCTTTTGTTTGGCTGCTTGCCTGGTATTGTGATGAAAGTTAGATACCCAGAGCTTTCTCCTAAGATACCCAAGAGCTTTTTGTGAGTTGGTCTCCATTTAAATCACCAGGAGTCAAATGCCATGGGTACTTTAGGGCCTTGATACAGAGCTGTAAAAGAGGCATATTCTCATCTCTCAACAGAGCTGTGTTTTCAGGGACCCAGAAGCCTCCAACAAAGAAGTTCTTGCTTTTGATATTCTATTGTTGATTTTTTCAAAGCCTCAGCTGCTAGTTGGCCTGAAGGGAATAGCTCAGTTCTTAAGCCCTAAATGTCTCAGTTCTACCACAGAAAAGCTATCTAGCTGGCTCATTGGTATCATCTTCAGAAGCTTCTGGAGAGAACTCAAGATTGACAGGTTCGCTTGCTGATCAGAGTTGTGATCTCCACCTTGTTTCTAAGGATCTTTAAAAGCCAAATACCCACTGTGCTTTGCTTTTTTTTCACCCTGTCCTGACTATATATGTTATCATCAATGGATATGATACTCATACACGAATGACTAAGTCAATTCTGAATTTCACAACATTCAGAAACAGCGTCCATCAAAATCATCTGCAATTAATAGCATTTCACACACTGAATGCAAACAATTGTTTTCCATAAAAGCCCTCCATAAGCCGAAAAAAACATTCAAAAATGGTTCCTAAAGCCAAAATTACTGATGTTTGAAATGCCTGCTACCACATTTCCAAGCAGAAAGAATGCCAGGTTGCTAATTTCTAACTTTACTTTCTCTGTAGAAAAAAGTTTCACGTAGTTACTTAACCTTCAAAAATGCCTGAACAAAGAATACATTTTTGGGAAGCCTTTTAATTTCTATGAGCAATCTTCTGTTCCTGAAAGCCTTTTAATTTCTATTAGCAATCTTCTGTTCCTGATGTGGGCTGGCTGCTGGGTGATTTTGTCTCCACACTGATCCTGTAGAGGGTCTAGACAACAGACTGAGGCTTTCAAATTTTCAAAGGTAACAATTTCTCCAGCCTCTTTAGACAAAGGAGTCCTTCAGTTTTCATGCAGGCCATTCAAGCTTCCTCCTTTTTCTCAACCTGGTAACAAGGTTGTTCTGTTTGGACATATAGCTAGTCAGGTCCTTTCTGTTAGGAGATGTTCACAGGTATCATGAAAGCCATGTAAGGGTTCAGACACTAGTCCTGTAACAGATACAACAGATTACACATCTGGACACAAATGGGTAACACAAAAACAGTTCTGAGAAAAATCCTTCAAAAAATTTTTTGCATTTACTTCCCAAATATATTAAACCATTTGCAAGAATCTTGGGATGCAGCTAAAAAATCCATATTTAAATAAGTGATAGAAATAATCTTTAAGGGCAGTACCAAGTATTTTTGTTCCCTGTGTAAATTATATCACTAAGGAATTTAGAAACAATTTGGCAGAATTTTTTTAAGGCAATGCCATCATAACCTAATGCTTTATTTCTTACAGAAATAAACTATGCATCGTGCTTGTTCACTAAACAAGAAGCCTTGGCCTTTCCTGCCTTCACTGAGGATCTACATTGATGCTCTTGGCCAGCAGCTGACTGACTATATGAATAAAACTTGAGTCCTTGCAGACTGTTGCTCGCTTTTGTGATCACAATTGGTTCCAAAGGTTACAATCATATTTGTTTTTCCAGAAGTTTACAGTAATCTTTTCCCATCAGGTATATAACTTGGGTGTATGAGATGGAAGGCACTGTAAAAAGCTGCCCTCATAGCATCTAATAACTCTAGAAGTTGCACAGAGGGTCAGGAGAAAGTCAGGGTTCTCAGAGCAGATTACAAGGCGTCCAGGATAGCTTAGTTTTATCTCCAGACATGTTCAGACATGTAAATTCACAGCTAATTTTATTTGCAGTCCTTGAATTTGCTACACAGAGGTATTATCTTTCTCCAAACAGATCATGATAACTGCCAGATCAGATTATACTCCAGCCTCCCAGTCATGCTTATGGAGATTTAACATTTTTAGTAAAGCTTCCCTTTCTTGGGTAACTCTTAAAGGTAATAAAACTAATAGCAGGAACTCTAGCTGCATGAGCACTCTTTGATACAACTGATGATGCATCAAGGGCAGAATAAAACTGGTGGTTAAATTCTTCAAGCCTGACTTTACTGGTGAAGGCCACTCGGAAGCAGGAGACCCCTTGATATTCCAGCAGCAAACACTAGAAAATGCACAGAAACTGTTTACAGAGTGTAAATAGCAGCCTCCAAATAGCCTGGGTAGAATCTCACTTTTTCTGCAGGAGTGATTATCTGGTGAGAGAAGTTTCCTGGTTGAAGGAATAAAAAATTTAAGCCTGAGGCCAGCATGGAAAACTTCTAGGTCCAAAGAAAACCTTCAGCTTGTTTTCTAACTCCCACTGTCACAGCCACTTTTTTCACTGCTTTTAGTAGAGGATGTAGGCTTCTTTCAACATTTTTCATCCTGTTGGTTGTGATGAGCCAGCTCTTTTTGGAGGTCAAATATGCTATTTTGAATAACTCAACACCTCCCTAGAAAACCTGTCTTCACTCCTTGCATCACAGAGTTAATAGCAGGCATGCTATTATATATATTTATAGCAGTCTACTTCAGGCATACTCCCAATATACCTTTGGCTTTTTGAAGTGTTAAAAATGTGGAAAGCAGCATATGGGCCTCTCAAAATGCATAATTTTAATACCTTCCTGAACTTAATGGGATTTAATTAGTCCAAAAAAATCTCAATTTTATTAGTTTACCTTCAAAAGCCCTGAAGTTTTGCATCCATGCCTTCATGATAAAGTACCCACCACAGCCACTGGCATGGTGAAGTCTCACACCCAAACAAGGTTTGGTAGTAACATCTTCACAAACTTTGAAACACATTCTTCACTCCTAACTTTCCACAGAGTCTTACCTGCACCTACATGCTGGAGTTAAGTGAGTTCATGCTAGCTTCCTACATTTGCTTGACAAATAAGTAAAGAATATACTTTTTAGTGTTTTTCGGATGCCTTCTACATCTGTACTTTGTCTTTCTGCAGTGGCATATAAATGAGTAAAGATTCACATTATTCCTCTACTCTTATTTTATGCTGCTTCTATTTTATTAACCTAAGAACATTGCAAGAAATGATCAAATGGTTATGTCTCAGAATATCACATTTTCCTGTGGTTTTTTTGACAGAGCTTTTTTGCCCTTTTTGAAAATTCAGGTTCTTTCATAATTATCCTATTTAGCATTTTTTACCAATTTAGATCTTATTTTGCCTCAAAATAAGTATTAATCACACTTATTTCTATTAATTTCTATTATTTGCAATATTGTTTATCAAATTTTATAATTATTATTTATGTGTTTCATAGGTTTTTTTTACTCACACTGGACCACTATAGAGTCATTACAATAGTTAGAGTACAATAATTTTGCAGTGGAAAAAAGTGAGGCATAAAGTAGTATCAATGTATTATGTCTTGAAGCTGTAATGTCTTCTTAGGTGAAGTCACAACATCTTTATTCTGTGAGAATACATTACCAGTTCACCTCAGAGAAGAAAAAGATATATTATGTGGATTTTTATGCTGAAAATTAAAGACTATTCATTAGTATTAACTTTGACAACATATGTTATAGAAAAGTGTGGAGAAATTTCCTTTCCTCTCTAAGATAAAAGCAGAGTTGTATATAATATTCTATGTTTCAAAAAGTTCTTCATTACATTCACATTACATTAGATTTTTAACTTGCTGTATTAAGCTTTTTCTTAAGGTTGTTTATTCCCTGATAAAGTGAGCACAATGTTAAACACGTAGCATCCCCAGAAATGAACATGGCTCAACAGAGACAAAATGGCGTGTATTCACATTGGAGCAGAAAATCAAACCTGAAAGTTTCATATTCCCATAGTATGTAGCCACTCTTTCAGAAGGATTTTTGATATAAAAGTCTCAATAAATAACTAAGAAAACTCCTAAGCAAAAGAGTAAGAAACCAGACAAAGGTCCTATCTGTTTGCCTTTTATTCCCCATAATCCAGCCACTCTCTGCAGCTTTTTTTTCCAAATACCTGTACTCTTAATGAGTTGCTGCACAGATTCCACCTTCACTCCAATTTAGGAGCCAAAGCAAGCAAGGTGAACCTTGTCCAGTATCTTGGAGTCAGACAGGAGATCATATCTCTGTTAATATCATGTACTACTTCAAAGACAAGAAGATATTTTACCATGATAAAATTGTGATAACTGAATCACAGCCCTTCTGTTTACATGTATGGATGCATGTATGCAATTGTTTTCATGGTAATTTTTACTCTACACTTCTACATTGCCTGTATTTTTGCTTAAATCTTTCATCCTTGTTAGAATAGACTTTTTAAATCATCTATTTCCTGCAGGCTGGGAAGTATCACTACTCCCTTGGTTTCTACTTGTTACACTTTTACCTGGACATTTAACACTGGCTATGCTCAATGACCTCTGTTCTGATCTGGAATATCTCTTATGTTTTTGTGTTCACTGCCTCCTTTTCCTACTTCAAAGGGCAGGTACTACATTTGCTCTTTTGCTGTCTGCAGGTGCCTCAGCCATTTTATGAAGTCTCAGAAATAGCCAGTACTGGCTTTAAGATTTCTTTAATCACTCACATTTATCAAATCTAGGCAATTTGAGAGCATCCTTTTTAGCTATGCACTATGCATTTCCCTTTATATATTCCAACCTGAGATAGAATCCTTTTAGCTGTCAACATTAATTGTGCTAATCCTGTACTTGCAGTTGACCTTTTTAGTGAGAACTGAGTAATAAAGCCACTAAACACTTCAGGCTTCTTGGTGTCCTTCAGTGTCCCTCCCTGCTGAGCAACAGAGAATATACCTTCCTGGTCTTATCTATTCACTACTGATAGGATGTTTTCCTGTGATTTCTGTGTTTCTTTCTCTTCACATTTCCCTTTTTGCCATCTGGGCTGACACTTGTTCTCATGGGCTAGTGTCTACCACAGCTCTGAGTCTCTTGAAGTCAGACTTCCTCCACTGCCAAAAGGTTTTGTTTGCTGCTCTCTTCCCTATGAATCACAGGCTCTTCAATTTTATGGTAGTTCTGTTTAAGTTTCTCTGTCATGTTCTTAGTCTGTTCTGCCTTATTACTTAGAGAAGGCCACTCTCCCGGTCTTTAATACATAAAAAAAGAAATGTTCAAAAAGCACCTGTTGGTCACTTCCTGTCCTCCTTCCTCATTAAATGACAGGGTAATTGAGTTGCCCTTGTATCATCAGTACATGTTTCAGATGATTTCATTTGTTGCTTACAAAAAACCTGGGATGTCTGGTTTTTCTGGCTAGGAAGTTTAGTTCCACTATTAATTCACTTCTGAATTATTTTGTCTTCTGAAGTATTTCTTAAATGGTAAACTTCTAAGATGTCATTGACATCATTGTGTCATAGCTGAATGTTAACTCCTCCCTTTTTGCATGCCTAAGTAGGCCTTCATCTTAACATGTTCAATGAGATTTAATTTAGAAGAGCTAAACTGTCATCTGACTCCAGATACCTCAGGTCATTGTGTCTGATGCCCATGGTTATATCTTTTCATTGCATAAAAACTGTTGGCAACATGAAGAGCACAGGGCGATGGAACAGCTGCTTTTCTCACAGCAACCATCTATACTTTGGGTGGTTTATTCCAGTCACATTTATTTCTGCTGGGAAGGTTTTCTTTAAGAGCTCTGGTAGTGTTAACTATGTTGGTTTGCCTAGAATAACATTTCAGGATGAATCACAGTGAAGGTTGCCAAATGTTTGCTTGAAACCTATGAAGTTTCTGGGCACTTGTTTGAGGGTTAGTGGTTATCTTTGGGCATTATTCCTAAGATGGAATACAGACTCCTCTGCACTGGGGTTCAGCTTAACTGCTTTCCTGATTTCTTTGTTCTGGTTATAATTGTTCTGTGGAAGACTTTGTTACTGAAAGCAATTTCACTTTGTACAATGAAAACTGAAAAATTGTTCTTGCTTAATGAAGTTTTTGCTTCAGTTGCTATGGTTCCCATCACCGTTAATTCATTACCAGAGAAGAGAAAAACAGATAAATTAGAATAATGTTGTCCTGGCATAGGTAACAAGAATCTAATGAGAATATGAGACTGACAGAGAAGATGAATAAATAAAGAGCTATCATTCTCACTCTCAGGTTACTTGAATATTTCAGAATAACAAGGTATCAAAATTCTTATAAAAGAAATATAAAGGAATAGTCTAAGTAACTCAGGTGGACCACAAGAAAATTATCTATAT
Source organism: Acridotheres tristis (assembly GCA_037013685.1). Taxonomy (NCBI): domain Eukaryota; kingdom Metazoa; phylum Chordata; class Aves; order Passeriformes; family Sturnidae; genus Acridotheres; species Acridotheres tristis. Next base: position 57,634,940 of record CM072888.1, on the reverse strand, counting down.
TAATTTATTTATTAATATGCTTAATTTTACTGAATAAATAACGTCTCAGAAAAGCAATCCTTCCTTTTTCCCCTAGAATGTTTTGCAGACTTTTCTTTGTTTCTCTAGGGTCCCACACTTTGCATTAATAACAAACAGAAGAGAATAAAGTGTATTATGCTTTCCTACAAAGCTTTGCATATACAAGACTGACTTCAAGGCATGAATATGATAAAAGATTATAAATCAAAACAGAAAGGAGACTTGTTGGTGGAATATTAATTCGTCATGAAGGTGATACTGCATCTGTGCTTGAAATCTACTTGTTCTGTGCAGCTCCTAGAAGCTGTAGCTGAGTCTGGTCAACATTGTGGGATGTTTTCACACAACACAAACCATATAATAATTTCCCTAAAAGATTTTATTTACAATTTAAAAGCAAAGGTGGTAAAAGTAAAAAAAAAAAAAAAAAAAAAAAAGCTGAGCAATGAGGTTAACTCAGTATTATGTGGCTGTTGAGTGGTGACAGATTGTAAAGAGTTCTCCTGTCTCTGTGCAGTGGGAAACATTTGAAATGTGAAATGAAGCTCCACTTAAAACTTCATCTTTGATGGGCTCTTCATTCCCATTGGCTTCTCTTTTAGTTAAAGCTTTCTCTTAGAAATGCTTTTTTTTCTTGATTATTTTGAATAAGTCAGAACTATAAATTAATAGCCCTTAGATGAGCAACTGGTCTATGTTTTTGTCCCCAACATATGAACTCATACTTGATTCTTCCTATAAACCTTCCCTCAGTTTTTATGAAAATACCATGGAAAACCTCTGTCCATAGATGTTTTTTCTCCTTACTCAGTTGATCTTGAGATACAGAAAGACTTAATTCCCCTGTAACCTCTACAATTTTTCTCCACTGATGAGATATGCATATACTCTGAGACAGTAATTTCTGATTCAAATCAGGCACTGCCTGTAGCCTGCTCATACTGCTGCTTGTTAGTCTTCATCTAGGCTATGTGACTCTCATGGGAACCCAGGAAAATCTCTTCAATCAGAGATGGTACAGACCAGAAAACAGTTCTTTAGTGCCTGGTAAACATCAATGGCTCAGAAACTCTTCTGTAAATAAGCAACCATCTTGCTTAAGGAGTATATTTACTGTATTGGGATGAACTGAAGAAATCTGTAGCATTTCATTAATTGTTTGTGATATATGAAATGGTATTTATTACCAACCCATAAAGAAAATTATTAGCACAATGATGGTCCTGTGCAAGAAGGAGATGAGGAATAATAATGCCTGACATGGAGACATAAGAACCCAGCTCGGAGAGCTGTGGAAGTCAGCCATGGCCTCAAAACCTCATCAGAGGACATTTGTTTGCCTTATCAGGGACAGTGAATGATCATTCATTTTATACTTTCTTCCCAACTTCCAGGATTTTATAGACTGACTGTTTTTCCCAGGATGAGGAATCCATGTCTATTTGAATCTTGCAGGAAGAAACCATCTCAAATTGTTTTAACTGGTTGAGGGATAAGGAAGAAACCGTAGAAGCCATATGTCTTACAAAGCCTTTTGATACAGCTTCACATAAAACTTTCATAAGCAAGTTAAGAAAACTAAGTGAAACTGCTACAGGGCGGATACAAAGCTGTTTTTAATTTAATGTCAGAATAGAAGGATGTCTAAGTAGATTTCAGCCAGTATGTCCTGAGCCTAGCCAATATTTTCACTTATGTCTTGGATGAAGGAATAGAATATGAGTTTATTAAATCTGCAGGTGATCCAGAATCATCCAGGCTGTAATGAGATTGAAGAACAGGATTAAAGTGCAAAACGATCTTGATAAATTGAAGAAATGTTCTGAAAAAATGGGACTCAATTCAATAAGGACAAGTACGAAGTTATATATTTTACCAAAGATTATGAACTGCACAAATACATAATGAGGAACAACTCGCCAGGAAGTAGTTTAGGAGAGGAGAACCTGGCAAGAACAGTGAGTCACAAACCCAAAACACCATAATACCACAAAAAAGCAATATCATTGGGGTGTATAAGGTACTCAGGGAAACATCATATAGAAATGAATCTTTCTGTGCCAGTCAGCATTGATAAAACTGTCTTTCTTATGGTCCAAGAAAGAGAGAGAAAGAGAAGAGGGGAGTGAGTTGGAACCAAGGTATGACCAATGAGGAAGGGTTTTAAGGAAAAGATTTTTTAAGTCTTGAGGAAACTAGAGAGAAATGCAGAAGTGTTTAAATATGTAAAATAACTCTGCAAGGAGACAATAATCCTTTCCTTATGTTACTTGTGAATGGGCTGCTGCATTTCAGAGAGAAATGGACTCTCTGAAAGAATCTCTGAAGCAAAAAAAGTTCGGGTTAAATGTTCACAGGTTATTCTGAGTTGGAAGGGACACACAATGATCATTGAGTCTAGCTCTTAAGTGAATGGCCCATACAGGGAGTGAACCCAGAACCTTGGTGTTAGAACCATGCTCTTACCAAATGACCTAGAGTCAATGTTAGGTAAGACTTCATGACATAGAGGGTGATTAACAACTGTATTAACTTGAGAAACTGAAATCAATATCACTTGAGCTTTTTTTACAAAGAAGTTTAACAAATGTAGTTAGACAGAGGTCTATCAGGATACTTTAGATATTTTTTGATGGATGGATTCTGATGATTACCTGATGTACTTCTCATTCCTGTTTCCGTGCTGATTGATATACATAGGTAAAAATCTGCAAGGTAATAAGGAATGCAGTATAGACTAATGATACGAGCTGGCAAGATGTTGGCTGCATTTTTCTGCCGACATAGGATATGATAATTTGCAGCTCTGAAGACTCAGCTCAAACAATATTCTCTCCTCAGCTGAAAATGCATATAAAAGATGTGAATCTACCCAGTAAACAAACAGGCACCTCTGTAGATACTATCTTCAATATCTTGTGCATTAAATGGACTTGATTAATAACAAATACTACCATTTATATCAGCAATGAGCTACAGCACAGGTAATAGTGCCTCTTGCTGAACATCTACTTAATACCAGAGAAGTTGTCTAGTTCTAAGAAGAAAGACCTACTCCTGGATCTCCAGCTGAATTTGGATAAGGCCCTGCATTGATGTTATTAAAAAAACACTTCAATTTGATCACCTCTAAACTAAGCAGGTCTCCAAATTACAATTACATTTAATACGTTCAATGCAAGAATGTATTAAATGTATTATGTATTTAACATAAACACAAGATTGCTAGGGTTTTGAGGAGCATGCATGCACACAGCCAAGAAATTGTCAGCAGTGCTCTTTGGTATATTCAAGAGACATGCTTGCTCTGACAATGCACGGTTAGGTCTGGGGGATACTGCAGTGTGAGATTTTCTTTCTTCCCTTTGAGTCAAATCACCATCACATGACCTCAAAACTTACACATTTTCTCTGTTTTGAATTTCCGTGGGACAGTTGCTCACGTTGACAGAACTTCTGCCACCTAAGGAGATGAGATGGACCAGTGGGATGAGCAGGACAGGGAGCCTTCAGCGTGTCCCATGATAGAGAGTTACAAAGTGGGGGCCTGCTGCTCCCAAAACAGCAGCTTTCTCAGTTGAGCTGAAAGAAAATTATACATATAACTTTATTAGAATATTTAAAGGCTCTGAGAAAGCATTTCAATCACAAGTACACTTTGTTTTAAACAAAAGCTACAGTTATCTTCAGCAATCAAATCAACATACTCAGTATACAGTCAATACTTGTACAAAGTACTACCTGCCTCCAAACAAAAAAATCATACCTCTGCCCTGCCACACAGAATGCACTTAAATCTAACTAGTGAAGAAACCAAGGAAAAGACAAGAAGTAAGAGCAGGACTTCTGTAAGAGAAGTGAAAATTTTGTTAGCCAAGAATTCTGTCACATCAGTACAAGACCATACATTTGAAAGGATTTATATATTAGTTGTATAAAGTTCGACTTTGTACAACAACCACCATTAGAATTAAACCAAAATTTTGACACAGTTGTTTTCTAAAGCATGCAAAAAGTCTAGTAAAATACTAGGATTTCAATGTTGTAAACCTTTGCCTCAGCTCCCTGCCTAATGTAGTCCATAGGATTTTCTTGAATTAACTTCTCATTGAGACCCACTAGCTACAGAAAAAATGAGGGATGTCTCTTGGAAAAAACCACCCAACTACTCTGACACCATCATACCACACACCCCCACTGTTATATCTGGTAAATTGTTCCAATCATCTGTCCATGCTTGAACTTAGAATCTTTAATCTAGTCTGAATATGTCTGTCTGACAACTAGGGAGCTTTTTGATGATTTTTCTCATACATTGATTGGCACTCTATTTTCAGAGTTTTCTTTCTTTCTTTCAGAGCTTCTTGCAGGCTAAGATGAAATCAAGCTGAGCCAGCTCATATTTCCTATATAGCAAATTGGTCCATTAGGATAGCAAATACACAGGGTTTGTTCTGTTTGCACAGGACAAAGGCAACAAAGTCAGTCATTTGGCACTCAGTATGCCTCAGCTTTCAAATTTATAATTGTTACATTTTTGTCTTGTTTTTTGTATTACAGAATGTTCATCTTTAAAATTAAAAATTTGCAGGATACATCAGCAATGTCAAAGTTGATAATTTATCACACCTAAGTGAAATTTACTCTCCCACCACAGTGTGTATTTTTGTCACAAACAATTATTGAAAGAATCTTACAGATCCCCTTGTATATTTCCATAGTGTGATCTAGTGATCTATGTCAGACACTACTACTCCACTTAGTGGTTTTTGAAATTTTTTCTACAGGTATTCAGGATTGTTACTCTACCAGGAAGTTACGGAGAGGTCATGATAATTTTCCTTCCCCTTTTTCCACAACACCCTTCCTACATAAAACAGAACTTGCAGTTTTAAAATTCCAGTCAAAACTTGCTGTTTCAGTACCAGTGACTAAACCAGGTATATGGTCCTAAACAAACAATTCAGATTCTTCCTGATTATTCACAGAACCCTGATATTGAGGTAGAGATATATTGATGTACAAAGGATGTATTTTGCTCTGTCCCTTGAGAGTTTGCTTAATTTTGGGGCCTTTGTCTTGATTTGGCATGAAATGAATACTATTTGTCTTCTTCTTCTGCCCTCTGAACCTTCAGACTTTTGGAAGTTTTCCATTCTATAATCCAGCCTTTTCCTCAGCAGAAAGCTTCTTCCATAATGCAATGGACACTGAACATTTTTCATGCTTCCTCCACTATGGGCATCATTTCTTTATATCAAACATCATCATGCAGCTATTCAACTTGAGTCTCTAAGGACAGAGGATCACAGTGAATTGCCTCACTACCAGGCCCCTTCAATCTCTTCACGTGTTATCATGTACAGAAGTGTCATTTGTGATAATGTGCAATTTCACCAGTGAAAATTTTCCTGCCAACCTCAAAATGCCTTCCCAGAATGATGTCATGAGACTTGGCTCCAAGAAGACAGCACATTTTGTTATTGTCTAGTCTCCTTTACAAGCTGTTCTTTCCATTCCTTTTAGCATAGTAATCTTGGATCGAAGGGTCCTTCTTGGACCCAGCTTTAGCATCTTGCAAGTGGCCTTGAAAGACAAGCCCATGTTCTATTGTGCAGTTCCCAGCTTTATTTGACCAGATGAATCTGCAAAGAAATCCTCTGCAGTTTTCACTTGAAACTTGTTGTACTTGGATATTTCTAAATGTATATAATTCTTAACTATCTCCTTCTTAGAGTCTGCAAGCATTCTACTTCCCTGAGTTTCCACCATATTCAATGTTACCCCTTTTACTTACAGTACATATGAAATGCTCCTTTTCTGTTTTGGCATCCTCTCTTCAAATTCTTTGTTCACCTTGATTCCAGCTGACCAGATACCATCCAGCCTTTCTTTGACTTCCAGATATTTTCTGGTATCTCTGCGGTTTCATGGCCAAGTCAGCAACTTTTATTGCATATGGGAGGAGAAACTTCTAGTCTTAGCAAGCAAAGAAAGCACAGCACCAAGTCCACCTCTTTTCACCATGGTATAAAATATTAACTGAGTGTAGGGCAAAAACTGCTCAAATATTTTCTAAAACTCCTTCTAAATACTCCTGCCTGCTGCTGTTGTCCATCCAATCACAAAACCAATCCAGGCTTCACAAAGCAGTTTAAAAATACACCAAAGTTCACAGCTTAGTTCAACCTGCTATTTGCTTCCCATGATTAAGAATTTAAAAGTTTAAATCCCAGGATTGATGTTAAGCCTGTAGAATGCAGCAACATAATCCTTAGAGAGGAACCCACACAATCAGGTATGCTTTTTTCCATTCTGTTTAGGATCTATGTAACCTTCAAAGATGCCAAATAACTCTTCTCATTTCACTTGAGGGGTTAGAGTATTTTACTAGTGGGTAGATTAATTAGTACCCATAAAAAAACCCACTTAAAACCACTATTTTTCCCTCAAGGTGTATGTTCACATTCTCACATACATGTTTATGTGCCATAAACACAATGCATATATACATAGGCATAGCTATGGGAACCATGAATATATAAAAGAAATGCACATAACTGCAGTATTTTTGTAGGTACAAGTACTTAGCTGCTCTTTGAAGGTCTGGCTCATAACTCATAGTATTTAAGGCAGTTTTTTTTCCCCCCCAGATTGAAAAATAGGTATAATTATCATAAAAGGCAGCACTATTTCCAATGTACCTCTGTGAATAAATATCAATTAATTCATGCATCATGGAATGATAATGAAATATTATAGCTTCATCTATGATAACAGTGTAACTTTTCATGCCCGCTCACTTGCAATCATCCTCTCTAGATTGCTAATTATATGCCTGAAGCTGTATTTAGTGGAAAAGATTGAACCACTTGTTCTTTTGTATGTTTTGTCAGAATAAGAATAAGCCTGTATGAAATATCTTTAGACTTTTTCCCACAGAAAAAACCCCAGCACTCAAATCTACTGCATTATTTACTTGGTATAACTATAAAATACCTGGATTCTGTGTGCAAAAACACTCCTTGGAGAACATGGGTCCTCTAACCTTACACTGCACTCTTCTTGTAAGTCTTTGGGCTATTATGTTGTTATTATGCCATGGCACGTGTGCCAACACACTGTGGCAACACTACTAAAGAAACAGCAGCATGCATAGATGATACAGGTGTCCACACAATTTTTCCTGGATCAGCATCATTGGCTCTATGGTGTCCTATGCCTCACGGCATAGATTTATAAGAATATTTTTTTCCAAAAAAAAAAAATAAAATCACAGAAGCAAAACCCTTCCACTTCTTTACTCGTGCACAGGATAGAGCTTACTTGTGCTATCTCTTTAACATTGAGTAAAACCTTGTACCTCAGTAATCTTATTTCTGCTTAGCTCCAGGCTAGTTTTGTCAATCCCCTCGTTGTAGAAGTTAAAGCTTCCAAATTCAGTGTTCAAGTCTGATGTATCAAGGTTTGACTGCAGGGATGAGGCTCTGGATTTAGTGGTAGATCTGTCTCTATGGTGACTCTTATAGAAATTGTGTTATTTGTGTTACCTGCAGTGATGGAAGAAAATCGAGGCTAGACACTGAAGGTCAATCTGTCAGGGGAAATGGAGGGAGCACTGACAAAATGCTAGGGCCTGGTTACACAAAGGGCAAAAGAGATCGAGTGACTATAATTCTCCCCACTGACTCTAAATGCTGTGAAATCACACCATCATTAGGGTTGCATTTAGCTGTGACCAGTTTCAGGGATATGAACATTATTCTACTCTATATTCTGAGAGATGGACTTGGTTGCAGAGGGGAGCACTTAAAGACTAATTTATGAGGTATCTAAGTTTATGAGATATAAACAAAACCGTGAAATCCTGAACAGAACAGATATCTTTCAGATATTTTCATCTAATGAATGAATCTTGAAAGCTCATCTGCTCCTGAAATGTCCACAAATATCTGCTGTTTAAATCTCAGTGGATGTGTGTAAGGACAGCAAGTTTGCTGCACAGGTAACAATATTTAAAGGAAGTTGAGTTTTCAAATCAATCTTCTTACAGTGGAAATTCATGCTTTTATGTCTCATAACATAATTTTCTCTGCACCTGAGGTGCTCTCAGCATGTATAAATGCATATTCAATATCTCCTGTTGGTCGATATAAAACGACTTCTGCAATATGACAATGGTGCATGTATAATTCCATAACAAAGGGCAGGATAACTTATGTGCACAGTTTACAGGATTTGGTCTTCACTTCTCAGAAATGCATTTTAAAGCCAATCATGTCAGGAACATCTGAAAAGAGTTGTCATCTGTCATGAATCTGGAAGCCTGTAGGGAAGAAATCTGTGATCTTTGCCCAGTTTCTAATGATTTCACATCAGAACTGGCACTAAGCAGAGCATCTGGTGATGTTGCTGCCCCTCACCCTATGCATGGTGAAGCACAGTAAGAATCCACACTGTAGGTAGCTGTCCCTTCAAGCTGAGCTCACAGCATCAGGGTGAGAGGGTGTAAAAAGTTTACAGTCTCCTTTTCCTGATGCCTTATTGCAAACAGACAGTATCACTCTCCAGCTAACGTTCTATGTGAGCTCTACTAGCTTTGCAAAGAGGGGCAAGAATATTAAACATAATCACCAAGCTATGTGCAAAGGGAAACTGTGCAACCATGTAGTTTGCAGCTCTAAAGAAAAAGGAAAGAAAACCCAATCTTTTCACAAGAGTCGACCTCTTTGAAAGACCTTTTTTTACTTTTACCTGCTGATTTTTAGCAAAATAATTTTATTCTGGGCAGCCTGTTCCTGGAAATGGCCTCATAATTGCTAACTTTATCTTCTGCTGCCAGTGTCTATTTAATCACCTCCTTGTTGCATTCACAGCCCACACACTGACGCAAAATCTCCTCCTGTTCTGATTCTTCACCTATTAGAGCCTTGGCCCAAATACCTCTCTAATGCTGAATGAGCAAACATCAAGTCAATGTGAAAGTCAACCAGGCATAACTTGCTGCAGAGAGTTTTTCTATGCACATTCCCCTTTTGCATTTCAAATATAATATAGCCTGAAAGATGTTGGAATTCAATAGCTACAATTTAGGTACCTTTTAAAAGCAAATACTTTTCTTGTACATTAAAATACTCTGGTTTAACTTCCTGCACTGATTAATCGACAATGTAAATGAGACTATAAATTTAGTTACTTAGAAAAAGAAGTCAGAACACAGTGTCCTTCTCCCTGTGGATGCTGGCCATCAGCAGATTTGGTGCTGTAAACCACCATCATTGAAAATGGAGCTGTTTTACTCAAATGTAAAATTGCTACGTTAGGGTTTCTAAGACTTAAGTTAGGTACTGTCATATCCACTTATGCCAGCTCTGGAACAGCTAAATTGGCACTGCAAACCCAGCTTTAGGTGCTTGAAGACTTTGAGAAAGGAAAACATCTCTGGGCCTGGAGCCCCTCTAAGCTTGGAAAATAGACGAAGAGCAGTGCTCCACAATTCTGTTGTAACCATTTTGTACTCAGGTGCCTGAATTCCTTCTAAGGTCCACTCTGGGTACCTAAGTTCTTGTTTAGATATTGCCTTGAGGCTTAATTTTAGGTATCCGGGAATTTGGCACAATGCCAGTATTTTGAAGCAGAGGAGGAATTTCTGTCCCTAATCCAGGAGATAAGCCTGTGATATGTGTCCCTGGAATTCACAGAGACGTGCCCAGAGCCAGTGCTGGGCAGCCAGGCAGCTCCCTGCAAGGACAGGTATCTCCCGTGCACTGCAGGGGTGAGCACGGGGCCAGACGCTTTCCACCGACTCAGAAGCTGTGAGAATAGAACAGGAGTTAGATTTTGTGGCTGCCAAAACAACCAGATGAGTAGGAATCATTTTGGCATGCATCTGCGTGAAACTGAAGCAATGCAGAGAGAAATCAGGCTGTTGTGCTTGCCACGTGTGTACTTTAACTTTGCACGAACAAGCTGCCTTCCATTGTCTTGCTGCAGAATATGTTATTTCCCCAGGAAAAGGCTAAATACCATATTTCCAGGTGGGGAAGCAGTAGTTTGCTGGATTGGAGGGAACAGCCGGCATGTGTCTGTTGTGGCACTTTTCCTCTGTGCAGTTGTCAGGACGCAGCACAATGCTGGCTGCTGGAGTAAAACAGAATTTTAATGAACAAGCTACAGGAGAGAAATAAAACAAATTTGTCTCTATCCAAGTAATCAGCCACCAAACGTGAACATAAAATTCATATATGGCAGAATAATGAGTTAGTGTCTGTGATCTGTTTGAATTTTTCTTTTCACTGACTTTACAGTATAAAATCTAACCTGGTACATGTATGGGAATGCAAATTTACCTTGAAACTGAAACCTTAGCCTGTTAGTAACTATCTTGTTATTGCTGTTAGTACTTTCTGTTGCTGTTTCACACCTTATATTTTTCTGTTACTTAAAAAAAGCTTGGTTTATGTAAATAATCAATTTGTGTGGCATTTTTGCCTCAAATCCAGGCTGCATTTTCAGAGGGTTTATTACTTCGTGGTTTCCACTGCTTACATGAAAAATCAGTTTACAGCATTTGCTTAGAGAATGTTACAGAGCCCAAGATTTTATTTTCTTTTCTACATAGTCTAGCTGTGCCGAGGAACAACTCTATAAGTGGGACCTCATGGAATCTGCACAGGAATGGCACATTGGTGGGAGATGGGCTCTTCAAGCCTAGTAATTGGGGCACAGTCTTGCTGCCAAACAGATATTTTCCACTTTTAAATCCTATTGTATTAAATCAAATAATGATATTTTACAATAAATCGATCATTGGATTTTTTTTATTATTAACATTTTGCAAAAGGAAGGGTCAGAGTGGGGAGCACAGCACTGTGGTGTCAGCTCTGTTCTATACCTGCTATAATGGTAGGGCTGTAGGGAGCAGAGACCAATGTCTGGTACAGACTGTAGAGACACTGCTGAGAGAAGAAGGTTGGATAAAGAAAACCTAAGAGTAACTTTTAGTGCTTCCTTCTGCTGTTTTCATGTTACACATTCAAAATGTCCACAAAATATCAATTTTCCACAAATTCAAAATACCACAGACAAAATGGCAACAAAGCTAAGTCAGAGTAGGAGCACAGGAGTGAAACCCAGACCCACTGAAATACTGGCAAAGTTTTCACGGACTGAGAGCAACCATTATTTTGTTGCAGATGTGTCTCTTTCCCTAGGCTAAAGCACTGCTATTCAACACATACAGATAGTAGCTGAGAAGCCGAAATAGAGGCTGGTGAAAGGGAATATGTACTGCATTCTTCAGAGCTGACAGTGAGACTCAGCTACTTTTCCTGACTTCAAAAATTTTATAACACTCAGTTATTCAGGGGCAGGCCAGACCTCAAACTTCTGTTCCTGCCTTTCAAAACTGCAATTGTAGCCATACAAAAATAAGTAAATAACTCTTATTTACCCTCTTTCTCAGGTTCCTGCCTCTAGCTTGGGCCTTTTCCTACAAACACCTATCTCAGCCTTTTGGATCTCATGACTTTCATTTCCTTCAGTCTGGATGTACTTTCCTAGGAACACACAAAGGCAATGAGAAAGTATTGACATTTTGATAAGGAAAGTGCAGAGATATAACCTGCCCTACAGAGCATTATGTTGTCAGCCAACTGCCTGGCAAAGGGGCCAAGCAGCCTCCTACAAGAGTGAGTCACTTTTCTTTGCTCAACTTCTTGCTCATTGCAGTGAGAAAAGGGGAAATGAAGGGCCTGTTCCAGAGCTTATTGACGAAACACAGAATCTCCCTGCTGAATTTGGCTTCATCATGGGTTTTGGCAGCAGTTCAGCCTTTAACATTTTCCACTCCTGAAGACATGCTAGCTGCTATTACCCCTGCTGTCAGGTTCTTCCCTTTCCTTTTTAACCTGTAATTCTTTTTCAATTGGAGTTGTCTGTAGGGTAACTAAGTTAGCATTTTGCTCTGGGATGACATTTTAATTTCCAGTGCAAAATCTCATAATGAAAATAGCTTACAGTAACTTCTTTCTCCTTCCTTTTGCCTCTGTCTCTTCTGGAGGCTCCATAACTACTCCATGGAGTGCTCTGGACTCTACTCCACAACCTTCTGTATTCTTCTGTAATATTCCAGTGTCATGTCTTCTCAACCCTTTGTTTTGTTTGGTGTGTGTGGGTTGGTAGACAGGAGCATTTCAAAGCCTCAATCAGGAATGAACCCCCCTGCCCCAGCAGATAGTGTCTGCTCTAACAGACATGCCTCTCAGAACAATAGCAGCTGCATTTTGTGATGCAGCAGGACATGTTGCACCAGCTGCTGTTGGCACAGGGGGAAATGAGGCCTCTTAACATGCTTATGCTTCCTCCTGTCAATCCTATGTGGGAACAGAGTCCCATCTGGGGCAGTTCTAACAGGAGATGATAACAAACTACAGAAGGAAAAAGAAGAAATGTTCTTTTCAGGTTACATAGGCTAAGAAAGAGACCTGGTCAAACTCCCAATAGGAATTTCACTTCCAATGTTAACGGTCTTTATATCAGGACCTAAAATTACTCCTTCTTCTTTATGTTGAGCAATGATTTGCCTATCATAAGGTGCCAATTCTGCCTTGGGACAAGACATTGCTGTAAGCCAAGGGGTCATTCCTATTCTCTGTGCAGCTGTCCACAAGGAAGGAGGTGATCAGTTGCAGGTTTGATGAATAAGAGATCATGATTTGTTTTCAAGAGGTGGCATTTATTCAGGGGTGTGCAAGGAGAACAAGATTTCTTGCATCAGCCATCTCCCTCCAGACTTCCTGTGTCTTGTGGCCTAAACTTAGCAGCATGTTTTGCCCAGTGTTTGGAGAATGCAAAAGTTGCCCACACATCAGGACTCCAAGAAAACTCTTTCTTCTCTAAGAAGAAAGTAAATGAGGAGAAAAGAAGAGAGAAAAGAAAAGCCTATTGCTTTGTACCTCTGTGAAAGGCACTGAATTTTAATGCTTTGTCTCTGTTAATGTCTTGCTGTGCTATCTCTAATGCAGTTTATAAACTCCTCAGTGCAGACACCTGCTTATTTTATTTGCAATCATAAGATGTTCTTTGAATAAATTGCTAACAACTACAACTATAATAATATTGAGCAACACTGGTATTTACCATAGTTAAAGCAGACAATAGGGAGTTCCCTGACCCAGAGTAAAGTGGTAAGAAGGAGCTTACAAGTGCAGCACAATTAAAAGGTGCTAATATTGTTAATTATTATTAACACTTGTATTTCTGCAGCAGAAGGAGCTACAAGCAGATTCAGATCCCAGTGCTGCACAGTGTTGTTCAGAAGCATAATAAAATCATTCCTGCCCTCTATAAGAATACATTCAAAGACTTTCCTCTTGCAAAGCATCCACAGATGAGGGAATATTACAAGTCTGAAGAGCAGCATGCAGGACTCCTAGGCAATGCAGACAGAGGAATAATAATGTTCCCATTATACAAATGGGGAACATGGATATTTGCATCAGATAACAAAAAAAGACCTGAAGCAGCACCTGAATCCAAATCTCGTGATGTCTAGTTCTGTACCTTAACTACAAGGTTGTCCTTAAGTTACTGATTACCAGCGTTGAGAATTTCTAAAAAATTCCTCAGTATTCAATCTTTTAGCCATTCAAAACCAAGCAATCTAAATTTAATTCTCTTGAACTGATACTGGATTCAATTTCCTAACAGCTTGATTATAAAGCAGAATGCCATGTGTGTAGGGAGAATAAAAGAACAGCTTTAAAGATAAAGTTAATAAAGACTCAGATGGAAAATTATAGTAAAATTTTTAACTACCATCTTAATAAAGGATAATGTTACAGTTCACTGAAATCTGTATCAGAATTTTTTATTACATCAAATATTATATGATTGCAGGGCATACCTGATTCTTCAGGTGACAACACTCATTAGTTTTTGGGAACTCCTTCATAACTATTTCACTTAACATACAAGTTTTAATTTTTTGTTTGTTTACAGCTTTCCAAATGTACAATTCTTTTTCAATGCAATTTTTATTTTTCCTGATCCTAACATTTTCTCTTCATAATATTATCTAGAAAAAAAATGAAGTGCAATATTTCAACATTGTAAGATGCACACATGTGAGACACTTCATGTTTCGTACAAGCCAGGAGGAAAATTATTAACTCCACAATAATTTTCTCTATTTTAAACTCCTGTTGGGGCAGCATTAAAATAAAAATCTAAAGAGGCCATATCTTTTTCTATACTTTGATATTTCTAAACCCACCAAAATGGTAATATGCCGCTTGAAGTCCAGATCCTCTCTTCTGATCTCTGAGGATGCAAATTTATTTCCTGAATGATTTCTTATTGCTGACTCTGCCTGTACCAGATCAGGCTTTAATTCCAGAAGATTCTGGATTTAGTCTCTGGTGGGTTAATCAAGATGACTACCAAAATATTAATACCTGTTTATATCACAAATTTTATCAAAATACTGCTTTCTTCATTCTGTAAAGCAAGTACCGCAGAGGTAATAGAGCCTAGTATGAGTACAGATTTTGGAACCAGTGGGGACTACCCACACAACCTTCCAGAATGGGTGTTTTTAATTACTTGATTACCACTTTTTTTAATCATAGTGTATTGAACTATGTTTTCTGTACCACTTGCTAAGCAACAACATAAAGGCTTAAGTCTATAAAGCTAAATCACCTCATTGTGTGCTGAATAATTTCTTAATGAAGGAATGCAACTAAAGTCCTTGACACTAGCAAGTAAATGGATTTCTGGATGCATTCACCAGTTTTATTCTCCTACAATCTATTCTGCTCCCTCAAACTCTATTCATGAAGCTATTTCCCGAAAATATCCATGTTGGAATACATCTGCACCATAACATCTCTACAACTAGGAGGCCTTTCACATTTTCAGAATATCCAATCCAGTCTTTTGTTCCTGTCTGGTTTGTTTTATTTTTTTTTTTTCCATTGGTTCCTCCTTGCTGCTGACTTTGTGGCAGATCATGGAGTGCAGTTGCATCTCTGTATTGTTAATTTATGGGGTTTTTTTTCTGTTTTTTAATCCCATCTCAGGCCAGATGATAGATGATATCAGAAGTCACATCATTACCTCTGTATGGTATTGGCATCTGACTGCTGCACTTTTGCAGCTGTCCAATTTACTTCCTCTGTTTTCTGGGCCTTCCATGTAGTTGTTGCATGGCTTAGTGTTGGACTTGGCTGTGCTCAATGGCTGGACTTAACGTTCTTAGGCCTTTTCCAACCTAAATGATTCCCCAATTCCATTTTCCACAATATCCTCCATAGTTGTCTTTTTCCTGCTTTCTGTGGTCAGGCTAGTGGCAATGGAGAATCTGCTTATCTCTGTGCTCTCTAGACTTCCTTGTGTCTTCCTAGGACCAGCAGCTGGCTATGCCTTTAAAGGTGCAGGGTGTCTAAGATATGTGAAGATGCAGCCCCTGCTTAACAGCAGGGTTCTTTGCAAAGAGGTTCCATCATGCAATGAGGAGTGCCTTCTGGGATCTCTCAGCTGTCATCTGGGTCTTGATTCTCTTAATGCTGACCTAATTATTGAATTCAGAGGCAGTACCTTCAGGAGGTATGTGTTTGCCTCTGCATTGAGTATTAGTGTGGATTAGTACTTGAACACAGTGGGGAAGGTATGCTCCTGCATAATGTATTTGCAGCTTCTTAGTGACAAATCTTAAGTGTCCTACAGACAATACATCCCCACAGAAATAAAGCATTCCATACTGTTAATATGACAAAATATAAAAGATGTTCTAGTATTTTCCCAATGTTGTGCTACAATTCTGAAAAATTTTCCTTGCTGGGGAAGAGCCTTTTACTACTTCCCACTTTCTCCCCAAATTCAGACACTAAACTAGTTTTATTTCACTAGCTCTTGTACAGTTATCCATCTCATGGTGGTAACTCTGTTTACTCACATTACTCTTGATCGACACTGTATTCCCCCTACACTTTGTAGGGGTGAATTTCTTTTTACAGCACCAGATTTTTGCAACCTTGTGAATTCTGGAGTGCAAGCTCTCTTTTTTTTTGTGTTCTCATTGGCATTCACTCCATTTCCAGAAAGGTCTTTGTACAGCACAAAAACAGACCATGAGTTTCATCCAACTAATGCAGATATCTGATGTATAGAGAGCTACTCTATGTCACAGTTTAAGGTGTAATATTTAAGGTTGTATTATTGGAAAGAAACAGGACCTCTTCCATCACTGTACAGTTCCTCTTAGACAGGTAAAATAGGTCACATGAATTCCTACCTAAAAGTGCCTATTTCTGACCACAGAATATGAGTCCTTCCTAGCTTCTGGTATCTGGATTGTAGGTGCATTTAAATGAGATGAAACCCTGTCCTTGAGCCTGCTGACTCTCCTGATCACTTGTTCAGCTCTTACTGCACATTAGTGGTGATGCCCACTAGCACGGTTTGATTGCAACATGCAGTGGTTTCCTTGTGAGGATTCCAGTGACTCATCATCATCCTGAATATTGTCCTGAACCCCAAGTTAAACTGGTGAATACATTTTTCTTTAAAAAACACATCAAATAACTCCTTTTGTAAAATAGAAAATCTTCCACATCTAAGGAATCCACAAAATAAAAGTAAATTGTTTAGTGTTCTGGTTACTGGAGCAATCCTGCTTGTGAAGTTGGGGAACTTTTGTAGTAGAAATGTGGGTATGCTCTGGCCAGAGTGATTACAAGTGGTAAGACATAAGTTCTGTCTCCAGTAGGGTTACACAAGAGCAAGCTGCTATTACAGATGCAAGAGCATGTCTCTGTTCTGCCCTAGATGAGCTTTGTGACCCCCCTTTGGGTGCTGCCTGCCAAGTCAAATTTCAACTTGAGCAGTTGAAGCTTGGCAGAGAGTAGACAACAGAAAGTGGGATCTCTTCAGGGCAATGGCTAGATAACATTAATAATAGACATTGCTACCAGCTCTTTCTAGTTGCTCTCTGGCAATACTTTATTTGTGGTCATTCCTATGCTTAGTTTAAAATGAGAGCTTCCTCATAATCCTTGGTGATTTTCTTGGATCAGTTAGATTGATGTGGTTATGCTGAAATACCTTCCTTAGAGGGAATAATTTCCTTCCTTAACTTGCAGAGTCATGCTCTGCAATGGAGAGACATAGGCAGGCTCCATCCTTGTAATCATAAAGGTGAAATTCCCAAGTTCTTCTTCTCCTATTAAGGTCCTGAGGTGAATCATCCTGAAGCACTGCATCAGGACCTAAATGGTGCAGAAAGTTTGGGACATATCTTCAAAGTACCCATGTCCTTTTCTCCTTACAGACCTGGGATTAATAGGTTTTCTTTCTTGGAGGATGGAAAAACCCAATTTAGTTCCCAGTTCTTCTTCTGACTTTCACCAAAGCAATTCCTACAGCCTGCAAAAGTCTTTGAAAAATCCTTCACTAATCCTGACTTATTTTTTCAGTTTGTAACTATCTGACTGATTTATAACAGTTTCAAAGGGAATTGAGCACCCCATCTATTATCAATCAAACCTCACCTCTTGCTAAACTGAAGAAAGACTATTCCAGTTGTATGGCTGTTACTCACCAGGCACCATGTACCAGCAGAGATATTAGAGGTCTTGAACTTTGCAGAGAGCATTCTCATAGCACTCACTGAGTTATGCACTGTTGCCACAAATTCCCTATGCATTATGATGAGAGTATGCTACACATGCAGGACAGCATTTTTTTCAATCAAATTTGTATCAGGCAGGGACATGATAATATATTTCTACCCATTCTGTTACTTGCAATATCAGGTGAATCAAGGAGATGGAAAAAGTTTCAGAAGCCCAGGACTCTCAGATTATCTGGTTTTCTAGAGTGACTGATCATGGAATTAATTTCATCAGACTTTAATCTAAGAAACACTTAAATTTATTCCTAACAGTGACATAGCTGAAATCAGGTGAGATGAATCCCTTTCTAATTTTATCTTGGGACTCCTAGGTTCCTAACTTATGGAAGTCAAGAATGGCAGTGTTAGAGCAAATGAGCAGTTTTGCAATCTCATGTTTTGTTCTTTAGATTGTGGCTAATATATCAATGTGAAATTTTTGAAAAAATGGATCATCACATCTTGGTTATTTATCCAGGTTGAGTTTTCCCCCCCAGTTTACTCTCTTTCTTTAATTGTGCTCAACAAGTCTATAAAGGGAAACTTTCTTTCTGGGAACAATGCAAGTACTGGCTTAAAGAACATGGCTTAAAATCCAGAATATCTCCAATAGATCATACTCAACTTCTTTGTCCTCACAGCAGCTGGTGTGCTACAGGTACCACAATTCAGCTGCATTGATACCATGGCTGTAGCAGAGTCCTGCTCCTCCTGTAACTGAGCCAAAGTCAGAAACTTACTGGAATAGAGGATTTTGACTACATTGGAAAAAACCTCAAACTATTAGGTTATTTTGATACTTGCAAATTCAGGGTCTTTTTTCATATAGAGTATTAATTCATCAGAAAAATGAGAATTTAAGTTTGAATTTCACTTTGGAATAAATAATTATTTATTAAAATGCAAGGGGGTTATTTTTGGTCTTTTTTTTGAGAAGTAAAAATTTATAGCTTCAAGCACTCCAGAGCCTGATATTTCTATTGCAGGATGGAAACACTAATGTTTCATTATTAACTTTTCACCATTTTATTCATATGCCTTGACCTATGCAGACTCAAGTTCTACAGCACTGTGCAAGGAGGGAGTCTCACAGTCCAGTTTTTGGGAAATGGCTGTGGAGAGGCCAGGCTCTGACTGGGCTTTCTGCCCACTGTCTGCACATAACACATGGAATGTGGGTAGCAAAACTTATATTAAACTTGTATGTTACATTCAAATGCAATGTGAAATCTTATTTTTGCTATAGGAAAAATTATGTTCACTCATTCCTGTGATGAAATCTGCTGTCTTTATTTGTCACCTGGAAAAAACATTGGAGAAAGACAGCACTGGTCCAAGAGCAAACTGTTGCCTTTCTCAGTTCGAAAAGATGCACTTTTGAGTGCAATTAGGTTTCAATGACATTTGACTCTACGTTTGTGTATGGCAAAACAAACCTATAAAACTCCACTTACCCTCCTACCTCCCTCTTGATTTACAAAGGTGGAAACTTTCAGGATGTTTTAGCTGTAGAGCATAAAACTCTTTTCAAAAACACATTAAGAGTGTCAAAAACCACCTTTGATAAGAGTAACATCTTTTAAAGTAATGGGCTAAATCAAACCAAAACCTCTGCTGACATTTTGATTTTGTTTGTGTTAGTTGGTATAATGAAAAATTAACTTTACACATAAAAAATTTATTGTAGCTTCTTTTATTGCCTGGGAAGAAAAGTTTAGTGTAGCCAACTGAACGATGCTTCTTCCTGGGTTGTCACTTCATACACTTTATTATTGTAACTTATGGGGCTGCTTGTAAGCAAAGAAGTGTTATTTATTCTGCAGTACTCCCATTTGCTCACTCGTTATGCTCATCATGGCTCTAAGTAATAAACTTCATAATATCACACATTAATGGTGTTATTTAAACTATAACTACTGTAAGTTAATGTGCAAATGCCTTGCAGTTTTCCCATGTTTACTCACAATTTTTCAATAATGTTCAAGACGTGCTTTGAGTCTGGCAAGAGTCACACACTTTAGTGCAATAATGTATGAGGAAATGTAAAGTTATTTAATAAATATAGAGGAATTGACATTAATGTCTGTGTATCATTGGGTGTGCCCATTCATTAAAATGATTACTTGATACTTATTTGTGGGAGATAAAAGATATTTAGTGCTATTTCATGCAAATTGCAAACACTTTCCCAGACCAGAACAAACTTTGAAAAGAGAATATTGTTGAAATCTCCCTTGTTTTTCTAAGTCTAGCAAAATGAGAAGCAGTTAAACTGCAGTTACCCAAAGGCAAGAACTCCAGTGATTAACTTTGTTATTGCTTGTTGTGCATTTTTGTTTGCATGCTGCCCAGATCTATAGATCCATAATTGTCCTGCACGCTTTCTGCTTGAAGGCTCTTTTGAAAGAAAAATGTAAGAATTTAGGAATTCCTAATAATTTCTGTAAGAAATTATTTCTGGCTGCCTTAAATATACAATGAATAAGTTTTCCTTTGTTCTCAAAACCAGAATGTACATGTGTGATCAATAATGTAGCAAGTATCTGAATATTGAAAACACAGATTTTTCTACTTCCCATGATGCCATGCTTTTGTGCTGAAATTCATAAATTTCAACCTGACTTTTCAGATGATAATTATTTTATTTTATGAGTTTCAGATACCCATCAGCATTCTTTAGATCATTTTTTAGCCATCTAACAGAGTACAAAACAGCATGTATCAAAAAGTTGATCAGATGAAATTACATAATTTTCAAAAGCAGATGTTCCCATTATTCAGAAGAAGCCATTGATTTTTCAGAGTACTTCCTAATCCTCCTGAGAATGACAGCTAGTGATGAGGAAACCTCCCGGTAAAAGTCAGTGATGTAAATTTGAAACACCATTTTACATGACAGATGATAGCTATTAATTTGTGAATAGATGTGTGTGCTGTAGGGCATATGCCTATAAGTGAAAAGTCCAGCACCATCACAGCTGAAGTTTAAGTAAAGAAATAACTGGGTGGAGGGGATACCTAGTGCACCGTGAAGGTCAGCTCCTCTCAGTTTTACATGAGCTATCCCTAGCTTGCTTGCTCTGGCCCAGTTTGAGATTTGGATTCCAGCTCCCCCTGCCCCACCACCTTTCCTTATAACAGATAAGACAGGATCTTCTGTTTTGAAATGACCCTGGAAAGTTCAGACCAAAGCACTTTTAAATTCCATTATCTGAAATGCAGAAATCCTCTATGAAATGCTGCCAAGCATTGCCATGGCAACATGATGTCACTTGGTGACAGAACAAGCCTTGTAGCATTTAGCTGAGACCATGTTGCTTCCTCCATGAACAAAAAGGTGATTTTGAAAGCGGGGACCCATCTGAGCAAAGGAACATCTGCAATCTAAACATTTCCACTCATCTTCAGGGAGAGAAACCACTTTCATTTCTTGTCTCTGAACAAGGGGCAGGGTATAAATCACAGTCAGGAGACTCGATAAGTTGCATTATCAAGAAGGAGAGTGAATGGAGGATAAACTTTTATCAGTCAGTGTGTGTCTTAAAGGCAAGTGAGCGAGGGCTCTGGGAGCCTGGCTCTGCAGACTGGCTGGTGCTCAGGAGGGACAGCACTCAGCTGCTGCTCAGGGACTCAGCTTGGCTCACTTGTCACACTGCACGCATTGATAATATTTCACTATATTTAGCCATTTGCATACAATTTGGACATGTATTAAATTATGTGCATTTCCTCTGAGTGCCTGGCAGATTTTAGACTGAGCTTTAAACTTGTGAGGGTGGATCCTGATTACGTGGGTGCACTGCTTCACTATTATGGGCCTCAGCCAAGAAACGCCTCCCAGTCAATATGCTTTTCCTCCAAGCTTTTAATAGCCTCCAGAGCAAGACAAGTACAGAAATTACCCATGAAATCTGCTACAGCACGAGAAAAATAAGATATTTTGGCATCGATTGGAGGTGAAGAAAACAGGAAAGGGGCTGCTGGAAATCTTGGCCATTAGAAGTCCCACATATGAGCAATTGCAGCATTCTCTGGAGAAGTGTAATGCACATAATTTGCCTTTTTTTCTCAAGTGTGTTTCTGGCTTTACTGCCTCCAAATTCTGGAATACTTGAGGGTCCTCAGAGGTGCAAGGCAGAGCCAAAACTGCATTGCAATGCACTGAGGATTTTTTGCAAATGTGCATGTCAAAGTTCTCACTAATTTTAATCTGAGTTCACAGTCCTTGTGGCATCAATGAAACTAACACCTCATAATGACACCCGGGAAAAACTGCAAGGCAAATGTAATTTCAATATTTACAGCAAATTTCAAGCACATTTTAAAGCTGTGAGCCAGTCCATCTTTGTTGGGTTTTGTTTGGATTTACACCAAGAACACTTAGAAAAGTTATAACTGGGATACTAATTTCTCCCATTTTCTTCCAAAGATATTATATCACTCCACATCACTTGTAGTACAAATAAGAACTTATTTAAGTGCAGAAGAACTCTAAAAATGACATTTAGGAATCCTTGAAATCATACAAAACTTTAAAGCATTCTTTCTTATAGTGATACTCTGATTTTTCTGGATTTGCTTTTCTATATTTTCTATATATTTCTGTTCAATATATGAAATTAAAATATGTTTATTCTGGCCTTTCAAAATCCTTGCTATTGTGATGTGTGGAGAACAGTCTCTTCAACTTTCCCATTGCTCTTCCCTTGTTGATTTACACTCAAATAAATTTAGTTGAGTTTTCTCCTCATACTGGGTTAAAACCAGCCTCTGAGGTCCCTGAGCCCAGCACCTCACCATTTTGTAGACACATTCTGTAGACATATTGAGCTTTATTTTAGACTCTACTACAGTGATTCGAAGACCTTTCCAGAATCCAAATTTTTCTAATAATTAACAATTGTCTCCTAGTTTCCACTGTTTTTATATTCACATTTTTTCTGTTAAGTCTCACTGAGTTTTCTCATCAAGGCAGATAGAAATCAAAACCTGCTCTATCCCTGCAATTCATAATCTGTCTTGCCTGGTTATCTCTATAACTATTTTTTGATACATAGTTTTGCTGCTGTACATTTTAACAAGGCAATACCCTTAACTCTCTAAGAAGTGTGGATGATTCTATTCTATACTTCAGTGGCAATTTTTTGCAGCAAAACTGAGCTGTTTTCCAGAGTGTACTACAATTCACTACTACAATCGTCTGGGATGACGTCAGTGAAGAATAACCTGGGTTATAGCAGTTTTACTTTAGAGAGCACTAATTTTCTTCGAAACCAATGGTGATTATGCCTTACTTCTTATGGATTTATCTGAGATCAGTTGTGGTTCAGCATCTCTCAAGTGCAGGTTTTGTATAAAGGTGCTGAACCTTGGATTGAGGCCCCCACTGCTAAGGACCCTTATTTGAAAGTACTTGAAATGGGGATTTAGCCCGGAAGGAGTACCTCAGATGGTGTATATACCTGTGTGTTCAGTGACAGTGACAGATGTGAAGGCACTGGGCAGCCAAGACCAAGGGTTTTACCCAGCTCATGCTAATGGTCTGTTGCAGCTCCTATTTCACTGGGCAGGAGTTAACTGTTTAGCTGCAGTCATATTTCACAAGAATTGTTGAGTTAACATTACATGAATTATACACGGTTTATAAAATGATTATTTAATCAGTGGAAAATTAAGTTCATAGATGTTTTCAAAATCTGAACTAGGACATTCATCAACAGAACTGCTAAATTTTTAATCAAGTCTGCTGTGCTTGATGTAGCTATCATTCTAAATTGCCCTCTCTCTGCTGGTCCTCTTACTGCAGTATATATTTTAGCATTATCCTTCCTCATTGCTAATTGAATTTTTTCAGCTCAGATTTAAGGCAGAGTGACATGCCACTCAGCATTTTCATCAAAAGACAGTCTTACTTACTTTTAACAGATGAAATGCTTTAAATATTAGGAAGAGTGAACTGCAAAGTTCTTTGGTTCCTTCTTACTTAGAGGCATCTTTTAAAAAGAAATATGGCAAAGGTATAAAGAGTAAGGGTTTTGCTCGTCTTGATGATGAGGAACAATTTGAAATTCTTTGGTCTGGATTTGTTTAGGGATTTGATTCCTTCAGTCATTTCTGGAAAAGGTCTAGATGAGAAGCAGTGAGCAACGCTTTTTCTCCAGGTATTTAACCATCTCCCATCCCATGTAAGAATTTCCTGCTCTGTAAAAACCTTTGGGAACTCTCATTAAAAACTTGAGAAGAAATATGTTCAAAGAGGAGAAAAGCTCTAGAGAATTTACCCTGTGTATAACCTGAAAGTCTAGATGCTATCCCAGTATAAGGGAGAGACTGTAATGTCTTCTCAGCTCCTGTTCCTCACATCCCACTGAGCAAACTTTTGAGGAAGGCCAATACCTGAAGATGGGAAGCCTTTTCTGGAAGAGATACCTTCACTTTATCCTCTCACTGCACCTGTAACTCAGTCTGTTTCTAAGGGAATTTGGGATGCATATAGGAAACCAACAAATCTCATCTTTACTCACCTGAACAAACATTTACCTAAATCTCCTTTCAAGCACTAGCTGCCTGCACAAGCATATTATGAAGCTCACTGCGCATTTTTAAGCATCTTAGATTTGCTCATCATCAGAATAGGGTTCTTCTTGCCTGGGACTTCCACTTATTACTTACTACTTCTGAATGGCATGACTTGTCATACTATTCCTGTAGTCTAAAGCTCGGGGTCATTTCTTAAGGACAGCCAGAACTTGAATCTGTGAGTCAAATTCAATGCAAGTAAGAGATTTTTACATATGGCTATAACATAAACAAAAAAATCTCCCACCCAATTGTCCATGTGGTAAATTTTTTTCATGTTGTGTGTCAAAATACACCAAGGGACAGTTACAAGTCTGTGTACCTCCATAGACCTAAACAATGGTGGAAACTGGATCTAAAAGCTAGTAGAAGATGAATATACATTTCATACATCACAAGTAAAAATGCATGCATATATGTATAATAATGCTATTTTTACCAAAGAGTTTGATGGGTTTTTGGTGTTCATCACATAGTGATTATATCATTGACATGAGCTAATGACACAATGTCAGTATTATCATTTCTTTAACAGAAAAAGGGATTACCTAAAGAGAAAGGAAAAACTTTTTTTTAAAGTTCTAAACCACTGATTATCTACCTGGAAGATGAGGCCACTCCACATGTTTACCCTGAGTTTGCCTGTGCACTCTGAAAATGTATATGTGAAACTTGCTTAGGAGTGTCTATTATTTCCACAGCAATTCAAGAGCTAGGTGTTTCTGACAAAATTCTGCAAAGTCATATCACATCATCAATTACTATGCTAACTACTGGATTTAAACACTTTCTTGGCTCACTCGAGCAAACTTTACCATCCAAGCACTTTCTCTCTGATACCAATGTATTCAGGGTGAGGGCTCTCCCCAGTGCATGCTGAAATCCCAGACACATTTATACATCTACTGGAGGTAAGGTGTCCCAGTTGTCAACAAGATGCTCCTGGAACATGTTTTGGCCCATACACAATTTTGTCCAGTGAAAAAACTAGACCCTAAGTGGATGGACAAGGCAAAGCTGGGTATGGCCAGAATATAGGGAGCAGAAAGTCATATAGAGCAGACTGAGTTAATTTAGATGCAGCTGGTAGCACTTGGCATCAAACCTGAATAGTATGTGGGGGACTCAGGGACTCAGATAAAAATTAATGTCTAATTTAATAAACTCCTTCAGGAATTCTAGAAATACTCCTTAAAAGCCCATCAAATTTTGAAGGTTTTCTGGCATTTTCAGCTCCCACTGCCCCTCTGACATACTGAGAATTTCCTGTCTTGAGAGAGGCAAGTAGAGGTACCAGAGACTGCAGGTAAGTACAGATGAGATGCCAGAAGCCTCTGAATCTCTTCTAGGCTGTTAGGCAGGGTTTGGATGGGACTCTTACACTGCCTCTTTTGCATTCTTCTCTCCTTATGCTGAGCTGTACCTGACAAGCAAGGCATGTACCAGGTCTGTTGCTCTGAGGTGCCTGAGTCCTTGGTTGCTTCCTGCTCCTAGAAATTTGGGCTCCATCTCATCTCATCTCATCTCATCTCATCTCATCTCATCTCATCTCATCTCATCTCATCTCATCTCATCTCATCTCATCTCATCTCAGTATTTTCAGTGCAAACTCATTACATGTTTCACCCTACCACCATGTGACGTGGTGTGTGCATTTATCTGTGTGTACATGCAGAGAGCCTGGGTGAACACACACCGTGGTTTATGCTCGCAGAGGGAGCTGCTGCTGTGGCACTGCCATGTCAGAAAAGCACTAGCTGCTTAGAAAGACAGGTACCTCACCTCCACTGCTTCTTTGGATCTGCATTTCAGATGCCCTCACCCTGTGCCAAGGAACATTACACAGTGAAGTTATCTTTTCAGCCGAGGGATTTGCTGCCAATTAAAATTTGTTTTTCAAGTTAGTGGTTTTTAAGTTTCAAGGAAAACAGCATCTCAATGTGAACCAGCAGTGGCCATGGCAGCCCCAAGGGCAAACCCTGTCCTGGGGCACATCAAGCACAGCACATCCAGCTGGTCAAAACGGGAGACTGTCCTGCTCAGTGCTGGGGTGGCCTCACCTGCAGTGCTGCCTGCTGTGCTGGGCCCCACAATGCAAGAAGAGTGTTCAGGAGGGAAACAAAGCTGTTGAAATGCCTGAAAGGAATGTCCTGTGACGAGCATCTGAGAATAGTCCGGTTTGGAGAAAATGAAGCTGGGTGGTGACCTCATTGCTTTCTGCAGCTTCCTGAGCAGTGGAATTGGAGAGGGAGGTGCTGATGTCCTCTCCCTTGTATCCAGTGACAGGACACATGGGAATGGTTCAAAACTGAATCAGGAGATTTAGGTGGGACTTTTAGAAACATTTATTTGCTGAGGGGATGGTCAAATGCTGGAACAGGCTTTTCAGAGAAGTGGTTGGTGACTCAAATGTGTCAGTGTTAAGGAGGCATTTGGACAATGTCCTTAATAAACATGATTTAACTTTTGCTCAGCCCTGAAGTGGTCAGGCAGTTGGACAAGATGGTCGTTGTAGGTACCTCCCAACTGTAATTTTCTATTTTATTTTATTTTGGCTGTAATGGAAAGTGCTGTGTTAGTTTAGAGTTTCTGAGCCACACAATATATTTTTGAAGAAACAAGTGTAAGTTAGAGATATTGTGATGCATGTAAATTTTGCTCTCAGTTGCCTTCCAGATGTTGTATAATCCTCAGGTTCTTCTATTTGTCCCCATTGTCTTTAATTTTTGTATGTCTAATGTAACAAGATAGAGAAAAGATTCAATAGGCCAATCCAGCATCTGTTTTGAAACAATTCTTCTTCAGCAATATATTTTGAATATCATGTTTATTTTATGAACATATTTCTTCACAGTTTTGTTATTAATTTGGCTAATATAAAACCAGTGAAAATAGGGACCAGATGCTCAGCTGGAATAAAATTTACACCAGCTGAAGATCTATCCAGAGTTACAAAAACCTCCTATGGTGAAACACAGCTCAAAGTGTCAAGCCACAAATTGTTATTTCATATAGCTCTGAAACCATGTAGAAAAATAAAGATCTGCATGGGTTCAGTGGAGATTTATAAATAAACCTTCACTTACTCAAGATATTTCATGAACCATTTTTCATGTCTTGACAAATCTGAGATGATTTTTAAGTTGCTAAGAAAAACATTATGACTTGAGGTTTCTAACAAAAGTTTTGCCTTGTTTTTTTTACAGATAATGGACTAAGATTAATTTTACTGATTCTTACCCACTTCCCTCCACTTTGAGTTTATTCAGCATGATGTCCAAGATTATATATATCTATAATCTCATATATATACATATATATGACAATTGCTGCTTATTCCTACTGCACATCTAAGATCAGATGCACCCAATGTATGAAGAAGTTTTCTCAGGAAATAGCTCAATCACTTCCATATTCTGCAGGTCTATTTTTTGGCAGTACTATTAGCCTCTTCTTTGAACATGTATTTATTTAATGATGTCTCTGTTCTTTAAATTGCCAATTGTATTGCTGATTTTCTCTTCATGACAATAACACATTTCTTTCACACTCTTTGTACTAGCTTGTTGTCAGAGTTGTTATTTTCTGTGTTGGTGATGGGGTGTCTTCCGTTTTTCCAGGAAGCTGCATTCATCAAAATGGAGAGCAGCCAATTATTATAAAGATTTTAAATTTTTGCCATTAAGTCCCACTCCTGCAAAAAGGCCCACTTAGCTGTGTTCTTACTTTAAACATGTGATCTGTCCAACTGAGCCCAGGGCATTAGCATGAGGCATATGTGTATATCTTAGCACGTTCAGAACCCAAATAACATTTGGTTTTTTTATATTTCTGAACCTACAGAAATTGATCTGGTGATAATTAGACTCTATGCAGTTAGTTTCAAAGTACATTGCTGATTACAAAAGGATTCATCCTGGGGCAAAGCTCTGAGTAGGGTCTTAGAAAGTCTGAATCAAGACTTGACTCTTTCACAGCTTCATGAAATAGGTTTGAATAAATCCCTATATTTCAGATAGATCCAAAGTTGTTCACTGGTTTGAAATGTCTCAGATGTAGGTGTCTCGATGTTCTTGCACATATACAGACAAAAAATCTTGCAGCTGATTGCAATACAGCAGGGTGCTACTCCTGTAAACAATGAACTTGCAACATCTGTCCAAGGTGTTAGTGTGCATATACCCATGCCTCAGAATGTTGTGAGTCCCAGAGTGGGGCTCACTGGTTTTACCTATAAAGGTTCTGGAAGACATGGTCTGTTTACTCATGGCACTGATTACAGTTTAGTCTGGCCACTATGTGCTGTGGTCATGCAAATTCATAATAAAAATATAGAAGAATAATGTTAAAATCAGTATTTAGCTACTCTTTAAACATATTCTGGTAAATATGTGGAAGCTGTGCTCTACAGCTGCCTACATTCATATATATTCAGCAGTATTGGGGTAATTATACCATTTGTATTTCAGAAAATTATGAGTCTACAGCAAAGTTTCCTGCGTTCTCCTCACATATCTCTTCAGTCGAACATGAGTCAAACCTGCACTGCTTATTAGAATATTATTAGCATAAGTTGTTTTAGTAAAGTAGTAAATAATTCATAAGGAAATCTGCAAAAGCAAATATGTTTGCCACTTCCCCCATTTTCATTTGGCTTGAAGAGAATTATTCACTTTCTTCAAATATTTGGTTTAAAAATGTGGTAACAGTACATTGTGTTCCACTCCAGAAGGCCTGTGCACTTTTTTCTTTTCCCAGTAAAACTTCTGAGACTTGGTGCCAGGGTGAAAGCAAGGAAAACATAGAATTCTAAGGTTCTTAAGCTGTTTTTAAAAGACAGCAGGGCACACGAGAAAGCATGGATCCCAGCTTGCAAGTACCAGAGGCCAGGAGCAAGGTGTTTAAAGAGCTATTTTCCACTGAAGCTAATTGCACTGAAAGTGCCTGCACACTGGTGTAAATACAAACAGCACAGTGACATTATGACACAGTCACAGCAAACAATGAAAGTCAGGAACAAATCCCCACTGTAGTGGGCACTATAGAAAATAAAGGGAGACACTGTTCACCTGAGCATTTAGAGTTTTTTCCTGCTTCTTTTAGTTAAATTTCTGTCTGTACTTAATATTCCAGGCAGGCACACAGCTATGGAATAAACACTTTAATGACAGTATAGAAGAGATCTGGACCCTCTAATGGTATCACAGCCCTTTCTATAGAGTTTCAAAAGGTTATAGTATTTTCAAAGAGTAGGGATGCCTCCAGACCACTGAGTTTGGCAGCCTAGCATATGCTCAGACCACCTGCAAGCCCCACACAGTGTGTTGTCCTTCTGGGAAGAAAGAGGCAAGCTGCACAAGAAAATCTTAAGCAGGCACAGTGTGAGCAGATGGTGTTAATTCCAAAGTCAATGCATGCACCTAAATTTGGTTCCTCTCAGGAGGCACAAACACAGAAGATGGTAGTGTGAGTTTGAACTGTCATTTCCTAGAGCTGATTTGCCCAAACAGGGATGAAACTTTCAGCTGTTGTTTGAAATGTCAAGTTCAACTACACCAGGGTTAAAGCCTGCCATAACTGAAATCAGGTCAAAGCTAGAAGATGAATTTGTTCTACCAATGAAACACCCACTTCCAGATTGCCTTTTACATACCAAATCCTCAAAGACAACAGAACCACAAGAATTTGGGGGAGAAAGAAAAATAATGTCAACATTTTAAAAAACTTGTGTTTATATTGCACCTGAGAGTAGAGTAAACTCCCAAATGTTATCAAAGCAAACATAGCTAATTGGAAAACATTTAATAACCAAAGAGAATATTTCTGTAATTTGAGGAGTTTAAAAGTAGCCAAGGATTTCAGTAGTCAAGGGATGACTCATCTCTGCTTTTAGCAGGTGAGAAGGTAAGCCCATCGTAGGATGGGTGTCCAAGCTCCCGTGATAATGGAGGAAATCATTAGGAAATCAGAGGAAAGAAATGTCTCCAGAGGCAGTCCACTTCAACCGAGACATGGCTCCTCCTGATAAAGTTTATGTCTCCTTCTGCTGACTCTGTAAAGGAACCAAATTACTGTCTTGTTTGAGAACTTAGCTTTTACATGGCTAAACCCAAGTCATTTTACCCTCTGCAAAAAAATTATATCCTAATTGATAAACTAGGAATTTTGAAATACAATTTTTATTCTGATTTGTTCTCAACTGAAGCCTCATGTGTGTCTGAT
Organism: Acridotheres tristis; assembly: GCA_037013685.1. NCBI lineage: Eukaryota > Metazoa > Chordata > Aves > Passeriformes > Sturnidae > Acridotheres > Acridotheres tristis. The sequence goes on along the minus strand of CM072888.1, from coordinate 57,604,444 downwards.
CCAAACTTCATGACATGAAATCTTTACAGCTTCTCTTCCATTGTAAGTTTGTACAGCACACTGCAAGACACCAAGCACATTGCTATCAGACAAATAAAAAGAATAATAAAACTCAATCATGCTTGTATATATAGAAGGCCAATCAATGTAAACACAGGGTCTCTCTAAACAGAAGAGAAGCGGAAGCCAGATGGCATGAAATCATTGATAGCTGTTTCATAAACTTTTCCTGCAATCAAATCTAATTGAAATAACACTAGATTGTAGGCTTGAGCAGGTGGGCAGCACACACAGCTGTTTCTGCTAGATGATTTCCAAAGAATACATACATAAAACATTTCACAGGGACTGACATACGGCAAAAAAGGGTTACCCCAGATGGAATGCTCTCTTTCAGGCTTTATTTCACTGACAGATTTCTGAAGCCTGCCTCTTTAAAAATATGGGCAGGAGTGTTTTTCTGGAATAGTTAAACCAATTATAGCCATATGCAATGCTGTTGGGAGCTAGGGCCTGGTGATGAAGTGTCTTCAATGCCAATTTGTATTTGAAGGCAAGGAAGAGCAGAGGGAGACCTCCAGTTTATTGCTTTGCAGTGAGATAAAGGTAACTTAATCCCCTCTGACAGATATTTCTGTTTCATAGAAATTTGCCAATAAAAGATTTTATCAGTTTCCTTGGTAATTAATTCTGTTTTTTCCTGCACTTATAGCTAGATCTTTTCCTAATGTCTAATCTACTTTTTAACACAATCTACTGGCCATACATGGTCAAGGAAAAGAAACAGTTAATGTCTTTTTCTGTTTTAATCTCTTGTATATAGGCATACTTCCCATATCCTCTTTCCTCTTTCTGTCCTTTTCTGCAGACAAATATCCCATGGCAGAGCTCCCGAAGACTCACAAATGAGCCAGAAGAACCAGGTAAGTCTTCCCAGAGAGATCCAGACCTGAAGTAGGCCTGATATTTTGGACTGAATTTTACTTTGAATATCTGTTTACATTGGAAACTAGGACTTAAAAATACTGAGAAAGGAAGGAAAATTAAAGAGTATCTTACATGGATCAAATGAGAGCCTGAAATAAATGAATTGTGTAGCTCTTCTACCTAGTACATTTTGGCTAGATGATATAGTGAAGCTTCTACTCTATATAAATATAACACAAAAAGATTTACATGGTGTTTTCTATTACTGTTTATACCAGAATCTATGTATTTAACACTTCAGTCTAAAGGATTCAAATCTGCCACAGTATCACTAAGAGTAATCTAGAAGTGATAAGTGAACTCTGGTTTCTCTTCAGGTTCTATAAATCTCTTGCCTTTTACTTTGGATTTCCATGAAGAGGAATAATTTATTTATTATCGCCTTCCAGTATTTAAAGGAAGCCTCCAGAAAAGATAGGGTGGAATTCTCTCAGGAAACACAGTGATAGGATGAGGGGTAATGGTCTAAAAATGAAGGATAGTAGATTTAGATTAGATATTAGGAATAAATTCTTTGGAGGTGGTGAGATACCGGCACAGGCTGTCCAGAGAAACTGTGGATGCTCCGTTCCTGGAAACATTCAGGGACAGGATGGACGGTGCTTTGCACAAGCTGGTCTAGTGAAAGGTGTCCCTGCTCATGGCAGGGGGCTAGGAACTAAATAATCTTTAAGGTCCCCTCCAGCCCAAAACATTCTATGATTTTAAGAATAGGATTACGTGCAAAGTGTGCTATTCGATAATGATGACCCCTTGGACTGCAGGAGTCTTTCTGGATACTTATTTGAAAATGTTCATTCTGAGGTTAATGACAAGCAGCTTTACTTCCCCACTCCCAGTCATTTTATGTTAGAAATACAATATATATTGATAGTATATTAATGAGTCCAGGAGTAGAGGAGGGAGAGGAAGCATCATTATATGACTACAAAAAATCCTAGTCAGAAAGTCCTGATGTGCAGAGGTATCCTAGGGAAGTGACACCCTGTGATCATCTTCCTTGGGGATTTGGCTGTGCCTGTCAGAGACTGGCATGGTACAACACAGCCCCTTGCTCCTTCTCATGCAGTTGGAGTTTAGTTTCTTCAGAAATCAGTTCTCAAGGGAAAACCCACACTCCCCAGACAGAGAGAGCAGGAAGAAAATCATCAGTAGCCCCAAGTAGTGGGAGCAACTGTGTGCAAAAGGCAGTGAGAATCAAGCCCTGGGGTGATATGACTCTGCAAGAAATAAATGAGTGTGAAGCAAATGCTTTCAAAAGAACCCATCTAAGCTCTGCTGCAGAGAGAACTGCAACACACAGAAAGAATCAGTGACAAAAGATCCAAAAGAGGCAGTTGACTTGCTGCAGGGGAGAAAACAAACTGTTTACAAAGATGGAGAACACTAAATCACCAAAGTGTTCAGAAAATGTTTCAAATGTAATGTTCATTCCTACATTTGTATGTAAGGCACAGTAAAGAGAAAAAGATACATCCCTTGCCTTTCAGGCCATTTGGACTCAAGCAGGTGTAGCATGTCAAGTAAGAATAATAGCAAAACAACAAAGAAGGAAAGAGGAAGGACTGCAGGAGGAATGGGAGCACAAGGGTCATATGTAAGTTTATAGAATTGCTTTGGATTACTGGGGAAAATCATCAGCTTGTTTACTGACTTGCTCTCTATCTCTTTACTTGCCTTAAACTGAAGTAGTTATTTCAGGCAGCTGAAGGGGTCTATTTTGAGTGCAGCCTATGAAGGTTGATTATGGGAAGGGGTTTGTGGGAGTCAAAGGAGTGAAGACAAAAGGAGCCATAAAGATAAAGAACAATAGATGCAGAAACAGAGGGGACCTGGTGCAGATCCCAGCACTGCTTTCAATAATAGCTAATGCTCATATAGAGCTTTTCAAGCACACATTTTGAAGTGTTTTAAATTGAAGTCTGAATCATCTTATTCATGTTATAGCAGGACAAATTATGTGTTCAAGGTCACTCAGCACAAAAAAAAAAAAGCACTGTAGCCAGGCGGAGGATTCACAGCCCCTGAATGCTTGTGCCATGCTGCCCACAAGCCACACTGCCCCTCTATCAGCTTGGGTTTTATCCTGCAACAGGGCTGATGTATTGAAAAATAATTTATCACCTGCTTTCTCTCTAAATTACATGCTGAAATGCCATGCCAACCCATTTGTAGGGAGAACAGCCTTGGTGGGAAGATGTACACAATGCAGGGGTTTACGGGGTATTAAAGAGGGTTTAAGCTCTCTACTCCTCCTTATTATGAATACCCAATGTAAAATGGTACCCAGATATGTAACACAGTCACAGCTAGACTGGAGACATATCAAGACAAATGTGTGTGTTCAGGACCACAGACAGGCCTCTCTCAAGGCCAGATACAGTCTGTTCAAATAATGGTTTGCAAGACACCCGAAGCAGACAGGTGATGTCTGAAGTCCAGACATTTACCAGCATGCTTGAATGTAAGAGAGGTCAGAAAATGCCATGCTCACAGATCCTCTGAAAAGTGCTCGCTCAGTGTTATGGATATGCCAGCATGTCGATACACACATGACCTTTTTTTGGCATTTGAAATCTGTAAATTCTGCTGACTCTCAAACCACGTAGGAAGTCTTTTGACCTAGAACTATTCATAGAATCACAGAATCACAGAATGATAGAATGTCTCAAGTTGGAAGGGATCTGTAACTGTTTGAATTTTTCCAAGTTGTAATGTTCTAATCATATGTTAGTTTATACAAAGAGCAGATGTGGCCGTGCATTCCCCCTGCCCCTGCTCCCTCGGGCTGCACTCTGATCTGAAAAATGCTCATTAGACCTCAGCCTTGACAAACACCACCTGGGCTAAGCTCCTCTTGAGCTTATCAGAAACACTGTCTGCTTCCACAAACTTATGCTAACAAGCTCCTGTTTTTAATGAACAGCCTTGGAAATTTATATTTCTTGCCTGAATAACAACCCAAGTGGAGTAACATTTTTGTTACTGATCTTTCAAAGGAAGTTAACAACCTGAATTGCGGTCAGCATGAAAAACTATCATGACTAAAGCCAACCTCCTTGCAACCCTACCAAGAGTGGTCCAAAGTGAGACCCTTTGAGCTTTCCTGGAGCACAGTGGGAGGTGATCAGCAATCTGCCTGCATGGGACTCTGCTCAGAGCCAGTGAACCCTCAGGTTTGGTACACTTGCAGAATCACTGCCAAACGAGCACAGTGGATCCTGGGCTGATGTCCCTCACTCTTCGAGGCTCGACCCTACTGCCATTTAGAAGATGCAAAGGCATCTGAAATGAGTGATTCACTGAATTTAGGAGGAATTATTCACAGGTATACCTGATACCTACCCTTTAGGTCTGTGTGCACCCAAGTGTGAATATGCCCTAGTGAATGGAAAGTTGCTCTCCTGGATTCTTAAGTACTTTACATTTGTAAGTTAGGCCTGTAAGTGAGTTACTGTTGTGCTACAGTAAATTCTACATGAAGCTTTTATTAAATTGTTTAACTTGAGCTATCAATTAGTGCTGTTAAGTTCAAGTGCTTTTAAATGTTTAGGCTTAAGCTATTGGTCAAGTCCAGGGGCTCAGTTTAGCCTTATGACTCAACAGGAGGGTCTTATTCCTTTCTTTTCCTTCACTTTCCTATCCTTACCCTTCCACTCCCTACCAACCCCAGCTCCACTTGGTAATTTTTGGGTTGATTTTGGTTTTAGATGCACAGAATTTAGATATTAGCTGGCTTTGTCTCTGTGTGCTTTAATCATCTAGTGAGTCGTAGAGTGAACCTTGCCAATTAACTTTGTTGTGATTTTGCTTTTTTATTAAAAAATAATGCTTTTGCTGATGACTCTTTAAGCAACCTTAAAATACTCATTTGCAACAACAGAGAAGTATTTTAATTGCACAGAGCACATGGTAGTGTTCTTTTCTTTTTTAAATACAATTATCACAGGTCTAATTCGAGAAATCTTTTCAAATGACAAAAAAATCTTTGATGACAACACTTAATTGTCATCACAAGCAGATGTTATCTATTTAACCAACCATTTAATATTGCTGGTCTTTTATTTGCCCTTCCTTCCAAGTAATACATTCATATTATATTTTAAAATATAACATTTTCAACGATTAAATTATACATTTATGTGACTGGACCATGCACATTTATGGTAACAGTACTACCATAACTCATTGCCATACTACAATGGCATTTCTGCTTGCCTGGTTCATTGCAAGCCCCACTCAACAGCTGTGCTGCAGATGTAGTCATGTATTCATGTACAATTACTTTGTCTCTGCACTGTCTGGATTTATCATACCTTAGAAAATGTTCCCATTTGTTTTTTAGCATGAAATCTTGCCTATATCAAATCTACCAACTCAAAATTGGTCCAGTATCATTCACATGAATAGATCTACATCTAATATCAAGGTACTACAGTACACTGGTTACTCAAGGTGCACTGCTTATAAAAAAATTTAAAAGTAGTGTAAAGGTCACAGTAACAATTTTAATGTTTATATATTTTTTACTCTTGATGCTAATCTTATCATGGAGCAGATTAGAGGAGATCTTTTTAGAAATGTGAAATTTCAATGGCTTGAAAGATTTTGGATTACATTTGTTTAGGCCTCCTGAAGTAGTGGTAGGAATTTTCTCTGCTGAGCTAATTATCACTTGAAATTGTTCTGAGCAACTGTAGATCATCATCATCATCATGTTTCACTTCTAATCAGAAAGCATCTGCAGCACCCTATAGCAGACATGAAATGCACAAACTGTAGTACATCTATTTAATGGAGCAACAATTATTTTACTCTTTGTGCTTATGGAAAGGTAACTCTAATGTTGTCTAATGAATTCTACCCCAGCTGTGTGTGATCTTATAATTACGTGGTTCAGGCTCCACATTAGTTAATCAAATGGTTTCTTCAGCTCAATTTTACAATGATTCAGACCCTAAATCACTGAAGTATTTGCCTAAAATCAGCTTTACTCAGTGGCTAGTGGAACCAGCTTCATTGGCTTAAATGGATGGCTGAACACACACAGGTTCTTCACATACTTACTTTGAGGCAGGCTCTGGCAATAGTTTGATGAATAAAGATCATACTGTGGAACCAGCTGCTGTATTTGGAATTAACATATTGATTGCTGCTAGAAAGTATTATTTAACATGTAGTGTCAGTAGCATAAGACTCTATTTGAACAAATCCATTATATAATTTAAAAGTAAAGAAATCCAATAAATAAACTCCCTAGAGCTAGTAGTTAGTAAAATATCCCTTATATACATATTTCCAATCAATAACCATTTTTTCTCTAAAATCTATGGATTAGCATATTCTTCTAGTGTCTTGTTTTAATGTTTTGTTTCCAGCAAGAGATCTCTCTCTGTAAGAAAATACAGGAATAATGTGTATCCATGCATCAGCCATTTAGCTGTTAGCAAACAGAGATAATGGCCATTGGGAATGTAAAAGCTAGACTACTTGGCTGCTCTGACAAATGAAATCCAGGAGTAATGAGTCACACTAGATGTGATCCTTTAAAAAGAAACATTGGCAAACTCTCAGATTTTAAAATAACTTTGCTGAGATCAAGTGGAGCTGTCTTCAGCCATGATGAAAAAGCTAAAAATGAGTATCTGACTGTGCAGATAATTCCAGCAGCCTGGCAGCATTCATTTGTGAAGCAGCCCAGCCTGATAAGATGCTTGCACTGATGCTAATGCGAACTGGACGGTGAGGATACGTATTGCATAATCACTGCATACATGGCACGTTCATTCATACACTGCTGTCTGTGCTTATCAGCCTGGAGGGATGATAATGTACATGTCTGTGAGCCAGCCTCTGCTCTGGGGGATTTTGTTTTACTCTGCATTGAGAGGCAGACTGCAGAATGCTCGCTTTCCTGAGCAAGGAAGGCTGAGCACATCTTCCCCAGCAATTTTAGCAAATTTAGTCAAAGGGAAGAATGCAAGTATGTCACCCAAAAGTACTGGTTGAAGGTGGATCCTCTTCAAAATACATAAAATACACAAGTCTTGAGCTGGATTTGCAAGATGGATATTAATTCACAAATTGCTTATGTGCTTTGGCTTTTTGTGGTAACATGCTGTTTGCATCCCTTAGTCAAAAGTAAAGGTAAGATTTTCATTTAACTTTCCCTGTTTGCTCCACCTGAATGTGAACTAAATCTACCCACTGGTCTGCAGTTTTAGAAAACAAATTTTTTTCTGGTACTTCATGCTGAAGGGAAAGCTTTTTATCACTTCTCTGCCACTCATTATTGCCCACATCCAGTTTGCGATACAGGTACTCCTACAAAAAATATTAGAATAATATAATAGGTCTCATCTGTCTGAAAAAAATAGTGCATGTAGGAGTTCAATGCCTGCTTAACATTTTAGTTCAGCATAGTTTAGCTCAAAAAAAGTTCAGGGCCATAGGAAAAAAAGTCTACCTGTCAACATATATCTTTTAGGCTTTGAGGAACCACACATTAATCAGTTGAAGCAAGGCAACGAGCAGAAACAAACAAGGTGAAAAATCCCAGACACACTCCAGTTTTGTCAAAGTGGATTTCTTACAGACATCTCTTCAGGCAGACTCCTTTTGACTCCTAATTAAATGATCTTTGCTAGATGAAATCAAACTTCAGTGCTCTGCTTTGCAAGTGTGCAATGCAAACTACTGATTGAAATAATTTTATTAGGTAGCAGAGAATTTTTTAAATGTTTAAATTAGAATCACAGGTATTCATACTTTTTCAGCATTGTATGATTTTGTGTCTGTGAGTGAGTATCAGGAAAGAAATTGTAGGCATACAGTAGCTTTGGGCAGTGTTCTGTAGAGTATTGTTATTTTACAGATATGTCAGACTACAGAAATGGATTTGGGAAGTACAGAAACGAATGATGTATAAAATGCAAAGCAGAAATGTCAGTGATCACCGATACAACTATTATATTCAGAAGGAGGCAAAAATTCAGTTTGACTCTCAAGCAAGTTTGCAATACTTCCATTTTATCTAGGCTACTTGTGCTTTCCCAGCAGAAAATTCATATTAAATAACATTACACAGAGAAGACGAGACTATGCCATAGTGGAGTCTCTGTAAAGGTTTTATCACTAGGAAATTGGGTTGTCTAAGTTATTCATTACTTGATATATGACAGATACTTCAGAGAGAAGTAAAGGAAGGCATAAGCAGAATTCTTAAAATGTCCTTGCTTTGTTTCTTTGTATATATTTCCCTAGATGCTTTCATTAATATGAGACCAAATGAACTGATTACAAGCGAAGAAAAACTTTATAACCAGTGCATTAACCTCTGTATGTTTTCTGTAAGGGATCTGATTCAACCCTGCTGAAATCAATAGGAGACTTTCCTTCAATTGCCTAGATTTCTATATTTTTATTCTTCATCCTAATTTATTGAAAATGTTTTTCAAATGTAATAGTTTAGGACATTACTCAGCTAGAAAGAATTCTCTGCAAAGCCAGGAATGACCCCTGGCAGGAGCAGAGATAACAGCACGATCACCAGCTGTGGGAGTGAACACTAATGGCAGATTGGGAATGAATGAGTATCGTCATCCCTCTACTCGAGATGCTACCTGTTGTCCTCAGGAGAGAAGAAGGGAGAGAGGATATGTTTCCATTGTGAGAGTTCTCTTCTCCGTAGGGTCTCTGCGTGTGCAGATACCTTTTGGTAACTCTTTGTACTTGTTGGCATGAGAAATGTCCCTGGGGGAACATGAAACTGATGGCAGAGTAGATGGCAAAAGGGAAAATTTATCAAAAGTACATGCAATTTTTTTCACATGGCTTTATAATTTATCAGGAAAAAAAGTGAATAACGTGATCCTGTGATAAGTCAGGCACATGTTGAGTGAGACAGTTCTTTTGTTTTGGTTGACAGTTTGTCAGAAATAGTGATTAATTATTGTGTCTTAAGCACAGAAAACTAAAAGCCAAATGAATACACACATTGTCAAAAATGAAGAAAAATTTGGAATTATATTAAATAAAACCAGAAAATAACTGAAGGAATCATCCAGTCATTTCTCCACTCTTAGACTGGATAAGTTATTCCTATGTTATTTCTGATAGACATTTGTCCAAACATCTTTTAGGGATTTCTCAGGTGGGATTTCCAGTGTTCTCTCAGATTCTTTGATCAAGAATTCAATTTTTCTTCGTCCTGTAAAAATTTTCTTTATGTTCAACTTGTATTTGCCGTGCCACAATTTAACATAATTTGTTCTTATTCAACAGGCAGACAAACGGAAGAGTTCATCCTCCTCCTCATCTAAGCTTTCTGTTTTTTAAACTTCCACTGTTTGGATCAAAACTATCCAACACCTTCATTTTTCCCCAAATGTCCCCTCTTAATCTTCCTCATTCTCACTGCTGTCCTTTGCTTTCTCTCCAGCTAATCTACATCTTTCTTGTTTTCCATCAACCAAGCTGGCTACAGAACACATACTGAAGACTTACCTCACTCAGAAATTTTATTGTTATGACACAGGCAACACTTAATGAGTAAGCACACATATATCTGTCTCTCTTTTGCAGCCAATGGTATTTCGGTTGGTGACTCATTCTAAACCTTTCTGCAGATTTGCTGCAATGCCCTTCAGTTTATGTGTGGTTTACCATTTGTGCAAAAAGGCAGAGCATTGCATTTTTTTAGCTTATTGAATTACATTCTCTTTTTCCAGGCTATTTGTCCAATTTATCAACACTGTTGTAGTTCTGATCCTGTTTTGTCATACATATATTGCCCAGCTGGTGCTCTCTGTGAACTTAATAAATGTGTTCTCCATCCTGTCTTGAAAAAGCACTGCATGCTATTCAGGATAATTCCTGCAAACACCCACTTAAACCATCCCTCTCATTTGATCAGGAATTAGTGACACCTACTCTTTTAACACACATCTCTCAAATGAGTAATGCACTCACCTAACCATTCTTTTAATCTAGTCCATGTTTCCCAAGCTTACACATGGGAGTCAGAGGTGTGCAGTAGTCAAGATATATGGCATCTACCAATTTTCTTCCCACCCAGACCTGTTATCCTGTCATCATACAATAGTTCCTTTAATTATCGAAATTCATGTATCATAGCTGAAAATCTAGGTGACTAAAATTAAGTTAGACTACTTTTCAAAAAGGCAAAAACATATGTCTAAGTTGATGTGTCATGACAAATTAAAAGACAAGGAATATATTTGGGAGTGCATGTTATTTTCACTTTAGCCAGTTTCAAAGCCTTGTAGTTCATTCTAAGAATTACTAATAAACTTTACTCTTCTTGATTCTTTCCGAAATAATTCCTGTCTGCAGAAGTACAAGATACATTTTTCAGTTTTGTTTTGGGCTGCCAATTTCCTTTTACTCTTGACAACAACAAATCTCTAAAACAATTCTCCCACACTCACCGTTTTGCTGACCAGCCCTTGAGGAATACAGAAGGAGAATCAAGAATACAAAGTGGTTTGGCAACACAAAAGCAGCTCTGGATCCATTTGCTTCTGAGCACGTTTAACAATGTTAAAGGGGTTACAACAGGCCCTGAAATACCAGGACAGTCTCTCTAGACCTAATATTTAATTTACACAGAGCATCCAGTCTTAATGGACCCTGGAAAAGAGATATCACAGAAAGGAGTCTATGGCTACAGTATCCCTGAGGAAAAACAAAAGGAACATGAATTCCAACTATGATTTTGAGAATTATTTTGGAGAATCCTACTAAGAGGAAAAAGTGAAAAATAATTGAGTTGTCTTGTGCCCAGGGTTCCTTTTCATTCATATTTAAAGTATTATTTATGGATTCATGCTCTCAAATTCTGTTTTTGCTTGCACTCGGTCTTTCAGCTGGCACTGTTTGCTATCTTGCTTAAGGCTGCATCAAGAGAAATTCACCATAGTAAGTGTCAATGCCCCTTCTTGGCATATATTCAGGTTTCCTTAGGATTAAGTTATCCCAGAAACTTTAGCTGGCATTACTTCAGGCAAAGTTTAAAGGTATCTGCCAGTGTGTTAGAAAATGCTCTAACACAGAACTAAATGACGTTGCCAGAAATGTTGTTGAAAGCTGAAAATTAAAGATTGTGCTCTGGGATATATCTTGTTAAAGATGGAGAACATCTGAAGTGACAATTTTTATTTTGAGGAAAAAGGACCATGGGCCTTTTGATTAAACATTTAGCAGGACCTACCATCTCAGCCTGCAGCCTGCTAAGAGTTCAGGTTGGCATAGTCCAGAGGGTCAATGCCTGGACTTTAGATCTTCTCACAGACACAATTGGAAACGCAATTTACTGACAAAAAACTCCCATGAAGAGGGTGAAAAAGAAGGTGCTAGCAGCTGTTGGGTATTACAGAAAACGCTGATAACTTGTACAGGCAAAAGTAGTACGAGATCCCATGTAGAATTCAACAAGTTATAAGAGTCCATTTAAGTTCCTTTTGTTTGGGTAACCAAGGAAGCAAACAAGGCTTCACATTGGGTATCTCTTTAAAAAAAGATCACCAATATAGATAAATGTTAATAAGGGAATCTTTAAAGACTAGTAGAGTTAAGAGAAACATACTTTCCTGACATCTGTTGATTCCCACACTAAAGACATTTTTAAAGATTTGAATGGTTTTCATAGTGCCTTTTACAATAAACAAGACAAACATTATTATGTAATCTCACTTTAAATCCTCTGCTTCCCAAGTAACTTCAACTTGCTCATGGACATAAATCACGATCATCTGCAAACAAAGATACCGTTACACACTGTTGGAAGTTTTGGTTCATGGCGGGTCAGTGGCCTCAGAATTTTTTAAGTGTCAAAGAAATAGTTTAAAGAACTCTTTGTTGGTGGCTCTTGTCATTTTATATTAAATATCTGCAACAGGTTTAGCAGCTGAAAGTCATGGGATTATCCAGCTTTACGAACCCTGCTGAGTAAGCTGAATTACAAGAAAGCTTTGTTTCTGATGGAAAAGGTGTCACCATGGCCCAGCAAATCAAACATATCAGGATTTGCGTTCCTTCCTCTGAATTATCATGGTCATTTGCAGAACTACATAAACAGCAAGGAAAATACTCTTTTGGCAGATGCCCTAACCTGCATGAGTGGAAGCCTACATAAAAGCTTCAGAGAAAGGCCTGATTAAAACTGATCACTTAGAAATTTTCCCCTGGAGACTGCTGGTGTCAGCAGTTTTGGATAATCTCTGTCATATTGGTGCCATTTGTATTGCATTTGTGATTTACATAGTTCAGTACTACATTAAAAATGCTAGCACAATGTGAGTGGTTAGTGCTTTACATCTGGTATCTCTACCCCACAACAGACTTTTAAAAACTACTAATAAAAAAGGTTAATATTTAAAAAATTATTCAGAAAAATAAAGAAGGGTTAAAAATATTCAAAGTTTTAAAAAAGCACCAAAACCATGGAAGTCTCCAATATGTTTAGAAAAAACGAAGTAAAATTTTTCTGTAGTTGAGCAGTACACAGGAGCACAGTCTTTTGCCAAATTGTCTGCTGATTTCTTTCAGTCTTCCTAAAGCTTATAAAGGTGTATGCAATATGACCTGAGTTATGGAATGGAATATACACTTATTAAATTTGCAGCTGACACAAAGCTAGGAAGGGCTGTGAATAAATTGGAGGGTAGGATTCGAATTCAAAAATCATCTTGACAGGTTGCAAGAATGGGCTGAAAAAAAACAAGATAAAATTCAATACAGACAAGTGTAAAAAATGCAACAAATGACCCCATCAGGAGCACTGCATCCAGCTCTGGGGCCCCTAGCATAAGAAGGACATGGGCTAGAGCACGTGGACACGGGCCAGAGGAGGGACATGGAGCTGATCAGAGGGATGGAGCACCTCTCCTTTGAAGACAGGATGAGACAGTTGGGGTTGTCCAGCGTGGAGAATAGAAGGCCCTAGGGGAAACCTAACAGCAGCCTTCCAGTATGTGAAGGGAGCTTCCAAGAAAACCACAGAGGGCTTTCTGGAGTCATGTAGTGATAGGACAAGGGAGAATGACTTTAAATTGAAAGAGATTTAGATTAGATGTTGAGAAGAGATTCTTTGCTCAGAAGGTGGTGAGCACTGAAGCAAACTACCCAGAGAAGCTGTGGATGCCCCATGCCTGGAAGTGTTCAAAGCCAGGTTTGATGGGGCCCTGAGCAACCTGGTCTAAGGGAAAAATGTTCCTGCCTATGGTGGGGAGGTTGGAACTAGAAGATTTTTAATATCCCTCCCAACCCAAACCATTCTGTAATTCTATGATTCTGTGAACTCTCAGGCAGACTCTCAGATAGCAATTACTGGCCTCAGGAATTGAAGGTAAGGAACGACTAATGAGGCAGCAGTCCTGCAGCCAAACAGATTTTTATTGTGAACTGCACATGGTGATCAGGTCTCCCTCAGGCATGCCTCAGGTTTGGTTTCAGGCAATAACTTTCTAGAAAGTTGGACCAGCTAGAGAAGTATTGCAGAGACTCAATAACAATCAGAAGTCAAAGAAATGTGACCCTGAGATCAAAGAGGTGTAAAGAAGAGTAGGTGGAGGGGAAGGATAATAGTTTTGAAGTGTGTGTTGTTATGAAAGGAAGAGGAGGAATGTCAGGTGCTCATGGACACAAAGCATAGAATAAGAAGCAACAGTTTTAAACTGAAAAAATGTGTGGGTCAGACTTACTGAAAAATTTAGGAGTAGAAAATCACTGAAAAGATTTTACAGGTGGAGGCCAGGGATCTCTAATATTAGAGGTCTTTGAGGACATCATACTGCTGAAAAACAGCCTGTCCTAACAGATATCTCTCAGGAATGACTAATCTGGAGAAATGGACCAAATGTCCTCCTGATGTCCTTCACAGTCATATCCTTTCATGGGCCTTAGAATTACAAGAGACAATACAGCTATTGAGTGCAGAACATGGCATCACTTTAAGGAAAGGGCAGTGTGTCTCGGCATTAAGGAAGGCAAATATTTATCAGTGTCTTCTGAATGATGCAAAGTGATTTAGAAGTACATAATTCCAGAATTTCTGGCATCTTTTCATTGCTAGCTATGCAGTCATTCCTCTGTGAAAATAACCCAGTTGCTTAACCTCTTGGTATCAACTGATCTGTTAAACAGCTATAACTCAGCGCTATCATGAGGCTATGAGTTAGTGAATGCTTATGCTGCATCCAGAAAACTCAGGATGAAAGGGACATAAAACAGCAAGTAATGATTCCTTATTTATAATTGCCACGGTTGAATAAATGCTAGTTGGTTCCAGTTTTCTAAGGAAGCACTAGATTCTTCACAGTAAGAATCTGAGTTTTTGCAAACCAAATTGAGCTCTTTTTGAACTTTAGATGACAAAATGTTGTCACCATTACAATTTCCAGGCTACTGCATGAGACGCTTTGTTTGCAAAGGTTAGCAGCATGTAGACCAGAGAGCTGGAGATCCCTGACCTCTGCAGCAATAGAGCCATAACTCCTTCCTTGTCCACTGTCTCCTCTCCCATAACAACCTTCCACCTACAGCAAACACAAGCCACAGAGCACATTTGATCAGCTGTGACCTGTGCACAAGGTCAGCTGCATTCCCAGGAGCTTCCAACCCATGAGAATTAAAAGGCAGTGTGATCTCATCCTTACCACCCCAGAGTGGTCTTGTGAGCCCCAATAGCACCCCATCATTCTTCTACCCAGCAGATATCTGCATTTTACATCTATTATTGACACTGATATCTCGACACCTGCAAGGGTTGTATTCACTCCATAGATTCCAGAAGTCACGACCATGATGAAGATAAAACTGTTTATTTTCCTTGGCTGCCACTCTTAAGGCTGTAAAGTACAAGCGATTTGTAATCTATATGAGGCACAGCTTTTAGTTTGCTTTCTAGACATTTTCTAACTAAAAGCCTTAATCTTTAAAATAAACAAAACCATATAGAAATCTGAAACAGGATCCACATTGACACCCATGCACTTTAGCAGAGAAAGAGGTGTTTTGGCCTTCCTAAGTCTGAAATCCAGAGCACTGAGGCAAATTCCTCTGCTTCTTACACAGTTTTTAAGAGAAATAAGGTATATCATAGAAGTCTTCAAAATAATCTGCACCTTCTCCAACGGAAATTCCAAAGGCTGAACAGGGAATTGCCTGTAACTCTTTACATGGAAAACTCCATGAATAGAGTAATCTCCTAAATAAAGCCCATTTCAGGTGCCTACACCTATACAGAATTAATAAAAGCAAAGAGCCTGTGACCTTTCCTAAAACATGCTCAATGGAAATAGCTTCCCTTTTTTTTTTTTTTTTGAAAACACAAATAGTGACAGTGTTCCTCTTTTTGTTTTCCTCGGGGTAGCACTGTGGTGATGCACAAGTAAGGCAGTGATATCAAGATAACACAAAGTGACCTCCTCTCCCATTTTGCAACACAGAACGTAACTATTCCCAGTCCCTCTTTCACCTGAAGATGTGCCTCTGTGTTACTCTAGCATCCTAAACTAATCCTCTGAGCAGGATGTAATGTGTAATGCTGGCCTGGCTCAGCCTTCTAGGTTTCTAATGCTAACAATCTGCAATATGGTCAGCTGGTTAGAAGCAGGATGGTTGTTTCCTAAGGGAGGGTGGAGGGCCTGTGGTCACTGTTGTCCTAGCCAAAATGTACTCTTGAACCTCTTGAGAGCAGGCAGAGGGTACGTAGCCTAGATTTTGTCTCCATGCCCTCTGCCTCCCCAAGTATCAGGTTAAAAATTCTCCAAGAGGGAAATGCCTCTTCACTTTTTGCACAATCAGGAAGAGAAATATTCAAAACTTGGTCAGAATATTTGGCATATTTTCAGTGTAATCCAATTTGAAATGCCTATATCCAGGCCTCAGTGGAGAAATTGATAAATTTGCTTTCTGAACCATGATGAATTTGAATATGATCAATATGCCTTGTCTCAAACCTGAGGTGCATCTGGGCATGGGATCAAGAGTTATGGATGCCCAGCAGAAGGGGTGTCCATGACTTCCAATATCCTTCAGGAATTTGTAGCACTTGAAGGCAGGACTCAAGGTAATAGTTTTATAACTCAGATGCTTGTGTTAGACCTACACCTGATTTTATGTAGACCAGCCTGTATTGAGTTTGTTCTTGCTTTTTTTAAAATTATCTTTATTTGTCAGACTGAAGAATCAAGGTAAATGTGGGTAAGCAGCTTTCCCAAGCCAAACTATTCAGACTACCAGCTCCACGAATCAGCTGAAGACAAGCAAGAGTCATTGGATTTAAGTTTTTTATTTAAGGATTTAAGCCTAAGGAACTTGATGAACAAATCTCAGAATCACCAAGAAGCTTCCAATTCCTGGCCCAGCATTCTGCTATCCTGCCAGTGTCACTGCTCACACTGTACGAGGGAGAAAGATGATCATTCCAGTGAACCATTTGTGGGAATTTGAGCTATAAGAGAAATTTTGCTACTTAATTTCCAGGAGCAGCCAGTGAAATTAAAGCAGAAACAAAACCCCCCCTATCCTTTCTCATGTGATTCCCATGAGAAAGCAATTGGTCCCCCATGGTCATCCTTACATGGATATGACAATACCAACACACATAAATTAAGTAGATGCTTGGTATTTCCTCTTTCAGGAAATGAATTTTTCATAAGTTATTATAAAGTATTTTATTGAATGAAATCTTAAATATCTTCCATGTAGTGCCCCAGACCTTGCCAATTTTTTCGACTGAGCACTTTGCTCTTAACCCATGAATAATGAAACTGAGCAATTACATACAAGCAATGCCTCCTGCTGCAAAGCCCAGAAACTCATCTGATGGGGCTTTTCTCTTTTACTTTTGAAAAGTCTGGGCACCCCTGAGGGGAAGAAGGTGATATTTGCCCTTAGTAATCTGGTTAAGAGACACAGTGGACATTTCACAGTGCTCTAGTTGCTCACTTTGCTTAACCTTGTAAAAATTTTATAGTAGTCTAACCCCTTGAATTACAAATTTTTTTACCCACTGCTATTGTAGTTACTAGTGAAGGAAATGTCAGCATTTATTTATGGTACCACAACACTATATGGTTCCTTCATGAGCTGTATAATTCTGGAACTTTTCACCTCATTTAAAAACTTGTTTCAAAGAGACCTTGGATAAATTTTGCAGCGCTGCAGTTGTGAACACAGAGGTGAATCTACTGACACAGCTTCAGCAGATGCTTTTACTACTGTTCATTAACTTTAGCTCTGCTGCCATCAGAATTATATAAGGAACATAAAGGAAATTAAAAAATAAAATGACTCATGCAATTTGATTTCTGCTGTGTCATTTCCCACTGTTTTGCTCTTGGTACCTCAACAGGCTGGCAATCAAGCAGAATATTGAGGTCACAGCACAGACATGAATGGCAAGGGTTCAGAGTTCAAAATGCAATTATCTCTTCCATTTCCAAACAGAATTGCAGAAGTAGTATCATTGAGGCTGTAACAGAAAGCTCATTTCAGCTTTTATTTTGCTTTAACTAGGCAAAGATGTTCTCCCATCCCTTTTCCTTGTTTCTTCCTTCTTCCCACCCTTATTCCTCTTCCTTTTCCCCTACTCTTTCCAGCTTTGTGGTGAGGATTACAAACATTTATTTTAGAAATGGAGTATATTTCATGTGTTCAATTTGAAAACATTTATTCCCTCATTTTATGTTCATGTCACATAGGGTACTTGATTTTTCGAATATTTGTTTCCTTTGGTTTTCTGCATACTTGCTTAATCTAAAGCCATAATCAAACTTTCTGTTCTTCTACAGATATGAGATCAAACACGGGAAAATCAGCATTTAAGAAAAAACTTCTTTCCCACCTTACTGCTGCAATTTTTGAGCTTGGAATTTCCCACATTCATTTCCCATACATCCATTGGGTAGCAAACTGAAGCTTGCTATTGCTTCTCTAAGTGAGCTTTTAGTGGAGGAAGCCTGCAATTGTTCAGGATGATCCAAATGAGCAAATAGTACAAGACATAGGAATAAGTGCTTTGTTTGGATATTCACAGAAAAGACAATTCATTAAAAAATTAATGTTTTTGACTTTTAAATACACTTCTTCATTACAGTCTTTGCATTGACTTTTTTTTTATTTTTTCCTCCCCTAATTTATGCTTTCCCATTTGTTTTTGCGTGTATCTATTTCTAGTGCATTTACATTCCTACATCATATCTCTCCAATATTCATTAGTCATTAAATTGCTTTTCACAGATCAATCAGGTGCTAATTGCACTTGTTATGAAAGACCTAATCCAACACTGTCAAAAACAATATTGTGCTACCATAATTCCATTGAACTTAGTGAGATACTTCCTTATTTACTTCAGTGAAATTGCAAGAAAAAAAGCCATATGGCCTCTTTTGGACCAACTTTGTTGAGGATTGTGAGTGCTACAGGTCAGATGTTACAAAATATAAATCTTAGGCAAAACATTCAGTTTGGAATCCATGTTTTAGGACATAAACTGTCTATATAAGTATACTGCTTAAGAAGAGTGATTGAAAAGAGAAAAAGTTACTGAATTAAAGCCGTTTTAATAGGAAGCACAAAGCACAAAAGTATCTGAAACTTCAGCTTTGCTTTGAAGCTCAAACTCCTCAGTTAAATTAGGATGCAGAACCTCATGTCCTCTCTTGGAAAAAAAATCACTTTGAAATGATCTCAAAAGTCTTTAAAAGTGGGTATTAGAGGAGAATTCTTTACATAAATAGACCTTTTTGTAGCAGTGAGGGTATGAGTCTCAGGAAGATCTTGTTCAATACCTTTTTCCACTAGAATATTAAAATCAAAATTCACATACAAGAGAAATATGTGAACCAAAGACCAATAGTTTATTTTTAGATAAAGGATATTCAGCATATTACAGATATTGTAAACACATATTTCAACATATACTGTGAAATGTTCACACTTAGAGTAATTATCTTGAGCAACCTTATTGGCAGCAGGTAAATTCCTTTTGAATTTTGAACATCGAATGATGTGCCTCACCTCTCAGGATATAATTAACACAGTTCTATAAGATTAATATTATTTACAGAGTCACAGAATATTCTGAGTTGGAAGGGACCCACAAGGATCATTGAGTCATATTGCTCGTGTAAAAATTTGTACCTTTCCAGGTATTGTTATCTCCTTCACACTCGGTGCCACTGAATTTCAAAATTTTCTGTTTATTTAAGCCATCGACCATCACCTTGCTTTTAACTGTATTGGTGTCTGTGTGGCAGAATAGAGACATATCAAATAAATCACCTATCTTTCCTTTCAATCATTGCTCTCAGGTTCTTAGGGGACACACAGATGGAAAATGAACAAGTAAAAGGAAAGAAGGAGAAATAAAAAATTCAGGTCTGTTAACACTCATAAATCCCCAGGCTTTTCTACAGATTAAAGGCTCAAGCTAAGGGGATAAAGTTAATCTTAAATTTAAGAAAAGTCACTTTTCTTTTTCACATCACAGTATTTTTTGTAGCAAGAAATAAACAGTCTCTCATCTGTTCTTCTAAAAATTTTCTATATTGAGTGATTTTTACAGAGCATTTATCTAAAAACTTGTAAAGCTATACTTGTCAAACTCCTAGTGAAAAATTTACAATAGGTAGAAGATAGATACATTGAAAAATAAATTATTTAAAAGAAAGAAGAATTTACCAGTGTTGCTCAAATTTCAGCAAAGCCACATGTGAAGTGACTGCAAAGTAAATTGCACGGTACATCAAGATTCTGATAGCTGAGGAAAACTTAACAGAGAAAACTAGTTATAACCTTGAAAGCATTTAGTATAAAAATCTTAAATGAGTAAAAAATAGGAATAACTGAGTTAATTTGTGAGCATGGAAGATGCTTAGGAGAACATTTATTTTCTTGATATAGGCTTCCTTTTTTTCATTTTAGTGTTTTTTAAAGTTAACTTACCCATAATGCAACGCAGTTTTACTTATTACATTTAAATTTACCTGATCTAAAATGGTTTTAAATTGGATATTAGTTTAGACTGAAAAATGCATATCTAAGTTTTGAACCACCATACAGATCTAATTTTACGTTTAAATTGCATTTCCCAAAAGCCTGAGAGTGTTAAATTCTGAGATATTAGTGTTAGCGTGTCTGCAGCCTTTTCACACGAGGGAATTTCAGGAAAAAATTCCCAGCTGTGTTAACATTGGTTCAGCTGTGTCAGCAGGAGCTAGATGATTTGATCATCTTTCCACTTTTAATACAGAAGTAAACTATGTGAATCCACCTTCATTATTTTTCCAGTTCAAAAACGAAATGCCTTGATTAGCAAATATACACATGCCCTCTCAGAAATTACCTGAAACTCCCAAATATGTTCTCAAATAACTTGGACATATTCATAAGGAAATACATAAGAAAATGACATAAGGTCATTTTCTTCACAATACTTCAGTGAAGTCATTTTTATGACTTCACATTTTGTCACTAAGTTCCATCTTCCCCTATGATGCCTCATGATTTCTTTTTCAAAAGTGTTTCATCATAGGAGCTCTTGGCAAAAGAGAATTTTCATAGATAATGAAATTGCAGAAATATGTACAATTTGCCAAGAACTCCAGATCATATCCAGAGGTTGGAATGAGATGATCTTTATGGTCCTTTTCAACCCAAACAATTTTTTGATTCTATGATGTTTGAAGTGCAAATATTCAGAAGGGGAGATTTATAACTTTCTGACATCCTTTCCTCCATAAATATATAAAAATGTGGAAATAACCTTCCTGAAAACAGTTTTGATGGCTAATTTTTAGTCTCTCTGAATATCCCTACTTTGTGTCCTAGCACAGGTTAAATGATGATATTATGGAGTGGAATTTTCCAAATAATTTTGTCATATGTCTAAGGCCAGTGATATCAACTGTATCTGAAAAAAATTTACAGTATTAAATAAAACAGGCTCACAACTGTTTTTGTTTGTTGTTTTTTTTTTTCCTCAGCCTTACTGGATAGTTTTACAGAAATAAAACAAGAAAGACCAGCTATGCTCTGAAATAATATTTCCCAAACTATATTGAATAAACTAAGTGGAGGAGTCAAGAAAGGTCCAGGAGTTCAGGCTCTGGAAGTGGAAAGGCTCTGCTCTGCTGTTGCTTTGCTGTCACTTGAAGCCAAGAGGTCTCGACATGGGTCCATCTTATTCACTGTTGGAAATGTCTTCATTCAACATTACATGATGAGAATCTCAGCAAAACAACTGCTGCTGGAGGGAGCCCAGACAGGAGCCTGGGACACTTGTGCTCGACAGCCAGAGCCACTGTCTCTGTGCCCATTTCACTCTCAGTCTGCTGCTCCTCCCCTGGCTGTGAATGCACACAGGGATCGTGACTGACAAATCTAAATTAACGACCAAGTGAGCAAGTTGTGTCACAGCTCAAGGAAGTTTTCAGCAGAGGTCCCATGTGCTCATTGTCATTGACTGTGACAGAACACTGCAGTGAGGACAGACAATCCTAAATGACGTGGATGCAGTTTCATCAAATTACCACAATGTCATGCTGAGAGTTCCTGGTTATTTTCTTGCTGAGGATTTCTATAAAAGATGTCTGAGGAGTAATCCTTTTCTCTCTTTCCTTCCATGTTTTTTTTTAATATAGGGTGTCATGTATCCAGACCAAAACCCATCATTCAGGGGAGACAACTGGGTGAAAGGACAGCACATTAACAGGATATGCTTGGCAAAACTGGTGCCTGTTGCTTTTGCTGGTAGCATTCTCTGCAGCTTTGCAGTAAATTGCTACTTATGCAATTCATTCCTTTGTTCCTTTTCCAAACATTTGCCTAAAGAAATGTTTTCTCTAAGTCTGAGTAGTTCCCTGGAAGGCACCTTAACCACCTGAAGTTAAACGTGTTTGCTGGAACTGTGTGGGTCTTGGACTTCCTCCTGATTGTGAAATGAATATATTACTGTTTATTTCTATAAGCAGTCAGCAGACTTTGATGTGTTCTGAACAAAGAAAAATTAATAAACCAATAAAGAAAACCATATGTACGATTCAACAAAGTTGCAAATTTTTATCATCACCCCATTCCATGCCTACAGAGTGACATTGGTAGAGGTTTCTTTATCTCTAATGGGCATATCCAAGCTCCTGCCAAAGATGCTACATGCCAGATGAGTTTCTGCCAGGTTATAAATTTCGAAGGACTTGTTATTCAGAGGACTAAAAGAGTTTGCTCCCATGCTACATTTTGTGATTTTATTAACAGATTCATTGCTACCTTACAGAGTAGCTTCGTCAGTCAAAGACCACCTTCAGTACTGTCCAAGAGTCAGAGATGGATCCAAATGTCCCTAATTATGTAAAGGTTCCATTTTGACCCCAGATGGCTCAGGGCAACCTCAGCATTCTCTTTTGGATCTGATAAAACACCAGGGTTTCACTTGGAATATGCCACAGCTGTGAGCACAAGGAACAAGCCACAATATAGAGAAAACAAGAGGGGAGAAATGCAATTTTCTGTGACTATGTGAATTAGAATTTAATCAGAGATAGAAAATATAATGCAAAAAGACAATATGTTGCTTGGACTCAAATCAGTTCAGGAAAGCTTTTCAAAACATGCACCCTACTTGATACACATGCTTATATTCTCTCCTTACTAGAGATATCTTTATGAATCAAGACAGTAAAGTACTCAGACAACCATAAATATTCATTGAATGTGAGACACGGACAGTCTGCTTCAAAATATGAGGAGTAATTCTGCAAATAATATCCTATAAAGTACAAGGCGGTCAAAATGCAGTACAATTAGGGTCAGCAACAAATTACTTGCAGGAAAACAAAAATTTGAAAAAAGTAAATTTTTTTTTAGCTCTGCATTTCAGTTAACTTAAAGAAAAAAAAAGTGTGACCATTTAAAATTTATAGAATCATTCTTAAGAATCGTTTTGAAGGGAAATTTGAGAAGTCTAATCTACAAATTGACCTGGTCACGTATGTTGATTATTTTCTAATGCATTTTCTGGCATGTGCCTTTTGGCAAAACACACATGAATTTATAAAACTGTTTGGTTTCATGGTATCTTCAATTCTCAGTGGAAGTTTTACTTCATCCAGAAATACAGTATATATAACCAATAAAAAAACTTCTTCATCTGTTTCATCTCAAATCAGGTTTTCATGAAGTAGTCTTTAGAAGAACATATTTAGAGGGTATTCATTGAAGTCTCATTAATGTATCTGCTTTAAGTGATGTTTTTACCTCTAAGCCTTCTTTGGGTTACCACAAATAATCTTTCATAAAGTAAACACTATTTTTTGATATATTCTATTATTTATATATGTAAAGGTTGCATCAACAGTGTTATTTTAGCAGTCAAAAAAATTGATGGGAGATACTGTTTTGATATTAGTCGCCTATGAGACCTGGAGCAAATCACTCTGCAATGCTGCTTCTCTGCTTACAATGTTAAGTCTTTGAAAAGAAATTGTCTTTCACATTGTATTTGCATACTGTCTCTCAGCTGAGACCTCCAGATGCTACTATAATATAAAGATTAAATAGCAGCACTCTCTGTTAAATAATGAATGTTGCAAGCATGGTGATGACAACCATTTGGGATGGGATATTAAATAACTTTCCCTGAGTCATGTGATTCATTATTGCCAGGGAAAGCATGGTGAGGTGTCTAGCCAAGGGGTGCATGAGGGCTCTTGCAGGGTCTCTGCTGGGGCAGGACACTCTTGCTGTGTGTGACTAGATACTAAGCAAAGGTCATGGCACTGCTCAGCCAAGGGGAAATCTTAGGATCTAACAACCATGTGAGAAGGAGACAAGAGGACTTGGGGCTTCACCACTCTTCAGGTGAAACACTGGATGAGAAATACAGAGGGAGCAGTATCATGGGCTGCTCTTGTGATACCAAATTAATCTCAGGGAGCATTCCTGGGCACTGGAGAGCAGTCTTGTGCACCAACTGAACAGCCTGGCTGTGCACCTCTCCAGGGCCAAGCATGATTCATTAGACCAGGAGCCATTCGTGGATCAGGAGCTATTCAAGTTAACCATTTGCCTCCTGGACACCCATTTCTAGAGGAAAAGGGAGCTACAGGTACAGACATATGGCATTTCCTGCCAGCCATGCTCAGAGACAACGATTTACCCTAGGCATGCTAAATCTCCTCATACCTCCACTAGCACTTGCAGAACCTCTGAGCTCAGTCCTGCATTTAGGACACTTTGAAGGTCAGATCATATTTGACTGCAAGGAGATTTCCTTTTTATGTTCATTGTGCTAGTCCGAGGATTGCTACTCCATTTCTCTGCAGTTTACCTCCACTGGCAGTCAGAGACATGTCATGATCAGAAAGGATCCTGCATCCCCAGGACAGAACCAGCCACCCTGTTAATCACATGCCGTGGCACACAATGGTGAATGGAGCCGACCTTGCTCCTCTAACAGAGTCCTTGTGTAGGCTCTGACCACTGTCATCCTCAGGCAGTTGCTTGGCAACACCACAATCTTTGATATTCACTTTCCAGGCGTTAGGCAATAAACTCACCAATGAGGATACAGCTGCCTAATTTCCTCTGCTGTTTGCAGCAGAGGGTAAAGTGAATCTGTGGATTCTTAGCGATATGTCTAAACAACTGCCTGAAGACATTCTTTTGTTACAAATTTAATTCGTCTGTTTCAACTGACAGGTCCTTTACCCCTCGTTGGCTGCCTCATGTTTGGGAATAAAGAGAGAGACCGAGCACCTGAGGAGCTGCTGTTTCTCTCTGTGCATCAGCATTCCAAACAGTGCACTGCCTGGAAATCAGCACCTGCACACCTGACTGTCCTGCAGGATGGAAACTACAGCCACCACTGGCTGGGCACAGAGAAGCAGCACAAACTGAACTGGGTGAGACAATAAGTAACAGTCTCATTTCCTGGTGGGATGATGATACTTGTGGAAAAGGTGAAATGCTGAGGTTTGACAGATATCCCCATCTAATGAGAAAAATGAGGGCTCAGGCTAGCTACCCTCCCTTCCTCCTTTCTTATGGAAAACAGTGTGTTTTTGTAGGGAAAAGAGAGTGGACGAAATTAATGTAACCTATTATTAGCTCATCAGAAATAAGTCATCTAGCCTGAGTTACACTCTGGACTCCTTAATGAGTCAGTGGAAAAGATGGATGGTGTCCCTTAGAGAGGAGGAGAGTGTCTATCCTTCCTGACCACAAAGAGGATCTAAATGAAGACTTGAGACTGGATGCCTAACTTTAAATTATTAATGATAGTTGAGCTGAATTCCACTCAAATTTCTATAGATAATATACCACTCTTTGGCTGGGCCAAGCAAATATTTCCTGAGAAAATTCAGAGGAGAAAAAGACTAGTTAGATAGCTGTAACATTATCACAGCTTTCACACAGTCAGATGAGCAATCTGTTACCTATTTCTGATTTTATAACTACACTATAAACAGACATCTGCAATTTTGGGGGGGAATACATCTAAATGGGGTAAAATGAATCAATGCTAGCTCCAGAGAAGAACTGTTCTACTGCATCAAATAAAATATTTATCCCTGTTTTCCCCTTCAGATGGGGCCAAAAGCTGATGACTAGGAAAAAGATGTAGCAGTAGGATACAGTTTTAATACTTGGCAGCCAGAAATTCAAAGACTTGTTTAGTCAGAATCTGTATCAATATGTTTTTGCTTAGGAATCCCATAGGGCATTTTCTTCCAGAGCAAATTTTCTTCATAAGAAAACCAAGTAGGTTTTGTCAAAAAAGCCATTTGGGATTTCCCCATTTTGAACACTAAACAGAGGAATGGGAGAATGAGTAGCCATGGATTCTGAACTCCTACCAGGAACTGTGTCCAAACTAAAGGGTGGAGCCAAGGTGAGTGCCACTCTGCTGGGTGTCTGTTTTAGTGTAGCAGGGTTCTGTTTCCTAGTCTGAGTTCGTAAGAGAAGCCTGTTCCTCCCTGTTATATAATTCTAAGAAAATATTTAAGGTTGCAGGTTGCTGTGTAAATGTCAGATATTACTTTTGCTAACATCAACATATCATTGAGACAGCTGTTTGATATTCAAACTAATCACAAGGAAAACACACAGCCTGGGATTTCACTAAGTGTGCTTAGCAGGGATTCCCCACTGCATAAATGAGAGTATGAACAGAGGCATGAAAAGCTGAGGTGATGAAAAGAAAGATATCACCTTCAAATACTGATGTGGGGCATGTGTTGCTAGCACAGCATTTCCCCCCGACATTCAAGGAGCGCATTTCAAATCCTGAGAGGGGCTAAGCATGAAAGTTGCAGATACTTCTGACTGAAGAGTACTTCAGAGCTCTGAGATTCTTGATGCTCTCTCTTCGCAACACAGTGCAGAAAGAAAATCTGCCCCTCCCAACACAGTCTATATCCAGAGAGACTTGTAAAAGAAACAAGTTTCATAGATAGCCCTAGTAATGAATGACTGAGCATCCTACCTTGTATCAAATGAAGGGAAATGTCAAGCTTGTGCAGCCCAGCAGAAATTGTCATTTAAATCTCTTATATAAAGAAATGAGCAATGCTGTCAGAAGCTACATCCTACCTTCAAGTATTCCACTACTTTTGGAAGCCAAGAACCAGATTTGACAATGGATTTAACACCACAGTTTATAACTGCTTGCCAAGCACCCACAGCTGCACTCAAATTTGTCTCCCATAAAGCCTACCCCGGTGAGACTATGGGCTCATATGGATGCAATGAGACACACTGAGATGGCAATATATGATTTTTAATTTATTAAATGCAAATTCTGACAGAAAAAAAAAATCTTGTTTGACAAGACTTAAAGCTAGACGAGCAGAAATGAAAATTATTCTTTACAGATCAAAAAGAAGGCAGAAGGATGAGAAGGAGACATTTAGGATGCTCTTGGTGGAACAACTCGACCATGAGGGATCCATGATCTGAGATCAGGCTGGAAATGAAAACAAGAACAGAGATATTCAAGATCTCAGACGCAGGGACAGAAATACCAAACTAGATGAAAGGCAGTGACAGTAGAGATATTTTATGCCATAATTGATGAGGAGGAGATATTATTGAACTATTTGCACTTTGAATGGAGGGGAGTGGCTAAATTTACTCATGGCAGAGTTTTTTTCTATCTGTTTCTACAATTGCCATCTTTCCTTTCATTTCAATTTGACTCTGTACTTTTTTGTAATAACACTATGAATGACATTTATTCCACAGTGAGATCAATAATAGACAATACTAAGTGACAATATTAAGTGACAATTATCAATAATAGACAATACTGCACAAGTCAAAACCATCCTTAGAAAGTCACACATAAGTGAAAATCTAGCTTAATTTGTGTTATACTCTTTGATAACTTATCTATTCTGTCCTTTTATTGATAATAGGAAAAAATCACAACATAACATAGTATGTGACAAAGGAATGAGAAGGCCATACTGTAAAGTTAGTTTTTGAAGGCAGCACAGTCTCTATTCTAGAGGCAATACTGTGACTCTTAATCTTGTGTTTGAGATGTGACCAGGGCTGCAGAGACAATCCTGTGGTCTCCCTTTTATTGGTGCATGAACATGACACAAACACGAGTTGCTCTCCAGTTGACACCATCGTAAGAAAAATGGACAAGTTCTCCATCTCTGCCAGCTTCTCTCATGGGAAGGTGAGTCACTTGAAGGGTTGGAAAAGGAGTTTGACTTTCAGAAGTTGCTGGGCATGTCTCAAAGTCACAATCTCCTGACATTCTCCTCTTGGCCAACTAAAACCCAACTGTCTAACACCATTACTTACACTTGCTGCAATCCTTTCAACTTTTGATTTCATACAAGGAGCCAAGTGTCACAGTTTGGTCCGAGTAGTAACTCTATAGTCCCTCTATAGTAACTGTGTAGTCCCTCCATCATCCTCAGATCTCCCTGAGGTAATAAACAGGGGTAGAGTACATTGCCTAACACTGCAGTAGAACTGTTGGGTCAGAGCACTTGCTGTTCTGCTCTTCCAGGGACTTTTCATTTTGTTTCCCATTTTGTTTTCATACCTAGGAAGTGTCATCTTCCACTCCCACAGACTGTCCCTCACTGTTTGATCACGTGAGCTGAAATTATGATTTGAGGCTGGATACCACCAAGGATTTTATGATCACACCATCCTGGGATTTCTGTAGCCATTAGAATGGGCCACAGACCTTATATGCTATCTCAAATACATCTAAAAAAATGCACTTATCATGTAGAAAATCATTAATACATGAGTTCAAGCAGAGTGTGAAACATGGAATGATGATGATTAGATAATGACTCCATTATCTGTACAAATGCAATGCTGCTACAATAGTTCATCATAAAATAACAAATCTGACATCTGCAGCTGAGATTTTCAAAACTGGCTAGGGGGCTGAGGTACATAGTCACCATTAATGTTAATGTGTCTATGTCTCCTCCATTGTTTAAAAAATTTCAACCTTTTTTTGGAAAGAAAATAATACGGTAAATACAAGATAATTTCAAGTCTGAAGGTCACAGAAATCACAAGGGATTCATGGTGGCCTTTACCACAGTAAAATATCAAGCACAGAAGCTTTCATGGAAAATTTATTCCACCTCAAATGAAAAATTAAATCAGTTCTTTAAAATTCCTTATGTTAGGAAGTGTGGGAAAAAATAACTTATTAACAGTTTCATTGCAGAATTTTCATTTATTTTTCTATTTTTTTTTTTACAGAGAAGCCTCTTGTTACATTATTTGTTAGTATAGCAATCTCAGAATGCAATAGTACTATTATTGATGTGGGATAAGAAGATGTAAGAGAGCTGAAATATTTTCTTCTGGAAAATTTTTATGTTAATTAGCTAACTGATAGAAAAGTCTTTTTTTCTAAATTGTAACCTACTTCCAGTAAAATGAAATAATAGGGATTTTTGAGATAAGAATTAATCTAAACATGCAACAAAAATGAATAAATGTAACTTTTAAAAAAATAAGATAGAAACAAACAATTTTCTTTCCTCAATGCATTTTTTTCCCCAAATGAAATTATTAATTAAAAAAAAAAGGAGGCCTGGAACAAATATTTCTTTAGAGACAAAACATTCCCTGAGATGGACTTGGAACTGGGGATATGAATTAATATTGAAATAAAACATAAAATTAAAACATGGCATAAATATATATTAAAATACAACTTAAAATTATAACATTGCATAAGTGAAAGTGAACCATAAACTTATACATTTACATATCATATACATACACACAAGCATTGTTTAAAAAGAAGTTAAATGCTATCTATCATTCAGAAATCGAGTGGGACCTGATTTGGATACAGTGTGATATCCTATTGGAATGGCTGCTGTGTATTCAGCTCTCTGTTCTCTATCAAAGACTTACAAATAGAGGAGCACGTTTGTGTCAGTCACTACTGAAGAAACCTCTCCCTATTCTTATGATGGGAAATTCTTTTACTGCAGACATATTACACGTGAGCATATCCATTGAGTAATGGGAAACACAAAAACTACAAGAAAAAAAACAAACAGATGGGTTTCCCAGGTGTGCTGAGGAAGTATTTCTGAATGTCAATTTTTGCAAAGTCACTGCATGTCTAGAAAGCCACACATAACTTTATGGCTTCTGCTTCTATTTTTAGCTTGTTAACTGAATGACTTGGTAATTTTAAAAAATTCAAATAAATTAAATATCTGATGAAGGATGGGTCATTGACTATATTCCTGTGCTATAAAAGTGATATTGATGAGCTGCAGATGCAGATTAAAAGTTCACAGGTGCCAAAGTAAAAAAAAAAAAAAAGTTTGTCAGCTTTGTAAGTTACTTTGGAGACCTAGAACACACTTATATGCACAAACAGTAAAATGTTCCTTGATAATAGTCTGCCTCACAGTTCATCTGCCTGAAAATCTCTTGGCTGCCATCTGGACCAGGTTTAAATAAAATGTAATACTAAGCCCCTAATCTGACAGTGATAAGCTGGTGACAATGATTATTTATGAGTTATAGGAAGAGTAGACCTTGAGAGGCAGATGTGAGTCCTTTCTTTCAGACCCAATTTCAGTGCTTTGAATATACTGGAACCACTTCAGAACATAAGGCTTGTTTTATATATATATATAAAAAAGTTGTTTTAATTAGTTTGACATCTAATTGTTTCCTAATTGTCAGAAGTTGTCCCAAAGAAAAAGAAGCAAATTTTTTTTTCACAAAACTTGCTACATATGTACTCTCACACACAAAAAAAATATTATTGTTTTTAACTTGATGATCCCAAGTTAATGAAATGGCTTGGCCTTGTTTTAGAGAGCAACTGTTCTGAAGTAGGGGGATACCATTTTATTGCTTTGTTGAAATAGAAAACTTTGGGAGGAGTGTTTCAAAACCACTTAACTTTGACTGAACTTTGATCTCATGAATAATCTTAAAGGATCAGCCAATGTAGAAAGCCCTTTAATCATCCTGTACCTAATTCAGTGTTCTTTTAAGTCAATGGACAGTTTTCCATTTACTTCCTTGCTCTTTGAATCAACATTTAGATTTACTGAAGTTAAGCTGGGAATTTAGGGAAAGGTTTTTATAGGAACCTCTCTGCTCTAATTTCAGGAAAGCTAAGGAAGCTTGCAAAATACAGCGTTGTATTGCTAGTTATTGCCTTTCTTTCTGTATGCAAAGCTTAGTATGGACATGAGATATAAAAAGGAATATATCCAGAGGAAGGTTTGATTGCACCCTCAGGAAGCTTTCAGATAACACCAGGTAGGGTGGGAGTGTTGATCTACTGAAAGGTAGGAAGGTGCCACAGCCTGGGAGCAGAGTGGCTGCAAAGCTGCTCAGCAAAAAAGGATCTGGGGGTGCTGGTGACAGCAGCTGAACATGAGCCAGGTGGCCAAGAAGGCCAAAGACACCTGGCTTGTGCCAGCAATGGTGTGGCCAGCAGGACCAGGGCAGTGATTGTCCCCCTGTATTCAGCATTGGTGAGCCACACCTCAAATCGTGTGTCCAGTTCTGGGCCACTCACTGTAAGAAAGACATTGAGGTGCTGGAGCACATCCAGGGAAGGGCAGCAGAGCTGGGGAAGGGTCTGGAGCACAGGTCTTATGAGGAGCAGCTGAGGGCGCTGGGAGCATTTAGTCTGGAGAAAAGGAGGCTCATGGGGGACATTTATGCTCTCTACAAATCCCTGGAAGGATTTGTGGGAGGGTGAGTGTGTTGGTCTCTTCTCCCAAGGAACAAAAATACAGGACAAGAGGAAAGGGCCTCAGGTTGTGCCAGAGAAAGTTTCAATTGGATGTCAGGAAAAATGTCTTCACAGAA
The DNA here is from genome assembly GCA_037013685.1 of Acridotheres tristis. Classification (NCBI taxonomy): domain Eukaryota; kingdom Metazoa; phylum Chordata; class Aves; order Passeriformes; family Sturnidae; genus Acridotheres; species Acridotheres tristis. The sequence goes on along the minus strand of CM072888.1, from coordinate 57,573,084 downwards.
AGGGTGGTCAAGCACTGGAACAGGCTGTCCAGGCAAGTGGTGGATTCACCACTACTGGAGGTGTTTAAATGATGCAGAGATGTGGCACACAGGGACAAGGTTTAGTGATGATCGTAGCAGTGGTGGGTTTACAGCTGGATTTCCCAATCTTAAAGGTCCTTTCCAACATAAATGCTTCTATGATTCTTTTAGAAGCTCATTCTTGATGTAGTAGCACACTTTCTTTTCTGCCTGCTCCCAATGGAGAACTTAATTTGCTTCTGAAAACTGAGAGGCTTGGAAAAGCTCCAGCCCAAGAGTGAGTAGTTGCTACATTTTGCAGACTCCCCTGCTTAACCCCATTGCATTCTAATCAGGAATTTTATTCCCCATGGCACAGCCAACACGACAAACAGTTAGGCCCTTCATGGATAGTTCAAGTGCCAGCAGTTCATGGAAGCAATTTGGAATAAACTAGGAGAAGGGACATTTGTATTGGTTAGAGAGATCATCATAGGCAAAACCAACTTCTCAGAATAGAGGCCATGCACACCATTATCTGAGCTTTGGCCCTGGTAATATTATTTATTTAATTAATTAATTAATAGTACAGTAACATCTAGGTATTCCAGCTAAGAGTGGGAGCCTGCAGAAAGAAACTCATTGTCCCAGGATCTGGACCAAGAAACTCCAAGCCTAAACTGATACAGACTATAAAGGTGAGGCAATCAGTTTGCTGTCATCTAGTTGGGCTGGGACAGCCTCTGAGAGAAAAAAATGACTCATTTCCATTTGCTGCCCCACCCGCAGTCCTACACTGCTTTTCATTTTTGCTAACCTTTTCTTCACTCTCTTAAGCGTCCTTTCTCTCCTTCTCCTTTTCTTTGCACACGGGGGTAACAGGCAAGAACTAAGCTAAAAGTTCAAAGTCATTGAACATTCATCCAAAGTTATTCTCTCAACTGTTTGCAGATGTGAGGATAAGGGGTTACAGAGTCACAGAAACTAAATGCTTTCCTGGGATCCAGGAAAATATAGGAAAATAGCTGGATCCAGGCTGGATATTTTCCTCGGTCAGAGGAAATAATTTTCCCACCATGGGGCTAGAATTACCCGTTGGAATTAACAAGAGACAACAACCCTTTTGGCTTCCCTACCAAGTACACATATAATGGAGAACTGCTCCTTCCTCTCTATCACCACAGGATGTGGCTTGAGATATTCAGTTTTAATCTTACTCTGATGCACGAGGTTGGTACAAATTCTGCCCTCAGCCCTCTCAAGTATTAACAACACTAATGAAATTACTCAGGGGCTGTCATTTTTCATCTTGATATTCTTGCGTTGCTGATCTGCATTGCAGCACTTTTCTTTGCTCCCAAGGACTCAAACTACGCTTTGTAGTTCTAAGACTATTCAGGAATGACCTGAAGGCTCAGTCAAATCAGAATCAGCAGGGGACTGACCTTTAATACCCTGGGAAAAGGAGAAGCTGAAATCAATCTTCAAATCAAGTTTACTTGTTTAACACAGAGAAACAGTGGGGAAATTATTTGTGATTGTTATGGGAGCTTAGTGAAATCTAACCTAGCTCTCTTCTGAGCACATCCTCAGCATAGCTAGCCATGAACTTGGAAGTCAGTTTGAGAAAACTTCAGCTAGAACCAGTGCTCACAGAAAGCAGGTTTCAAGACTACTGGCAGACACACAAGACCATAGTAATCAATTCAAATAGTGTATGACAAGACTGATAAAATCACTCAGGGGTGGGAAGTGGTCATGGGTCATGGAGACTTTCCTACTCCTACATGACATATTCCAGTTTCATAAACCTCCCATTTCCAAGACTGCAAGAGTGATAGTAGAGTTGTGCTTTTCCCATTTTCTAGACAAGGAAGCAGTAGTCGCTGCACATGGCAAAAAAATGTAACTTTTGACTTCAGTATCACTTCAGTCATGTATCTTCATTCTCATATCTACTGATTTTGCAAGGATCTATGATAGAGGCAGCCCTAGAAAAGCTAGTAGCTGAGGCAGAATTTGCCCATTAGACCTCAGAATTTTTGAAGCACTCTTTTTATATGCAGCACATCAATTGCAGAATAGAAACTAAATTAAGAACGTGCTCCAGAATGAGATGACAGTGAGAATAGGCTACAGTGGGATGTAAAAAGGAAAAAGAATAAAATTATCAGAGACTAAGGAAAAAATGACAAGTAAATCCATGACAGGAGGTCACATGCCTGAACACTGGAGCTTTCCCAGAATTTTTATGCAAATAATTAGAAAAACTCCCCAAAGCAGAGAGAGAGAAACTTCTCAGTAAAGAAGTGACTGTTTCTGCAGTACATGCCAGAGTGCACACAGTCCTAGCATTGTTTAGAACATTGTGAGCCCTGCTGTGCTTTGTGCCAGAGCAAATCTACCTGCCTAAATGCCGTGAAGAAAATATTTCTCTCTCTTCTAGAAACACTCATCCACTGCTTGGCACTAAGATACTCTGCCTTGATTTTATCACAAGTCCTCTACACAGCAGATTTTGGTTCTGCCCAGATATCTGCTATCAGCCCCCCTCACAGTCTCATAAACACATCTCTGAAGGCTGAAGTAGCTGTGGTAGTATCAGCTCTGTGGACATCCTGGAGCACTCATGGTCAAAAGACAGCAGAAATCATGCAATGGTCAAGTAGATCTTTCTGCAGGTTATTAAACAACTCTAAGATCTTTTTAGCTGGATCCACAGTTAGAAAAAAATGCTTTGCTACTGGTTTTATAGAATGGACATTTGTAAACCAATTTTGGCCCTATTTTCAACAAAGTACAAGGAGCATGGTGGCAGAAGGCAGCTCAGGTAGTTACTGGGAATGGGATAAGAGAACTTAAAAGGTTGGTGCAGATAGAAACAATTGTTTAATTGGGCTTTCCTTAAAATGATGGATAACTGCTAATCCTTGTTCTATAAAAATATATACATAGAATGGATTTGGTTGCAGGCTTTTGATTCTTTTGAACCAACCCCTAATGGCTGTGGTGATGAGCCTGCACTATCCAAGAAGGGTCCTGATTTTTACAAAAACTTTTTGGGGAAAAAAAAAAAAAAGAAGAACGTCTAATTTTCCTGTCTTCTCTCTACTTCTACACTGGCACACTTCCAAGGATCACTTGGAACCAATGGAGCTGGCTATGATTCAAGAGCCCATACACACAGACACAAACAAAAAACGGATTACACAGCAGAGCAACAAGACCAAAGACCATTTGAAATGGATTGCTCACTCAAAAGGAGCTGCTTTTTGGAAGGGACACGGCTGTGCTGGTTAATCAGTACTGTCAAAATAGATGTCTTTATCACTCCCTGTTATTTATTCTGCACCAAGAAAGCAACAGTACCTGGTGAAGTTTGGGAAGGAAGCACAACATTGCAAATTGCTTTTCTAGAACTGAAGAGAGCAGATTTATGGAGGAGCTTGCTCAAAAAATGTACTGCAATATAACATTGTGAGTGAAGAAAAAACAAAATGTATGTGTAATATTGCTGACTATACTGCTGACAGGGCAATTGTTCTGGAGAAAATCATTTTTACAGTGCAACTGAGAAAAAAGCCACCAACTATCTCCTGAGATCAGATAGGTTAGAATACAAGATCTTTAACATATAAATACAAAAGAAACTTTCCTATGGTGACAAAGAAATAAACTGAGAAAAAAAGCTCTGATAAAAATTAAATAATGCCCCTCCAGTGTTGAGCCTCAGGTCATCTACATGACACTGCATCACTGACGAACAGCACTAGGCTCCTTGAAGCTACAGGTCTTACAAAAGACCTGTCTGGAAACCAGAGGTTCATTTCTGTGGCAGAAATAGGTGTTTAAACTTTCTCGTCCTTACTGGGCTGTGAAACACAAAGGAGTAGATCAGACCTAAGCTGGGAGTGGGAGTTGGCTCTGTTTAAACTCCATCACATGTGCTGCAAGCATCACTAGGGAGTAGTTCTTGGGTTTGGATACCAAGATTAATCTAGTCCTGGAAAAGCTACATAAAATACTTGTCTGTACAAGTGTATATAAACATAAGTCTAATCTCTACACATCTCTATAGTTTGCACATTTATGGCACGAATGTCCTGAATATTTCACATCCTCTTCTAGTTGTTCCTTGTGAAATTCCAGGTTCAGTAACTCAGCAGCCAGACTTTTAACTAATGAAATATCTGGGCTTGAGCATATGTATTTTTTCCTAACAAAATTTTCTTATTGGTGAAAAATTGCTGTCTCAGAATGAAAGAAGTATTGCTAAATGTAATGTTAACAGATATGACAAACAGATTACTTTCTGGAATTTTTCATTTTTTTAAATTTCCACTGTCTAATTTTAATATTTATATTAACATGCGCGCACACACACACACACAAAAGAAAAAAAAAAAGAAAAAAAATATTGTTTTTCAATTTAGATATTATTTTTTTCTTGAAAATTTCTGTGGTTTAACCCCAGCTGACAACTCAGCCCCACACAACTGCTAGCTTGGGATGAGAGAATCAAGAGTGAAAAGGAGAAAACTCATGTGTTGAGATAAAGACAGTTTAACAGGTAAAGCAAAAGCCACAGACACATGCAAAACAAAATGAGGAGCTCATTCACCTCATGCCATTGGCTATTCCCAAGAAGGATGGGCTTCATCACATACAAGAAGCACCATCACTCCAAACATACCTCACTTCCTTCTTCTTCCCCAGCTTTATATGCTGAGTGCAAAGCCATATGATCTGGAACATCCCTGGATCAGCTGGGGTCAGTCTGTCCTGGCTGTGTCCCCTCCCAGCTCCCTGTGCACCCCCAGCCTCCTCCCTGATGGAGTGATGGACAGAAAAGGCCTTGGCTCTGTGGAAGTTCTGCTCAGTAATAGCTAAAACATCCCTGAGCTACCAGCACTGTTTCCAGTGCAAATCCAAAACATATTCTCAATACTATAAAGAAGATTAAATCTATCCCAGCCCAAACCGTCACAAGTATAAATATTAATTCATCCTCACTCCCGTGCCCCTCCTCCCCCCATTTTCAGTTCTGCAAACACATTAAGGAAATAAATTACTATACATATGTTTCAATGAGTACATCAACTAGCCATGTTCTATCTTCCCTGTAATTCACAACATCCATATTTCTCTTTGTTGTACTTTGAAAACTGAAAATTAGTCCTGGTAATACCAAAATAAATAGTCTGTGTTCATATTATAATGAAAAGATGCAGAAGGTCTTTATTCAGTATACACTTCAATTTCAATAAAAGAAAAGGAAGCAGAAAATTACTCTTCTAAATTTTGTGTTTCACCTTTCTCCTGCCTTTCAACAGGGACCATGACCTTGAACATGTACCGCCTGCATATCAGAGAATAGCTCAAGGAATATTGTCACCTTGAGATCTTCTAGTATTGTGGAGTGAAAAGAAAACCAAGGTTAAATGCTCAAATATTAACAGAATAAGCTGTGGAAAATAAAAAGAAGTAGTCAAGAAGAAAAACATTTGTGAAACAGAAACTGAAAACATCCTTTAATTTCTCATTAAGAGGACACAACCAAATTCTCAATGAGAAGCACAACTTAATTCCTGGCATGACTGAAATTTAGTTGGAAATCTGTATTTCACAAGTTTCCTAAATTCCCTATAGGTAGAAATAAAGACCACAATTTAAATGTTCTCAAACTCAGTTTAACACTTTCATTGCTTTGACCATTTTATTATTTCTCAACTCTTTCCTTTGGTCTCTGAACTCACGAAGCTCTTGTTTGCCTGGAGTTCACACACTGGACCACAAGTGCAAACTTCAGACAGCCACAGCAGAGGGGGAGGGCAGGGGCAGCACAGGAAGGGGAGCAGCCATGAGACTCCTGATTCCAGGTCTTCCAAACATTTCACTGCACTCCAGCACCTGCATGTATTCACGATGGCTCCCACCAAAGCATGGCCTTGCTGAGGAGTTTGGGTGCTTTGGGCAAAAAGATCTGACCTGAGTGGATTTTTTTTTTGGAAAGGTGATGAGAAAACATAGAAGTTGTCAGATAAGAAAACACAAAACTTTATATATCTTGAAAATGGCATCCTACAGTTCTTCTGAGAAAAGGTTTTGCGAAAGGAATTGAGAAGGTGCTATTTGAAAGAGATTTACTGATTTTAGCTGGAAAAATGCACCGGGTTCTTCGACTCTTCATGCTTTGAGGCATGGAGCTTTTTTCTAAATTTCTGACCATGGGAAATGTTATTAACTTTATTTTTTATAGCCCATTCTTCCTCCTATAGCCTATTCTTTCTCTCCTTGCCACCACTAGATCCCAGAACTGACAACTATCTTGTCTGTGTCCCATTCCCCCAGACTTACCCTGCAGCACACCTTCCTTGGGGGAGCCTGGGGAACCCCACCCAGCCATCCTCCAGCCTCTCATGGCAAGGCTCCACGCTGATATTTTGGCCCCTTTCAAATAGGGTTAAAAAGCCAGCATCAACTTCCCATGAAAGTCAGAGAGTGAAGAAATACCAGCAGTTCTCTAGACGCAGTGATTTTCTTTTGTTGGACACCAGTAAATGGCCTTTTAGGGGATTTTATTTGTTTGCTTTGTCTATTTCTGTTTGTTCGGTTTGGTTTGTTGGTTTTTTTTGTGGGTTTTCTTTTGGGCTTTTGTTTTTGTTTGTTTGGTTTTTTTGTGTGGTTTTTTTTGGTTTTACTATCTGCTTCTATGAGAACATTTATGTCTTCTGTTATCGTGAAAAAACAGATTTATGCATTAATTTAGATTGAATTTCTGTGAAAGTTTTCAGCTAAAGTATATCTGGAGGAAATTGTTCAATGAACAGCAAAATAGAACAACTAGTCACACTGAATTTACTGAATAGTTAGAGTTGAAAGAGGCTTAAAGTAGCCCTCCTCCTCCCTCCCCACCCAAGTAAGTTTGATATTTAAAGAAAATTGTGGTTTTTTACCTTTTTCTTTCAAAATAATTTAGAAAATTTTGAAAACACTTTTTTTTTAAAGCTAAAATAACTCAGCTAAACAAAAAAACCCCTAACATTCAAGCAATGCATTTGGCAATCTGGCCAAAGAAATTTAATTTACCTTAAAAATGTTTCCTTAGCACATTAAACCAAAAAAAAAATTCTTCTTTACTTTCAGAAATATCAGCAAAACAAAAGATTCACTATTTACACAGCTGTTTTCCTGACACATATGCCCCCGTCTCAGGGCTACATTTCTTATTCCTGGCTGGGCTTCCCAAGAACATTCCACTAGTTAATAGCAGTAACATGGGTCAGTTCAGGCTTGAGGTAGGTAGGTGGTGTTTAGTGGATTTTTGCCCGCTGTTATTCCGACTGAATAGATTCCATTTTATTATTTTATCAGTTTCTCAGAACTGAGATAACATTTTATGCCACAATCTGTTCTTTGATTTGGATGGAAGGTTCAAGGTTATAATAAAGGTACTAATGCATATACTAATACCAGTTTTCTTCTTTAGAATTTTTTTTCACTTCCTTATCATTCCCATTATTTATTTTTTTTTTTTTTTAGGAACATTCTTGAAGAAGTCTTCTTTGTGGCATAGTCTATCCTACTGGCATTTCACATTCTTATTTTTGGTTATCTACTGCATCCATCAGGCTTTTGGGTTGCTCTAACCTTTGCCCATAAACTATGGCTACTGTGTTCTGGGGTAAGATACTTCAAATTAGTTTTTTCAGTTTTGGAATTTACTTCTTCTGAGGCTGTGGGGCTGGCAAGTTTCACTAGGGGTTTATCTTAAATGAAAAAGAGAGACCAAACATTTTCTTTAGCATTTAATCAATTTCACACCAAAAAGTTCTTCCTCTTTACATCTTCACAGCTTTTCTAAAATTTATTGCTTTTTCTCTTTTGCACCTTCCCATTTTAAGTTCTCTGAACACTAAGCTTATATTCCAGCCATTCTCACCTTTCACTCACCTTCTCTCACTTTATTTCACCATTTTCTTTTTATTCATTCACCAGACATAATTTGCTAACTCCATTTTCCTTTCCTGTTTCACGGAATGCTTTTCCTCTTTTGAACTTCTGTACTAGTTTCTGATGCATTCCCTGTCCCTCACCATCTCTGGATCCTCTGTGGAGTTTTCTTGGCACTATTTTTTCTACATTTCTGCTCATCTTCATGCTGATGTACTGTTCAATATCTTTTCTTCTTATTTTTTTCTCCAAATCCTTTATGTAGAAGTGGTATAGAATGCTTTCCTCTTAATACCTCCAGATGGATATCTACTAACATCATCCTCACTTCCTCCAAAGCCCAGCACTACCCTTTGCATAACCAATTTGAGTAACCACAGCAACAAGATCCTGCCTGCCTTTGTTCACTCCAGTGTGATACTCGTCATCTTAGTCTTTTCTTTCCCAAAACTATTTTATTGAGTTTGTAGATATGATCAGGACATAGGCTCCAAAGTACTGAAAAGGCATTTTTGATAATATCTACAGCTCAGCTTTAAGGCATCCTTCCTGTGTCTCATGAAAAATCTTGCTCTCTTTAACTTCCTCAAGGGGACCATGCTTAGCAAATGGATCACTGCTCCCCGTCAGAGAATACACTCCCCATGCTTGGCCAGGCTGATCAAGTTTCTTACCAGAGGATTTTTACAGCCTGAGTGGAACATGGGCCAATAAGTAGTCTGAGAGCTCACAACAAAAGTAGCAAAGTAATAAAGTAGCTTAACTATAACTTATCCATTGCTAACAATAAATTTTTGTTTACAAGGTAACCCGAAAGCAGAAGAACTTTCTGTATCACCTAAAAAGGCAGAAAGGAAAGATATCACCACACTATATCTTCTGTCTGCTCAGACATGGAAGGAGATCTTCATATGACATTTAGAACAAATATGATATTTGTTTGTCCAAAATAGGTGATGGAATTCTGCAGCCCATTCCTCAGGCACATCTTGGTGAGAATTCCTGAGCTGCAGGGTACCACTCTGAAGGTGACCTCACTGTGAAATCTGAATCCAAATGAATACAAAAAGTATTTGTTTATTAAAATATGTTGTAGCAGTTTTCAAGAAGTGACCTAGGGAGAATTACAGCGGTGGAAAAAAGATCTATTTTAGTTACTGCTCAGTTTGGTATATTATGCATCAACCTAGGGCTTCTTTTGCCAAGGCTTTTAAATTGTTTTAGAGAAAAACTGAATAAATAAAATAATATATATTACCTCTACAGAACCATTTTTTTCCTCTCAGTTATATCAGCATAAATTCAGAGTAAATCCAATGAAATCAATGGTTTTATAACAGCGTAAAAACGAACAAATCGAGCTCTGAAGCTTTTCATGTTTTATTTGCCAAGTGTTTTCATGTTATGCTGGCAACTGGACAGTGACAGGATGTACAGGTTTCATGAGCCCTCTGGCAGGCACCAAAGAAGCCCTATTATACCCCATGACAGTGCAGCCATTTGCAAGTGCTACCAGAACTGTACTTCCTAGCCAGAAGCATAGCAGTTCCCCTCACTAGTTTGTTGTCTTCACATGCATACTTGCTAAATTCGAGAGAAAAATGAATGCTGAATGCTTCCTTGAGGTGGGTAGTTGAGATCTGTTTTTGCTAAAGCTCAAATATGAAGGATGAACACTAAACAGAAACTACAAACAACTATTACCTACTCTTCCTCCTTCCTTCAAACTTGGGCTCAAACTTCACACACTTCCAGAGTACTCAGGATCATGGTTCCTTTATTCAGGCAGAACAAATCATCTCCTTTTGGAGACAGTCTTTCAACCTAAATTACTTACATTATTTCTTAACAACCTACGCTTGCTGAAAGAATATGGAGTAATTTATCATAATTAATTTCATTTATTCTTCACAAATCAAGAGGCCGATCAAAAAATGGCCTTGAGCTCTCTAAATGCAACTTGAAATGCTGGGCTCCAAAATCTCAGCTTTCAATATTGAAAGCTCTTTCCAAGTTGCCACCCCACATGAGGGTGCTGCCACTACTGAACCACCTCCCTCCAGGGGTCAAAAAGCCTTGGCTGCAAGATTGCCCCTCCAGACACAGTGGGAAGCCAGCACATTGGTAGAGCTGCCTGGGGGTTTCCATCAAGGAGTAGTAGTTGTACTGGGTTTGCATAGGAAGGTTTTTGTAGCAGGGTGAGCCTATAGGCTTCTTCTTCTCACAGAAGTTGCCAGAAGCTTCTCCCCTTATTGCTGCCCAAAAAAAAATTGTAGTCCAGCAAGACAGACTAGGAGGAAGAGTCCTAAAGTAGTTGTCATAGCAGGGAAAAAGATTTCTTCAGTGCAGCCTCAGCTGTCCTTGAGGCTCATCTCCTCTGCCAGTTTTGACTGAAGTTGGTTAACAAAGCTCAGAAGTTACTGAAGGGAATATCAGCAATTTACATTCCTATAGCTGTATAAAACCTTAGACCACCTAAATGCTGAGCCACTCATAGTCAGCAAGAACTTTTCTTTGCTGAGACAATAAAGCACAGTGATTTCCATCACATCAAAGAAAGTTTCCAGTTCCAGTGTTCATCCCTGTTTTGTGCATCTTGGAAATGCTCCTTCCCCACTTAGCATTCCATCTCTTTCCCCCAGTGGAGTCAAAATGTGAAAGCAGACAAAGTCTAAAAGGAAGGATATTTTTGCCATTAACTCTTGTTAGCATATCTGGGCATCAGCCTATCACCTGCTGTTAGTGTACTGAAACACAGAATAAAGCTGCATTTCTGTAAAAGACATTGGGAGCAAAATTGGACAGAAGAGTGTCAGACTGCAGTTTTTCCATTCTTTCGCACAAAATGTGAAATAACATGTTAACTGCCTTCTGGCCATACAGTAAGTTTCCATTAAAATAATTACCATATGGCTCTTTTGGGTACATGGTAACTTTCCTGTTATTTCACAATCCTTTCAGATGAAGAGTTTCACAATGGACCCTACAGGACCTTGAAAGGATTTTATCAGGTTACTGGATTAGGGCTTTGATAGAGATTCTGAGGAAAAAGCAGGTGGAAATAACAGCTCACAGAGTGGCTCTGCAAAGTGATTACTGGGCTATATTCTCTGTTCAAATGGGAAAAGGAAATCCCTTGAAATAAAAAGTCTGGCTGCTGCTGATTAGCTGACAAGAATGAAATTGAACACTATGCACATAAAACTCTATATGTGCAACCAACAGATCCATCATGTCAGCAATTCATTTTCTTATGGTAGCATGGGCTGGGAGAGAAATCCATTAAGGCCCAAATAAATTAATAGCACAGAAGAGAAGTATCCCGTGCCTTGTCTGTTTTTCCATACACATGGCTCACAAGTCTAGTTTGATGTTGTTATTTTTTTATATTTATCCGTTCCTCATTCATTAACTTTACTGCACTGTATAGTCAGGGACCCAAATATTTTTTTTTCTGTTATCAGCAAATAATTTCCATCAGTTTCTTCAGCTGCAGGAACAACTTAGTAAGAATATTCTGCATATCTACAGATACCTCTAAATCCTTGGGTGGTTCCAGTTGTACCTGCAGCTTATAACAAGGACTAAGGGCAGGAGAGATTGAGGGTGAAGTCTAATTAACAGTCATCTAAAACATCATTACATTGGTAATTTTTTTTTTTAGCAGCCTATATCATCTCTATCTTTCTCTCCAGTTTTTCTCCTTGCAGAGTCGTTGAGATGCATTGTCTGTTGGGGGACTCCAGTTGTGGTGGTGACGGTACGTTAGGTGGCAAGTCCCATGAAGCATGCTAATATGAGCTAATCTTTTAATGATAATGAATATTTGACTCTTTGTAATGGGGGTATTTTTTTAAAGAGGCTTTCTACACAAAAAAAAAAATCATCACAATGGTTGTCACAAGTAAGCTTCCCTCCCCTTTGAAAGAACTGACTGTAGTGGAAAAGATAATTACTTAGTTCCTTTATCTCCGAATTATTTGTAATAAAACCTGAAATCGCACCACAAGGTCTTTCATGAGGATGTCATAAATTAAGATGCATCGATGTATTTGGTGCATCTGTTCAGCTCTGTGCTCCTTTGTCTTCTGCAAATAGCGCAGCAGCTTCAATACCCAGCAGACAGCATTTACGCAAATGATGTCGTGGTCTGTATCATTAATATTCAGCGATTGTCTGTCATAGACACCTTACTGTACATCTGTTATGCAAATTTATGTTAATTTTTGCTCACTGACAGCTGCCTTGGTTCCCTCCCTAAAATGATCTTTTCCATTTTGAAGTTTGCAATCTGTTCCCAAAAATGTTAATCTAACAATTAACTGAAATTGCTAAACAGAAATTTTACATGTTATGTCCAAAATAGAAACCAGTGTTTTTAAATAGATGGTGAATCTTCTCTTCACATCATTTGTTTTATATGTGATTCAGAGAAGGGTAAACATTGATCTTTGCACAGTCTGTGTTGGGATAAGTGACAATCTCCCTATACAGTAATAGGTTTTGCAGGAAATGGTGCCATCTTTTCACATAGGCTATCAGCATAAAACTGGCTTTGCCATTAAAAGATGTTCTTTGTACAATTGTTTTCTGTTTAGACTTTTGGAAATGGAAAGGGCATTCTTTATTAAAACATTATTCATTTAAACCTTTTATTTAAAATAATATGACCATATTTCAAACAGGCAGCAAGCATTTAAAAAATGTTTCAGAGAAGTTATACCATGTTAATGTAATATATCAGGAAAAGTGAGATTTAGTTTTGTAAGTTAGATTCACACTTCTGGGGAAAATGCTTTGACCCAATGTGCCCACAGCAGGAACAGACAAGTTACATCAGGTATCCTATATGGAATCAGTGAACATCTGGACAGCTGATGTACAGGGAGGGTTTAAGTCTGTTTGACATGAGGGAAGGTGCACAAGAAAAGCCTCAGCATAGAAATAGTCTCCACCTTAAACCAAAGTGCAAACAGATTGCTGGCACAGTCTCTCCAAGTTCTCAGACTTCCCTTTGATATGGAACAAGAGAAATATTCACAAGAGCCAGAGAGAGCTTTGGTCAGGCAAATCTGCAAGGGATGTCAGAAATGCAAGGGCAGCTGGGGTGAAATGGAAAGGGACAGGTTACAGCCACTGTTTGGGAAGGGAATTAAATAGGAGCAGGCACATTGCCTGTATTGGGAAAGAAGCCCTTACGTGTCCATATACTGTAGACAACAGCTTTAAAGCAGAAGCTGCTTAACTGCATTGCCTGACATTGTAATAAGGTCATGATGCAATAGATTTTCCAGAAACCTACGGCCAAATCAGAATTTTGCATTCTAACACAGTACCTGACTGTAAAACATAGAGAAAGACAGGCTGAAAGAAATTCGGTGTTTAGATATTAAGAGCAGCATTACAGTGCACCAAAAATTCAGTATCAGTCTTCACCATAGCAAATACAGCCAAGATACCTATCCAAGCTCTATCCTTATCAGGAAATAAAGAGCACACTATGTCAGGCTGATCTGTCAAAATAAGATGAGTAGGAAAATTAAACTGATAAATTAAAGAGCAGCATGTCACCTGACTGATGGCAACCCTCCAGGAGATCTCTTAGAAGCATAGCTGCTGTTTCTAACAAAGAATACAGAATAGCTCATTAAAAAACACAGAATGGCAGGGTAGCAAACATTACTCTTTCCTTCCAAAAAGGGATACCAGGGAATTCTCAGAGTTACAGGCTATTATGAATCCTCAGAAAAGTTTTTGGAACAAGAACTAAGACAAAAGTGGAAAATCACCAAAATAAGAATGCTATGAGGCCAAGCTGAATAAGGACAATTGTACTTCTCTAGTCTATTGTAATGCATCAAGAGTGTTAAACAATGGATGATGAAGACTATTTCATAAATAAGTTCACTTGAAAGACAATGTGTTTAATTGGAAAAGTATTTCCCCAGGAACCAATTAGGAAAACAAAGTAATCATGAAAGAAAGCTGAATACTCTGCTGTAAGTTCAGAAAGTGATTGACAAAACTGCAGCAGATAGAAGTGTGTAGCTTACTCCTAAATTAGCAACTTATAGTGAAAAATGATGAGCTATTTTGAAAATTGCAGTTAATAAAGCTCTTTGGAAAAGAGCTAAACAGACATATCAGTATTTGCAGGTGACAAACTCTTTGTCCAGATGTCCAGACAAAGAAAGTGCTTGACAGACTTAAGAAGGCCTTTAAAATAAATCACAAGGTAGCACTTAATAAACAAATTCAATGTCAAGTACAAGATAAATTTAGGGACATGACTTCATTTCTGACTACATTTCAAAAAACTACCTGAGGCATCAGGTTCTACCATTTACTATTACATGCAATTACACCATATAATTCTCCGTTGAAGGTTTAACAAGTTCCAGAACTTTTTTCTAATCAGAATTGTCATTCACATTTTTTTTCATAAACAGTCCTCTCAGAGAAAAGTTTGAATTATTTCAACACTTAAATGTATGATAGAGGTTACAGCTAAACAGAATGACTCATAAAAATTAAAACTGATTGACTCTTCACCTGCCTCTTCATGAAGCACTTTTATAGTTAAAGTAGAACTTGCAATATAGTTCCAATACCATTATACTATCCTAACACAATGGGAAAAAGCCACAGCAGAGAATCTTTTTTCATATTAATTGACATTGCTGGGGATGAGCCATTTTGCAGTAATTTCTTTTTGTTTTAGGCACCAGCAGAGAATGGAAGGACCCCTCTTGTGCCATGTCCATACTGTCTCCTGTGTGTGTATTTCAGCACTTCAGACTTCATAAATAGTTTTCCTGATTAATTACAACATCCTGAAACACCTTTCTATGGAAGTTGGGGGGGTTTAATTACCAGAAATTGGCAGGGGACACAGGAGGGCATACCAAAAGTTGTCTGTCTAGCATCACCAGCAATGCTGGACTAGAGGGATGGCAGCAGGAGAGTGGTGAAGGCACAAAGCTATTAAGAGCAGTGAACCAGCCCAAGGTGACTGCATCCACCTGGCACCCCAGCAAGCACATCTCTGCCTGCTGGATCCTATTCATCAGTCCCAAAGCTCAGGGCTCTGCTGCTGCACTGGTAGCTTAGTTCTGAAGTTACTTCAAACATCCAGAGTGCAGAAAGGTTGTTCTTGAATTGAGGTCCACAGAAAGATATAGTTTTCATTGTTTGAAATAGTTCAGTCACAGCAGTTGGAAGAACAAGATGCCAAAGAGCAGCTACAGTATAACTAATCTCAGAGTTTAAATCAAATATCTCTTTGGTGACTGGGGTCTTCCAGAACTGATTTTTTTCCCTTGATGATATTAAGATTGCATGATGCCTTTTTTATTATTTTTAAAATACACTGGCATTTTATTGTCAAATATCTGAATCATTTGTAAGGAGAAGGAATTTGATGAACTGCTTTATTTAATGTCCTTAAAACCTTGACAGTATTTTTGTACTATGTAAACCTCATAGTTTAAAGTTGCTGACTGTAGCCTCAGCAGGAGCTGAGGGACTATGCCAGGAATTTTCACATACAGAAATGAGCTAAGACAAAGACAATTGCCATTTTGACTTTCTTTCTTCCCATTTTTGGAATAGAAACAAACATTTCAATATTTCCTGATTAAAAAAAAAAAAAGATATTAGAAAGTTATGATAGTCTGATTAGGGCAATTTTTCCAGAACACAAACACTGTATCCTAGTTTTCAAGTTTCTGAACATCTTTAATATATAGACAAAATAAGTTTAATCAGAAATGGCCCCCTTAGATAAAACAAAAACCAAGCCAAAACATTGTTCCAAAATTGGTGAAGCATTTTAATTTTATCTTAAATGTTTTAAATTAAAATTTTAATTTCATTTTTCATATTTTCAAATTGTGTTTCATAGTGTCTGATTTAAAAAGATTTAAAGCATATTTCATTTGAAGTAACGGAAAAGAATTTTAGAGGAACTTTTGACTGAAATTTCCTGAATAGCTCTTTCCTCTGGCCTGAGATGATGTGCAAGAAATTGAGGTTTGAGCTGCCTGTAACCAAAATTCTGAATCCGACTGAACAGCAAGAAGTCACACCGTATACCCAGCCCTTGCTCATGCTTTGTGTAAAAAAAACAACCAAAGAGAGAAAAACCGAATAGCACAGTAGCTGTTGTGTATGTGACAGAGGTTTGACAGAGCTGTCACAGCAGTGTTAGCCCCACACCTTGGAGAAATGTGGCAAAAGCCTCCCCCGAAAGTGCCGAGATGAGCTGCAGCTCTTGGAAGAACCCTGCAGCTGTGGTGGGTGTTCACAGCTTGCCCCTCTGTGGCTGGTGGGCTGTGACACCCCCGTGTCCCCTCCCTGCTGGCCCCGGTGCCACCCTGCTGCCAGGCTGGCGCTGCACAGCAGCTTCTGGAGGTGGCATCTGCAGCCACAAGGACAAAAGGGTCTTGTTTGTTTTAGGAGTGCTGCTGAACCAGACAAAGCCACTGTTATTTTCACTTTAGCTGTACTTCTTCTTGATATCTACCTCCCCAAGACAGAATACACTCCTAGAAGACAGACTTAATTAGATTTCTTATTTCTGACAGCTGCTAATGCAATGATAGTATTCTTGTCTCCCTACTCATATAGGTCACAAAAAAAAGATTGGAGAGACCTGAAAAAATTAGAAGTTTTCTAAAATATTCACAAAAGCAGAGCTGAGGCCCACCTCTGAGGAGTTTCATTCCTTTACGGGACTGACTTTATCAGTCATTTTATAGATCAGTGTGAAAAAATGTAAGTTAATGCACATGGAGAAAATCCTGACCAAACACATGAAATCTGATCCAGCACCACTTCTCTGGCTGATGCTAATTAGTAATAGGATCATGGGATTTTAATAGGTGATTTCATGGGTCTATCACCTCAGTGACTAATAACAATCAAGCAAGTCATCTAAATAGTAGGACTCATTAAGAGAGAAGTACAGAGCAAGGAGAGTATATACACAATATTGCTGAATAAATCCATGGGTTACCCACATCTCAGGCATTATGCTTTTTACTTGCTCTCAGTTCTTAAAAAGTAGAAAAAAAAAACAACCTGATAAATATTCCAAGAAGAATGTAATGGAAAACCACTTCTGTGTAAGGAATATCTAAATAGACTACGGGTCTTCAGCCTGTAGAGTAAAAAAATGTGTACAGTCATTACTGGTATGGGTGTGTGGGAAGTGGCTGTTTACTCCTTATTCCACTGCAAATGTTCAGGAGCAAAGAGCTGAACTTGTTACAAAGGAGGTAGATCTTCATTCACTGGATGCTGAATTGCTGAATTCTCCTCAGAGAAGCCATATCTGCCTCAGAAAGCCTCCAAGCTAGTAACTCCTGGAAACTGTGGATAGCGAGGGCAGGGCCATGTAGATCTATCTATTCTCTAGGTCATCCATTTGTCTCAAGTGCAGACACAAGAAGTTAGGCAAGTGAAAGTTTAGAGGGTTGGAATTTTCATCAGAGAAATAAAAGATCTCAATGCTATCCACAAGAGAAATGAATAAGTGTGCCAATTAGGAAAAAAACCCAAACACTAAATATTTTAATTTTTCAGCCCTCAAGAGACCACAAAACATTCCTGAAAACAACTAGGCAAACTTCCCTTCAGATACACGACTATTTTTTTCCCCAAAATGACAACACAGCTCTTCATTTTATGCTGCTCAGCAAGTCCCAGCAGTAAATGAGCCCCCAGTGTGCCTTCATTCTCACATAGCTGCAGCTATGTTCTGTGGCCAACCAAAGGCTGACAAGCATCATGCCAAAGAAATCCCCTCACCCCGCTTCCCACCTCTTCAAAATCCCACTCACAGACGAGAAACCTTTAGTCTACAGTATCACCACATAAGCCATTTCACCTGAGAAAAACTCCCACCATCTATGGTGCTGTTGGGAACTCCTCTCAGCTCTTGCAGTGCCTCTGCTTCCTATGTCATTCTTGTCATTTCCAAAAACAAGCGTTTATCAAAATGTGTTTATCAGCTACAGGAAAATCAAACTCTCTGTTCAAAACAGATTTAGCAACTCAGTAACTGGAGTTAGTACAGAAAAATATGTATGGAGGTTTGTCATGAATGGTGATACAAGATATTTTTGATCACTTTCCCTTTCAGTCCCATTGATTCTAAATCCAATTAAATAATTGCCTCTTCCTTTTACTTAGATAAAACTTTTGCTAGTCTAACAAGTATCAATGACTTGTGAACTGCTGCTATTTGTATTTCATTGTTTTGCTCTTTAAAAATGACATAGTGATAGAGGAACAAAACCAAAATAAAATTGGAATAATTAATTAATTAATATGTAGGGACAGCTTAAATTCATGGGTGTGTATATATGCAGGCACTTCCTGAGGTCTCAGTGAAAATGACACTGTGCCAGAAGTAATATCAAGGGGAGAATGATGCAAAATGACTTCATAGTTGGGATCAAGTAATAAATATCTTCTGAGGATATATAACAAATGTTGAAACTTCTGTGGCTGTAACTGCAAATAATTGTGATGATTCATGGAAAAGGATACCTTTACTATCAGAATAATGCTACTTTAGGTGGTCTTTTAAAATGTGGGGTTTTTTTTTTAAATACATGTGTATATATATGGGCTTAAAACAACATCTCCCTAGACCCTTTGGAAAAACTTTCATTAATCTACACAGAAGAAAAAGTCAATATCATAGTTGAGTAGGAATAAATGACATTTTGATCTATGCAATATGAGGATATGCAAAGCATAAACTGAGATAATTCAGCTGTGCACCAGTGTAAGTTTAGAATTTTGCCTAGAAATTTTCATTAAGTTGAAGTCCTTCTCAAATGCCAAATATTATTTGGCAATAAAGAGAAGTGCAAATGAAAAGAATAAACCCAGAAAAACTTTTAAGATTAATTGTTTAAGCAGGTGTGCAGGTTAGAGAAAATCACAAAGAAATTCCCCCCGAGAAAAGACGTATATTCACCTCATTACCTGCCTTCATTTCTACATTCACACCTCTTTGGTCTTTGTTTTCCATTAACTCTAGTAAATGTGGTTATTTTTAGCCAAGCAAAGAAAAATATTATTTTAAGCAAAAGGAACGCCTCTGAAAAAACACTTCATGATACTTCAAGCTCATTTTGGGATTTAAACCAAGATGTGGATCCTAGAAGCTGTGCTCAGAGTTTAGGAAAGGGAGCACTCTGGCAATCTTTACCTTCATGAGGAGCACAGCACTGTCAAGCCGTGTGCATATTCCTCGAGCACTGCAGTTTTCATAAAATTCATCAAACATCCAGCTGAAGGTAAAATGACTGAATCCAAGGTTTAATGTAGATGTCTTGCACTTTTGCATCACATCATATTTACACTGAAAAGGTCACAAGCTGAACTTTGTAAAACACAGCAGATCCAGTGTGGTGACTCATCATACTGTTGGCTAATCATTTTTACTTATGAATACACTGAACTTCCCTCAACTGTGTTTTAGTATAAGCCTTGGGATAACACCAGGTGGTACCTTCTGCTGAGACATAATCAGCTGTAAAAAAGAGGAGACAATAGACATTTATTCCCAGGACCTTCTGGCTAAGCCATCATTCCATAAGGAAAAAATTAGCACTTTCTCAAGTTTATCTGCAATCTATCGTTCTGCAAATTTTAATCTATTAATATTTATTCTATTTTATCATTCTGTAAATTTTAAGCCTCAGTTGTCCATGGTGATGGCAGTTACAATCTCTCATGTAGACTGGTCCAGGCAGCCCCACAGCAACCCATAAGGAATGGGATTAGTGAAAAGATGTTCTTGAGAGTTTTTTCCAATCTATTTGAACTGCTAATTAATATGAATTTTCTGTATTTCCCTAGTACTCATTACTGTGATGCACAAACACCTGGATACAGACAATGCATTATATTGTGGCTAGTTATTGCAAAGTCTTTCTGTAAAATCAGTTAAGCTGGGCAGCTTCTACCATATGATTTGTTTATTAAATTATTTTTATGGCTCAATATCAAAATCTTTTTATTCTCTGCAACTGACTTCTTATTCTGGTTTGCAGCTGACTCAAATGAAACACCTGCAACCATTATGGATAACTATTTGAAAGTAAATTTGAAGTCAAAAGCCCCACAAGGTCAGAATGTAGTGAAAATTCTTCAGAGGACTGCAATAAAAATCACTTTTGCACAAGCCTTGTAATTCTGTGTTAGCTAAACCTACAAGGTAAAATCACAGTCCACACGACCCTCTGGTTATATGTTACAATTTGGTTACAACCTGGAGTCAATTCTGCAGAGATATCCAACAGATGAGCCATTAAAAAAATGTTGCCTTCCATGAGGAGTCTTTCTACTGTCAACTCTATTTACTGTCACTGTAACATTATCCATCATGCTGTGGAAAGTGTCAGACATAAAAATGAAGTGGAAATCTATAAAACTGGTTTTGAGTCTGTAAAAAATGTCAATTTCGTGGCAGTCTTTATTAATCCTATTAACTGCAGTACTTTGGAATCCACATGATTTCATAAGACTCAATGCAAGTAGTGTTCAGATAAAAAAAGACACAGGAATCCCATGTGTGCATATGCAGAGGAACTTAAAGAATCAGCTCTGTGGCTGACATCCAGTTATGTCAGTAATGTCAAAGGTGATATGACTGAGAAGGTTGTGCAGTCTTATTAAGCTGGTTATCTTCTCTGTGATACCACCATGGGAAATTTTAGTGAAGCAGTTTAGAGATATAGCTTCATAGCTAGCATTGACTTGAAAAATATCCTTTCCCTCACCTATGGGCTGAGCTGCCACATTGAATGAACTCTGTCCCCCTCTATGTATCATGTCACATGTCTCTTCTTAGAAAAAGAGGAGAACTAATCCACCTAATCAAACATAGTTAAAAGAGCATTGTATGAAGTGTGTGAAACACTTTTTGAAATATTTTCCTGCTGTCAGAATCACTGTTATTGTTTTGCTTTATGGGTCACATTCAGATTTACAAATTTTTCCTGAATAATTTTGCTACATGCATAAATGGCCTGGAGGATATAAAATTAAACATCTTACAATTAGACATTTTGCAGGGAAAGACAAAAAGATGCTTTCATAGCTCCAGGCACGTTGTTAGAAAGATCACAATTGCCTCAAACACTGTTAAGATCACTGAAGGACTTTGCCTGCAGTAGCAAACTGTGCAAAGGAGCAGCTGCTCAGCCACAACCACCAAAGCCCACCTCCCACAAAATGTGCCTGCTGGATTCTGGGAATTTGGACTATGAGAGACTGAAATATAAGTGGTTAAATGAATCAAAATAGTCAGCCATTTGATAAGGCCAGGTTTGCACACTCTCCTCCTGCTCAACTGAGGGGAAGGGGGCGAAGTTTTGGGTGTGTGGTGATGAAGCCTCTGGTCCTCATAACCCATTTCTAGAAGTTACAAGGTGGGTTTTGAGCCAGATAAGAAGTAAACCCTGCAGAGGCAGGATAGTGCTTTTTACCATGCCAGTTATGCCAACTGTCCTCCCTTACACGACTGGCTCTGTTGTAAAACTCCTGCTCTCACTCCCCTTATTCCAGGAGGTCAAATTGGCAAGGGACATTCACATTCACAGATTCACAGGTAGGCTTAAGGGTATTCTTCCCTCATGATGAGCATAACTGGCTCAACTATACTGACTTGTCATGTCTTAAAAGGTGTCATAAACCATCAAAGACCTCCAAAGCTCCCCCAGGTTCATTTCTGAGGCTTTCCACCATGGACTGTATAAGATCCACAGTGTTGCAACAGCCAGTGTAAACCTTTCCCCTCCAGGGGAGGTGCTTGGCAGCTCCCTCTGTACCTGAACATATTAACCCATTGACCCGTATATGAATATGTTAGCCCATTGAACCTTTTTCTCAGGACCCCAAGAAGCCAGGGTGAAGAGTACCAATGAGACTGTCTGGATTCTTGTGGTGGTGACCATCTTTCTACTTTATCTGTCTCTCTCTTTTTCCCCCCTCTCTCCCCTCTTTTCTATTTCTTTCTATCTCTATCTCACATTATTGTTAAATAAAATCCATACTATTGACTTCATCATATGGTCTCATTTGCACCTTAATTCGGGTAATAATCAGATCTTAACATGTACAATAAACTAAAAGTCTGACTGTGAACCTTTTCTTTCCTTTGGGGAACATTTATTTCACATAAGAAACCTCATTTGTTTACTCTGGGACACTACACATTCCAAAAGCAAGTGTCAGAAGAGAGCAGTCCAGCTGGAGCTGCACATGAGATGACAGGTTGTGAACTGTGGTTTATTAATTAATTTTGGCAATGTCACCCAATAAGTGCAAAATAACAGTAATGTGAAATACGATACATAAAATGTGACTAGCAGCAATTATTATAACTGTGAATCTAATCTCAGAGAAAGCAACAGTAAGGGATGCTCAGCATCCCAGGACATGTGTGGTTAACCTCAGCTAACCAGATCAATCTTCCTGTACTCTGTGTTACATTGATGGGGAAGGATAAGCTCATCCAGACCATTATTCTAGAGCAAGATCCTAATTTTTCTTATTTTTATTTACACCTAAGGATTCGTTGTGTCTGTCTCCCTCTGCACACATTACAAGAAAGCACTTAAACTTAGAAAAGTGCCTCTTGTAAGTACATATCACAGAGCTTTGGCTGAAAGTAAATTCCAGAACATAAATTAACCCTCATTACTAAGGATCTACAGGTAGAATGTCAAGGTAAAATATATAGATTGACAACAATGATGCAAAAGAAGATGCAAATGAGGAACATATTCAGTGGCTTTTTATCTTCAAATAGCAAACAAGTGCAAAAATCAATATCCACTACTTTGGAAAATTTGAAAATAATTATATCAGCACAGGGAAGAGGGTCAAGGGTCCAGGCAGGAGGTTGTCACAAACTGCCCATGGCTCTCTGGGGCTGGTGCTACACTGACCCAGTCGATTCTGGGGGGAAGGGGAGGGCACTGGGCAACCTGAGGCCCAGGGAAGGTGTTCAGTGGCCACACCACCAAAGTGCCAACCATACAGACAAATTACATCGGGGTCTTTGCTTTAAGGAGCAGAGGATAAGGTTTGGCTGCCTTTATTTAATATTATAAAAGCAGCCTTTCTTGAAAAGACTGCAGCACAGCTACATTACCTGATATCAATTCTCACCCCTGTGCCCGTGTCAATGTCTGTATTCACAGGCAATACAGACTCCTGTTTCAACGTTGCTATATACAGGTTCACAAACAACATGAAATTAAAAAAAAGATACCTCACCTCAGTCCTGCCCTTGATACAAGCACGTTTAGTTAGTACAGTGACTGAATTATCCCCTTATCCATAATATATTCTTATTAATAACATTCTGCTCTGAATAACAAACAGCTTTATTTTATTGCCAGGATTTCTGACTTTCTCACAGTCTTTAAAAATACAAGCTAAAATGTTTCACTCCAAGATTGGTCAAAAAATATTACTACTTCAATGCAATATTGCAGGTAATAAATCTTTTCACATATGAAAATTAATCTCTCTGCTTGTTTAGAGAAACACATATTGCAAAATAAAATCACAAATATGATAAGAAAATCTCCACAACTCATACTCCTGCTTGCTTTCAGCTCATAACAGAGGTATCTGGTGCAATGAAATCTGGTGGTTTCATGCAAATATCAACCACAATAAAAATGACAGTGCTGGGATGCAGCTCATCAGCAGAGAGGAAAGATATCTCTGTTACCAGCCTCCCAAAAGGCAGCCTCACATGAACCCCATGAAACTCAACAAGACCAAGTACAAGATGCTGCACCTGCTTCAGGATAATCCCAAGCACAAAATCAGGCTGGGAAGGGAATGGCTTGAGGGAAGCTCTGAGATTTGGGGTAGGTATTGGTGGATGAGGGTTTGGACATGACTCAGAAATGTACACTCATGTCCCAGAAAGGCACCTGTGTCCTGGGCTGCATCAGCGACCAGCAGGTGGAGGGAGCTGATTCTGCCCCTCTACTCTGCTGGGGCCAGCCTGGAGTGTTGCATCAGGTCTGAAATCTTCAGTACACGAGGTACACTGTTGGAGTGAGTCCACAGGAGGGCCATGAAGTTGACCACTGGAACACCTCTCTAATGAGGACAGGCTGAGAGACCTGGGGTGTTCAGTCTCCAGGCAGACCCTATAGCACTTTCCAGTACCTAAGGGGAGACTGGAGAGGGACTTTATACAAGAGTATGCAGTGATAGGACAAGGAGGAATGGCTCTAAATTGAAAGAGGGTAGGTTAATATTAGATACTGAGAAGTTCTTTCCTGTGAGGCTGATGAGAGATGGGAATAGAAATACTGATGTTTCATCCCTGGAAGTGTTCAGGGCCAGGCTTTATGGAGCTTTGAGCAACCTGTTCTAATGAAAGGTACCCATGGAAGAGTGTGGGAACCAGATGATCTTTAAGGTTCGTTCCAATACAAAAAAAAAAAAAATCCATGTTTCTATTATTCTGGTAAATGGGATATGCAGGGTTGATTCTGGTCATACTGGCTTCATTTGTAGTGTTTGCTCTGTCCAAGCTTCAGAGAAAAAGACAACTGCAATCTGGCATCAGCTCAGTTGTCCTAATGGAGAGGAACTTTCTCTGAGGAGGCAAAGATTGTCTGGGCAAGGACTTCCTTGAAGCTCAGTCTAAGACAGTCGAGACATATAAAGTCTCTAAGGTCTACAGTAAACGTCAACACATTCAGCTTCAAGTGCAAGGTGTAAATCTTTCCATCTGCCTTCTCTAACAGGAACACAAAATAACATGCACACTTAAAGAAAGAAGGGGAAAAAAAGACTCGCATACTTTTCAGCCCACGTAGATCTAACTGAAGTACTTGGTCTGGCAGTAATGGTGATAGAAACTTAGTGAAGACAGAGGAATTGCAGTTCACGATGGGGCCGTTCTCCATGGGTCCATGACCACACAACTGGCACCCCTGGACACCTTCCCAGGTGGCTGGAGATAACTTCTGCCCTGAGAAGCCCTTAGTCATTGGGCAGACTTCCCTCCCTGAGCCAGGACAGAGCCATAAGTCAAGCCCAAAAAATGATGCTTTTGGAACAATCAGTCATCTGGAGGCTTATGATAATTTATCACATTCTAAAAACCCTAGAAATTATTTTCCTAGTTCCCTTTTCATCATCATTGACTTGGATGATAGGACTAACTTCTTGAGCAAATGAAGGCAACAAATTTTAGGAGCAACAGACATCCTCTACTGTATTCCTGGCAATCAGGTCTTAGAATAGGATGTGCTCTGAGTGAGTTCATGCAGCTCCAAACAGAAGACAAATGCCAAACCACAACCCCACACATACACACCCCTTACCCCAATTTGTAGTACTTTAATCAAGATGTCAAGGAATGTAGGGTCCTTTATGGAAAATAAACCAACCACACTATGTAGCTTTCAGGGAAGCCAATAGAGGGAGGGACACTAGCAGCCTCCAAGTCCCTCCTCCCGAGCCATCAGCTGCCGGCTCTGCAGCACATTCTCAGCTTTGCTGTTATAGTGCACAAGAATGACCCCAGTTTCCCTATCTTACAGCAGCAGGCCAGTTAAGCTTGACCTTATCAATTCTCCTACACCCTTGAGAAGGGGGATTGACAAAATTGCATATTATGCAATCTAATTGAAGGTAATAATTTCTTGTTAAGTTGAAATTTACCATCGGGAAAGGAGGTAAAAACGAAGAAAGCAAAGCATGCTATCACAGAATGTATTTCCCTGCCATGGACAGTTGAGCTTAAGGCTATGCATGCTTTCACTGGTTTGGTATGTTCTGAAGAAGGAAGAAGTTTATAAATTTGTTCTGCTCACCGTGTGACCCAGTGCAGGATGCTCCACCCTGCCTCGCAGCAATGCAGAGCAGCCTTGCCAAGCCTGATGCTCAGACTCCCTTACTAGGTCCTCCAGCACTGAGAGTACAACACAGCTACCCCATTTCTCTCCTCTGTAGGCTGTCAGTACCATGATAAAATGTTTTGGAGCTTTGTTTCTTTTGTTCTCCTTTTTCTCTGTATCCTGAGTTACTTCTCATTCTTTCTTAGGTGATATATAAATCCAGTCTTAATGTTTTTTTCCTCAAGCATAAGGGACTACCAGATAAAATAACACAAACTAAGGAACATAGGCCAAGTATCTGTCCCAACATTCAAAGTGAGTTTCACCATAGGCTTCTAAGGGACTTGGACTTGGCTCTATTTCTGCAGATATGGAAAACATTAGTGAAGCTTTAGAACATGCCTGGGGCTCTGTCCTAACCTCTACTGAGCAGCTATAGGAAAAATGTAGGAAGCATAAATTTCTCTTCTGCTTGTGAGCCAGGGCAGGAGACTTGTCCAAGGAACCATATGTGACAGCATATTTTAAAGGTGCTGCACATTTTTCAAGCTATCACGGGGTATGAGTGCAGCCCCAAGCAGCAAGCAGGGAAAGGTAGGCTCCTCATGGAGGAGCACAGCACATCTCATAAGGATTTGTTCCCAGGACACACAGTCTTGGTGGAACCTGACAATATCTCTAAGGCACAGGAAACATTAGGCTGTGCTCTTGTTCTGCTCTGCTGTACAAGCTAAGCAGTTGAGCTCGTACTTCATAATTAACAGAAGTGATTTATTTTCTCATTATCATCACAGAAGCTTAATCAAGAGAAAGGTCATAAAGAAAGTCCAAACTTCTGCACATTGCAAAAGTCTGACTTGGGTATTCTGCTACATGCTAGGAGTAGAGCTTTTCTCCACAATCTGAGCAGAAATGGACTGTTCAATGGGGACAGTCTAATGAACTTGATTTGTACTTTGCCTTCTCTCACAAAAACTGGGAACATATGTCAAATCAAGAAACCACAGCAGTGTCCAGAATCATGGTTTGCATTTTTCTGGAAAAAAAGAACAGATGGAAGGCCAAATAACCATTTCCCCCCTCCCTCCAATTTTCTATCACGGATGTGTAAGACGCTAAACATCTTCCTTCTATTTGTTGCTGTTTCAAGTTAAAGGAGTTTGATGTGATATTATTCTCATAGAGTTGTGCATCAGACTGAAAACCCAGCTAAACAATAGGAAGAAGAAACGCTGCAGAATGTTTGTCCACGTAACTGTAGTAACTGCAAGAGTTAAAAGAGGATGAGAATTACAATGGTGTAATGCAATTTTGCTATGGGAGGGAGGTTAAAATGTCTCCATATGGTTTGGTCTTATTTTAGAGAGTGATGCATATAGACATCGTAATTTCATACACAAGTGAAAAGGGTGATTTCTGCATAGCAATATGTCACTTCCTTCTATCCCAGGCTGTTCTGTATTCTGACCATTCTGGCCTGACCTTTCTAGTGGTGAAAGCAAGCAGCTCCCTGATAGCACATGCGAAGGGTTTAGCTGTGTTTGGTGTTCAGTATAAAGATCCAGGCGTGTCGTTTTGCCATGGCAAATTTAGAGTGAAAGAATGGATTAGTCATGGCAAAAATGCTAAGTATAGATGAAACTCAGCAAAAGCAACAAGCTTGTTTTCCAATGGCTCTGTGAGGCTCATGTCATTCTGTTTCTCACAGAGGGTTTTGCTGATTAGTTTTCTAATTAGTTTTCAGTGGGTTTTTCTTTTAAACATGAGGGTAGATAAGAGTTTGATGGATGAGGCAATACTGGATCTGAAGGTGAGTGAAGACCACCATAAGATTAGTGACTTCCTGTAAAGGTAAAAAACAATTATTCACATCTATGGTGTCTCAAAATTCTATTCAGGGATTGGAATGTTTTGTGATGGATATGGCAAAGACCCTCAAAAGCTCAGACATGAGGTATAAGGGGTTCAAGAAAACATGTCTTTAGGCAAATAGTCACAGGAGTGTGAAAAAGCAGTTTCATGGACCCTGTTCCTCACAAGAATTTCCAGCAGTCAAGCAGTCTAGTCTTCAATACATTGCATGGCACACAAAGGGAAAATTAGAAGGAATATTTTAAAGAGAATAACAAAGTAAAAAAATGTGAATGCTTCTAGTTCAGAGCAATAATTAGTAAGAAATAACTGAAGACCACGGTTAGTTATTTACATTATGGTACCTATGACCTGGCATGGCCCAAGACCTGAGCAACCACAATTACTTTCAGCTGATATGAGGGAGGAGTTTTTTCAGCTTGTTGAGTGAAGGTCAGGATTCTCCAAGGCAAGCAAATTCACTGGAATCAGTGAAACCATCAAATTTAGAATTGTGAATAGGGGCAAGGCCCCCATTTTCCTGTTATGAAGTTTGCTTTCTATTTGGGAATTCTGTGTACAAAAAACCCAAACAACTTAATGAAAATCAAGGAGGTACACTGTTTAATTCTGCTTCAGAAAATTAGAGCAAAATGCTAAATATTTGTGAAATTTCTATGCTCAACACTTTTACTTCTCTTCTTTTGGCTTTGGATGTTTTTCTAAAGAGAACTCTGATTTTTAGGTTGAGATTTTAAACACACAGGAGTGTCGAAATTCTAAGTTGCTGTTACCAAGCAACGAAATTACATACACCAATTAAAGACTGTAACAGTCACAGGGGATAATATCAATTCTTATGTGAGGAGTCTCCATCCTGAGTAATAAGAATATTTTCTTGAGTTTTTGTATGTTTATGTGAACAGAAAAAAAATGCAAATAATGATACTTTTCCAAACCGAAATTCTTTCTATTGAATTACTGTGTCAACTTTTTATTGTAAAGTTTTTTACTTTGCTTGCTACATTATACTTGATTTTGGACCTTTCACATAATACTAATTTTCCCCCTAAACTGAAGATCTAAACATAACAAAATATTTCATCTTGAATATTGAACAATGACATAATTTCGATTCTAATTATCTGTGGTTTAGTTCTGCACCTCTTATTGAAGAACTTGTGTAGCACTGAAACTTTGCAAACTTTGTCTCTTCCTTAGAACAAACTCATATATAAGAACTAACGCTGGGCTGATTAATTTGTTTCATAGTGGTTGTCATCAGTTTATCATCCTGCACATAAAACTGGTAGACAGCTATGATTAAAAAAAAATTACTCCTATCTCAAAAATTTTTTTGAAAAAGAAACTAGAACAAACTTGTCTTACTAAATCAGCCTCTGGAAGATCATGTCCTTCTCCACTGACCATAAAAGGATCTGGCTGACAGCCTGGGACCAGAAACCTAATTTTTACCAACTAGATTTAAGTGAGATTAATTCCTTTTTATAAGAATGATGCTCTACTTATTTGTCTGCCATTAAAAGCCAGGTGTGCTTGAAGGTGACCTTTGAGGCTGGCCTCTCCTTGCAGCCAGGAGACCTGGTGGGCCTTAAAGAAAGACAAAGCCACACAGATGTTATGAGAATCCACAACAAGTGGGCATGTGAAGTTCCCATTTACTTGTTCTATAAAATGAGAAGGGAAGAAATGGTGAATTGTCAGGACATTTAAGCTAATAACATGGTCACAAGAGGCATCACAAAAGGTGATGAAGTGAGGAGATGACATGTTTAGCTTTACCTAGTTCACTTCAGGGGGTGTGACATCCCCACAGGGATGGCAGGGGCACCAGCAGCTGGTACTGCTTCGTTTTGCCTGCATGGAGACACTGCACTGCAAGGGGGGTACAGGCCACAACCAAGCCATTAAAGCTGCTGGGGACTACAGGCTGTGCTGTAATAGATTTGAGCTTTCCACTGTCATAACTGAAGGAGAAAAATGGGCTTTTATAGAGGGATCAGTGATAAATAATAAATGTTAACATTTCAAAGAAAATTATTAATCAGTCAGAGGAAGCAATGTCTCTAGGTTTCAAGTACAAAATATTAATAGATTTCAAAGCCAGGAATGTACTTCTGAAAATGATGGGGTTTGGCATCCACCAGAATTTCATTCAATTTGTCCTTTCAAAGTGTTGTGTCTTTCTCTAACATGAACTGATATAGGAAATGAAAACCTTATAAAATAACTGCAGTTATGTAAAATTTGCTAACATTCATCCACTGCTTCCCAGATTTATGGTTCATCACATCTACTCAGTTTCTAGTAACATGTTTATTTATACTCCTCAGGGAAACACTTGTGCCTCCTGATCAAATAAATCCAATAAAATCAATTTCACATGCAAATCACAGAAACCATGGAAGTGATTTCTCTTCCAAACCACTTGAACCCTTAAGGCGCCATTCAACATGATGTCAGTCTGTGCTTTGAAGTATTGCACATAAGATTTCCAAGATGCTGGTGATCCTCTGGGTGGATATTCAGCAGGATCCAATGGCTGGCAGTGTTACCTTTTGCTGCTCGGAAACATCATTTGCTCTGCAACCCCTTTTTGTGGTTATCCTGGAGCAAAAGAAAATCACACAAACAAAACCACACACAGACAGTAGATTAGGAAACACATACAGAAAAACTGTAAGAAAACACTCACCCTGTGTTTAAATGGTGCCAATCTTTTATCTCTTCCACCACCTATGCTTTTTCTCTCACACAGATGCACACCTGAGGATAGGCATCATCACACTTATCTTCATTCATCTAAAAATTGTCTAGTCTAAACTGATTATCTAGGTTCCCTCTAGAGCTTGTGCAGGGAGAAAAAGCAAGTGGCAGGCACATCCAGACAGCAATTTACTCACCTGCATTAAATAGTCAGGATGGGATGAATCAGCTTTTAGAAATGCCCCACTCTCTCCTTTGCCTGCAGATGGAACATAGACAACCTGGAGAAGAAAACTGATAAAGTGAGGTAAGGTGATTCCCACTCCACAGGTAGGTACACTTTGCTCTTGGAGACTCTTTTCCTTTGTTGGGATTTCTCATGCTAGAAGAAGAGACAAATCTTTCACTAAAACAAATAAGCAGAGCAGTTGGAATCTAATCTGAGCTCAGACTGCACCCTTTTGCTAGTGAGAAAGTGTTTGGAAATCATCTTAGAATTTTCGTGCACTAACAGGTTTTTCACTTCAGGTTAGAACTGGCAGAGGTGAAATAGCACAAGAAGATCAACCTTGGCTCTGCCGCAAAGCAGCTCCCGTGGGATTTTTTTTTCCCAGGCTGAAAAAGTAAAGGATGTTGAATGGTTCAGTCAAATTTTGGGCAACGCTTTGGGGTTCAGCAAACAAAGTAGAGCACTTGTGAGATTCTTCATGGTCAAAGATTGCCTGAACATTGTTTGAAACTGCAGCATATACAGTGAATAGACCAGCTACAATGCAGGACAAGGCATACAGAGGACACAAAGCCTCAGTGCATTAACTCTGTGTAATTCATGGACTTAGTCATTATTTACTACAGCTCTAAAGAGGCTTCCAACAGCCCCCTCAGGAATTAGCACTGTCCCTGCACTCGTAGCAGTAACATTCATCCAGTTAAAGCCCAATATACCTCTCAGAGAAGATGAAGCAGTGTTATGGAGATGGAGAGTTGTTTAATATGTAGCCCCACGCTCCACACTATTCAAACACTTTCTGGAGAGAGGACTGCTCCTTTCTGCCTGCAGTTCCAGCCAGTGCTCAGTACTGGGGAGCTGAACACACTGCAGCAGCAGCACAGAGGTATAAAGGGCAAAATCTCCACTAGCTTTGTGTGCCCATTCTAAGATAGCTATCACCTATTTTCAGAAGACACAATACTATATAGAATTTGACATGTAAAAGAAACAAATTTTTTCAATTTAACTCACAACAGAGAATTCACTAAACTTTCAAAAAGCAGGCCTCAAATGCTTTATGCTAGCTGAATGTTTCAAAAATTAGATTTTTTTTTTAGTTAATGAGCTGCTGTAAAAGGTTTGGTTTGAATGTCCTGCT
This sequence comes from Acridotheres tristis, assembly GCA_037013685.1. Taxonomy (NCBI): domain Eukaryota; kingdom Metazoa; phylum Chordata; class Aves; order Passeriformes; family Sturnidae; genus Acridotheres; species Acridotheres tristis. The sequence continues at coordinate 57,541,283 of CM072888.1, read as the reverse complement.
TAGTAAAGAAAGAGAATGTAATGGAAGGAGAGATAGAGATTTGTTTGTATCAGTTAAATTACTTAATTGCAACTCTTTCCTCCTGCTGTAGTTAATGCTTTGTTTCCTCCCATTTCTGCAAAGGTCCTGTGGAAAGCATTTCATTAAACAAATCTTTTGGATTTCACTCCTTAAACTATTCACTATATTTTAAATGTGTAGCTGAAGAAGAGTTCAAGACCTTGCCCATAATACTTTGAAAGTCTCCTCCACAAAGCTCCATGAAAATAATCTTGCAGTTGTTTGGGGTTTTGGTCTTATATGTCTACTTTACCAGACAGAGAAGACACTCTCAATGTGACTATGTAGCTTTTCAAAATTATTTATTGTCCCTTTATTCTTTCACTCTTCAAAATCTTTCAGTACTTCATGTTGTCTTTCTCCATGTTCAATACCATCCAAACTCTGCTTCATTAGGTTAGGAGCAATCCCAAAAGTAAAGTTTCTCAAGACAATTGATTAGTGAGTCACAGCCATCAGTGCTGCAATTTAACATGAGGTCTCTCTCTAAATAAATTGTCATTACAGCTTTTGGGTTAAGGGACTGAGCCATACAGTTCACATTATCCAGTTACCTTAACTTCGTATTAAATAAAATCCTCAAATTTTATGAAGCTGAGCAAATGTTCAAGGTTTGACTTAGAGCTGCAAAGCCTGCCTTGTCCCAGCCTGATGAGAAGTCTCTTGGACTGATGGTCACCTATATTTTGTAGGAGAGGACTACAGGCTGCTTAATGAGAAGCGAGGTGTCCATGGCATACTCAGGTCACCCTTCTGCGAACAGCCAGCCTATGCCCTTAGTGGGTATCACCACTGCCCAAGTAGGAAGAAAAGGTGGAAATTGATTTCTAGCTTCAGTTTTGTTTTCTAAAGAAAGGATATTTCTAGCCTCTTTCTTTGTGATTAAGCCTTCAACATGCAAGCTGCTAGAAAAACTGATATAACCAGATTGTCAGGATGGAGAGAAACAAGCAGCTGGGATCCCCATCTGCTGCAATAAGAAGCTAAACTAAAAATCCTCGCAACATACTCATCTGAGGTAAAATGAGTCAATAAAAATGTATTTTTATCCATAGAAGAACCCCCCAAATTCTCTATTTTTCCTCTGACTCCCTTTTCCCTACCCCTTTACAACACACTCAGAGTACTATCATCCAATATAGACAAGTTTTTTTAGCCAAATCCATATGAACAAAATTCAGAGCACATACTTATTTTTAATGTCAAGGGCATAATTTGCCTCATTGTCTTCAATAACACTGAAAAAATGTGTCAGTTGTGGTGTTTCCTCTGGTCTGTCAGTAGTTCCCTCAATTGCCACTTCAGGATGATGGAGTCCTTGCTGTCACTGAAGCAGTATTAGGGCATTCAGTGCAGCCTCTTTTTCTCAGATTCTGGCCAGAAGAGCAAATTAATGGCAACACACAATTCCACTGACTGTGACTACATTAACTGAGAAATAGGGAGTGTTATTTTAAACCATAGTTTGAACTATAATTAAAGAAAATATTGACTGGGGAGGTGTAATTTCCTTTTAGGATGGAGAAAAACAAAGAAAATCAGGAGGAAATTGAGAGTTTGAAATATGTATAATTTCAAAAGAACTTCTTGACATGTCATGTCAATAAATTTCAAACTGAAGTCATGTGACCTCCTCGGCTTTCTTATTTTAATTACTTTCATTTTTAACATAAATAATACATTTAGTTTACATTCCTTTTCATTTATCTTTTTATTCTATTCCTTCTATGGTAGTTTTTATCTTGTTTTTACTAATTAAAATATTATTTTCTTTAAGTATAAACTACTTCTGATTTTCTACTTCTTGGTCCTGTTTTAGTGTTCCGTATTTCTTCTTAATTCAGTGCATTTTTTGGATATTTGAAACTTCAGCAAAAATAAGTGAACGATGTCTGAGATTTATTTTATTCTAGTGGAAGCTTAGAATGGAAGACATTTCACTTAAAATTAACTAAGAATTTAAGATATTAACCATAGTGATAATTTTACTATTTCATATGCTTATATAAGCTTACATCAAAATGCTTATGACAGAGAAAAAATACCAACTTTTCTCCAGGTAAGACACTTTGTAATGTAAATCATTATTATTTTAATACAGAAAGCAATTTAATTGAAGTAATTATAATCTACAAAGACCTTCACCCTGCTCCTTAGATCTCAAAACAGATTTTCTATTTGCCTTGTAAATAGAGAAAAGCTGAGAAAGAATACAAGACAGGAACAACTAACAGAAGTAGAGATTTCATCTTCAGGATGCATACAGATTTATAAAACAAACAAAAAACCCAAGATGCCCGAACCACCTGAGTTTTAGAAGCCTTGGATTTGAAGACATTCAGCTTTGTTTGAAAAAAAGAAAACCAAAAAACAAAACAGCAAAAAAGAAACAAACCAGAAAAAAAAGTAAAAAAGTTGTTATTGACATGCTTTACCCTATCAGTGTACTAGATGTTATCGATACCTCACATCAGACACAGATGATATCTGTAAGATTATGGCTTTATTTTTAACTTCATAAACATCAGACTAACATGGTTCCACGGAGGATGCATAGATATTGATATCATGACTTCAGAATAGTTCAAAGTAGAGATATATTTCTGCTCTTTCCTCATGACAATCTTCCCATGGGGTTGCAGTTTTCCCCATTTTATCCCCATATCCAACAGCTAAACACCTTGCTCAGGTACTTCATCTTTGAAGGAGAGTTTAAGGGTCAGCACAAGCAAGTTTAAGGGGTATAAACAGCATGCAGAACTCTTCTCTTTAGCATTGAAGGCGTACTGAGGGTTTTGTTGTTTTTTTGGTTTTTTTTAAAGCTCCCTTCAGATTTGGTGCATGAATTATCACCTCTAATAGCTGATAATTAAACCACTTCAGCAAAGCTGTGAAATGGAGAGGACCAGCAATAAAATCTCAATCTCACCTGGCAATTATTTTGAAACTATGCTCCAAATAACCAGCTAAATAAATCTGTGTACGTCACAGGCAATTCTCTGCAGGCTGGCAATTCCATAAATACTCACACAGATGCACATATCCATAACCACATCTATGTGTATAACCTTCAGTGAAATATGCAATAGATCTTTAAATGAATTGCACAACCAAGGAGAATATGATAAAACTAGAGGCTTACTGAATAACCTCCCTTGAACACTCTGCAACTCGCTTAAGAACTAGATTCAAAAATCTAGATTAAAAAAGGACTAATAAGCACATGTTTTTTATTTACGGAATCCGAAAAGCTATCTGGTGATCCTGCTTATTGTTCCATTTTAGAAGTAAAACAAACTGTTCTAGGGACAGATATCGATTTCACCATTAAAAGAAAACTATCCATTCATAAATATTAAGTGATGATATTATCTCTTTCCATGACTGCCTTCTTATAAGCAACAAAATATAACCCACATTCAGGAAAACAATAAATAGCTTTAGCAGCTACAAAATCTACTCATCCCACACATCTCTCAAATGGAAAACTGGAAGGACATTTTGGGAAACTATCCCACTACAGAACAAAGCAAAAGCACCCTATAAAAGACGCTGAAGTGCCTGAGACAAACTTCAACAGACAGAGAAGTGACAGTATAAAGTATTTCAACCCTTTTGATCTGATGAAAAATACCCTCTCTGTTTCTTATCTTCTAGAAAAGAAGTTTTTGTGCTCTAGAGTGGAAGGATAAAAAAAAAAAGTACCTCATAGAGTAGTCTGAGAGCTCTATTAGGAAGCTTAACATTTAGAATCTTGTAATAAAATTATGGATTAAAAGAATCCATACAGAATTCTCCTGTACTCATCCTTGCATAGAAACCAGTAGGTTTGGTATTGGAGTCCTTTAGGGAAGGAAGTAAAACACTGGAATATTCTTGATGGTTGATACTGGAGTTGTAAGTTTGTAATCAGGTCCAAGGACCTCTTCCAATATCTTCACTCTCTTCTTGAAATTATGTAATTTGCTTTAGAATTATATTTCCAAAGCCTGATGACTTTCAAGAACAGTAGCTAGTTTTAATATTTTAAGATGCACCTGAATTATGTTTCCATCTCTTCTTTGTAGGTATGACAGATAAAATATTTTGTTCATTTTTCATTTACACAGCTATCTTCCTACAGCCAAGCAGCACAAGAACTGGAGCTGCAAGAAAAGCTCCAAGCATGGAAATATGCAAAAAGAGAAGGTGAAAGAGATGAGCACATTAGGGCCACATGCAGTAGCAAATTATGAGGGGAGAGAAAGCTCTCCATTTTAAAAAACACAATATTCCCAGTGCAGAAATATTTGAAAGCACTCTCTGAAAACTTTAGCATCAATGTTGAAAAAAACTAGTCACTACAGAATGGGAAGATGAGATAGAATCTATCCTGTGTAAAAGTTCAGTCCCAACTGGATGATGCCATTTGTAGAGGAAGGTCATTTGGAACAGAATGAAACATAAATCTGTTTTACTCCCATATAAGACTTCTCTTTCTTCTTGATGTAGTGTTACATATTTTTTTCCCTTGAAATACTTGAGATAATTTTGTTTTGTTAGTTATAGGTGTACAAAATTGTCCCAATTCAAATTGTAGTGAGGAGTGAAATTGAGATAGGAAGCAAAAAAATGGGAAGGGGAATATGCATGAACAGACATTGAGATAAATTAGGATTATATTGGTGTCATAGATTTCTCTGGAGTTATTCCTCATTTGCCCTGCCAGAAGAGTAGCAGACCCAACATTTCATAGCTATTATTTGATTCAGAACTGTCAGTGCAGAAAGGAACAGTGGCAGTGAATCGTTTTTTCCCCAGTGAATGCATACATATCATTAGAATTGAACTCTTTATTTTATAATCAGCACAGTCAGTAATATCAAATATAAACTCAAATGCTTTAGATAGTGCCATTATCACTTATGACAGTCATGTTTCATGCAGTAGCTTTCATTAGGGTGTAGGCAAGCAATGACTTTGTTTTTGTAGTACCAAAACCTCCCACTCTATAATCTACATCAGAATCAAGGAGATAGAAGTTTTCAAAATTTCTCTAGAGCTGACAAGGAGAGAACAGCAGAGAGAACGGCAAACAAAGAACATTTCAGTTTTGAAAAGCTCCTGCAAATTTTGATTTGTTATGAAAAGCAGAGATTGTGCCTAGGAGGTAGGCTGCAGCCTATTTTAATAGCAACTTTGGTACAAGAAGTAGTATATGGAATACATTCTGTTGTCACCTTTCAGTTGCTTTCTGGCAGGCAGTCTATCGTTATTTAATTCGCTCTTCTCTTTATTAAATGCTGAATCCATTTCACAAATTAATGTATTTTAGACCCATATTATTATTTTATATTTCATGGTACTATCTCATAAAATAGAAGCTCAAGATTTAAAATAAAGAGGGGGAAGCAAAAAAAAAAATGTAAAGAAAAATTACAGAACAAAAAATTGTTCAAACAGGTCCTGTCGTCTCAGAAGACTGAGCATAGACAATGATAAAAAAGTTACAATATAAAACAAGGTACATTAAAGGAATCCCTGAAGCAATTTATGCCAAGACTTCAGATAAGCTGTGCTAATAAAAAAATTAACTGCACTGGTAAATTAGACAGAGATTGATAGGTTTTACAGATGGAGCAGTAAAAAGTGAGGTGGATAGTGAGATGGCAAAGTCAGTCCTAAGTGAATTGTGAGAAGTTACAGCTACATCTCACAATATCAACCATCCGAGTGGTTAAACATTAGATTAGATTCCGTGCTTCTAAGTTCAGTGCATGTGAGAAAAACAATTTTAACTGGATGTATACTTCAAGAGCTTCTAAATTACCTAATAAGCCTCAGGAAAGAGATTTTAGACTCATTGTGAATGCTCTCAGAAAATGTCAGTTCAGTGCCTACTGATAGTTACAAGAGCAAAAAGCATCATCTGAATTGTCAGAATGAGAATAAAGAGCAAAGCAGAACAGAAATTACTATGTCATTGTAGAAATCAATGGCATGCTCATTTCTTGGATTCTATGTGCATTTTTGGTCCCACTATTACAAAAATTATAGAGAAGAGATGGAAAAGTACAGAAAAGGGCAATAAAAATCAGATTATTGAATGGCTTTTTTGGGGAAGAGAGACTAAATAAAGTATGAGTCTTCTAGCAATGAGTAAGGGAAAATATAATAGAGGTCTATAAAATCAAGTTTTGCCAGGCAGAAGTTGCAGAGGCAACACATTGATGACAGGTCATACAAAATGTTATTAGACAGTAGACTTAAACCTAACAAAAGGAAGTACTTTTCAAACAACATGTACATTGTAAAACTCATGGCCACAGGAAGTTCTGAAAGCTGAAAATATAAACTGGTGATGGATTAGACTGGTTGTTAAATGTAGCAGTACGAGTGTGAGCTCCAAGGCCTCAGCTGACTGCTGGGAAGCAGGAAGGCAAAGCTAGAGTGCATCATTTCTAGTATGCCTTTTAGGATTAGAATATTCAGAGGTTGATATTTTCCTTTCTGGTGTGTGCACAATAAAAAAGCATTATTATGCATTTTCTTTCTCTTGCTGAAAAGGATGCATATTAAAGTATTCTTGTTCCCCTTACGTCAGAAAAGTTAAATAGTTAAATATCTGGTTCTTTAGTACTGTTTCAGGCTGAAATTATCTTACATTACTGCCTCCTGCAGAACAGGGATAGAGCAGTGGAAGGTCCTTTTGGTTCTTAATTTCTTGCAGGATATCTAGTGAAATAAGGCCCAAAGAATCACAGCTTCCTTAGTTTTTTTTTTAAACAAACACTGAAGGGAAAGTAACAATCACAGTACATTGAAGTACAGCTTTCTGAAAGTACCGTGTAAGAATTCTCTTTCTTGTTGTCTCAGCTTCACCAGATTTTTATGACTCACAGAAGCTTTGCATCAGTCACAGAAAATGCATATGAATTGTATAACTCAAAATGTTCTGGTATTATACAGCAGCTAAATCTAAACTCAAGTGCCCCTGAAAAGGTCAGCAAAGAAGTGCAGTATCTTCTTTAATGGTATCATCAGGTAGTTTTACTTCAAGGACCTTGTAATGTCTTGGTTTTGTCTGACATATAGTTGCATAGCCAGAAATACCTTCAGAAATAGTGTGAGAAAAACATTTTCTTAGCTCCCGGTTACCAAAAGAACAATAACTTTCTTATGATTTATGTTTCAGTTTCTGGAAGTTTATGGTACTGCCTATGCTGTTCATAACATCAAGTAAGTAACAGTTCCTCTGCCATTTCTTTAGTCTTTTCGATATACTGGTCTTAATGGAGACTCTAATGGATCCTAAGAGTACTTGTGCAATAAATATGTCCTGCTAGCTATCTGATGTAGGCTGAGTTTCCCTGCTTTAAGATCTTATTGCACTTTTTCAAGTCCAGCAGCTATAAAGTCTGGACACCAACTCAGCTGAGTGTGGAGCCTGCAGTAAGTCTGGAGAGCTCATTAGAAGCTTGCAGTGAAACCATTGGAACTGAGTGCAAAAGCACTTATTTCTGGGTTGTGGCTTGAATCCAGCCTCTTTTATAACAGCCAAGGCTTTTGCATACAAGGTCAATATGTAAATAAAAGGTGTTAATTTTCGAAAATATGTACTGAAATGCTGTTATATTTATTTATATTATTATATTTTTATATTATTTATATTATAGGGGTTTTTTTTAATTACATAACAATCAAGAAAGAGTAATATGTTTTTCTGTTGTTTTGTTTTCCTCCATGTACAGCTTGCAGAGGTGGAGGTACTGAGCAAATGATAGCAAAGATGAAAACTAAAGTTTCTGGAGAAATGCTGGGTTAGTTGCAGATTTCTTCCACATATGCCTATGGAGAGCAGAATGGGGAGCACCTCCCTGCTGTGTGCAGTGCCCTGTCAGTCTCTTGTTCCTGCTGTCCCTCTAAAACTCATGGGATGGATGATCCATCTCTCCATCTACGATGTGCACAGTCTCATCTGAAGAACATTTGCATGGTTAAAGCAGAGAAACAAACACTTCTGGGGCACAATCACAGGTATTTTAGTTGTTTACTCAAGGTTAAGATGAATTATACTCTAAAAGGGAACTATTTATTTCTACTGACTTTAAAGGGAGTCTGGGTGACTTGCTCTAATATAGTCATCTGTAGTGTAGTGCCTATAGTTATGAGACATGAATCTCCCAAATTTCTCTTGCTTGCTTTCCTGACAAGACTATATCCACCAAATCTCTACTTCACTTTTTTTATCTGTATGATCTTCCCCCAGTGAAAATTAAGTATATCAACTGTTTTTTTACTGTGGGTCTTGCTCTGGGACACAAAACCTCAGTAGCTGTGTCCCTGCTTTCACTCTCAGCTCTGCAAACAATAGCCCATAATCTTCAACTGCTAGTCTGGACTCAGTTACATTCGATTTGATGCCAGTTGCATTGGTTTCCTCACATGTTTTCCAGTTGGCTGCCAATGATCATAAAATAAGAGAAAACAGCATGCCCTGTAATCACTCCCATTCCCCCTAGGGGACTGGTTACACAGGGTCTTCTTTTTACTTTCCTTAGAGCATAATTTTTCTGTCCTCAGTCATGGACATAGTCCCAGTAGTGTCCAGGAGAATTACTCTCTTGAGTTAATACTGCTGAACCCCTGTTCCACTTCTCTTTAATCATGATAATCTTCATCTTTTATTCACTAACCGATAACAATAGAACTGTAAGCTCAGCCTTACCTTCTAAATTTAAGGCAATAATATAAGGTAATCAATTTAGAAATTTTAGAGAAAATTGAAGGTTTAACTCTTTGTTTCTGATGCCAGAGGTGAGTTAGTCAGCTGGTCATTCACAAATCAGTAAAGAAAAAACCAATAGGCAAAGCAATTTCTTATTTTTATCCCCTGTTAGCATATTATTTTTCTGTCTTAGAAGTAACTTCTTGTCCTGATTTGTGCAATACTGTAAGTAAAACTGATCTACAAATGTCACAGTGTTTCACTGGGTGGCAGAAACAAAAAGGCTGATTTTTAAACTGCTTCTATGGCCATTCTGATGGTCTGTCAGGAAGCCAATACTATTCAACACCTATATGACTGATTATACCTCAATCCCTCACCAGACAACCAAACAGATGTCACCACCAAGGATGCCCAGTGGCTGCTGAATAACATTTCTGCTGCAGTGACATGGCCTCAATCAGGACGAAAAGGGATTTTCTCAGAGAGGTAATTACTTCTTACTGATATGAAATCTGAATGCTGAAAACAGTAAGACTTCTGAACAGTGTCTTAGATGGAACAAATTTTAAAATAATAGAGGCATCCAATCTTACCCACAAATAGTGAATATAAGCCTAGCAACAAATATTTTGCAGAACTAGGCTGAACTCTATTTGAGCAAATATCTTCTCAAAAGTGTCAGGGATGACAAATACTGTATTCTTGACTGCACTAACACATTATTCAGTCAACATAACACATCTGAGTGAAGAAATACTCTTTGCTTTGAACTGATCTGTAGAAATGCTACCCAGACTCAGGCATGGCATTCCAATATATTTCTGTTGTGTTTTGCATAAGCCATTTCTAAGGAGAAAAAAACCTTTTGAAAAATGAAATTTACACTAAAAACAATGAGTAAGTTGATGGTTCCATGACTTATTGCAGTATTAGAACAGTAACCTGTGTGTTTTCTTGCCTCCTTGAAATGCACTGTGATAAACATGCTGAGCTACTGTTAATGATAGTGATATGTAGTCTGTTCACACAAGAAGAAATATATTCCAGATATACATCTATCACAGCCTTAGCAAGCTCTGGAAATAAAAAGACATTCTTACTGCTGTGTAGCCAGGTTTCTCACTCGAGACAAGAGTAGCATTTTAACTATCTTCTGAGTCTCTACTTTATTTCACCCTGTTGTAACTTTGCAGCCTCTTTTTCTCTGTCTAACCTAGCATGGATTTTTTTTTTTTTTCCAGAGGAAGTTTTCCTTTGTTTTCAGCCTCTCAGTAAGCTCAGTATGGTCAACAGTTAAATGTGTAACATTTGTTTATTTAGTACTTTGGCTACATCCCAAGTAGCTCTTAAAATGTAAGTTTTACTACTTCATTTATACTCTAAACAACTATTATTATTTACAAGGATTTGGACTAGAGCTGTTTAATGTGAAAGCCTAAAACATCATGCATAAATCCATACTGAAGCAGAGTATATAAAGGCCTGGTTTGCTTTAACGTTTACTTAAACTGGCTTTGCACCAGGTCCAAATTGTACAAAGCTTTTTGATGAATCAGATACTTAAACAAAGCCAACTGAGAGGATCTAAAGAGGCTACATGCAGGAGATATCGCCAAATTCCACGCATACAGCAATGTGCAAATATAAGAGGGCAAATGTTTCTTCAGAAAAAAAGCTGTAGAAAATATGTAGCTTAAATCTGGCCTGTCTTACATGCTAGGCGTGAATATTTTGTTGGACTAGCAGAGGAAGCCTACAGCTGTCTGACTGCAGAACTCTGAACTCGTCTGCACTGATGAGAACAAGACAGGTTTAAGACAGGGGCCAAAGACTGGTTATTCAGCCAACATGTGAGAGATTGTGTGGCTTCCTGTTAGCCTTGAATGATCCCTGATGATGGGATGGAGAGGAACAAGGATCATCTGCAGCTCAGACTGCATGTCCAGGCACACAGACTGTACGAGCACTGAACTGTGACTGTGACACCAGGGAGGGCCAAGCACAGTTTTACTTTCCTGCTGTAGGCACTAAGGGATGTGCCATTACTTTTCCTGGTTTTTCTGAAGGGTTTCACAGTTCCTCTTCAAATTGCTTAGGAGAATGCCCTGCTGCCCTCTTTTGAAGGGCACAGAGGGATCACACATGTCACCCTCAGACGTGTCATTGTGGGGCTTCAAATGCTGAGGTGATGGGAAAGGACAGCTTTGGGATCATGAGTGTCCACAGCTTTCTCAGCTTGTAGGTGTGCAGCCGTCATTGTAGGCTTGGACATTTTACCAATGTATCATGTCACCAGAGCTCATTTTGCACTACGTGTGGCTGTACTGTCACATGCATACTTCAGTATGTATGTATACACATCTAGTAAATACATGTTTCCATAAACATCTGCAGCAGATTTCTATAGGGAATGCCATTAGATAGCTGTGATTCAGTGAACCAGTTTTTACTGCCTCTGCAACAAACCTGGTAATGCAACATGCTGTCTTTAGAGAAAGCAGCATAGCAAGGGTTTGGAAAAGTTAACAATGAACTTCCCGTCTTTATTTGCTAATAAAGAAATTATAACTTGACTGGGAGGCTCCCTAACAACTACTTAAAATTAGAAACTTCATCACCAGATGACCTTTTCACTCTGTGAGCAGAACTATGTTAGGTTTTGTGCAACCCTGTTTAAGACCTGTTTAAGGAAGATGCTTAGGCCAACACAGCCCTTTTTGAAACCTGGGTGAGTAAAGAAGTTTCAAGTTGTGAATTGCCCTTGAGGACACTGCAGCCTGGGCAAGAATCCCATACAGCCTTCAAGATCTGTTGGTAAAGCTCCCTTTGGAGCTTAACCTTAAATCCCTGGTGTAAAAAGTCTGAAAAGGACACAACGAATTTCTGACAGTCCTGAGCTCACAGAGACACCACTAATCCATTGTCTACATTCCACATGGAGCCTCTGCAGCCCAGCTTAGGACCCAAGGAGAGTAATTCAGTAAAGGATCTTGCTGTGCTGCAGTATAACTGCATCTTAATTCATCATCTGAATAAACTTGTGTTCTTTCAGACAAAGTAATTTTTTGTTGTAGCTTAAGGGAAACAATTATTAGAATTACAGAAAACACACAGGCTTTATGAGACATCATGGTAGTTCTGCAAGGAAAACCTAAAATCTAGAGCAGTATCAGCACTGTTGCCACTGCACAGAGCAATACAATATATATACACTGAAAATTGCAGTTGCCCAGCTGACAGAACTAAATCCTCACATGATGCTGTCTGCTTTGACTTAAATCCCAGTTTGGACAGATTCCAGGGAAGAACATAAAGATTATGGCTCAATGATTTCTATTCTTTGTGTTCTTCTGAAAAAAAAGGATAATTTCTTTTGGTGTTTTCCAAAATTAAAATCAATCATTCAATGCAAGTATTTCCAGAGAGAGAAGAATAAGGATGCCAACATAAAAGGTGCTGGTAAAATGCCATCTGACTAAGCATAAGTCTCTCCTAAAAAATGTTCATTTGAATTTAAACAGGTGCTGGGAAAGGCATTAGGATGAAGACAAAAGGAGTTTAAAATTTCCTGATCTTTCTGAAAAGACAAAGACATATAAAAAGATCAGGACATTTAAGGGATGTTAGGGAGTTAAAGAACATTTTCAGTACAGATGAGGATGACAACATCCATAAAAACTTTACATTGCTTGAGTTTTAGACCAAGCAGTTAAAATGTGAGTTGAACTGAAGAGGCTTTATGACTGTTATTACTATTTTTTATTATTTGCTCAGTGCTGACAGAGCATTCTCGACTGTGCATGGCACAAAGATCACCCCTTTCCTACCAAGGAGAGGGGGCTTGTAAAATTTACATCCATAATATGTAATTGATACTCATACACTGTCATTAACTCTATTCTGATAGATTTTGCATACAATGGAGCATTATTAGGAGAGCTTTGAAAGAGAAGTTGTGGGTAATTTGGAAAACTCTGAATGGGAATTTGGCTTCATGCATGTTTTCCATGCATATATTGTCTGTCCATGTCTAGTCTTCTTTCCCTATTGATCTAATTTCTTTCTGATTTTCTTTGCTTCAGAGGCTTAAAAAAAAAAAAAGGCGAAAGAAGTGCAAAGAGAATACTTAAAGTATTTCCATGTCATTACATGGAAACCAGAAAAATGTTACATAGTTCCCATAAAATAAGTTATCTTTTTAAAAAGGTAGTCTTAAAGAGCTGCTGAAACTTCCCAGCTTAATTTTTTTTTTTTCATAGGGCCACTGTTTAATTTACAGTAAGTCAAGAGGCAGGAGGGATGATGGAGTTAAGCTCATGCTGTTGAGAACAATTATCCTGGCACAGAGACATATGTAGCCCCAGAAGGTTGAACAGACCACCATAGCTTAAAGGCACTAAGATAAAAGGGCACGTGCTGCGTGGGCCCAGTGGGAGCAAGGCCACAGCCTGCAAACAGAGCCCACTCAGCTTCATTTGATTTGTGCCTTGCTTGCTCTCCCTCCCTCTCTCCTTTTCTTTTCTTTTTTTTTCTTTACTTTTTCCTTTTTTTTTTTTTTTAATTTTGATTTATTTAAGACCCTGGTGCACTGATTGGAAAGAAAAAGAGAATGGTTACTGGGACAGTGTGACAACATCAGTATAATGTTTGTTACAGTCAAAAATAGCCTGGCCAAGACTCATGGCAGCCTCTCATTCTAAAAGATTGAAGACACCCCAGTAAGATGTACAGTAAAACAGATGAAATCAGGGGACATTTGGATTCTGCGCCAACTGAATGGCAGCAGCAACTATTCTTCTTTCTTCCCCCTGTCTCATTAATCATGCTGGTTAATTGTTGGGATAATGATTTCACAAGTTCATGTAGTACACAAAAGGATTATCCTTGGATTGTGCAGAGTGCCTGGCATTTACTTCTGCATATGCCAGTATCCCTGCTTTTAAAATGTGAGGATGTTTTTCATTCTACTTTTTCCTCTTGTCCAACTCTTCTAGGAAATGAATTGCATGTTGTTGTCAAAGATGGATATAAATGAAGAGAGAAAACTTAAGATAGCAAGTAATGAAAGAGATCTCATCTTTTTTCAAAAGGAAAATAGTAAAGGACATAAAGATAGAAAAACAGGAAAATATTTTTGTCATTTAAGTGGTGTTTTCATGTTTCCTTTAAAAAAGGATTATATCCTTTTTTTTATGTCTAGGTATTTCCTCTCTTTTTTAAAAAGAGTGGAATTTTTAATATTTTTTGTCAGCTGAGTTCAGATTTCTAAATATAAAATACTATCAAGACTCTTTTCTGTGATTTCAATCCTCACTGTCCAGAAAATTGTGATACTTATCTGTCACTGGGGCTAAAGGGAAATTGCTTATGGATGTCTGTAAGAAACCTATCTGAATTCTTAAGCACTTCATGCTTACTTATAAAAAAAAATTTACATGTTTTTTGCAAGCTGAGAGATCAGTTAAAATCTGTGTTAGCCCTCATTGTTTTTCAAATTGACACCAATTTATTATTGTTTTACTCTAGTGCTTTTTCCCATTTGCATATATAATTATTTTTTTTTCTCTAATGAACTCTGCCAAACCTGTTCTAAATGTTGTTGATTCCCATCTCCAAACAGAAAGGAAGATACATGAGGTTTCTCTGCACTACTGAGATCTTTCAAAACCTAGTAATATTCCAGCAAGATGACTTGTAAAGCTTTATTTTTTCCCAATGTAATCAACCAGAGAAAGCCTGAAACTTTGGCAGTGCCAAAGCTTCCCTTTTTAATTTTGAAAACGTACATATTTATTTGAAACATAAAATTACCCACCAAGAGAACAGCAGATAAAATATAATTTGGTTTCTCATATTTGTGCTCTTTTTTCCTAAGAAATGGAAGTCAAGAAGATAAACAGTGAGTTGTGGCTATTTTATGATGTCAGATAGGCACAACTTGCTCTTCCCTCTTTCTCGTTGGAAAAGCAGCTCAGCAGTAATCCTCACAGTTTATTCTGCATGCCTTGAGCTGCAGTATGAGAAACTCTTTTGTGGCATTTTCTTAGCCGAATTTTTGTAACTCCTTATTGCAAAAAAATGGCCCTGCCTGAGACAAAGCCAACAATCTCTTGAGTTGAAATCATAGACATATGTTTTACCAGAGCTAGGAGTGGAAAACTGGTTTTAAAAAAAACCCAGAGTGACCTGCTTTTGGCCTCTGTTTTATAGTAGAGGCATCAGGGAATCCTTTACTTTCCTCATTGACATGAAAGTCCATTTCACAATGCAATGGAAAAGGTGAAATTTATTCTGGAAGGTGTCTTAGGGTGCCTTGTTTTAAAGTGTTCCCTTTAGATGTAACCCTAGACCAAGTACTTAGAATTACTGACTCAGTTAGAAATAGTCTTTTCTGTTTCTTGTAGTAATTCTATGTCAACCTTCCTACTCAAAAAGTATCAGGATGTTAATCTTTTCAAAAGGAGAAATTCATGTTTCATTTCAAAATGACAGCTTTCACTTTCCCTCATCACCTTCCCACTGCAACCATTAGATCAGGGAAGATAAGCAGTGCCTTGTGATCAATTGGGAGTGTCGTATCATGCTGGCACATCACAATAAAAAATATCTCCAAAGTCTCTTCACCCCTAAAAGTTGCATGATCTTGAGTTGCAAATAAGTTTGAAACCACTGCAACCAGCACATTGTGACTCCATGAGCAGGAATGAAGGTTAAATTCAAAGGCTAAATTATTTATTGCAAACTATTTGCTTAGTTCTGGCACTGAAGAACAGTGGAACAAATGGAATTGTTAGATGCAACACGTATTAAGAACAAAGGCTGAAATCCCATTTCTGGTACGCCATGCTTAAATTTCCCCTGTGCTTTAAGAACTGCAGTGTTAGCTTTTCTCTCTCATTAAACTGCCTCTCTTCTATATTGAACCTAACTTGTATTTTTTTTTCCATTTTCAGTTTACCTAAAAATCACACATTCTGAAACATTCAATAGGTACAATGATTGAAAACAGAAATGCTCTGTGAAACAGTGAGTACAGTTGTACAGACTGAACTGTCCAGGAAGGTTATCTTATCACTGCCATAACAATACACCTTAGAAGCTATAACTCATTCAAAATATAGAAGATTGCAGGAAAACTGCAGCGAGCATGGACACAACATTGGAAAGGTGGTGAGCAAAGACTGGAACCCCCACCAGCAGCATCCCTGCACTCACACTCATGGTCCATCCCACCCTTTTCCATGGACAGTGTCAGCCCAGCCCGTTTAGTCAGTGATGAGTGGGGCAGCTCCCCAGCTTGGGGCTGGGCTGGGCTCTCCAGCTCAGCATCACCAGCTGAAGGCACAGAACCTTCCTGCAGGCCCCTGGGAAGCAGGAGGCACACTAGAAGGGCACACTCAGACCCCTCTTTCTGCTACTTGTGAAGTTTCATGCTCTGTGTTATTTTTATGTTCTGCCTTGGCATCTCACGACCAGGGGAACATAGCAGTTTAGTCATTTAGAGCCAAGATCTGCCCTCACACTCATGCAACTCATGGCCCTAGAAGACGAATATATTTGCCAAAAAGCATCATTCAAAGTTCCATTTCTTAAAAAAAAACAAAAAAACCACCAAAACAAATAGAAGGATTTTGCAGTAAACTAAATGCGGTCAGTCAAGTAATACTGAACTGAGATTTGAGGGAGTTATGAGCTAATTTGCTGTAATACAGTGCATTATGAACATGATAGATTACAGAGGCTACAGCAAACTGGGTGAGATCTCTAGTTAGTTAAAATTCATGAAAATAAACCACATTTTCCCACTTTTGCATAAAAATGAATTCTTTCTTCCTCCAGTTCTCTGTAACAGTAAGTAGTCATAGTTACAAAGCTAAATTTCTTGTGGAATAGCACATGAGTATTACTACATTTCTTGTCAGTCAAGGCATCTGAAATCCTATCCTGAGGATCCTGAGTTACCAAGGCTTTTAGAGTTAAAGCTCTCAGGTGTCCTGCATCACCCATTCTGACTTTCTACTTAGGGAAACATCCCATTAACCTCAATGCACTTTTTTTAAAAAAAATACATTTACCAAACAATAAAGATTCTATCATTTACAGGAAAGAATAAAGCAGTTTGAAATCCCACTTACAAATTTATTTTCCCACCTTTTTTAGAATATGTTTCTTTTCTAAAAAAACCCTCAAACATTAACACTGGTGCTCTAGGCTGTGAGTTTGCAACAAAGTCATGGTTTGGATCGTATAAAAGCAATCTTTGGAAATGTCCTTAGCTCTGTTTTCAGGACATTGTTACTGAGAAGAAGTGTTGCGTATCCAAAGGCTTGAATAAAGCCTTAGATCGATGTTCTTTCAGCTCTTCCCAAGACTAAGATATTCACATCCATTTTCTAAACAATTGCTGCAGGTTAATGCTGCAGAACAAAGGTGATGCGAAGGGGGGCTGTTCTCTACTGAGAGCTACCAGGAGCTCACACCAAACTCCGTAGGTATGAAGCCAAATACCTTCTGCCTCAGATTAGCAGATGTGTGCATGGGAAACTATTTTTTTCAGCTCACTGGTTATTGCTGATCTCTTCAGTGCTGGTTGCATACTGATGTGGCCAAAAAGCAGAGCTGTCTGATTCCTGCTAGAGCTACTGATGCAAAACCCTGGAAATGCTAAACTGAGTTAATTATACTGTTGCTCTGTTGCCATCATCCCCTGTTTATTCGCTTATGGTGCAATCTGGCGTAGTACTGGCATTCATTCCAAATTATGACAGCCTTTACTTTCATTTTGGTCTAAAATTCCTAGTTTCAAAGAAATCATTTGTAAATTTGGTAGTTTTTCATAGAAAATATCTCCTGTGAGTCAGACATTTATTTTCAGGGTTTTCAAACATTTCAGAGCTCAGGAATAAATTAACAAGAAATTGAAAACATTCAGAATTCCCCAGCTGAAATTATTATAATATTTTAACAAGTTTTGAGTGTTTTTTTCCCAGTACTTGGAGTGTTTGTAGCACAAGTCAAACATATTTATAGAATCATAGAAACTGTGTTTGTAAGAGACCCCTCTGGGTGTCTCAAGACCATTTTTCTGCTCTGAGCAGGTTTCTTACCAGCCTGAGAGCAGAATGGCTGTGCCCTTTCTTAGCTGAGCAAACTTGCAAACTTCCACAGATGGAGATTCTGTAGGTTTTCTGGGTAATTTGCTCTGGTCTCAAACAACAGAGTTGTAGCAGAATATGTCTTTTATGTCAGATGTATTTATCCTGTGATAGAGGAGTGATAACGATTTCCTAAATTTAGATGGAGATACTTAGATGGTGTATGCTGTCAGGAGACTGCAACCAGAAAGAATAAATAAACAACCAACTAGCTCCCCTCCCCCTGCAAACCAGCTGGATACTGGGGGTCACTTCTAAGTGCAAAACAAAGGTGATCACCACCCTCCAAGCAGTTCTGCTTGGTTTATTTTGATTTAAGATCCAGCCTAGACCAAACAGCAAAATCTGCGGCACAGAGATAAATTTTACTCTCACAGTAATCTCTAATGAAAGTAAGAAACTGGACTGTGTCAGGCTATTTGTAACTACATTGACATTTCTGCAGTACTTTGACCATAGTAGTCTATCTTATTTCGGTATATAACACCCTGCCTTTCGTTGACTTGATAGTCAATTCCTCTTCTTTTGAATACTTTTTGTGCAGCTACAATAGAAAATTAATTCCAGCATAGAACTGCCTGTATTTAGTGATGGAAAAAATGCAATTCTTATGTATTTACTCATTCTAAGAATGCACGCATTTATATCCACATATTTGTGGATATAGTATGTATCAACATGGATCTGTAGATACAACTGGTAATATAGAGATAGATATACATAGACATAATTATAATTACTATGTATTTTCATACTTGTAACAGAAAATATGCATTATTTTATGAAAGACTATCAAAATATTTAATTATGGAAGGATACGTCGTCATTTTAAAGTACTCATTTCCAGCAGCCACAGAGTTATTCTTTCTAATTGCTTCCCTTATTTTTTAGCTCCTCTTTCTTTCTCCCTTTTTTCCTAGTTTCCTCAGATATAAGAGAGCTGTTCATGCCTCCCAAGTGCATTGAGCCACATTTTGAAATCACCTACAAACTTGTATTAGGTATCCATAGTCATTAGGTGCCTCTGATGGAGCTATAATGAGATGGCACTAACTGATGGATTAGACCTTCTACTCAAGATGAAGTGAATGCAGTAATGTTTGAGGTGAAATGTGCCACAAAATAACACAGCACTAATGATATTTCAAGATTAAATGTGTCTTTGTGCCCCACTGAGCAAAAGATACTGATTCATTAATAACAAACTAGATTGCTACCAAACGCATGCTACCAGCACAGAGTTTATATTGCTTATTCAGTATTCAAATGTTTGAGTAGATACACTTTTGAAGAGATTTTAGGTAGTTAATGTTATTTAGGATGGAATTACTCTTTATACCTCAAAGAGTTGGAGGACTCTCCCAACTGAAAAATGTTATCTGCTCTTATGCACTTACCTGAATACTTTTAGGGGCACATTCTGCACTGGTGCTAACCTGGGAACCTTGGGTTTCCCATCTCCACAAATCCCACTGCTATCTCAAGAGAGAGCAAGCATGATATATCTTTCCCATAGGGTTGTATTTGTCCTTTCTATGAAAATCCCGTGACATTACACTCAGAAGGCCATAAGTTTACACAGTGAATGATGAGAGAATAATAGCTATGAGGACAGCTGTATTCATTTTCTCATACTATATTTTCTTTTCTTTCAAGACCTTTCAGTGAGAAATCTGAAGCTTATATCACACATAACCTAAATGCAACTGCATTATATCTTCAACACATTGTAACACAGAAGTTCTGCTTATTCTTAAGGATATTTCTCATTAAGTCTGTCCTTTTAAGAGATAAATGTTGTTCTGCTGCACCTTACCTGATACCTGAATTTTGACCTAAGTGCTACAGGCTTCACACCAACAAGTTCTCCTTGAAGAGTTTTTTCAAAGAGCTTTTGGGTCAGGTTTTATGCTCGTGACTCATGAATAAAAGCTCTCAGTGCTTCCTGTAACATTTCACTCAAGGTTAATCATTATATAGTATGGGGACACCTGAGAAAAAAGACTCCCCTGCCTATACGCTCTCCAGAATACTTTAAATTCTAAAATCCTTGTATTCTTCATCAAACTCCCTAATTACTTAATTAAAACTATAGTATGTGTCTAATAAGCTACTGCAGAGATTTAGTTTGCATTAATTAAAACACATGAATCCTTTATAACCTGATACACCTTAAAATATCCTCTTTTCCATCACCTTTCTTAACTTGAAAGTCTTCTCATCTTTTATTTTGCTTATCATATCTTAGTTTCCTTGATGGTTCCTGCTGCCTCAGCATGCACTGAATTTACATAATATTGCTCCTGTCCCTTAAATCTCAGTGCAATCCAGCACTGGTTTCAGCCTGCCAGCATTGCCTGGTGAGCAGGACACTGATAGGCATTTTCAGACCCAGCTAGAAACAGATAAGAAGATAATAAGCTTGAATCTTGCTCTCTACTTGTCTCTTCCCAAACTTGCAGTAGAGGCCTTCCTCAAGATCTGAGAATCTCCTGTTCCTGACAACCAATTCAGGAGAGCCCTGCCTGGGTTTCACACCTGTGGCAGACATTGGTCACCCGGCAAATGAAACCATTTCCAATTCCTCTGATCTCCAGCATATACTGAGGTAATTACCAATCTACAGGAACAAAGAGTTAATTGAAAATCATAGGCTCTTTCAGATGGTATCAAGCCTGCAATTCTCCAGAGGATCCTGAAATAGTAATTACTCAGTGAGCACTTTTCCCTGTGCTCTCACCCCCTGAGGGTGACCTTACTCTACAAAAAATCTGTCCGTCTCTTGCATGCTTTATGCATCTTTCCCATGGAGTATACATTTTATGTAACAGGATGATTAATTCTTCATCTCCACATCAGGGAAAAAGACTTCCTTGAAGAGGCAAAGTAAAAGGATTGGGGTGATGCAGTCATCCCTGAAAGAGATTTTCATGAGGCTTTGCTTTTCTTTTGAGCTTTAAGATGTTATTTAAATGGAATTGTTGATGGTGAGAACAGAGCAGGTTCGTGCATGCTATTTGAATATAATTGTTTTTCAGCTTGTACCCCTCAGTATTTAGTGCCTGCTGGGCATTACTTGGTAAACTTTATCTGCTCTTCATCGTACTTTTACCTGTTTAAACAGCTACAGTGCATATGGCTCTTGTATGAAAAGAGTCAGTATTAATGACAGGAAATTCAGGACCATTTAAACTATAGCTGTTGCATTGAATTTATTGCCACTGAAGAGATCCTATTCCTCTGTGCCCCCAGCTCACTTTCCATTTTTAATGAACATTTAGCCAAGACTTTCATTCATGCATATTCCTACTCACAGTCAGATCTCTGTCTCAGTATGGGAACATTGTCTATAACCTTATCCTATACAGTTAAAGGAGTGTATAGAATTAGGCATCTACATTTGCATATTTATAAGTAGCCTGAATGTCAAGAACAATGTCCTTTTCTGTGTTTGAACAGCAAAAAATGATTTGTAGGTTCCATCTTGGTGTAGGAAATGCTGGTTCTGTACACAGACCAACAGGTGAACCAACCCAACTTGTTCTTTCCATGCATGGTCCCAGAAACCCATCCTTCCTTTCACAGTGCTTGAAATAAAATCATTTGTTTATCCTGGGTTACTCCCTGATGTAATCAACAGACCATTCTTTTTTTTATCCTTCTCCAGGTAACAATACATCTTTAGTGAATCAGTGAACCCTAGAACTGTCCTGGTTTAAGACTACAAAAATCCTGATGGATGAGGTGATAGAAGGTACTGCAGATAATCATTCATTTCAAATATACCAAAGATATTTGGTCTAAACAAGTTCTTCTGCAGATGCTATCATAGCTAGACTGTCTCCAGTATCTTCTTAAACTTACTGGCATTTCCAAATGGTAGCTCTCAATGCAGGGATGTCTAAAACATAGAAGGACTTTTTAAATTAATGGGGGGAAATCCACGACAGAGCAAGAGCTTTAGTTTAGATCTCCTCATTCTCATTGCAGTCCATTAACCACCACTGCTATTAAAAAAACAAAAACATAAAACAACAAAAAAACCCACCCAACTAACAAAAAGAGCAAGCAATGAACAACCAGAGGACTAAGTACACGATCAGTGAATTATCAGTGTATGGTAAATTCATTGGGAATTTGCTGCGCTAACTCAAGTAACTTAGCTCATTAAACCCTGGGGCCCATTCACTTGTTCTTAGACTAAATTTCTTTTTCCTTTCTGCTTTATTATGATGCAGTTTATTTTTTATGGAATTCTGGTACAAAATTGCCAGCAGGTAGCTAGTGAATTTATAGATGCATTACAGGCAACAGAGGTGACACATCTGTTCTATCTCCTTGTGCCCACATCTGGGAAACCTCTGCATTCTTCACCTGGCATGACTTACCACATGACACAGCTCAGTGCAGATAAACACAGAGAAATGGGAGAAAAGTTCTTGGTTTGTCACATCAGCTCAGTGTCAGCATTTCACAGAGCCAGGACCTACTCTGAATAGACTCTCCCTGTCACACTTGGATCAGGCATCCATGAGCAGTGCTCACTTCAGTTATTGAAACAGACCACTCACTAAAACTCAGGAACACTAAAGCCACCCTAGGCAATGTGTCCAGCTTAGATATCTGTCCATTGTGAAGAGTTAAGTGCAGGTCACATTCCATCATGTAAACCTGATTGTATTTATACATTGCATTTAAAGCTTGTTTAGAGCACTACATCTTCCAGACTTTCCATTAAAAATATCATTTGAATAAATGATATATTTATTTATTGAGTTCAAATATCAAAAATTTGGACGGAAATGTACAGATCCTTTTGGATTTTACTTGAGAACTTTTGAAATATATTATTTCCACCTCATGATTTTCACTTTCATAAGAGAACACAAAGCAGATTAAACAGTGGCTACTGAGCAAATCATACTGGTGACACTGAAATAATTTTTGAGGATATAATTATGAAAAACTCCTGTGAGATTTCAGATTTCCTTAAAATTCACATACTCATGAGCTGTTTTAAAACATTGGTACCCTCGTGTGATAGGCATTCTGGGTTTTGTTTTCAGTTCTTGTATGGATGCTAGGCTGCACACTTACAGTAAATAAAATATGAGGCCAAATAAATGAAGGTGGCTTTCTGTGAAAGCAATGCTTTGTAAAAAAAGCATTTTTAGGAGTTTATTATGGGAAGAATGTCTGATGCAAGGGCCAGTTTGAGGAAGCTCGTGGTAAATCTTTACTGTAGTCTGGCCAAAAAGCTGCCTTAAAACTTCAGTGCTCAATACACCAAATTGTGCTCATATGGCAGGCATTTCTGGAGGTACAGTAGAAGAGTCTCCTGAGGAAAAAAATGAACTGAGTACTAGTTTGAGCCACTTTCATGGGGAGCTGTAAGAGGAGAGGAGTGCATCAAATTGACTGGGACTTGTTTTCAAAGAGGATTCAAGAAATGGCCAAAGAATCTTTGGCAAACTTCTTGTTTGGTTAGGGACCCAAAACTGCAGACACAGACTGCTGAGCACGGGCTTAGCTTTGACAGATCAAGTGATTCAAAGGCAAGAATCCAGTGACAAGCCTGGAGACAAGTATGTACACAATCTTTTGCAGAAATGCATTTAAGAGGTCTGTGCTATGGTATTGAGGACCTGACACAGATCTTCTAAGAACAAATGTAGTTTTATGGTAGGAATGCTCATAAAGTCAAATTTATAGGAACATTATTAGCTGAAAGGATGAGGAATAATTTACCTTATTGTTGTGAAACTTCTCCAAGCCTGTAGTGACCTGAAAGAGCTTAGCAGTTTTGTTCTTGAAGCTTGGTTCTAGTGTCAGGGTGGTCTTTGTCCTCCAAGAGGGATTCTGCATTAGAGTGAAAAGTAAAGTAAATTTTCTCATCTAGAAGATTTTTATGTGATGTTTTCAGTGTTATAAGACCTAATTTTGATTTTGTTGGATTCAAAGTTAGCTTTAAAACTGTCTTTCTTCCAAAAAAATCAATGGAAGATGGAATCCTATGAGTTTGTGGGGCATAATTTATTTATCTGAAGAGGAGTCATGAAAGTTCAAACTGAGGTCCTATACATATGTCTTATGGCTGCTAAATAATTCCCAGTCATGAGCAATATTAATGAGGCTCCATTATTAGTTTAGAAAACCCTTAGTTGAAGTCTAATTGCAGTTCTAATCATTAATTGCAGTAATTAACATTAAGGACTGTAAAAGCTTAATAAACGGCTTTTCTATTCATGCATATGATGCTTATAGTGGATTCAGGTACTCACAGAGCCATACCTGTGGATTACATTTGAAGAAAGAACAGTTTTCAAATAGTGCTCAACTTCTATCTTATTCTTTGATATTTGCAGAAAAAGAAATCATAACTATCAGACTAAGGAGGCTTCTTATCACACTGATAGCATGGTAGAATTCATCTTTCTCTTTGTTCTTATCCACGGTGCTACACTATAGGTTTTTTTGGGTAATGGGCTGTGTAATCTTCTGGGACAACTTGGTTGTTCTTCATTTCAGCAAATAATCACAATTATGACAATGATTGTAATGAGAATTTAATTCATCATAATTTGAACCTAATGCAAAGTCAGGGAAGAAAATAGTTCAACTAAGGAAAAAAATGAAAAGCACTCCAAAGTTGTTGCATAAGCTAGGCAAAATTGTTCAAACAGATGTGGAAAGAATAAAAGGATGGAGATGATCTTACCAGTTATCATTACCTTTTAAAGAGCATAACCAAGCACCAAAGAAACCACAAAATACATTAAATGAGTAGACATAATCAGTTTAGTCTATTTACTTTCAGAAACATCCAAAATTTAGGAAATAGTCCACTGTGGAGAATAAAGGCATCAGCCAGTATTACCACCAGAAAGAACAGCTAGTGTGTCATGTTCTTACTTGAGAAAAATGCATAAATATCCATGAGAACATGATTGCAGAACCCATAGGATGATATTAGTAAGACAAATTTAGAAATGAATGTCTTAGGAGGGAATTTTTGCATTGGTGATTAACCAAACTTTCTTCCTAATGAGAAAAGTTGTTTTATTTTAGTGGTAGCAAAATCAAAGCCCATATGTAGCAAGTCTCTTTAAGGTATTTTTAAGGTAACATGTAAATCCTCCCATTTCCTTAGAGAAACAATTATGTTAATTCTATTGTCCCTCTCAAATTCCAACTGGATAATTGCATTTTTTCTACTTATATCATGACACAGTTGTGACAGGAAAATGTTTCATTCACCTGTCATCTCAAACTATCATGTATTTTTACTATTAATTGCTTCTTACGTCTCACTGCAGAAACGGTTGCCCTTCACAAGTGGATTTAAAAGACTCCTGGACACTTTTTGTACATATATGTATAGAAGTGATCTTTAAATTATATTGTTCTTAGATGATTTTAATTAGCACATAAATCTGAAAAAAAAAATTATCTGGCTCTTTGGAAGCTGAAATGACTTAGGAAGTGGAATATTTTCCTCCTTGAAAAATCTGAGTAAAATACCACATGTAATAGGAATTTATAGGCAAATGTCTGCTACTGATAGAGACACAGTCTTGCTTTTATTCAGTTTCTGTAGGGAAAATACGGAAATAAAAGTATTTTTATCTAGTTCTCAAATTCATGTTCAATGCAAAGATATAGCACCTTTCAACTCCATCTAAAAACCATCTTTTTGCCTTCAAGCATAGGGCATTAAATATTTTCAGATTCATCACTGCAAAATAAAGCAAGTATATCCGTCATTAAGAGTGATTCACACAATGTCAGAATTTAATGTCATAAAATCGTCTTTTCACCTCCTCTCTTGAGAATGTGTTCTGATCCTTCCAGGCGGTGTTGTCTCTTTTCCCTGATAACTGACAGATTCCTAGAAATCATGTCACTTAAGTGGAACACTTTTGTGCCATTCAGAAATCTTATTGACTGTAAACTAGAGATGAAATGGACATAGGAACTACCAGTCCAGATTGATACAGCCATCATTATATACTTCAGCTTAGTATTAATTATCTATATTATTCCCACATAGGGATTGCTATCCATACAGTGAACTAATTTCCTACTTAGCTTTCTGTGTTTGTAATAGAATTGTAAAACACTGAAGCTAATAGCATGAAAATTCTATTTTCCTGCTATGTACAGAGCAAGGTGTTGAGTTGGGAAAATCTCAGTCATGATCTGGTGACAGGGTAACATTTATTTTCAGTGCATTCTTACAGAAGCCAAGATTCAAATGAAAGCACATAAAAAGAAAGTTCTTTTCATTACTGCCTCAGGTTATACCATGATATAATATCAGCTGAATTTTTTTTCTGATAATCCATGACAGTTTTGCCTTGGGCCAGCCTACAGACATGATGAACCTCATGTGTTCTGCACAGTGTGGGCTTAACCAGGCACTAGCATTTTCCTACTTACCTAACACCCACCCTGGATTAAGGCACTCTCTCATTTGTTTGTCTTGCCTGGAGAAAAAAAAAGCAAGACCTTGCAATCTTTCTGCTCTGACTATATAAATAATTCCAATGATTTTGGGATCACATGATTAAAGGAACTATGGGAGTCCTATCTTACAGAGCATCTGACTGTTTGGATATACAGAAGATCTATGGAATCAATGTGGGTTGCAACATGAATTAAAGTCATACCCATATAGATATAGCTCAAACAATGCCTCAGGTACAAGCCTTCTAATGGCAGGCATTAGTTTAAATTTTTAGGTCACATATAGACAGAAGGGGTGTAAAGGCCAATTTCAATATAGTGCAAAGTGCTAACCTGGACACATAACTGCTAAAAATATATTTGTGATTATATTAGTAAGGAATGTGATGCAACAGGACCAAATTTGCAGAGCAAAAGTTTCAATGATGCAGAGCAGCACCCACAAACACACTGACCATGGTCTATTTTGGAGTAATTCTCTTCTAGCCCCATGGACTGAGCAGCTATCAGTACTTAGAGCACATTCAGGGCTCTCCCCAAGCCCATCTTTTGGTTTCGTTTCACCCATAAGGCATTTTAGTGCATGTGCTCAAAATCACTCTGCAATTGATTACAAATGCAGGAAAGGAGGGGCAGGAAAGGAGGGGCAATCAGAAGATTTGCTTACTAATTTGTTTTTTACACCTGAGAAAGAAAATAAAATGGTAATAATGCAGATGGTGAGCAGATGTGCCCACCATTGATGTCTATACAGATGAAGACTATTTTTGTCCAGGTATAATGGCCAAACCCTAAAAGTTAGTAGGCCCAGGAAAAGGCTCCTTTCCTACTGATGCCATGGAAAAGCCACACTTATAAAGCTATCTTTGCATCGTTTCTGATGCATGAGCCTGAGAGGCAAAACCCTGCTCCGACCAAAGTCAACAGAACATTTCCCACTCATATACATGCAGCTGGGATTTTGCCCAAGATTTGTGTGAACCCAAGATAACACCTCCTTCAGCAATAAAAATTGGAAAAGACAAGATCATGAAATGATGCTTTTTCTGTGTGGTAGGTGGCTGGCTGAGAACAGCCCAGGTGCCTCAGCAGGAAGATGCTGCAGACTAGTGGAGGCTGTGCTCTTGGGATTTGCCTCAGACTTCGGTGGTAATTCACATCCAAACAACACTGTGTTCAGAATCCCAGAGTCCCAGGGTTGAATTCAATTCTACTTGGGTATTCAAGCAAGTCACCTCAGTTTCTGCTCCCTTCACTGCCCCCCTTGTATCTTGGTGATTTCAGCTGAACATGACTGGTGCTGACCTGAAACAAATACCAGCATCAAAATTCGCTGAGAGAATTGTTCCTGCCTCTCCTCTGAGCTTCCTCTGAAGTTCCTCATCTTGAAAGAAATAAAGGATTACTGTCATGGAGGAAAATAACCTGTCACCCAGCAGAATCATGTTTTGTGAGACTTAGCAATTTCGTATCAATGTTGGCACTTAACTTATGTTAACTGAGCACTGATCTATGGTAGTGGAATTTCATGGGAGCTGCCAGTTGCATTGCACTATTTTACTTCAAAAGTTTTCTGGAACTGTATTTGCTTGATATCCTACTTTTCTTTCCTCTTCTTTTTCTTTTAACAGTTTTTATTCACATGTGAGTTTCTGGCAGTTTCAATATGTTAAAACCCATTTAGACAACATTAAACTAGAGAATTCTCCACAGTATAAATTTAATTCCAATTACCCTTATTCCCTTGTTATCTGCTGGTTATAATATGAAATTTGGCATATTAAAGAAGATATAATTTTCTCAAGAGCTGTGATAATTAAAGGAAAATTAATCTGTTTTATTTTGATGTTTCTTTTATTATATTGCAAGTATGAGAATTTTCTTTTCAAGGTAAGAAGTCATCAGTTCTCATCTGTCCATCTATCTATATATATACTACAGCATCACACTTCTCTGAGCACCTTCCCAAAATGAAAATATGGAAATAATATTTATCTCTTTCTTCTCCCCTCAGCCTGTAGAAGAAATAGATTGCCTGATTTTAAAGTCAACAAGGACCAGTAGGTTATTTAGTAGGAGATCCTTGATCAAGCCTTACATCCAGGCATGCCTTTATTGAACACAAGGATGTGATTTCAACTCAAGCAATTTGAGACAGGCAGTCAGTTTTGATATGAAAGCTCCAAGAAATGAAAAATTCAGCACTTCTTTCAGCAGTTTCTTCCAGTGCATGCTGAGCACCTGTGTGCCTTCCTTCTGGTTGAATCTGCAGATTTAACTTTTAGGTGCTAGCTCTTACAGTGCCTTTTTCTAGCATGTTATAATTCTCACTAGCAGCGACTATTTTCTCTTCAGAATGGAATCCATGCAATCAAGTCGAAGCTTATGTTGGTCTCCTCTGGACAAATTAATGTGATTTAATTTCTGCATTTTCCATTGTCAGAGAACTTTTGGACCACAGGTGAGATGCATGGAATTTCTTAAGTACTTTTTTAAATTATGAGGTCCAAAACCAGACCCAGAAGCTAGTTTTGGTGCAACTGGTACAAGCTGAAGTGGCAACATAATTTTCCATCTCAAAACACCTGGTCTCTTTTACATATTCAAGGGCACAAGGCTTTGTCATGGCTTTAGGCTGTGGGTCATGGGGAAGTTTTTGTTGGCATGGTTCCTAAAACGTTTGAAGTCTATTTGCACAGTCATTTGCTCAGCTTTAGCTGTGAAGGATAGATTTCTACTACTCCAGTCACTAATTTCTAGTAAATATTCTAGCAAGCCCAGTTCCCATGAAAGATGTCATATATTGATTCTAGAGGAAAACTACAAAGAAAACTCAGTTCAGGCAAACCTAACTCTTAAGGTACTTACAGAGATGAGTAAGCCAGTGTGACTAGATTAATGACTGGAACAGATCAACTCACTTTTTAAAAACAAGTGGTGCAGATCCCTCCAAAATTATAATTAAAGGAACATTGACTGGTCTTGCAGATATTGGCCTGAGCCTTTCTCCTTCTTAAGCTTTCAATCGATGTATTGAATATACAAATATTTATCTATATAAGTACTATTCATTAGAAGCTACTTCTAGTATACTTCTTAATTAATTAATTAATAGCTGGTTTAAGTAGATATAATATTATACTAAGTAAAGATAATCAGTCATTCTTAGGAGAGTGCAAGTCAGGGAATGTCCTTAAAGAGAAGTTTAATTCCAGTTAAACAAGATGTATTGTAAATGTTCCCTTATACATTAATTTGACATCCAAGTCTCCAGAGAACATTTGTTCTTTTTCTACTTTGCTCTGCATCCATTTTACTTCCCCTCTGGTCATCTATTACAGAGAAGAATTGGATTGCTGTACTCAGACACCACTGCTGCAGCACAACCCCAAGCTATCTGTTTCTTCAGAGTGAGGGTTCAATTCCAGTTGTTTATTGACTTGCTCTGAGTTTCTCAGAACACCTGCTTATGGCCAATTGCAGGCTGACTGCACTGCCAGCTGGAGGTCTGGGTCTGGAAAGGGCAGGAGAAAGCTTCTCCCTGAGAGTAAGCAGCCCAGCAACATCACAATTATATTAGATTCCACTGTGAATTCCACGAATAGTTAATATCAGGCTAGACTTTCTTTTCCTAGCTGGACAATGAACATAAGCAGAACAGTATATAGAAAAAAGTGCCACATGCAAGGATGAAATATTTTTGGTGTGTTAGTTATTAAAGTAGAGAAAAAAAAACGAAAACTGCATTTACCCTTCTCTGGGCTGCAAATTTGTATATTGAAAGATTTTCACTCCCTAAAAAATCTCAGTACAAGCGACTATTTTTCACCTAGTAGAATACTAATACTGAATGAAACCTAATGTAAACAAGGTTAGTATTTCCTTACCACTTGATGATTTATGCTTAAAGGGCTAGAAAAAATAGTGGTTGCAATGTTTTGGCATGCCTAAATTACAGTAAAGGAGATAGAAGTTCCATTTTCTTTTGCCACTGCTGAAAAGATCCAAGAGAATTAATCTATGGAGAGACACATGAATATCTCACCTTCCAAAGGCAATCACTTTTACTGAGAAAAGTTGTTATAACAAAAGTTTTCTACTTTCAACGTGTGAAATCCGCCTTGCACATATCTGCAAAAGAAAAAAATAAAATATAAAAACACTGAATTATCAGAGTGATATTACTGATCTAGTATAGCAACATTTGATCTTGGACACTTTGGCACTTCAGAAAAAATTCCATAATTAATCACGCAAGTCCTACTTCAGTTGCTAAATCAATGTACAATTCATTGTACAGCTTGATCGAAACAAGGCACACAGCACTTGTTAGGTCTCACATGCAATTCATTGACCTTGAAAGGCCCTCCCAGGTATTTCACTGAGATGTCAGATATAACTTCACAGATGCACTTTGAAATCAAGTTTTGATCCCAAAGCAAAAAGAGAAGTCATAAAGAAACCAAGACATTTTCTTGATGACTGTTCAACCTTTCCTGGAGACTTGGAAACAAGTCCTGGAAGCCTTTCTTTCGGCAGTTTGATTCTCTGCTGCAAGGTAATGGTTTTAAGGTATTAAGGGCAGAGGAACAAATGGGAATAAAAAACCCCAATAAAAATGATCCATTTTCAGGAGGACACCATATATTCTTTCCATTTTGTTCCTTTTTTTTTTTTTTTTACAGTGGCAAACTGTTTTACTCTTTCAGTATCTGAAGGAGGAGATGCAGTAATGTAGGCTGCTCAGAGGATTAAGGGGATCTCATCTACCAGGTGTGCTGTGACCACTGACTTGTGCAAAACTGCAAAGCAGCTGTAAAGCTGTTACACCCCTGTTGGTAGCATTGTCCCCTGATTTTGCATTGCCTTTACAGTTTGACTATGCAAAGAGCAGGAAACGTCATCTGTCAAGTCCTAGTCTTTCTTTCACCACTTTGCACATCTTCACTGTAGCAGGAGAAACTACACAAACAGTGTTGTGGAAAAAAAAGAAGCAGTTGTGGAATTGTGAGGGCTCTTTTACATTAAGTACTCTATTCAAAAGTGATATCTTACTGGTGTCATCTAAAAGAATTAAAAATAATTGAAACCCTGATTTGAAGAATCTAAACCACATAGATATAAGTCCAGAAGCAGCAGTGAGAATTTCTGCAATGATTATATGAACAGTTAAAAGAGAAACATTTAACTTTCTGAACTTTCCATTTAAAGAAAAGAATGAGCTCTTTTATGTTAAAATCATGCATTAAAGTTAAGATTTTCTATTCTTTAAAAAAAAATCACTGTATGTGTTAAACGTTCATTGACTTTTCTGTCAATGAGTTTGTTTACTAGTAATAATCTATATGTTAAAAGCCGCCTGAAGTCAGATGAAAACTATTAGTGGCCAGAAAGAACATTTATATATTTATACCCATGAGAAAATCAAACTTGCATAATAGACTTTGCGAAACAGGATGAAAAAGTAGAGGGACTTTTTACTCATTAACAGAAAAGAAACTACTTCTGACATATAAACTGCCATTTGTATGTCGTTTTCTTAAGATGTGTAAACAAAAAAGTGATCTTGAATTGCCCGTTATTTCTGGTAGAAATGAAAGCCAAGTGGCCAATTTGAGTAATTTTATATCTTTCAGTTGAATAGCTGTGAGGTACATCCTTTGAGCCAGACAAATGATCTGAGATGGTTCCCAAAACGTATGATTATGTATAAGCACCTGCTTGCTGTTATGATGATTCAGTCAAGAACAATTGGGAATGCTTTTATGAGTTCTGCAAAGCTATTAACCTCAGCAGAGTACAAACCAGTCTTTTTCTTAAGCGTCATAGTTCTGAAACCCCTCCAACAACTTATTACATTGTGTGTAATATGTTGAGCAAATCTCTGTATATTGGACCACATAGTCTAGAAGGACAAAGTTTCAGACAAGGACAGGGCTGAGCAGTGAATCTCTACATGGATGAAACTGTTGGGAAACTGAAATGAGTCTAAATTCAATGCCAATCAGATCTATGAAAGGTCTTTTCTGGTCCTCTGGGCTATCTGAACGGTGAGACAGTGCAGTCATGTTCTGGCAAAAGTTCCTTTTAATTGCCTCAGGATGTAGATTCTGATGTTCAGATTTCTGCAGCCAAGCAGACAAGGACTGTGCAGCATGAAGCTCAACTTTAATTTCAGACTTAGTCACAGGGGCACAAAAATTAGCAAAGAAAAATGCTATATAATATCATTACTCCAAGAGAAATGTCAAGGAAAACCTCTCACCTTGCTTGCTGGTGTAAGGCAATAACAATTAAACAAACAGGGAATGTAAAAGAGGTGATCCAAGAGGTGATCCAAATGCTTTTACTGTCTATATGCAAGATGGACTGTTAGGAATGTTAAATGTCATAATGTAATAGCACAAGCTCCTTTCATTTGTGTCTCTTGTAGAAATTAAAAGCAAGAAAAAGAGGAAACACAGCATTCTATGTGGGAGCATGAATAATGGACTTAGTGAAGACAGAGATCATGAACATATCACAAGCTTAGAGTTTCTTAGCTGGAGCCACTTATGGAAATGAAGGTGGCTTCAGATGGTCCACATTAAAATGTCATGTGGCAAATATTATACAGAATGGATAAAATAATATGTATGAAGATATGTATAATGGACATAAAAACAACATTATGCACACTGTTTGATGACACATTTGCTTCAAAGCCAGTGAGCAGGCAGAAGATGAGACATCATCATCAGTATCACTAGTCTATGTGAATGAGTCTCCCTCGACCAGAACTCCTGAGAATGTGGCAGTGGTGCTATAATCCCTTTCTTCTTGAAGAGAAATATAAGCCTTAAGGCCATGAACTTCTGCTCTGTGATCAGTGATCTCCAGATTCATTATGCAACTTTTCAGTTTCAAAAGTCAAACACATTAATAAGAAAGATTTATTCATCTATATCCAGCTATATTTTTCTCCTTTGCAAAAAGTTATGGTTATTAAGGGTACAGATAATTCTTAATATTTACCTATGTTACAAAAATTTTCTTGTGTTATGCCTGTGTCAATAGCCGTGCATGCAATTAAACTTGGAAAGTAATTTTCCCTTAAGTCTAATAAAAAAAAAACATTTCTACAGAACAGCATGACCTAAGGGGAGACAGAATGCCAGCCACAATGAATGAGTGAAGAGTGACTAGCAGAAAGAACAGTGTCTTCCCCTATCATTCCTTTGCCTCTTTGCCTTCATGGAAGTGAAGCTGGAGTCTGTACAATCACAGCCTCTTTTTCCTCCTCCCCTGTTCTTACCGCTCTTTCCAAACTTGCTAGAACAAAGACTGGTGCTAGAATCACCCAGATCAATGACACTTTTCAAAGAGATTGAGTCAAGCATGTAAAATTCCTGCTGTCAGTCTGCACTTTACAGCTTACATAACCTTGATTGACATATGTGAAGTGGTTTGGTGGGCTGTGATCAACTAGGGATTAGGCTGATTTTGAGTTTCAAGCATAGATGAAGGGGTTAGATAAGAAAGTAATTTTTTCCCTGCTTATTTGTGCTTTTCATGAGTGGAAGTACCTGTCTTGTTTGTAAAGACTGTTCATAGAAAGCTGTATATTTACCATTTCTTCCCTGTTATATAAGAGGCATGGAAGAAAAAGCTTCAATTGCCTTGGTTTTGCCACTTTTTGAGTCTGGGGCTTTGCTTAACTACTGTATTAACCCAGACATTCAACAAATGAGATCTCTCCAGTCAGAAACAGCTCACACACCAAACCTATGTGTGTCAAGAAATGTCTGCTCCAACTCCAACTTGAATAAATATACAAAATCTAATTTTAATCTTGGTAGTTTATGTTCTGGTGCAACAAAAATGTGTTTACACAAAGGTGTGTTTGGCTTCTGAAGGGCTGAGACTTTCTGGAAGGCTTGCTGAATGTTTCAGTATTGAAATTCACCCCACCATCCCCTCATTTATTGACCTGTGTAGTTAGATTAATTCCTGAGGGTGCTGTGCCAGAAAACAGTGCATTAGCTACACCTTTTGCCATGAAAGTTTACTCCTCCAGGGTAGAAACACCTTCAACCTGAACTGCTAGCTCATCTGAGGTTTATATCATGGAATCATAGAATGTTAAGGCTTGAAAGGGACCTTAACGATCATCTAGTCCCAGTCTCCCCTGCCAAGTGTAGCGACACTTCCCACTAGACCACGTTGCTCAAAGTCCCATCCAGCCTGGTCTTAAATACTGACAGGGTTGGGCAATCCCCAATCTACCTGGGCAACCTGTTTCAGTATGTCATCACCCTCAGAGTAAAGCATTTCTTCCTGGTATTCAACCTAAATTTCCCCTCTTTTGGTGTGCCAATTTCTCCTTGTCCTGTCACTACAGTTCCTCATGCAGTCCCTCTCCAGCTTCCTTATAGGTCCCCTTCAGACTGAAAAGTTGTTATGAGGTTTCCACACAAAATTTTCTTCTCTAGGCTGAGCAACCCAAACTTTCTCAGCCTGTCTTCATAGTGGATGAGTTCCTGTCCTGGGATACAATGCAACATTTGTGTATTCTATCACCATCTGTTGAAATGTGGGAGGGGTGGTGATCCTTATCTCTGTGGGAGATATCCTCTGCTGATGTGCCATCTGATAAGATCGGGGGATGATCATCGTTATCTATTCACAACCCATCCTTCCTCCAGAAGATATATTCCGTTAATGGGCCATTGAGTCCTATTGTGTGACTGATAAGATTACATCATCCCATTGGGAGATGCCCCAGCCAGGGGCAGGAGCCAAGCCTTTCCTACCTAGATAAAAAACTGGGGTTTGGGACACGAGGGCAGACCTTTCTACTGGATCCCAGAGGAAAGTCGGATCATTTCCACATCATCGCTGGATCTTCGGAGGAAAACTGCACCTTCTACAGGAGCACTGCTTCAACGGAACCACATCTGTCATCCAGGAGGACTGCAGCCACCATTTATACGGACTGCTACCAACACCCTGACTGACAGGGTGTCAGGTTGTATTTCTGACTGTGTTAGTGGTTGTTTCTTTTATATTATTGCATGTATTTTATTTTTTCTCTTTTCTTCCATTAAATTGTATTACTGACTTGGAGTCTCGCACTGGTTTTACTTTCAAACCAATACAGTTCCCATCATCTTATCAGTTTCATAGCACTCCTCTGGACTTGTCCAACACTTCCTTCATATGTTGGCGTCATCAGAACTGTACACAGTGCTCCAGGTGGGAGTCCTATAAACGACTGCAGCTCACAAAGAAAAAATAATCCCCCAGATTCACAGAATCATAGAATCACATAAGAATTGAATTTGGAAGGGACTTCTGGAGATCCTCTATTCCAACCACCTTGCTAAAGAAGGTCGAACAGGATTACATCCAGGTGGGGTTTGAATATTTCCAGAGAGGGAGATACTCAAGCAGTTGCCCACAATCTCTTTGTGCAGCCTGTTCCAGTGTTTGGGCACCTTCACAGTAAATTTTTTCCTCACATTCAGATGGAACCTCCTGTGCATCAGTCTCTGCCCACTGCCTCTTTTCCCATTGCTTGGCAGCACTGAGCAGAGCCAGGCTCCATCCTCCTGGCACCCTTCCCTTCAGACGCTGACAGACATCAATGAGCTCCCCTCCCAGTCTTCCCTTCTCCAGGTTAGACAGGCCCAGCTTCCTCATCCATTTCTTGTAAGTGATGTTCTCTAGTCCCATAATCATCTTTTAGCCCTCTGCTGGACCACTCCAGAAGTTCCTCATCTTTCTTGAACTGGGAACCCCAGAACTGGGCACAGCACTCCAGTCGTGGTCTCTCCAGGGCAGAGTGGAGGGGAAAGAAAACCTCCCTTTACCTGCTGACCACACTCCTCCCAATGCAATTACTAATTTGGCACAGCCTAAACCTATATACATTCTTATTTTCCTGGTGTCACAATTTCTACTAGGGACTCAAAAGATCAGTCATGTTTTTTTCTGTAAAGAATGATGAAAATATCACAGAATGGCTCAATTTAACAAGTGCTAAGAATGATTGGATGTTGTTAGCACCATGCAGAGACTATTTCTTAAATACCATTTGCCAGATGAAAAACGCAAAAATGTCTGAAATAATAAGAATTTTCATAGGCTGAGAATGCTGTCGCCTACTGAGTAGGAAACACATGTAGGTGCAAAAGGTTGGAGAGGTTCACAACAACTGATTTTAACCCTTTTATATATGTGTATATATCTATATATATCTGAGAACACAAGGTCTAAATAAGCCTAAATTTTATGACCAAGATGTTTTAAAGAGAGAAACATAGTTGCAGTTTTTAAGTCAAATTGATTTTATATGTACAAGCTCTAACCTTCATTTCATTTGCTGAATGGGTGGGTCATGACTCATTGACATAATCTCTTCAAAGTCTACCAGCCTGTGTGTCTTCCCTAATGATATTGCTTGTTTCGTGCATTCATGCAGTGACAGCTGAGAAAAATGCTTATTCTTTGAAAGGTCAGTGTACTGCTTAATCTACATCAGAGCAATCGTTTTCTGCAGAGCCTATTGCTGAAACATAGTTTTTAACCTTTTAACATCTCAGCTTTTCAGTCTTCTTTCACTTACTGCTCTCTGGACTGACACAACAGATATTTGACATTAAAGTTTGAATCTTCTCTCCAAAATGGTAAATTTGGTAAGGTCAGGAGTATATTTGCTCTTCGTTATCCTCAAGAGTATTTTAATGAAAGACCAGCATTACACAGCTCAGTGCTAAAAGGATTACAAAAATTGCAGAGCACAGCACTCCCAACCCTGTTGTATGCAGAGAATCAAAGCCAAAAGTGTTTTGTTTTGTTTTTTTTGTTTTCTTCATTACAAATAATGTTTGCATCCCATCATTACTCGACAGAAGCCCAAGAGGTCTGTCTATCTACCCACCTGCAGAATTATTTTCCTGCCATTTGCCATCAGGCCCTAGTCAATAAGCAACTCAGGGCAGAACAGATCTTGCTCAGTGCAGAGTACACAATCAACACTGAAAGCAATCACATTAACATTCCTCTGCCTTAAGGCCTTTGGAACAGTATTGTGCTTTTGAGAATGTTTCATGCTGAATATGCACACACACACACCAGAGGAATACACACTCTTGTAATAGCATACTATTTTGTCATGACAAGTTTACTCAAGACAACTAGAGAAATCATTTATGTGGGCCAGATGTAGATGTGCAAACATCTAATAAGACAATCAGTAGAAAGGCAGTGAACCACACAGAACCCTACCATGACTCTACTTGAAATTTATTATGTGAATTAAATAATACAGTTCAAAACCTTTTTTCATCACTTTGCTGTTCTCCCTTGGTGCAAGAGAATGAATTAGACAGCTGTCACCTTGTCTGTAAATAATGTTCAAAGCTAATTTCTTTGAAGATGTTCCTTTATGTGTGTTTCACTAAGATGAATGTAGATAATTAAATATTAAGATATTTAAATCAAGTTGAATATAGTCAGTAGCTGAAGTAAATTACTACATTGTGCTGAATCTTTATCACATGAATCTGCTTGTTTTGTTTTGTTTTGTTTTATTTTGTTTTATTTTGTTTTACTTTATTCAGAAGGAAATACCTATGAATTGCGATTAGTACTGGATAAGATGTTCAGATGACAACCTCTTTTTTGTCAAATTTGCAAAAATTTTTCCCTGATTTGTGTCTTGCTGGACGTGGCATAAGGTGAAGAATGTGAGGATCATATTCTAAGGTGAGATTGTATTCTGTGCCCTGTACCTGGAATAAGTTACTGAGCAAATCTTATGGAGTTTTGTGGAGTAAAAGCCTGTCTGAGGTCAGGGGAAAAAAACAGAAGCAACACTCTCTGTTTAAAGAGTAATGCCAGGGAAAAGGATGACCTCAAAGCCAGAGAAAAACATCAGAGAAAGTTCAATGAGATTTTTAATGTCCATGGAGATGCAATCAGTGCATTGGTTTTTAATATTCCAATTCCACATCATCAGTGTCAAAGGGATCTTTGTCATTGGGCTTTGCCTGATTCATTAAGACTTGACACACCATGCCTTTGCCTTGGCAGGAGGAGATGCTGAGGTAGCTGCACCAGACCTGAGCCTGTGCTCCCAGTTCTGACAGACCATTAAGGCATATTTGCTGGATTTATTGCTTAGACTGTCAAATATGTTTGTCCCATGACAAGCAATATGAAGCATTAACAGATTAAGAAATGGCTCAGCATCAAGTCAGAAAAGTAAATATGGTTATTTTTTACTCCATGAATTTTATTCTATGCACTTGAGCATTCACTACTTAAGTTTTTCAGAGACACAAATCACTTGCATCCATAGCCCCTCAGTGTGACCTGAGTTTAGAACAAACCAGACATGTCTCAATAACTAAAATAAAATTTAATACATACTTATTGACATTGACACTAAAATGGAAAGAGGAAGATGGGTATGTGAATAAGCTCTCAATTGAAGAAGAGCTACATAGAGGTAAGAATGACAGAGCTGTCTAAAAGTAGCACTGGGTTTTTTTCCCTATTTCCAAGTTGCTTTGTGCACCATACATCGTTATATCAAATCATCCCACATGCAGTTTGGTTTGTTTTGATTTTTTAAGAGTGTTGCACTCCATGGGTCAGGAGTTAGGACATACCTAAAAATCAAGGACAGAGTCTCTCCATTTCTGCTACCTGTAGCCTGTACATCATGAAGGAAAATTGAAGTGGGTAAAATAAAGGTACAGTGAAAACTAAAAGACTGCATGAAAATAAGAAATTTTCTCTATTCCTTAGCAGCTCATTTGCATGCAACCTAAAAATGCAGTATTTCTTCAAGCATATATTTTTCTTGTAAGGAAGATGTACCCTTATTTCAGAGCAACACTGCTACACTACAACACATTTGCAGCCTTTACATTCCAGTAATTAAGTTATTTATTGGAGAACTACTCTATTAATTCCCCGCAAACAGGCAGTAAAAATAAAGCATATACATTCATGGTGCATAGCTGATTTACAGGGACTGGTTTCCTTTAAGTTATGTAGTAAAATAATGATTCCTTCAAGTTGGATGGCTGGATTTAGTGACATGTGTACTGAACAGGAATACCTCCTGTAAACAGATACATTGCTAGTTGCCATTGCTCTTTGCAGTATAAAAACTGCCACAAACATACTGAAAGAGTGATTTGTTTTCTCTTTTAGTTAGCTGTTCTTGCAAAGCTGTGAGGGGAATAGCAAGAATGTTTGTAATTAAAGATAACACACAAGTAAGACACAATTCTTCTGTGTCATCATTTCACATACAAAACCCCAGAGTAAATCAGCAAAAGAAACACACATAGGGCTGTTGATGGGATTTTCTCTGCCTGAGTTACATCTTAGAGAGAGCAAAAATTTTAAGTATAGATGCTAACAAAAAATAAATAAGATTTCATTTACTGCTGCTGTCTGCTCAGTACTCTTCTATAACAGGTGTAAGAAAAAAGTGCAGAAATAAACTTCTCCTGGACAACCCTTACCTACAATTATTTTCTATGAAGACAGGTCTTCCTGTAATCCCCACTCACTGTCCACAATGGTCCTCAAACCCTCCAAGAGCATCAGGTAACTATTAGAAACTATCAGGTATTCCCATTCCAAAAAGGTCAGGCCAAGAGAGTGGCAAGGTCTCCTGCTGGCTCCTGTGAACATATGGGTGAGAGGGGCCCAGTAGGAAGATGTGTTCTTTTTATAAAACATCAGACTTGTAAATAAAACCTGAAAATTTGTCTTGGAAGCAGCAGTGAGGTGTTAATATCTTTCAGAGAGAAGGAAAAAGAGATACATGTTATCATGAAATTTTAACTGAAGAAAATGTTTTTAAGAGAGATCTGCTCTTTCACATAACCTGTTGGGACTCCTCGTGTATTTTCCAGCAAAACTCCCTGTCAAGGCCATGCCTTGCTCATCAAGCCATGCAGAAGTAGGAATGGCTGGATGAGGCTGTTAAGTCTGTCCCACTACACTGGCCCATGAGATTGGCCTTTGGTGCAGATATTGTCCAGTCTTCAGTCTGGTCATGGACACAGGCTTGTGAGCCCCCATTGTCTTCTGGAGAGCCAAGGCTGCATGACATGACTCAGGAAAAATCCCTTGGTATCCAACTCAGACAACAGACTAAATATTCTTATGAATAACTATTATCTTACCATTGTCACCTCTCACTTCTCCCACATTAAATAGCTTTCCCTTTTGGTACTAAAATCTGTTAATTTGTGACCCTGGAATTATAATTAGTTAAGAATTTGGAATATTTAGATGAAGGATTTTTCTTCTGATGAATCTCTATAATTTAATAGGATGAGAACACACAGTTTTTCTGGTTATGTTACAGTAAGGAATCCCCATTCCTATTGTTTAACTGGGAAAACATGAGCACCAGTTCATTACATTCCAATTTATTAACATCCTTAGTAACTCCCTATGGGAACTTGGCATGGATTTTCACAGGAGCACAATAATACTCTGGAATGTAACATCTTTTAGATGCTATAATGGAAAAGACCACGGCAATTCTACGTGCACTTTACAGAAAATAATGAAATACAGAAGATGTATGAGTAGAGCACTGTCAATGAAACTCTGCAATCAGATTATTTTTCTACCAGGCTCTAACTCTTGCTACATGATGCATAGCATATATCACAACCTAGTATTTCCCAGAAGAGCCCATAACAGTGAGAACTATTGATTAAATGTTAACCCCTTGACTCAGAAAGTTGAAATTTCACAGAGTACATCCCATTACCAGCAATGGTAATATGTTGAGAAAGATAACAATTTCAAACAGTTGCTCTAATATGTAATTTTATCTGTAGATTTGAATTTATATTTAAATAGTTCAAACTTATTTTTCACTGCATATAGTTATGAAACTACACTTTCAAATATATATAGAATGTTAGTATTACATGCACACACATATATTTATACAGTAGTGACAAAATATTGTTTGTAAATTAGCAAATACATATATAAATATCAATCTGCATATGAATTCCGACATACTGCTATGCTAAAATGTGTATGTGTGTTTTCGACTACTCACACATTTGCATTAGGAGTCTGTAATAAGTGGTTATTTCCATATATAATTATGGGAATTGCATAAATTCTCTAAGTATATAAATGTGGATACAACGTATTTCTTTTTTCCCTTGAAGCAAGTTAGTTTATTCTGAATTTCTTCACTGAAATTCAACTTCTCCTGGATTTTTTTTTCCTAAAACCTAGACACCTTATCTATAAAACAAGCTCACATGTTTTTATTTTTCTAATGAAATATTTATGAGACATAGGTTTTTTTTATCTAAAGAAAATATATAATTTAAGTCAGAAAACATTCAGCTCCTACAAATATAATTGGCAAATTTAGAAACAGGCAACTCTCAAAATATTCATTCATATGAAATCTCAGGGGTTCACATAGCAGAGCGAAACCTCAAGGCAAAAAAACACTGGGATTCTCTGTAAACCTTTCTCTGGGTGGATACTTTTGATTTCATGATGTAACAATGACTTTATTTACAGTGCCTTATACTAATAATGCTGTCAGGCAGACAACTTTAAAACAAACCCCTAAATTGTAGAAATCATAGAACCAGATCAAAATATTGTGTCTTTGTCCACTTAGTTTAGTATTTTTTTCTTTATTGCATAAAAAACTAATATTGCTGACTATTAGCATTACAATTAATTTCATTAATGCTTTACACATCAGCACTCAAAGATGCTTAAATGTCTGTTTTCACTAGAAGTTACCCCTTAAATATATCATGGGATAGATGTGTCTACATTTCCCAGTGTCACTGAATCAAGACACAGAATAATGAGTCAGTGTGCAATACCCTGCTGTATCTGCCTCAGAAATATTTGTAGGACATTCTAAAACCATCTTCAGCAACACAGTGTTGCAGTCAGGGGCTCTATGCATCAAACCCATGTTTATGCAGTAACTCATAAAGTTACTCCTTTGGAAAGTCCTTAGCAAGGTGCAGTCCATGGCAACAATATGATGGCTTTCATTTATCAGGAGCAGTTTAAAACTCAAGCACTGTATTAAATGAAAAGGGAATGTATGAGAAGTCCTGCAGAGTTTTACCTTTCATTACAGGGGAGTTCCACTGTAGTGGAGTTTATGGACTTGTGATTTTATGGAGTGTGCCTATGATTTCTTATTTTTTATCTACATCTATTCAATCAATTGCTTTAATTTACCCTCTGTGTAGGCTGCGAGTTATTGTTTATAAGTTTTCAGTCCTTGCAAGCATTACTGGTCAATATTCATCACAGAGAACAGCTATGTCAAGCAGCACTTTTTGAGATCTTGTGCCCCTCTGTATGTGTGTGCCCCCTCAGTCAGCATTTCTTGGGAATGAGGGGTTATTTTTGACACTATGCAAAAAAGAAGGGAATAAAGGTCAGAGGCTGTTTCATTTTTACAAGTCTGGATATATTGTTCTTAAGCATACTGTAAATATTGAACATTACAAAGGTCCAGTTTAATCAATGTGCAAATTGCAACGAATAGCAAATCTATAGGCTAAAAAAAAAAAATTTATGCCACTGTACAAATATAACCTGAGGTTTTGTGTACAATGGCATCACAACAAAGAGCTTGCATTTCCTACTGTACTCCTTTAAAACATAGGCTAGCTGAACAGCACCGCACAAACAGGGAAACCAGGCATACTGTGACTCGGTTCCTTTCCTTCCTCTTGCCCTCTGTGATGGAAAATCAGTCACATCTTTTGTCCTCAGTAAGTTCACAGGGCATATGGAAAAGTCAAAGGCAAGGCATAAGAAGAAGGTTACTGGGTGCATTTCTCAGTGTGGACACACTTCCTTGGTCTGAGCCTGTTAGATCTCCACTGCTTGTATGTGCAACAACCAAAATAAAACCAGGTGTCCTGAATCTCCCTCTCCTGGCTTTAGACTGCCCAGAGGAGTTCCATTTAATAAGTAAGGATTAAATTATGTACTCTAGAAGTGGGAAAACTGGGGGTTAAGGTCCTTCAGAGCCATCAGAAAAACTGCTTTTTCCATTTCCCTGGGAAATGTCAAGGCATGTCTAGAAATGTCCTTGGAAAGTTCTCTGACCATCAGGCTGTGATTCAGATGGGATGTTCAGTTCTCCATCTGAGGCTATGACTCCTGAGATAGGCATGGAAAAGTGATGGAGTTGTAAAGAGAAGGTAAAATGCAGGAAGGAGTCCAGCAGTCTGAGCTCTTTGCTGTCATGCTGCAGAGAAAGAAAATACAAATGTGTTCTAGAAAGGAACAGCCTAATTCATTAATGATACGTCCACAAGGAGGCAAATGCAGGAACAACTTCACCTTGCCCTGAAAGTCTTCAAATCTGGGAAAAGATGTGGGATATGCATCTTAGGATAGATGGACAGAGGGCTATTTCCATATCTATATTCTTTATCATGCTTTTCCCTCAACTTTGATTCAGAATAAGGTGCTGAGTTATGTATGCTTCAGCTTCCAACTCCCAATCTTTTTAATGTGTTTTATATTAAATAGTTATTGACAGGAGGCAGTTGGGGATAGCAAACAGCATAAATAATTCTACAATCAAGATCAACATCTAGTAAAAGTGGGAAATATGCACAAGAGATACAACTCTGAATGAGGGGAGTCAGTTCATTCTCAGCACTATAGGTAATCTTAGTGGTCTGGGTGCACTTTGAAATATGCCAGTACATGCCATTGTGGCTGGCTGCAGTTCTGTGCACAGGGAACAGAGGACAACATTCATTTCACATAGGCTGCTAAACAGCTGACAGATGATAATGACTTCATGTCACAGGTGACCCAAAGGTGAAG
The DNA here is from genome assembly GCA_037013685.1 of Acridotheres tristis. Taxonomy (NCBI): domain Eukaryota; kingdom Metazoa; phylum Chordata; class Aves; order Passeriformes; family Sturnidae; genus Acridotheres; species Acridotheres tristis. The sequence goes on along the minus strand of CM072888.1, from coordinate 57,497,018 downwards.
GTCTCCATATCTCATTACACAGCCCCTTAGCTGTCCAGTAATTCCGAGTACTTTTTGTCAGGACCACACTTTTATGTGTGGAAAGAAAGCATTCAATCATGTGCACTATTTCCCTCCCTTTGCCAGATCCTTCCTTCAGGATGGGAAGCCCCTCAGGCTTTTCAGGACTGAGATACCATGTTTGGAAGGTTATTTTCATCAGCTTGTAAAGCTTGAAGCAAGCATCACTACTCCCAATCACACAGAGCTCTAATTGAAACCATTCCCAGTAGCTCTGTATCTACATATACACATCCTGATTATGACAAAGCTCATGAATAATCACTGGTGTGAACTTGTTCCTCATTGTCACAAGTTCAGGAAAGCAATGGGGATCCAATGGTATCACCCGATCCCTCTGCAGGGCAAAGATGACAAAGTTCCTATTTTCTAAAAATAATTACATAGCCCAGTGTGAATTTGTGCAGTAAAGGACACCAGGATGACTCACAAGCACAGAGATTATGAAAATGTATTCATGCTGCAGCATTAGGATTAGGACAGAGTGAAGTTGTAAATATTCAGCTTCTCTTCAGGTTTCACCTCATCTCTTCAAATTTCTGGCTAAACCCATTTGCAGAATTAACTCAGCATTGTTGTTTCCTTAAGCACACAAAATACTCCTTTCTAAAAGCTTTTAAATGTGATGCAGCAAATTCTTCTGCTTTAGGTTCTGTGCTCTCCCTCCTTTGTTAACATATGTGGCTTTCAAGGGGGGAGATTGTGTCAGGCAATTTCTCTTTTCTGACCCTATGAATCTAAAATGAGATGGTTTCATTGTCTTTCTTTATCCACACTGTAATTGCAGTTCCTGGTCTGTTTCTAGAATGCACCTCTCTGGGGATCCACACACAATCACAGTATATTAGAATATTTCAATGCTTTTGTTTTCTTCATGGCTCTTGTAATGCTTTCTTTCATATTCCTGATCCTCTCTGGCACATACACGGGTACCTCCATTGAAGTCAATGAAATGTCATTTATTTTTTGCCTGCTGAGGATTTGATCCAAGACCTTTAGCTTTATCTATGTTGTACTACAGCTGAACATTTTACTGTATTTTTTGCTCACTTGAAGAGCAAAAGTATATATAGTTCTAAATGTTAACTTCCTATCAAACAGGTATGTAAAACTTATGACTGTTATTATAAACATAAAGGGAACATAAATGATGTTATGAAGATTATTTTCAGTATCCTTAATTGACAAAATTAGTAAAAGGTATAGAGTGAATTTTTGCCTCAGGATAGGTTAGAGGTCAAGATTAGTAACCTTCATGGTACTTTACAGGAAAACTGAGATTCTATTGGTTACTTCAATCTTCCATATAAACACTTTTGAAAGCATCAGCAGGCGGAATTTAGATTAAGATCTAGTCAAATTTGGTCTCTGTGTGTTTTAAGAAAAATTTGGATTTTTTTCTGTTATTAGTAGAAATGAATGCTTTAGAGACATTGCTATAACAGTAAGTTTCTTACCTTGAAAATGATATTTAGGAAAAATGTTGATTTCAGTTGCAAGATAAAGCATTTTTTTTCAAAATACAGATATTTTTTGCCTGCTCATTATACAGTTATGGTTATGCATTTACTCCGGTCTCTTTCAATGATAGTAACTGCAAAACAAGATGCTTTCAATCACAATTCTTTTCCTTGAAAGCTTTGATTTAAATGGCTACACAATTCAAAGTGTCCTAGTGCTTCTGTATGCTATTTTCCAAGAAATTGCTTCACCAAAAATTTTAGACTAAGTATGTTCAAGCTGCTGAAGGGGTAGCTGATAAATATGACTGCAATAATATAAAAAGATACATTTTTTTGTCCCATGAAGACAGCAGGGCAGTGGAGCAGGCTGTCCAGAGAGGGTGTGAAATCCCCATCCCTGGAGACTCTGAAGATTCGACTGATCTCACAGCTGCCCAGATTTTGGACAGGAGCTTGCACTGCAGACCTCCTGTGGTCCCTTCCAGCCTAGGCTGTCCTACTATCCTCAGTCCTAGGAAATGTGAATTATGTTGTAGAGCTACCAATACTTTCCAATGTAACCAAGGAGTTAATGTGCTACAGATCAAACTTTTTAAAAATTTTGGTCACTCACAGAATGTTGTTTCTTTACTGGAGTCACCAGTTGGAACTGCTTTAACAGGATTGATATATTAATGACATTCTTCTGAGAAAAGTATCAACTCAAAGCAGTCACTACAAAGTCTTCTGTAAGCTGACTAACTACAACCTTCAATATAGAAATTCTAGCAGACTCATGAAATATCATGAAGAGTGTGCTACTATGACAACTTCTTATTTTTTTGAAGGGTCAGAAAGGAAACAAGAATGTAGATATCCCACTAGGGTAGAAAGAACAGACAGGCTCAGTAGTTGCTGTCCTGGTACAGCCCTCATTAAATCATGTGCTTCATAGCTGTAGATCAATCTCTAGTAATGTAGCCTTCCAAAGTCAGGCCCACTACCAGGATTTTAATATTAAATGTGAACCATCATAAAGAAATACCACATAATTATTAATTTCAGCTTCAAAAACGCCTGGCTACTTTGTGCTCTGTCTTATCTAATATTTATAAAAACATCATATGAACACCTAGAAATTATTTAATATGATCTTAGTACCTCTACAGGATGCTCCAGTTTAATGGGCTTGGCAGCTTTATAATTTTTACAAAAGATTGTGTGCAAAAAAATACAAAACAATAACCATGGAAATTTGTGTAACAGTTTTGTGTTATCCCCATAATCACAGTTCTGTTATGCTCAGCACTTTAAAACCACACACACACACACATACACACACACATATTTATAAATTCTTTGTGCCTCAAGCATTTACAGCCTAGGGACTTCAGGGCAGATCATCACAGTGATCTGGGTATCTACAAATGCATGAGACTGCCCACTGCAAATTTCAAAAGAAAAGAGGCAGAAGCACAGCTTTTGACTTCAGCCCTCTAAACAGTCTTTCCTAAACTAGTTTTCCAGACTGCTCTCCTTCCCCTGGCAGGAGATATATAGGCACCTCTCAAGGCAGACTCGCTGCATCCTTAAACAAGCAGCATGAATCACTTACTGCAGCACCATCATGTGCAGAGGTATTTAAATTCTGAAGCCAGATGCAGAGACATTTCTCATGATTTTGAGGGAAGTCATCTAAAATTAAAATGAATTTTTAATCAAAATCTCCCAACTGTTTTTTTAATATAATACAATGATATTCATTTCTGAAATAACAGTAGAAACAACTCCCCTTTCATACACTTTCCCCTTTTTCTTGATTATTTTGTGAAACTTTTCAATAGCAGAAGTGAAATGTATGATGTTTTTAGATTAATATCTATTTCATTTTTTTCTGCCTTACTTTTGGAACTGCCTACCGTTTTAAATTTTCCAGAAGTATAACATTTTGAAATGTATTATTGGACTTTATTACCGTGCCCACAAGTACACCTGGAGCATAGCAATTTCCAAAAAGAAGAGAGTGAGGGAAGATAGAGAAAGAAGTAGAAGGGAAAGGAGCAGATATTCCCACAGACAAAAATGATGAAATGCTACTCATTCTATTTTGATACACTAAGAAAAAAAAGTTTAAAAACAAAAAAAAAGGTTAGCTTCATGCCTTATCATTTCATCTGAAACCCTGAATAAACTTTATTTATTTAGGTATGCGGTTTACAACCAGAACTGATTAATCAAGTTTTTAAAAAATATTTTTATATTTACCACTTATAGCTAATATCGAGATACTTGTAAGAATTTCCAAAGACAGTAAAGAATTTTTCCATGCACATGCCAGGCAATTCAAAGTGATGTGTGGGACCTTCACTGGCCAAACACATGCCACTGACAGCAGACTTTTGGTGCAAAACTAATCACCAGAAAAGACCAGGAGAGCAGACTAGGCTCATGCAGCTACTGATCTACAGCCAGCAACTCTTGTGTCTGACAAGGTTCTCTGCAGTGAAATAAACCACAATCAGAGCATATAAGTAGATATTTAGATTAAGGCATTGGCCCCAACATTAACAAGGTTGTGTTAAGCTTAAATTCAATTCGTCACCACCTCTTGCTGTTTTAGCAAGTCCTGTGTAATTCCCTTAATAATCAGGAGCTGAGCAGATAAAATGGTGTTCAAAGCCACAACCTATGGTTGAAAATTGAAAGGATAAATCTCTGAGAAAAGAGCTGAACATAATTTTATATAATGTATAATGAGCTTTCTGCAATGAATATAAGAAATTTTGAAGACTGGATAAACCAGGGAAATGACAGTGTGGGGAACAATATATCATCTCAAAAACTACAAGGTCTTCTGTGATTTGAAGTGATTGTGAATGAGTTGTCCCTCATATGTTTTGTCTTTTTTAGTTTAAATTCGTGCTCGCTCCCACTCTTAAGCAAAAGAAAATGCTGAAATTTGCAGTGCAGGTTGTCCTCACAGAATGTAAAGAGCAACTGAGGTAAACCACTACCAGGACACAAATTATTTGATGAAAATTTTTCGCTGCAGCATTGGTTTTAAATGTGTGTCTTACTCCTTTCACCTCAGTCCAGACTGAATGTTCATCAATGTACTGCTTATTGATCTTGTGCTCATATACTGAACCAAAGCACTGTATTATCACAGAACTTTGTCTTGCCTTTACTGTGATTACAACACACTTTGCAAATCCCATGTCTCTAAGAGGCTGTAATGCTTTAAGGCATTGTAATGATCAGGGAAATCATATAAGCAAAACACTCAGGAGTAGTGGAATTGAGAACGTTCACAAAAAACTAATCTTAAAAATACATTTTGGACATCACAAAAAACATCTTTGCATCATGTTGTGTCTTTCTCTGACTAAAGGTAATAAAAATTCAGAGCTGTTTAAGTAAAGCATATTTCTAATACCATAGTCCACTGAGCTCCATAACACCATCTTGATTTGATTTCTCATGTTCCACATTTAGTAATCACCCAGTTCGTTCTGGTGGGTAATAGAAACAGTATTTATGGGTGAGAAAGGCTGCAAGCAGCTCCTGTCCTTGAGAAGCCATTCACTGTACTTGTATTCCTCATACACTCTGCTCTGTCATATTCAAGAAGCTGCTCACAGGTACAAAAACTTCAATTGTAACTTCAATTCCAGGGGTAAAAAGCTTGCCTATTCCAAACAGAAACCACACTATACCTATGGATTACTGAATAATTTCCAGAAAACATTTTGTTGAGCAATTCTGAGTCATGAGTGCACAGCCACATCCTCAGTATTGGAGAAAGACATAACAGATGCTTAAAGAATAGGGAAAATGTGCTATAGGGACAGTTGCCTGTAGGGCTTAAGTATTACAGTGTTTGGTACAGAGAAACAAATCAGATAATAGTTCCACGAGAGATTTTGTCTCTATCTGTGTGGCACCACTGCAAAGAAGCACTTAAAAATATTTGTCCTAGCGGGCTGCCTCCTGCCATGGAATAAAAATCATTCAGTCAAGATCTCACATCTATGAAAACTCTGGCTTTTTTTTGCCTTTCTCATTTTTTCCTCAATCCAGATGCTCCCTTGACATGTTGCTAAACCTCTATTTCCTTTGATTTGGGGTTAAAGGAGATCAAACCCGGAAGAAGGAAGATGTTGCTCAAGAATATAAGGAGACAGCATGGCAGAAGAAATAGATGAATAGTAGCAAATTGAGTAGATAAATTGCAAGTCAAACACAGCTGATGAATCATGGTGTAAAAATATTTGTAACTTGATACCTATGAGAAAAGAGAGGTATTCCTCAGTACCTCATCTCTCTAGCACAGTGTTAAGATGCTGTCTTTGCAGTAGGCTGAATATTTTTAGGGCATTTATGAGCTGGATCATATGTTCTTTATGAAAAACAGATATGAATAAAATGTAATTGATCTACACATTCTTTTGAAAATGTGTTTTTCTTTCTGTTGCTCTTCTTTCCCAATCAGACAAAGCTCTTCTGTGACTGGTTTACCATCAGTGGATAGAGGTTTGGATAAGTCATGCCCTCTGCATACTGGAATATCAGAGAGAGGGTAATGCTAAAGCCCCAGAAAGTGTCTTGACTTTGATTTTCCAGGAATTCCTGCTATTAAATTTAGATGTTTTGAGAAACTCCAAGGACTGCAGGTACTGCTACAAATGTAAAAAATTCCCCCAAATACAACTTTTATTTTCATTGTACAAAATGAGATATCTGTATAGAAAATCAAATGGTGTAAATTAGTTTCAAAAAGAAAAACTCTGGTGGGGGCACAACCACTGCTTCCCATCCAGTAGATCCATGGGTCTATCCAGAATCCTGTCTAGAATCCTCAGAACACACATGCAGAGGTTTTTGTTTGAAAAAAATCAGAACTGAGTGTTTTGCACTTCTAATATTACTGAAAACTGCTTTCAGAGAGCTACTTATAAAATAGGCAAGGTCAGATAAGCCTAAAGCAAGCTCAATACCCCAACTATAGAAATCTTGAGGCCATCCCTTATACAGCAAGTTCTGTTAAAATACAGATTATAGCAGAGAAGAGATGTAGTTTTGTACTTTAAAACCTGCCTATTGTGCAAAAGGCATTAGGATTATATCAGTCTAGCTGAGGATTTTTATTTTTTATGGCAATTTAGATGATGGCAAATTATTAATGTAGAAGTATGTGTTTTATCAAGAATATCACTTTGTTTTTTGTCTGATTTTCGTCATGTGCCATATGTACAGCAGTTGATCAAAGGCTGTGAAGGCATTATCTCTTGCCTCACTTATCATTTCTGAGAAAAGATGAGAAGGAGGAGAAAGGGGAAACAGAAGACGATGATCACAAATAGAAAAGTTTCAAAGTAGATCAAACAAGACTGTCCATAATAGTTTCCCTTTAATGAAAGGCATCATTAGTCATCTGTAATGGTGACTGGGAATGTTGGTAAAACAGTGAATAAGCTGAAGAAAGCAGTCTCCAAGAATAAATGTATACTGCACTGCAGCAGACATGCTTCTCATTAGTTTAACTCAAATGTCACTAGTTAATGGGGGAAGAGATTTAGCAATGTCCTACGAGGTAACACTGTGGTTTCTTCATCAGCCTCTCTCTAGGCACCTGACTACTGTACCTGTGCAGCACAACAACACATAGGCATTTGTGAGTACTTTGCAGACTGTAACCTAATCCAAACCAAACAATAAAAAAAGGCTCAAACCCAAAAACTCAAGCAAACAACCGAACAACAAACTACCAAAAACCCCCAAAGAAAAAAATACACCCCATCTAAAAAAAGGAATTTTTTCTGCACTACATGGAACTCTGTTACTGCCTCTGCATAAAAATTTACTTTGCTTGAAGCCCCCCAGCAGGATTTAGACTGCAGCACAGCAAGGGTGCAGCTGGGAGACAGGCAGATGGATAGCATCAATGGCACGGGTGCAGTGCCTGCATGAGTCACAGCCTGGCACAGACAGCAGCAGCTCACACCACAGTCACTCCTGCCTGCAGCAGCCTGTCCCTCCCCACCACCCAGAACATGTGCACCTGGCTGGCTTGGGTCCTTTTGCCAAGGGAAGACTCCTGAGCCAGGCTCCTCAAGCAGAGAAACTGGCTTAGCTTTTCAGTAGTTCCTTTGGAAGATCCTACAATAGCCTGCCACTCCCGTTCAGGGTGCCAATCCCATGGAATGATAGTGAAAGTGTTGTGTCATCCTCCTCTGCTGTTTGCAGAGCTCATATAACCTGTCCTGTGGCTCCTGTGTGGACCAGTGCAGTGGGCTGGAGCTGAAGCAGAGACACAACAAGGGAGCAGAGTCAACATCTGGAAAAGTCCCTAGAGCTAGACTAGAAACTAGAAAGATTTTTAAACTCGTGTTTTAAGTTTGCTGCTGTCAAAGTCAAGAAACAAGACCAAGAGGAGTCATCCTACAGCTGTTTTACATCTGTCTTCCATATCTGCAACATCAAAAAAAGCTCATATTAGTTGTTAAGAAAATTAGCTTTTAAACATGAATGAAAAGACTAAATGTAGACATTTTGCATTTATTTGAATACTGAGAAAAAAAGATATATTCTATCCAGGTGAATGCAGCAGTCTGAAAACTGTAAGGTAGTGCAACAATAGGAAATCCCCAATATCAAATATTCAGCTATAAAATCAAGACTTTATTTCATTCAGTCATGAGCATTATATTTTAATATACAGATAGAGTTGAAAGGTAATTGATGTGAATGGAACCATTTTGGAAAACCAAACTGGAAACTGTTTGGACAGAGGTAATAGGGTAGGTGTTTTTTGCCCAAACACATGAGGTTTTTGAAAGGCACAAATAAGTTCTAGGAAAGCAGGTTGAACCACCCCTTCCCCTCCTTCCCCAAAAATTGGTAAGTGCTGAAAAATTAAGCTTTGAATTAGTTATTAAATGACTTATTTTGCTCCACTATTAAACTTTTTTTTGTCACACATAGGAGAAGGACCCTCCTAAGGAGGATTAAGACCTCAGATTTAGGCAATTCCTCTTGCTTTGTTTCTTGCTACTGGAACTTCAGTGAATTGACACCAACTCCTCTGAAATCTCTGCTTTGTGGATGTAAGGGAAGCAGGAAAAGACTTCAACACAGTAATTGACAGGCATCAGCTAGAACGTTCTACTCCCTTCCTTTGACCACAGAATTTGCTTTTGGCAATACTGAAGCTGAAGGACAAAAAGTGTATTCAGATCAAAAGTTGGAATTAATGAATCAAGAAAAGAAGATAGAAAAAGGACAAGCACACCCTGATCCTCTCCCTAATGTATCCTCTCAGCTGTCAGAAATCCTAGTAGCCTAAGCCAGTTATTGTATTTTCCTCTGTGTTTAACATCCTGTAAGGATCTTTTTATTTCCCATTAATTCCATGAATTACCTTTTACAGCCACTTATACTTTTAACATCCACAACATCCTGTGGTAAAAAGGCAAAAACTTCCCCAGACAGGCTCAAATTATGCAAGCATTAGAAAACAGCTAGTGAAACTGTGAGAAGCCATAAACAATTGTTCCATGTTTGCTTTTTTTTTCTTTCCTTTGCACCATTTTTTAGTTTCCTTCATTAACTCCTTTTCAAAGTTTAAACTTGCCAATCCAATTTATCCTTGTAAGTAGGAAGGCACCCTCAGAAAGGCTTGAGTCTCTTACATAATATTTGCCAATTTGTTATTTCCCTAGAGATGTCTAGGGAAAATGGGATTATCCGGTTGTATTATTTTTGTTCTATGACTTATTTCATTTTAATATTCACTTTATTCTCTTCATATCTCTGTCTTGTTTTTTTCCTGTAAAGAAGATGAAAGTACTGAGAAATTTGGGGTGGTTCAGTCTGGAGAAGAGGCTATGGGGAAACTTTAAAGCACATTCCAGTACCTAAAGGGAGATGGAGAAAAGCTTTTACAAGAGCATGTAGTGATAGGACAAGGGGAAATAGCTTCAAAGTGAAACAAGGCAGGTTTACAATAGGTATTAGGAAGAAATTCTTTACTGTGAGGACTGGAACAGGTTTCCCTGAGAAGTTAGGGATCCCTGGAAATGTTTAAGTCCAGGTTGGATGGGGCTTTGAGAAATTTGGTCTAGTGGAAGGTGTCCCTGCCCATGATGGGGTTGGAGCTAGAAGAACTTTGTCTCTTCCAATCCAAACCATTCCAGGTTTCTGTGATTCTGTGAAAGTGAGAAGAGTAATTTTTTATCCCAGACCTCGGTAGCTGCCTGCCCACATCTGGGTGCCTGTGCTTCAGAAGGGACTTCATTGATGCAGAGAGAAGATGCAAGCCTCAAACAGCCCACAAAGCTGCAACATTTCTATTTAGTGCTTTATATTAATAATCTTCAACAGACTATCACATTACTCAGCTACTTTTTAAAAACACTTTTAGATAAGAGCCAAAGAAGAGGCAGTTCTAGCTGCTTTTACAGATATTTCTAATTACCCATCAAGTTTTCCTATGAGAACAAGCTCTGCTAGAACAGTGAAGTGGCTGAAATTCAGTCATCCCATGTGCCAAAGGAAAAATGTACCCTTTCACCTCCAACACTCAGGCATACTTGGTTTTCACAGAGAACACACAAAAGTCATGTCCTGCTGATTTGGTTTACTCACCGTGGAACTAAAAATATTCTGTTTGGCCTGTCAGAACACCTGATTTTGTAATTCACTTCAAAATCCAAGTGACTTCACAAAAAATGCCTGTACCTTGAATAAGTGAAGAAAATATCTGACTGAACTGAGCTGAAGGATATGGTTTGTCCTACTGTCTTTTCCTGCACATTTGAAAAGTCTGCTTATATTTACAATTGAACCATATTTTTTCAATGTGCTGATGTTAAATGCATGTAGCAAATGAGAGCTTCTGCCTGTACACAGGAGCGTTGTCAACCACTCAACTTTGAATTTGTACTCAAAAACTAAGGTGAACTGCTTGCACCCAGATATCTGCAGTTATCTGGATGCATATTTCCTCTTATATACTCTGGATTAAAACCATGAAGAAATTTTTAAAAACATGTCAAATATGAGGAGTTATTACTACTTTGAAAAGACTCCTTGAACTTTTTTAACTCTTTTGTACCTTTGCCAGTGAGGGCTGGTAGTGAGCCCAAACAATAACCCAAACTTTGCTAAGTAGCACAGATCTAAAGCCTGACAACCTGAGTCAGTAAGCACTCCAACAGGGTTGTGAACAAAGGAATTGCTAAAAGTATCATCTAAAGCATCAGAAATGGTACTATTTCCATGCCATTTTATTCTAGGTATTTCCATTTTTTTCACCTGTGCTATACACTGGTCCAGCAGGCTGCTTTGAGAGCCATTAAGAAAGAGAGGAGTTAAAACTACAAAGCCCAGAGCCTGAAACCCAAATTGCTGCAGTAACTGCTGTTGACAAACACAATAGGGAAATAGCCCAGAAACCAGTTAACCAACAGCATGCAATCAACCAAATGTATGGATTTTGCTGTAAGAAGCTAAGACATAGCCATGATTAATGCATCTTTGGACTTCAGTCAGGAGATTCTCCTCCTCTTTCTATCCATTTTTGGGCTGTTCCAGTTCAGTCACCAGCACACCAGAATCTGTCAGGAAAAATCAGCCCTGAACTGTAAAGGACTCAGGTCTATAGCATTCATCTCCATTTATTTCTTCCAATAAAACACTCTTGGGTTTTGTTTAATTTGGTAAAATTCTAAAAATTAAATTTAAAATCTAGCACTGTCATCCACCAGAGATAGATCCCAAAGCATAACATATAAATTTAAACACTTTAAATGCTACAGACTTATCTAGATGCTTGGCTGCTTTTCTTTCTTTTTTTTTTTGTCTTTCTTTCTTTCTTTCTTTCTTTCTTTCTTTCTTTCTTTCTTTCTTTCTTTCTTTCTTTCTTTCTCTCTTTCTTTCTTTCTTTCTTTCTTTCTTTCTTTCTTTCTTTCTTTCTTTCTTTCTTTCTTTCTTTCTTTCTTTCTTTCTTTCTTTCTTTCTTTCTGTTTAGAAGGAGAGAAATGCTTAGCTCTATTGGTTTATGGTGCAGAGAGGAAGAGGCGGAGTGCCAAAATATTTCAAATCAGATCACCATCACGAACTCTGCTATCTCAGAAGGGGAAAAAAATACTAATGTTGTCTGCAGGTGGGCAAAATTCAATGCTGCCAAGAAAAATGCAAGCAAAACTGCCTTTACCTCTAAGAAAAGTGTCTCCAGCTGCTGCATTATGGTACCAAACAAGTTCCACATGTCAGATGAGGAATGCAGTGTGGTGCTGAAAAAAAGAAATGGCAGGCACCATCTGTATTCTTATAAATTCAGCAGTTGCCTAGAGAGTTGCTGCCATTGAAGGAAGATTGCTTCTCTTCTATTAATAAGGAAACTTGACAAGACTGAAAAGGACTTGAAGGAGCTGTCATTAGAGAAGTTTACATTCCACAGCATCTCCCAGCAAAGAGAATGCAGCACTGAAGCATGTAGGTACTCACCATGCTGTGACTGCCAAAAATTTCCAGTAAACAGACCTAGTTCCTGAAGAGAAAAAGGCTGAGGCAGTAGCAAATCTACATATATGTAAAGCAATATTAGGTACTGTTTGGTTTCACCTCTTATAAAGACTTCAGAAAGGGTCTATAGGTAAATTAGGGGATCAAATGTATACTGGACAACCCTGTATGCAGCAGCCTTGAAATCTGTTCTGTGAAATCTGGAAAGTCTTGTTCTGCAGCTTTGCTGTCAGCACATGTAAGATCCTGCAAGGCAAGGACCACCCACCCGTGTCCATGTTCTTCCAGCTGATAGGAAGTGGCGTGAAATTAAAGGAAAATTAAAAGGACAGGTGAGGAAATCTGCAGCAACCACAAGATGCAGCACTGCGCATTGGTAGATTTGTATTTGCTTGTGGATGTGAGGGAAAAGAAGGGGGCTGATGTCCTGTTCAATGGGCTCTGTGGCTTTCATCTGCCTGGGCTGCCTGCCCGGGTGCCACTGCCTTCTCCCCACACAGTGTACCATGAAAGAGAATGAATTTCTGCAGAGTGGCATGGAGGTGAATATGCCAAGCAGCTCATTAGCACAATGCTGGTGCATTGCTCATTGTTCAGATGCCAATTCCCATTTTCAGCCTGGAGGGTATGCACAGGGCAGGTAAACAGTTAATGAGTGCAGTTCTTTGAATTAAGAAGCTGAATCTGTGCTGAACTTTTAAATCTTTTATAGCTGTGATATTTCAGAGTCCTAAAAATGAATCAGAACATCTGACAGGTATGCCATGAAGTTCCACATACACACTGCACCAAGATTTAGCACTGAGAATTTACCTTCTGATATGCTGAGAAAGGAAAAATGTTTTATGCAGAGGTTTGTGGGCTGTTTTGCACCTAAAACAAAATGGTAAAATTGAGCTTTTTACTGTTTCTTTTCTCACATAGAAAAATTCAATTGAAATACATGCAGTAGTTTCCCAGTATTATCACAAGCAAAAGGTTACTTCATCAATGAAATAATGTTGGTGCTCAGAGGCTTAATATATACATTACTGACAAGGTAGCACTCAAGGTCAATATTGAAATACAGTCAGCAGTGTCCCAAATGTTAAACTAATCTCTATTCTTCCATTGCCCAGTTCATCTCAAAGCCTTTCCCTCTTTGAACAAACAGGCAGCAGTTAACCAGCCTGAGTGATAGCTACAATTGAAATGCAGCCCCTTTGCTGCATCTATTTGCCATCCTGCAGTAAAACTGCATCCTTTTGTTGACCAGAGAATCAGAAAAAGAAGCAGCAAATTTTCCAAGGAAATTCTTTCTTTTTCCAGAGCCAAGGAAAAATGAGAACCACGGAATCCGAGAATATGCTGAGTTGGAAGGAATACATCAGGATCATTGAGTTTAAATCCTGGTGCTGCACAGGACACCCCAAAGGTCACACCATGTGCCTGAGTGATCAATACTTGCCCATTCACTTCCCCTCATGAGGAAGTTGTAATTGCAGTGAGGTCTCACCTCAGTCCCCTCTTTTTCAGCCTGAACAGACACAGTGACCTCAGCCACTCCTCACCAGGATTCCCCTACAGACCCCCCCATCCTCATGGCCCTTCCCTGAACACTCTCCAACAGTTTAATATGTAATGTTTCATTTTGATATAAAGGAGTTTCTGTGATGTGGTACTGAGAAATTCTCGATCTCATCTCACCTGCTGCACCCCAATCCCTGTTGCTGCAGTATGAAATCTTCCTTCTTTCAGTGGACAGAGATATTCTGACCCTGAAGCAGACATTTCTGTTCAAATCCATATTTCTAAGAAGTATCCAAAAGAAAAAAGAAAAAACAAGGTAGACGTTCGCAACAAAATTCTGTCAAAGACAAAATAAATATTTCTGCCCCTTCCTTGATTTGAGTAAATGTACACAGAGAAGCAATTAAAAAAGGCTTAACTTAAATTGGTTTTCCAGATGAACAACGGTTTGGATAGCAGTGATTGCATATATAACATTTATCCCTTGGGTTAATGATACTCTCTTCCAATTTTCCTTAATCCCATTACAAAGTCAATAAATATTTCTTTTTTCCTAGCACTATTCTCCAGCATTGTTTAGAAAAAGAGAAAGGAGAGGAGAGGAGAGGAGAGGAGAGGAGAGGAGAGGAGAGGAGAGGAGAGGAGAGGAGAGGAGAGGAGAGGAGAGGAGAGGAGAGGAGAGGAGAGGAGAGGAGAGGAGAGGAGAGGAGAGGAGAGGAGAGGAGAGGAGAGGAGAGGAGAGGAGAGGAGAGGAGAGGAGAGGAGAGGAGAAATTTAGAACTTAAGTCTGAGGAAGCTAGAAAATCTTTGTTAAAATTGCTGATCTGATCTCAAATTTCCTCTCTCAATGGCATTTCAGCAGTTGACAAGTGTCAGAGTCCACATGTACTGAACCTCACTGAGGGACTCTTGGCATAAAGGATTTGACATATAGCAAGAACTTCCAGTAGTGGCCTCCGTATCCTGCCACCATACAAATGCTACTCATAGGCAGAGCTGCTACAGCTCTTAGAAGCTGGTGGCCTACCACTCTATTTTTCTATAAACCACTTTGAAATCTTCTCCTGAAGATTTCCAGCTTCTCATTTTTCAGCTATTGTTCTTTGAATTATGACAGAAGGAATGTCTTGGTTACTAGGTGCCTTTCTTTGAATAGATATATAATTTGCATATATATGTGTGCATGATCTTTTTGACCATATATATATATGTATATTCAAATATATGTAGCAGTTCTTTTCAAAGCTACTTACTAATACACTAATTATGTAAATTTTTTAATCAGGTGCATTTATGGAGATAATTACAGCACATAATCCATCCCTGAGACAACTTAATTGATTGGCCAGAAAAAAAATCTGTCTGATCTCTTTCATCTTAAAAATTTTATTTTTTTCTGTTGTTCCCATTGCATTTTGTGCATTTAGAAAATGTCTATCCAAAATAGCACAGTCGATTTTGCATATTTTTAAAAGAATATCTCTGTTAAAATACCATCAGAACACAATCTGGTTTTGTTATGCCTGTTGACAATCAACAATGCTTTTTTTATTCCTTGAACTGTGCTTATCAGCTGAACCACAAGTGGGAAGCACAACAAATGCTTCAGAACAATGCCATCAGATACAGAAACTTTATGATTGCTCCTGTCCTACCAGCTCTTTATGAAAACTGCAGGTCACAAAAGATTAAAATTCTGCCTTGACTGAGTTCATTTTTTAATAAAAAGGGTAAAGGGGCCAGGAAGCCTTGGGAGGATCAGAAGAACAGATTAGCTGTCTACAGAAACACTAGTTAAGTGTCATTAACTCCACAGAAGCTATTCATAGTTAAAGCCAAAAAATGCCCAAGTTGACATTCTTTCCTCCCATGCTGTCGGGGGGGAGGTCAGAGACAAGATTTTCCACTTCATCTCCCAGTTTCCTTTTATGTACAGGCTCTCAGCAAGCTGCTCATGTTGCCACAACAGAGACCTTGAACCTTCAAAGCTATCGGCAGAGACAGACCCTTATCCCTGATCAATATGGATCAGCAAAGAGGCACAGACTATCCACACATATCTGCTTGCAGGACTGGAAATTATATTTTCAGTGACTGAATTTACTTTTCTAAAAGGGCAGAATGTCACCGCCAATTGTTGTCTGCTAAGTGAGTTAAAAATATCTCATTTTCATAGGGCAATAAGAATGGGGAGATGCCAGTCATCACTGTGACAAAGTCAGCTGTGCACCCACCTCTGAATCCTTTTCTGTGCCAGGAAGAAAGATCCACCTAAAGGCAGAGGAGGTGATTTTTCTCCAGGACAGAGAGTTCTGCCTTAAGTCCAGTCTGAATGAATATCAACATGCATGACCTAAAAGAGAAAAAGCTACATTAGTTTATTTTTCACATAATGTTATTCAGTGATGAAGGACAAAAATATTTTGCAACTAAATGCATGAGCAAAGAGCAGCAAAATAGAAATTTACTTGAAAATGTGTCATCCATGAGAAGAATAGTTAATCCTGCAGATTAACTGAAAAAGAGAAGTAGAAGATCTGAAGGGCATGACCTTGATGAAAATTAACATTGGAAGGTGGAAGTAAGACACAACTGAGATGCTTGAAATAATTCTTAAGACCAAAGAGTCTTGGTTGAAATGCTTTCATCCATTCTTTCCTCAAATATTTTTTGAAGGACCTTGTTTTTGTTTTTATTTTTTAATTATAAATATAATTTGTTTAGGGGCAACAACTTGTTCTTATTGGACATATGCTTTTGCCATGTAACATCTCACTCCTGTAAGATAACACATGCTGATGCATAATGGCTTTTTTAGTATATCAGTGTTGTCATTTTTCGAAATTAGGAATTGAGGAGTTCATGATGTTCACTTGATGCTTTTTCTCTAAAGTAATTTAGTTTCCAAGTGTATTCCTCTACTTTGCATTCAAGGAAGACATAAGCTTTTTTTTCAGTAAAGGTGCTGATAGAAGGACTGCTTCCCTCAGAGGAGCTGCTTATATTAAATATGTATAGGCTGACTAAAAAAGATCCATAGGGAATATTAAAGTGTTTTAATAACTGGAGTGTAAGGACAAGGAAGAGGAAATTATATAGATGCATATTAATGGAAAAACCAAAATGAAATAACCTGATAAAACATCTTTGGAATTTGCTTGTGACATGATGTTAATGCTAGACCTGAAGACGGCCAGCAGGACAAAGTTCTGCCTAGGGTAAGAAATGTTTCCTGTGAAATTCCCTACCCACAGAACTATACACATACTCCTCTCCACTTCTTTCTCTACATGTGTATTTGCAGAACCAGTATAAGATCCCCTGACCTCTACCAAAACTCAGTTGTTCAGGTGTGATTTATGAAACATCAGCAACTGTGAATATAACCTAATATGAAGCAAGCCAGTGCATGTCTCTGCTGTATCATTTATGCTAAAAGCCTGATAGTTGCAGAGAGGAAAGGAGGTCAAGTTAGGAATAAATGGTTAAGTATAAAATACAAATCAAATACATTCATGTTGCCTACTCAGCAAGGCCACTCTTTGTGTTTTACTTCATGAAAAATCACTCAGTGTTGATTATAAACACTGCAGCATTGATTATCCAGACTACAAGAAAGAGGCAAGCTATTAAAGCTGAAAAAATGAGAACAAAACTCCAAAAATGGTTAAAGACAGAAAGCAATTATCTCTGCCCAGCTCTTGGGGACACAACCTTGTGGCACATCATCACATGTGAGTGGGACATGGGGCTCAGCTGTGATTCTACTTGTGTTCTTATTACTTAGGAAGTAAATTCAGATTTTGTCCAGCTCTTGTGTCAGATGGAGTTTGCTCAATCTGAACAGGGGGGCGTGTCTGTCCTCAAGGAAGAGTATAAACAAAATTCTGGAATATAGTCCTTGCAAATTCCCTTTTCTTTCATGGGGATGGAAAATGCTGCCCTCTGCATACATACTCATAGTCTCATACATGGAGCAACCAGTGACTCATTCTCCAGGCAACCTGGGTGCTGGGATCCCTGCCAGAAGATGGTCCATCCATCTCTCGTGCCCAGGGTGGGGCTTTTGGGCACAGGATCAAGCCATCCATCATTTTCAGAACTACATATCCTGTGATGTCTTAGCTTTCAAAGCCAGGCAGCACTGAGAAGCCACTGATTCACTGTGGACATAGAAGCTTCTTACACACTTATTCTTCTACTGTGGAGAGACAGACATCTCTTTGATGACTCTTTATTACTAGGCATAAAAATCTCATGGGCATAAAAAGACTTCCTCAGCTTCCAAGCAGAAACAATAATGGTGATAGTCAGCTAAACCCCTCAACAAGGCCAGACCAAGCAGGAATACTATTGATTTTAATTTTATTTTAGGTATTAGATACTGGACATTTTCTTAATTTTTGTTCCTATCTTCATTATAATCAACCACAAACAACCTCCAGTAATCCCAGTTACACATTGCTATGAAGTTTTCTTTACCTTGTTTCTTGTTGGCTGTTCCCAGTACAGCATATATTAATCTTTTCAAAAGAGGCCTTGAGCTCACTTAAGAATATACAAAGGTTTGGTTTTTTCCTTAAGGGAAAAATGCAGAATATCTCCTTACAAGTAGAGATCAATCATGAAAGAAATTCTGTATTGGATTGTTCTCTCTTTATGCTTAGCTTTCCTTTGAAATAAGCAAGGAATATCTCAATTTAAATGTAGTTTCAGTGATTGTCTCGCATTAAAACCACAGCTCAATAACTCTGGAAGAAAGCAGATGGGAAGAGTCTTACAGATAAGCAAACAAACAAACAAAGTTTGTCTTGTTCTCACTAGCAAAGAGAAAGAGAAGATATTTCTAGAGAAAAAAAGGCAAAAGCAACACTCCACTTTAGGTTTTCTCCCTTCTTTCCTTGTGGCAAGCAATGAAAATTCTCTAGTGGTGCTTTTGCTAAAATCCCAGTCCTTGTAGCCTGTGCCTCTCACTCATATCCCCAGGAGTTTACACAACTGGTGATGCAGGTTTCAGTTCTCCTCTGATGAACTCGTGGGGAGTTTTACCTAAGCAACATCAGAGTAAGCAATGGGAGCCAAAGGCTCCTACAAGTATGGAACCACTAAAGAACTCCATATAGATCTTTCAAGTGGCTCAGAAACTACTCAGCCCCCAAAATGCCAAAATTAAATTATCTTATGCAGAATTCCCCCTATTCCTACCCAATCACAACTTTAACTCAGGATTTGGAGGGTTTCTGCACACCGAAATATTTTCTCTTTTCTTGTTTAACTCATGAGGCATTAGAGTTTCTTAAATGTCCCATACTATTACTGTTCCTGCAGTCCTTATATAAGCAAGATGAGGAGAGCTGGAGAACTTTACTATCAGGAGCTATATGTCAGTCAGGTCTATCTGAATGGTCAGGGAAATCCTTGGTTTCATATATTTATAGAAGCAAAGAATAGTTTATGTGGGAAGGCATCTTTAATGGTTATCCAGTCCAATTCCCCATACAATGATCAGGGACATCTTCAACCAGCACCACATCCAACCTGATCTTAAATGTTTCTAGGGATGAGGCATCTACCATCTCTCTGGAGAGTCTGTTCCAGTGTTTTGCCACTCTCATAATAAAAAAAATTCTTTCTTATATCCAGTCAAAATATACTCTATTTTAGTTTAAAATCATTACCACTTTTCCTGTCACAAGAGCCCTGCTAAAATATCTGTCTCCATCTTTCCTATAAGGGTCTCCCTTTAAACACTGGAAGGCCAGAGTAAGATCTCCCTGGAGCCTTCTCTTAGCCAGGCTGAACAATCCCAACTCTCTTAGCCTGTCCTTATACAAGAGGTGCTCCATCCCTCTGATCATTTTTGTGGCCCTCCTCTCAAAATGGTTCTTCTTTCGTGTGCTGAGGGCCCCAGAGCTGAGTGCAGAACTCCAGCTGGTCTCATGAGAGCAGAGGGGCAGAAACACCTCCCTTTTCCTGCTGGCCACACTGCTTTTAATGCAGGCAAGGATGTGGTTGTCCTTCTGAGCTGCAAGTGCATATTGTCAGTTCACGTGCAGCTTTTCATCCATCCTTCCATCCATCCATGAGCACCTCCAAGTCCTTCTTATCAGTGCTTCTCTCAATCTGTTAATCTCTCAGTCTCTATTGATAATGGTGGTTGCCCCAGTCCAGCACCTTGTACTTGGCCTTGTTGAACCTCATGAGGTTCACCCAAGCCTATTTCTCAAGCTTGTCCAAGTCCCTTTGGATAGCATCCCCTCCCTCAGGCAAGATCAAATTTCTGATGCATTGATCTTGTTTGGTTTAACATTGCTATTATAGCTGCCATTTCTGTGTCCTTACCCTGTGGGCTGTCCATGACATGCAGAGAAGAAAAGCCTAAAGCCCACAGCTCTCTCACAGAACAGGAGACAGGCTGATAAGAACTAGTTAGACAAGCAGGCAGGAAACACTGGGATTTTTTTCCCTAGATTTTTTTCTATCTTTAACTATGTATTAAAGTGCCCAGAATCAAGACGTAAACATGCAGTAGGGGTCCAAAATTAATCTACTGTATATGCCATATGGAAGACTTGTAAAATTTATAGAAATAGGTCTTGTGTTAAACTGAACCAGGTGGGCGTTGAAATGACTAGGCTCTGCATATGATTCAGTCTCGTAGCAGTAAAAAACATTCCCAGCGAGCTATAATTGCTGCATGTCAGAGTAGGTCTTCCCTGAATGCCAGACAGAGGCTTTGTGCAGAATCTGACTGCAGAGCAAGCATGACCAGCCCGAAGCAATTCCTGCAGGCACACAGCTTCTGCCTTTCCTGATGGCAGCGCAGTATGGCAAGCAAAGGGCTGCCGAGGACACATCTGTGCTGTGCCTGCCCCTGGCCTCAGCCCCATGTGCAGCCACTGCTCTTCTCTGCTAGAGCAGCCCCAAAGCTGTGGGGGCTGCCTTTGGGCACAGCAGCTTCCCAAGAAAGGCTGTGCCGTGCCCACTCGCTCGCCCCCACACTCCAACTCCCGCTCCCCTGGCTGCTCCGTGGCTGCTCCCAGGCATCTGCTTCCCTTGTGGCAGCCCTTGCCTTTTTCAGCATCTCTGACCAGCCTCTTTGTCCGGGTGTTCTTGAAGCCAATTTTATTGTGCAACTTTTGAAAGCTCTTGGGCAATCTGCTTTCATTCTCTCACTTTCTTTTCCTTATCAGTATTTATACTCCTAACTCCAGTACCTCATTCTTTACACATGGCATGTCCCTCTTTCTAATGCTTGATTACTTTTTGCACTCACTTATTCAGAGTGACCTTTTTCACTCCTAGTGTATTTATCGCTAGATGGCTCTCATAACCCTTGAGCATATTGTCATTTATCTTTCAACCCATTCAATTCCCTCCCCATCCAGCTCATCTCTGCTTAGTATCTCTTTTATTCCTCCAAATACTGTGCTGCTGGAAGCAAAATGTTTTAAACACACCAAAAAAAGAGAAATTAATTGTTGCCTAACTGCTTTCTTGCTATTATGTATCCAGTGGTTGTATTTCCAGAGAGAAAGAACAGTCAGATACTTCCAATGTGAATTACTTAAATGTTAGACTGGGGGAAACAGCAGCAAAGCAGGAGTTGGAGGATAACACAGCAGAAGGGCTGGAAGGACAGCATGACTGCTGCAGCTGCCATCCAGCTGCCAGTGCAGTAGATGGCACAGGAGCATCAAATGTCACCTGATTTACCTTTGTAAGGCAGGACTAATTCATTCCAGGGAGTCTGAACGCACCTTTTGGATCTTCATAACTTGTGACATTTCTGAAGCAAAGCTTCACCAAGTGGTGCAACTCTAAAATCTACTCCTCACTTTTATTCTCGTGAATTGTGAGGGGATTTAGTGAAACCCCAAATTGGAAACCATATGTTCATTTTTTGATTACAACTAGTTCTATTTGCATACAGCTAAATATGATGCTAACACACTGTTTTCAAAGTTCCCTCATTAAAAATGGAGTAGATTTTTAATGATGATGGAGAAGCTTCTTTTCCACCACAAACAGGGCCCCATGACCAAATCTGCTGACAGTTCAAATGTGTTCAGCAGTTCTAAGACCATGACAGACAATGCTTTTTGAACCCCATTCGCAAAGGATAACTACAGGATGGATTCCAAGAGCTGGCAGTCT
This sequence comes from Acridotheres tristis, assembly GCA_037013685.1. NCBI lineage: Eukaryota > Metazoa > Chordata > Aves > Passeriformes > Sturnidae > Acridotheres > Acridotheres tristis. Next base: position 57,475,323 of record CM072888.1, on the reverse strand, counting down.
TCTTTGTATGATAGGTCAGTCAAATTGGCTTTTTTTCTTTGTACAGAAAGGTAAAATGAAATATCCATTTCTTCCCACTATAAGATATAACCCTAACAGTCAGTTACTAAGGATTTTCCCACTCAAACAAGATGGCAAATGCCAAAGGGAAGCTATGACTGGGAATAAAGCAGTTGTGTTGTAATAACCCAACCATTGCACAGAAAATGTATTTTCAGCACTGGTAAATTGTACAGTCTCAAAATATTCATCAGTCTAAATATACTGTTATATATTTACTTTAGATGGTTTAAATCCTGAAAGCAAGCCCTAACATTTAGACATGCAGTAAAACAGATATACTTGAATAGTGACTGGCATCCGTCACCAGGATTTTGGGATATTAGGGTAAAAATGTAAAAACATTTCAACATTTGGTGAGGAAAATAAATAGTTCTGCAATTCCCTACCTAGAAAACCAGCAGTACTCAATGTGTGGAGCAGTTTATTGCCAACAGATATTTTTCCTACTGAGCAGCCAAGGCAATCCACAAGTCCTGCCACACTGCAGGTCTACTTCCATTCCAAGAGGTGAAGAGTGCATTCTGCCTCCTCCCAGCCCTGAGAGCAGTGCTTGCCACCTTGTCCTTCCTGCAGGCAATATTTGTGAGGCTTCCTATGCTTAAATTAAGCAACATAGGTTAGTGTGTTCTTTGCCTCATGTGTTCTTCTCTGCCTGTTTCTGCTGGTCTGGTGCAGAGCTTCACGAGCCATTGAGTCCTGAATTAGCACTGCAGCGCTGTGTGCTCCTCTCAGGGCTGGTTCAGGCCTGCCAGCTCCAGCAGGCACCTGCTTGCAACCACATTTATCTGCCCCAGTTTTCCCTTCCAACTACAGAAACTTGTGTTTTAACATGAATGTAGGTTTAAATAGTGATCTGATCTGAAGCAGGGCTTTAAGCAAGGTTGTGTAGTACCTGTGGTTTAGCCAGCAGAGACAGCTGTGCAGCGTGCAGACAACAGCAAGTCCCATTGCTGTTAGCTCTGTTTTCCTACTCTTACCCTGATGTAATAGTTTTCACTATAATTGGACAGCAGCAGAGAGAAGTTCACATGACATTTTCTCTAAAACACAGTGCATAATGACAAAATACCGGCGTCATTGGACTGCAACTCTGGATGAGGTATTTCAACAGCTCTATAAATAAATTAATTTGTCAACTTTTTCCTGTTCTCGCTAAATGAGAATTTTACCCATTTCATGTATTTGGAATGTGGGTTGGATCAGGAGTGTTAAAGTCTTGTACCATGTTTCAATGTCTAAATAAAACAGTGCAAACAAAGGACTAGTGTAAAATAATGAAATAATAATATCTTGTTTGAAAACTGTGTGATTCAACCAGTGCTGGATTCATCTACTGTGTTACATGCAAAGAATCTGGCGCCCTCAAATGAACTTATTTCATTCCCTGAATATGTATTGGCTTTTTTGAAAGGAACTATAGCCCATCAATATCTGTTGCTTTTGATCATGGTGTGATGGGGTAAAAAGATTAAGGGAGAAAATATTATCCCTTTCTTCTTTCTCATTCTATTAAACTAGGATATTTCCTTTATTCAGCTATTATTTATTTATTTTAGGGGGTAAAAAAGAAGGAAGAAATACTATTAAGAAGTGGTTTCTTAAAGTCAAAAGAGGGAAACTAAATTTAAGAGCCCACGTGACTGACCCTGTTTTAGCTGCACCCCAACCCCACCATCACTGTGAACTATCTTTGTATTCAAAATACCAGATTTCCTTGTCTTCAGAGAAAAAAAAGGATCCTGAAGACCAAGCGTGGCAGGTGCTTGGGTACAAAGACAGTGGGAAAGCAGTGGTTAAGTCAGGATTTGAAGCAAGTCAGGTTTCAAGAGCTGTAGGAATTTCATATGTATTTTAAATATAAACTTTGGAATTCCCAGACTAATTTTTATAGGTAGAATTATTTAGAAAATAACGTTTCCTCTCAAGGATTCTTTCCTTAGGTTATTGATAAATATTCATAACCCAGACTCCCTGTTAATGAAGATTTTTGCCTGGGAATAACAATTAAGAGTCTTTGTCAAAATCCCAAGTTGAAAATAACTGTCATTCAAGTGTTATTGTTTTTGACTATGTATAAAATATTGCTTTCCAAGATCCAAAGAAAAATCTTTGCTGGCAAGTTGTTTGAAACAATACCTAACTAAATGTGAAGGGGCTTGTCTTAACAGCATACCAATGAGGTGTAACTGGCAATCAGGTGTGACTTGTTTAACAAATTACCAATATGTTTCTCTAATAGGAAATTTGTTGCTCCATATTCAGCATTGAAGATTTGCAGCTACTTAAAAAAATCTACAGAGACTTTCAACATAATTAAGGTTAAATTTACTTTGAAACTCATGACGGCCATATAAAAGGAAACCAGCAATATTGTACATCTGGAAAAGCACACTTTCATTAAATCTTTAAGCCTTTTGTTAAAGATACTTCATTTACTCCTAAAATACAAATGAGAATTCATCAAACTATGATTAACATCCATGTCTAATTCTGAGGGGGTTTTGTGTTAAAGAAATCAGATGTCTTAACCTTATCCTTACTTGGTTTATAAAAATTTCTGAAGATTAGAAGGAATTGGAGGTTCTACAGATAATCATAATTAATTCCATGCTAAACTACTGCTCTCTTCCTGTTTGTTAATTCTAAAAATTACTGGAGCATGTATCAGTTTGGCAGAAGTGGCCATTTCTGAACATGTTTGGTCTATTCATAGGCTTCTATACTTACACAGCTAATTAAACAGATGCCTCTGTCCCTCTCATCCAAGCAACTGAGATCTGATGGAGTCTGTATCAACAGGCTACCTGTTTTCATAGCCGGCATCTGCCCCAAAGAATCCCAACTGCAGAAATATTTGATGAAGAACCATATACTTTAAGAAGATTTCATGATGTCTTGTTTCTTTGAAGTCCGGGAAACTGCTTTTGTTGTTCTTTCTATTGGTATTTTCTTCAAACATCTGTATGCTATAGGATGTTGAAGATACATAAATATACTTCCTAACATTTCAGCAAAGATGGACATTATATGGTATAAATCTAAACATATTCAAAGAAAATATCATGAGCGTTCATAAAACGCACCCATGAGACCATCTTCCAACTCTAATTGACAAACCAACCAGCGTTAAATTTCACAAAATCCTAGAATGCTTTTCGTTGCAAAGAACTTTAAAGATCATCTCGTTCCAACCCCTCTGAAATGGGAGGGGACACCTTCCACTAGACTTGTTCAAAGCCCCATCCAACCTGGCCTTGAACACTTCCAGGGTTGGGGGATCCACAGCTTCTCTGGGAAAACTGTTCCAACACCCTCAAGGTAAGGAATTTCTTCCTAATTTTATCCTTTTTCTTAGCAAAACTGCGTATTCAAAGGGATATAGAGCTCTGAAAAAGCCACATCCATATCAACAGGTGCATTAGCTGTTTATAGAAAGGGAATAAAACTTAAAAAACCTTTGGAACATCCACATTATGGAGGAAATGAATAATCAGAAGAAACTAAAAGGAAACCCCACTTTGGAGCACATCTTCATGATGGGTCTCCTGAGGAGAGGACTTCTGATGAACTAGAAATGTATCTTCCACAGAAAGTGAAAGTCTTATAAATGCCTTTCTATTAGTGAGCATTTCAATTTTGTTAGTCTTTATATGGAAAAACACAGACTAGTAAAGAAATTCAACCCTTCCTCTGAGCTGTCTGGGTTTTTCTCCCAGACAGCTTTCACTTCTAAAGCTCCTAAGCAACAAGCCAGCTACAATTGTCCTTGAGAGTCTCTTCTCACCCTATGTTTATTTACTGTTTACAGTATGTAAGTATTTAATGAAGTGTGTCCTCAATGTTTCTTTCTCTTGCTGAACAAGAACTCTGCTTTTTCTCCTTTCATCCCCTTTGGGTTGTCCCACTCTCCTTGGCTGTTGATTCCCTCTGACTTTCCCTGTAACATCTCAGTACCCTTTAAATCCTTTCCAGGTTTTTGGTATCACTACAGGGATCAGGCTCATCTCACTGCTCTTAGAACAGCAGAAGTTGTAATGATCAGCTAAAACAAGACTTCTGTCTTAAAGGTGATAAAATTTAGATGAGTTAATCCCAGCACAAGTGATTAGAAAGGATCACAACATCATCAGCACGGCAGCTTGCTTACCCCTTTTAGTAAGATTTAGTAAGATTTTAGAAGAATCTTGTAAGTCACAGTGCACTTAATAATAGCCTTGTTTTATGTGAACACTTCATTTCAGAGAGTGAAAGATCATATAATTATCTCATTGGCCCAGAATCAAACATTTTCAGGGGAAGAAATTGTAGGAAATATGGACAATTTTCAGCTTTTCTACAAAAACAGAGAAATTACTATTTATCAGACATTTCACTAAGAGTCAAAAGGTATTTCCTGTTTAATTCTACCAAGATCAAGAGTTTTCAATATTTAGGATACCAAATAAGTATATATATAAAAAAATCAAGTGGAAAAATGTACATTTTTCTTTAAGTCAGCTTTCTTCAATTTGAGATGTTATTTTTTTTCAAAGCTAATTTTTGAAGCCAAATTCCATGACAGTGAAAGCAACATGGACTGAAATAAAAACAATTATGTCTTATCATGAAGCCAAATAAAATGTACCACAGTCTCCTGTTTCTGATTCCAGCAACAAGAGCTGAAATGTTACAGGGTCATAACATAGCTGAATACCTAGCTGTACAAATAAAAAGATACTATTTAGATGTATTCTTATTCTTATTGAAGATTATTCTATTTAATCAATGCATACAGATAGCAAATTTGAAACTATTTGAAATACTTTTAAAAGAAAAGAAAAGTTGTCCCTTAGATTCATATTCACAGAAGTAAAAAGAGCTTTTATTATAAATCATATGAAATATTTGGAGCAAAACCAGTCAGTACAGGTTATTTTAGTATGGAAAAGAAAAAAGGTTATTCTAACCTCATGAACATATATCAGAGTTGAAATCATAAGTTATTAAATCCTACTCTTCCTGCTAAGTGTAGGAGATCTCCTAATTACAGTATTCTACTGATACTATTAACTTTTATGAACTTAAGACCAAGTTTGGCTTTCAGGTATATCCAAGTAATTCCAGCGACATCTGTGGGAGCTCTAAAAATAAAAGACAATATTTTACTCTCATAGAGGAGATTAGGCAAGTGCTAACTGTGCTTATATATATAGTAAGACAGGCACATAGACTTGCAGATAAATAAGTTTCTTAGAACACATCTGAACTGTGTATCAGAGCAACACAAACGAGATGCTCTGGAGCTCTTGGGCTGAAGAGGTCCAAAAATAGAAGAAGCTGAGTGTACTGCTCATCCATTGTAATGATTCTCTGTCAGTCCTGGAGGTGATACAATTAGTCAGCAAGAACTGCATGAGTATATAGTTGGGGTTTTTTGTTTCAAGCCTTGATCCCCAGAGATTTGATCTGACATAGTACAATGTGGCTCCAGATTTATGTTGTCTTGGCAGAGACATACTGGCAAACTTTTGTGTAATGTTGGCATTTCCTTGTCTCTTCCATAAACTGGAAATGTAACTTCACTCTTGTCATCTTAAGATATTTTTTAATGGATCTACGGTGAGATTTTTGTTTAATCTATTCGCCATGATTTCTAGGGGCAATGTTGTATAATTGATGAGATACAAATGCCTCCTCAGGTGGAATGATGTGCATACTTCTCTGTGTGCACATGTCCACAAGTGTCCACGTCTGTGTGCATCTACACACATGCATGTGCATGTATGTAATGTAATCACAATGTCATAAATATCTTAATTAAAAAAATACAAAGGAAATATTTCAGACTTTCCAATTTCCATTGTTTCCCTCTACGTTTTTGTGTGAATAGAATAATAAAACAAAGCTACTGTATTTATTCTGGGGATTTCTATATTTAAATTAATACAGATCCTTTGCAAAACATGCCCTGAGATCATCCTTGAGTAGACAGTGTTGAGACTTCAATGCCAGATTAATTCTCAGGCCAAATGGATCAATTCTTCAAGCCTGTCAGATTGTTGATGTCATAGATGATGATTGATGTCAATCAATCTTTATACATTTAAGTTAGAAATTGAGCAAGTAAAAGGATTCTTCCAGAAATACTGCATATGGAAAAGCCCATAAGATGTTTTATGGCACATCAACAGGATCATGAAGGCCTCAGGAATCCCTAAACACGTTAACCAAATGCATTACACTGCAAAATTTCAGCTACCTATCAGGACAGGAGGAATAAGTTTGAGAAAGGTGTCTTCCTGCTGATCACTGCAATTCCCTCTGTTATGACTTCGATGTTGCTTGGTTTCTAAACTCTTTTCGCCTCATAGCACTTATAATCCTCTTATTTTAAAAATAAAATAAAGATAAGAATTTCTGATGTAAAAGATAGAGGAGTCTGAAAGCTGAGCTGACCTGTTGTGTCTTCATCACACCCCAGAGTGTGTCAGCTGAGTATGCAGAGCATGCTGGTAGGAGACAAGATGTTAGTAATGAGCCAAATGAATCCCTGGTGTGACTTCACTCACTTCATTTGAGTTATCCCCAGGATAAATGTGTCTCAGAATACTGAAGACTCTCAAAGTTTTGAGCTGAAGAGAATAGCAATGCATGGGAAAATGGCAGTCCTGTCCTGATTATTTGAACTGGATTGTGAATCCAGTGAGTCTGGTTCCAAATTATGTTTGCAGCTTGGTTTTGATACAGTCTCTTGAATCACTTTTACAGTTCCAGAAAGTGTGGCATGATCCAGCCAGCAACACTGCATTAATAAGCAATGAGCTATGCAGTCCTGTCAAAACAAGCTCATTAGTAAGTTGGCTGCTGGCTTTTTGCAACCACTAGCTAAACTTTGGCAATATAAACAGGGGCACCTACAGGGAGGTCCCCCAAGCCCTCTGTACTTTAAAAGATTTAAGGACTTATTTTTGAACATATAAATAGGACTCAGCATCCATTTTCAGCAGTGCAAGTGCAAAATAATTTTCTAAAAGTCTCACAAAAGGTTTATTGCAATGATTATGATTATGATTATGTAGAAAGTTTCTTCTCATATGATTAAAAAGAAATCACATAATATAAACCAAAAGAAAGGATATATTGTCAGGCTTATAAAACCTGACTCTGGTTTTTCAGGATTGTAAACAAAGTAAGACACTTTGATGCTCTGATGATTGAATGGTAATTAGAGGGCCACACATGTTCATAATATATATGAAGAGCATAATGTGTTAAATTTCTGGTTATGAATAGATCACTCATGGCTTCCCCAGTGATTCAGCCAAGCTTGTCCATGAAAATTAAAGAGTACTTTTCCTAGTCTTTCTTTGCAAGACTTACAATGACCTACCCAGACTACCCTGGGCAGACACCAGTAAGTCCTGTCAGACACTTCGAGCAAAAAACCTGCTAAAAATGACTAAAGTATTTGAGTCTAAAGAAATTTTTTCCATGACAGAAGTTCTGAATGTATTTACTTGTCTTTGTATAGATGTATGGATATTTTTGAAATCGATTTATATTTAAAGAAAGTTGTTAAATTTTATTTATCACCAGTGTTGGAATTTCAGAGGCCATAGCTATCCCACCCACTGGCACCACTTTTCCTGCTGTCAGCATCGAAGGGTAGCATCCCAGCTTTTTCTGTATCACCAGTAAACAGCAGCAGTAGCCTGGGTGGCTTTAGAAACTGTCTGCTTGGCCAGAAGGCAGGTGAGGGATTTTCTTGCCTGCAGACTCTGCCTCCAGAGCTGCAGGCTTTGCCACCTGAAAGCTGCAGTGCCCAGCTAAAACCCATCCGAAAAAGAACTCTTTTGTAGCATCACCTCCACTGGTAAGGGCCTCACCATGAGGATGCTGTACCTGTCCTCTGTGTGCAGACATGGCTTTCCTGAATGCATTACCTTCACCTGTAAAAGTCTAATTAGTTACCTGCCTGCTGTGGAAATTCTCTACAACAACAACAAAAGAATGGCTTCAGCCTCATTGTTTCCGTTATGTAAGTTAGAATGTGATGTTTTCAAGGTATGGACAGCAGACATATCCATCTGCAATAGGAAAACATTGTTATCTGTAACTAATTTCTAGGCACTTTTCTACACTCTACATCTGCAGAATCAAGCCCATGCAAGGAACACTGGGGTGAGAATGAGTAAAATTCAGCATCAGCAGAAGTCAGAAACTGGGCTTCTACCTAGGTCCATACTATACAATAATGTCTACTTCCTAGGACAGATAGCTATAGAAAAAGAAATTTGGTCCTTTCATTTTCACTGAATAACTCAGAATCACAAGTAGCAGTATTAATTTTAAAAAGAGAAATTAAAAGCTCCCTTTTTGAGAAAGACAGAGACTGTTAATACTACTTTCTATCTGCAGTCCTGGCTGTAACACTGTGAAGGCAGCAGTTTTTATCTAATGTCCAAACTGTGTAAATGTATATATTTTTTTCAATGGCTAGTAGCATAAAAGCTTGTATTTTGTTCTATTATGTAAACTTTCCCATTTGGGTGACAGGCAATTTATTGCACCACTTCGATGGATTGTAATGGCTGTAGTAACTGTGCAGTTAAGTGCTGTTTCTAAAAAGTAGAACTGGCAAAATATTTAATGAAGCATTTGGCTTTCTGTGCGACGAGATGAGAGCACCCTGTTGTATGCCAAATCAATCTGATTTTGCACAATATATCCATTCAAGCAGCAATTCTGGAGGCTGGAGAGCCAGAGGAGCTGAGAGACGAGATTTTCTAGGCTGTACAGAAAATAGTACTTCCAGATGTAATTTCCAAGTACTATGAAGTGCCATTTACTCTGGGAGACGTGTATTTGCAACATGATTTGAACAAATTCTGTGGAAGCTCTTCAATCTTTGTTGAAAATCGCCAAGATTTCTCTTGACTGTTACTGCTGCTACTATATGTTTAAGACTGTAATATCAATATTTGTCACTGCTAATTCCCTGAAAATGTGTATCCTGCAATCATATTCTGCAAGGTGAGACATAGAGATTGGGCAAGTGCTGAGAATGAGCACCAAGTTCCATATTACATGTGCAAGACTGATGAAAAGATGTTTTTATATTTTTTCCTCTTTTTTTTTTTTTTTTTTTTTTAATATGGGAATGTTTTGTTGCTGTTCAATGCTTCTTTTTGGCCAATTTTTATTCCATGTACAATTTAAAGGCAATTAATCTCCATGCATTTCAAGAATTACAGGGCAAATATATCACCTAGCATTGTTAAGGAAAATATTACAATTACTCCTTCATGCAGACACCAAAAATCATCCATAAAAGTCTTCCATAAATAGCTGCAAGAAAGACTAGAGAATCATAAAACTCTTGGTACATACCATTCTACTGAAATAAGAGCTGATCCCAGTGGGTCCTGGATCCTACAATTATCTCAGATTTCTGGCCCTAAATTATCATCTCAGGGCAGCTTCTCTTCAAGTTTCTTCATACGAGACTTCACTGCACATTATAGATGTGCCTGTGCAGAGTTCTCAAAGTGAGCTCTGCTGAGAGGAAAAGAAAAGCTGTGAGGACAGATCAGCTGAGCTCTGACATGGCTATGTTCTCATTCTGAGACAGGGGTAGTAAAATATTGCTTTTAGAGGCAACACTGTTTTCACCTATAACCAGTACTTCTATCACACTTAGAAGTCTCTTTTTGGCCAAGCAATTATTAAATTATATAATGGCTTTGATATTTTTAGATGGTGTCTCAGTCCCTTCCCTGTTGCTGGAAAATCAGCATCAGTTTGTGTTGATAAACTCAGAGACTGGAGTCAGGGAAGAAAGATTTCCACATTTGAATTAATAAACTGTGCCGTGTTTCCCATGGAGAAAGAAGGGTCACAACCTCTGAGAGTTTAGAAAGGCTTTCTAGATCACACAGCAATTTGGAAAGGACCAACATGTGACAACAGCAGCCACCAAGGCTACGCTGAGGTGAGAGTCATGTCTTCGTGTGCTGCAGACACAAACAACAGGGCAGGCAAAGCAGAGGAAAGCCAGCAGCCAAAGCAGAAACATCCCATAGACATGCTCCCATCAGCAGACCATGCTGCTAATTCAGTGTATTTTTTTCCTAAGAGTATCAGGAAGGTTAGAAAAAGTGGCAAAAACTGTGAGGCCACCCAGAATTGAAGCCATACAACCCCTCTCTAAGGAATTTTCATGACAGGCAACTGCTGTGAAGGGTGCTATTAAGTCACTTTTAAGCTTCAGACCATGATGGTAAGGCCAAAAATGTTGTTTGGAGATTACACAGACCCTCCACAACAGCAGCAGCAAAGCCAGAAGCAGGAGAGACCCTGGACTTCAGCTGGGATGTGACTGAGGCTGTGGTAAGGCTGAGTCAACTCCCAGCCCTTTTTAAGCAAACAAAGCAAAACAAAATTTTCTTAGTGCTCCTATGTCTTACTCTTTCACAGTTCGTAAGATTCCTTTTTTGTTGTTGCTGATTTTCTTTTAATTGGGAAAGAGCTGGTATTTTTCATAGTCTCATAAATTTTTAAGTAACCCCCTAAGCTTAATAAAGTCTTTTCTTCTGCTCCATGTTCATAACACCTGCATTTAATCAAGCCAAACAGTCTCTTTTTTCCACCTCTTGCACGTCACTCCTAGATGTGCTCAAAAGAACTTGTGGTACCCTACCTTTGACTAATCCCTTTATAACTCGTCTTTGTAGATGCCACCTGTTCAAAGATTGTCACCCAAGATAAAAACATTCCTGGATTTGAATTCTCAAAAACGAGCTATTAAAGATATACCCATGCCAAGAAGAAAGATGGAAAACAGAAGATAAAATACAAAATGTCCTGCAGTTATTAAACTTTTATTTTGTTGCAGAAAACGTATGGAATTAAAAATAAATTAAAAATTAAATATGACTTCATTTTAAACCCAAATGGCTAACTATATCTTTGAAGAGGTTTAAGGTTCTACTGCATTCTGAAAAGTCATTCTTTATATTTCTGATAGACATTCTTGCTGGTAGATCTACAGAATTCTATCAAAACTGTGTGATCTCTTCTGCAGGATACTTTGTCATGGGACAACATACACATTTCATCCCAGTGGGGACATATCAAACATAAAAACATTCACATGGAAGTTGAAAAAGAAGAGTTCTCAGAGAAAAAATGGCATCTGACCTCATAAATTACATTACAGAACCATTTTATCAAAAGATTTTGCAGACTGAAGCAGATACCAAAGTAGAGATGCATAAGATTCAGGGGATAATTGGCCAGGAAGGGAAGTAATTCTCTCTTTCTTGTATGATTTTAACAGGAAGATTAGACACAGAACAGTTAGTCTACAGGTGGGTATCAAATAAAAGATGAGGCAAATGATGCCTTTCTAGAGAAAGAAGATGAAAAATAATTAAATGGCAATAATATAAACCTCTGTAAGAATAAAATTTTATAATGCTTTTTTAAAATGTGAATAGAACTGAAAAACAGGAATTAAGCACAAAAGTAAATACTGGCCAGCTGTTCTCCGCTAGAACCACTGAATCAAATGGCCTGGATATAACTGGAGAAAAGATTCCAATCCAGGTTGAGAAAGTAAATCACCTCAAGGGTACAAAAGCATTTCAGAAAATTAAGCTGGCAGCAGTAGTGTATCTGTCTGCAGTCTGAATTGATCTCTGTTCTCCAAACAAGACATTTCTCAAGCTATTGAGAGCTATGGGCAAGCAGCACTATTTTCTTTTGAAAGATTCAGACCATTCTCCACATACATCCAGGCAAGTTACCAAGCTGCCACAAAAACTGCAAATATTTCGGGAGGAACAAAATGAATAACAGTCAAAAGATGAAATTTAGGAGATGCATTATGAAAAAATAGGCCACAGCGATTCCTCAGTCCTGCTTCATACAGTCCAGATCTGACAACTGAGCTAAATTCAGATTTGCCTTGTTTGAAATCAATAGGTCAAGCAAGTTAATAAAGTGCACCTCATCGTTACTCAGTGTCTCTGGATTTGACTTCTATACTTTATTTCTGGCACCTAACAAACTCTGCCTGCAGTAACATTTCTCATAACTACAACTGAAGCATTTTAGGAATTTTTTCCAAACTGAATGAATTATTATTGCACAACACAAAGGATGCATTTTTATGCACTCTCACATATTTCTCAATCACTCATTTCAGCATTGGCATGCTTCAACTTAAGCCTAATAATGTAATAAATCATAAAAGAAACTATTATTTTAATTGGTGAGACTGTTTTCTCAGATTGTCTATTCTTTAATTATTATTATTTTTATACACACATAAAAACCATCCAATAAGTTAATTGTAAAGAAAACTATAACACATGAACCAAAGACTTCTATCCTATCCCATTTGTTCCCACAAATATATATTTTCTGATTTGAATTTCATATTGGTTTGAGTAGTATGGTTCCCATTGAGTCATGATATACTCTGGTGTGAAATCAAAGCAGGCTTGTAATAGGTAGCAGAGGGGACTAGACAAACTTTAAAAACTTAATATCCATTGTTCATTTCAGCTCATCACTTGCATTATTAGCAGCAGCTGTTCTACTACAAACCACATTTTCCTACCCTTTGGGTATGCAGTGCAGCCTCTAAATAGCTGCAAAATGTTGATGTAGCCTGCTGAGAACAACTGACTGCTATCTAAGGTTGCTGAGGAATCTTGGCAAGGTCCATTTCATCTTCTGCCTTGCCAAGGAGGTTACAAGTTTATCCACCTTTTTATTTACAAATTACTTTAAAAATATTATTTTCAAACACCAATAAATCTGCTGCTCCACATCATAGCTCTAATTAAAGTCCCCTTCATTCATACATACAGCTTGACGGCCCCAAACATGTATTTTCAGAACATATGTCAATTCTATGCTATAAACCTCAGTATCTATCTCTGATCTATCCCACAGCTGAAATAATATGACGTTTTCCAATCATTGTACAATTTTCACTACGAAAAGTAACATGCAGAAAGAACAAGGGAAGCAAGAATGGGAACTGAAACCAATTCTCTTCTAAGAGATTCCTGAAAAGCTTTCAGCCAAGGAAAAGGAAAAATGTTATTGAGTTAATTTAACTTGGGGATGAAGGTTTGGTAGTTTGTTAGAAAATATTATATTTAAGTAATTTTGCTTTGTCCGTTTTTTACTGAACTATTTTCATATCACAAAATAAAAATTAGCACTGTTTTCTTTAGACATTTCTATTTTAATTTCTAACCAAAGAAGTATTATGCTGTAAGCCATAGCTGAACTGTAACTAAAGAAAGGAGTTTTAAAACTATGTGGCAAAAATCTTGGCTAATAATAAATCTGTAATAATTATAAACCCAGACTATCAAAACCACTGTCATACTTCCCATCTCTGTCATTATGAAAACTAACTTTTTTCTCACAAGTGTCTTTCCCTTCCTTGGCAGAAAGACTTGCTCTGCTAGCCCTCAAATTAGAAGCAACATTGCCATGGAAGGAAACTCCCAGATTACCAAGTAAAAATTCCTGCTGTCATAGATAACTCTGATAATCTCATCCATAAAGTGTTCCAGCTCCATTTTGTTCCCACTTGAAGACCTTTCCACAGCCTCAAAGCTGTCGTGGTCGGAAACTTTCCTTCATTATCCAGACTGACCTTTTATTGCTTTGTGGTGCCTTTCCACCCAGATGTATTTGCAGACAGTGTTCATACATCCCTTCTCAGCCTCCATTGTGTCAGATTAAATAATCTTTGCTCTGTGAAAAATAATACTATTTTTTGATCAAGCCAGGAGGATCATTTTAGACAAAAGTTCCTTGACTTAAGTTTCTTACAGCTAAGTAAACATTTTTCCTCTATTCATTTTAATATTCTTTCCTAGTTCTAATGTAGTGGAACTTCCAGCATTATTTTTTTACACCAGTAATGACTACCTTGCAAAAACCAGGTTTATTTGGTCATTAGTTTTTCTCCTCAATATAGGTTCCCCATTTATTTCTATTTTTTTTTTTTTCTGTCTCTAAGGACTGAGTCTAGCTTAGAAAGAGCTTTCTGTCAGTTTGCATTCTTCTGGCAGAAGGAAATTCCCAGTCATTTGCACTTAGTACCCAAGTTCCTTGGTCTGGGCTGACTACATTCACTCACTCCTTTAGTTGGGTTCCCTGTTGAAATTGTGAATCTTGGATTCAGAGTTACCTTTGCACCACCTTCTTTGTAAATGTCTAATGTCCAATCTAATATTGCAATAACTAAATATCCCAAGATCTTATGCTATCTGTCTAATTGCATTATCTTCTCACAGCTTCACCCCCTTCAAGTGCTAAAAATCACCTGAGCCATTGCTTGATGCCAAGGTTACCTGGTAATATCCCAATGTGAAGGTGAGTCACAAATTTTCCCCACTCCCTTAGACACCTCTTCTGAGCTGCAGTCCACAGCTGTGGATCTCGGGGAGCTGTCATCCTCAAAGAAAATTTCCTTTTTTTGAACACTGAGCAAGTGTTCCACCACTTATCTTCCCTCATACTGATTCTCTGTGCTCTCTTCACCCTCTGTTCATGCTCTCTGCTTTTAATACATTGTCATCTTATTCTCTCCTGAAGTCTTTATCCCTAGTTATTTCCATTTTCTTTTCCTCTCTCCTTGTGAAACTAGCCTATATTCTTGTTTACTTTCCTGCCATGTTATCTTCCTTTCCTGGTTGCTCATAGTCTATCTTCAGTACAGAAAACATTTTGTCTGTTCCTTAGAAGACTACTCAGATATCCAAGCACTACTTCTGCCTTGGCCTTAAGTGTATATATTTCTATGAAACATCCCTTCAAAGGGCATTTGGCTGTCCAGTACACTGTGTACCTAGAGATTCTGACCCGCTCGCAGCTTCTTCTCCATTTTTCTCCTAGCTGTTTTCAAACTGTTTTGAATTACATTTTTATACTTTTATATTTTATAGCCTTGAATTTTTCATGCAACAACTGTAGTGATTCTTCTCATCCAAGAACATGATGCTGCATCCAGTTGATGTCCAGTCACCAGTGATGTCCCCCGGGGATCACTATTGGGCCCAGTCCTATTCAGTGTTTTTATTGATGTTCTGAGTGAGGGGATTGTGTCTATCCTTGGTAAACTCATGGGCAGCACCCACCTGGGTGTGAGTGTCAGTCTGCTGGAGGGTAAAAGGGCTCTGCAGAGGAGATCCTGAACAGGCTGAATAAATGGGCCTAGGCCAGCAATATCAGGTTTAACAAGGCCAAGTTCCAGGTCCTACACTTTGGCCACAACAACCCCAGGCAGTGCTACAGCCTGGGGACAGAATGGCTGGAAATCTGCCCAGAGAAGAAGGACCTGCAGGTGTCAGTGACAGTGACTGAACATGAGCCAGCTGTGACCAGGTGGCCAAGAAGGCCAATGGCATCCTAGATTGTATCAGAAATAGTGTGGCCAGCAGGAGCAGGGCAGGGATTATGCCCCTGTACTGAGCACTGCTGAGGCCACATCTCAAATCCTGTGTTCAGGTTTGGGCCCCTCACTGCGTAAAAGGCATTGAGGTGCTGAAGACACTCCAGAAAAGGGTAACAAAACTGGGAAAGGTCTGGAGCATAAGTCCTATGAGGAGTGGCTGAGGGAGCAGGGATTGTTTAACCTGGAGAAAAGGAGGCTCAGGGATGACCTTATTGCTAACTACAACTGCCTGCAAGGAGATTGTGGCCAAGTGGGGCTTGGGCTTGTCTCTTCTCCCAGGTAACCAGTGACAGGACAAGAGGACGTGGCCTCAACCTCTGCCAAGAGACATCCAGGTTGAACACTGGGAAGAATTTCTTTACAGTGAGGGTGATTTAACATTGGATTGGACTTCCCAGGGTGGTGGTGGAGTCACTGTTCCTGGAGGTGGCACTTTGTGCCATGGTCTAGTTGAGATGCTGAGTCATGGGTTGGACTTGACATAGGCTGAGACATGAGTTGGACTTGATGATTTCAGAGGTCTTTTCCAATCTAACTGATTCTGTGATTCTGTAATTAATTCAGGTGTCATTTAATGGAAAAAAGTGATTTCCCGTGTCCCTCATGGACATCACATAGCTGATGCTTATTCACACAGTCAATATATAAAACACAAAGCACATAAAGCACCAGACAAGTTCTACAGCTTGCTGTTCTTTGGGCTCTTTCAGTCACTAGTCACTTCAATTTCTACTACTTTTCTCTCCATTTCAACACCTGAATATTCACTAGCAGCAAGTAAAGACAGGAAACCTAACTCCCTTAGCTACAAGGTCTCTGACCTTTCCTCCCACTAAAATACAAAACTACCTTAAATCCAAAAATGATAACTAGAACCTCTCATCAAGAACAGTGATCAAAACGGTGAAACTACAAATGATGAAGTGCAACCTAATAAACCACTAAGCAACAAAAAATGCCAGTTAACTTATGCCCAAAATACAAGAACTTCTTTATCCTCCACCATGGCCAAGTCCCACCCAGAAATCTCTGTTTAGTGCGCTTCCAGCAGTGGGGCTTTTTATGATATAAAAACCAAAGTGCAATACAGAATGCCCAAAACTGTTAGGGTTCTTTTAATACATTTTTTTACTAAACAGGTAAATACCCACTTGCGTCCAAATTTTCAACTATATCTCAACACCAAACACAAGAGATGTTGTAGATTCAGGAGTCCAACTATATGATAAAAATGATTAGGAAGATAATGGTAACTGACTTTTGTAACAACCATAGTTTAAAGAAGGACTCTGCTACTATTACAGAGAGAAAACAGGCAACTTTGGTGACATCTTTGTGCATACCAATGAGAAAAAAATAGCTTAAGGCCCATTTTGTTTATTTATTATTGCCATCTAAGCCATTATGAGATGCTGCGAGTTTCCATATAGCAGAGTCACACAGTGCAAATGTAATGAATTCCTGTTCCTTCCTAATTCAAAATTAGGAACATTAAAATGCATTAAATTCAAGACATTATAATTTAAAGGGAGATTTCATAAAGTCTCTTTGGTAGTCAAGGCTATATTGGTATTTCCGTCCTATTTTTTAAGTGCTTGTAAAGCAGCCATAAATACTGCTCATTTTGAAACCTGCTATCCAAGTTTTCAAGCCACAACTAATCACCCATTATATCTTTTCCTGAAAATGTGAATCAGATCAATCCTTCATTTGAGTGAGGTGAATTTTTGGATGCCGGTGATCAGACTCAGTATGCCAGAAGGATAGAAAAAATGTATTTTAATGAAATTTTAATGTAAAACAGAACTCTATTAAAATAATGCTCTTTACATTCTGCAAGGAAACAAGAGCAGAATCCAAAACAATGGCTAATATCTCAAGATATAATATACATTTGTAGGTTTTAGAATCAAATTAAGAGCCAAGTCAGTAAAATGGTGAGAACATCTTTAGCTTGAATAACTGCTACTGAACTTCCTGGCGGCTACAGCTCCTGCAGCTCCTACATCTATTGGGGAGCTCTGTATCCACCAAAGCTTGAAGCAGGCAGGCTATGCATGCTCAAAGCAGCCTTGTTCTGCATTTTGTTGTCCTGAATTCAAGAAAGAAGTCACCAATGCCTCTTTCCAGTGGCTGATCACCTCCTAACCAGGCTTCTCCACATTTTAAACCCCTCTGCTGGGTAAAGAAAAGCAGTGGCATGAAGACTTGTGTTTGCAAGTCCTTTCATGTTTGTTTTTTTTCCCCAAGGTTTTTTGGATTTTTTAAAGTTTTCACCAGACTGTTACAGCAGATCCAGGAGTAAAGCTGTGCTACATAAATTCAAAACCATCTAATAGAGGTTAGAAGAGGAGGATAGGATTATGGCCAGCTGCAGCACCTTCATCTGCTTGTCTCTTTTATTGTGTTGCTCACAGATCTGCTCAGTCATACGGGAAAAACTATCTTATTGGTACATGAAAAGTAAAAGTCACTGGACAGACTGGAGCTGGGAAGAGGGCATTTATAACACATAACCCAACTTAGAAACATGTTTTGCAGGAAGGCACATTAATTCTTGGAAAATCTTGTTCAGTTCTTACAGAGGACCTCAGGTCAAAAATCACAGAGCAAGGGACAGAAATTAAGAAAAAGTCTCACTAAAACTTTTGTGCTTATTAATATTCTTTCTATAATTGTTTTGTATTGCTGTTGGCATTAAGAGGCCTCCAAGTGAGTTTGGTCTCCATTGTACTCAGTGCTGCCTGAATGAAATGAAAATAAGGACCACGGCCAAAGAGCTAGCATTTCAAATCCACTGATCAAAGTATACTCCAGCAACAATACACAAACTTTCAAAGCTTATTAACATCAGAAACAAAAAATTTAAAAAACCTTCAAGAACTGAGCAAGATGATCTTTTGACTCTGAATCTGGATTAGTTTTCAGTTTGGAAGAAGAAATGTATTTTAATAAAGTCAAGAACACTTTCTGCTCTCTATGGAGGCGTGCATTGAAGTGATTAAAGAATGGCTCTGTGGGATAGTGAGCTTTCAACTGAATAGGTGAAGAATCTTATTCTGAGATCTTTTGAAATGGAACAGCAGCTTGGATAAATTGATATCTCTCACAAAAATATAACACCACAGTTAATTAACAGATTCTGACACAAAACAAAAGCCCAAAATATGACAAAAATACCATTTCAGGACAATTTTCAGGGTTTTTTTATAATCATAATTTGTAAATATAATGTTTATTTTATAAATACGTCAATATGGCCCTAAGAAATGTTGAACTGTAGGGCCAGCCAAATTATTATTGAGGAGATACTCGTTTATTATCCTTTTTTCCTGTTTGTGGTTTATTCTTGGTAATGGTTTTATTAGATAGTTAACTTTGTACATTTCATAAACTATTTACTTTGGCTTACTTGATATATTCAATTGTTTACAATTATTATTTCTATTTCTTGCCCAGATGTGTATTTGTTTGTTTTAAACTGAGCTCTGAACAGTTTTGCTATCACCTTGCAGCTATGAAATGTGCTTGCAAGGTTAGAGAAGTGGTTATACCGAGAAAAGTAAATCGGCTTTCAGTAGATTTTTCTTTTCAGAAGGAAAAAGCTAAATTCACATGTCACAAAAAAGGTGGAAGAGCTGCTCAGAACACAGAATCCTCTTTTTTTTAGGAAGATTCCTTCAAATTCCTTCAGGTACAAGGATTTGTGCATCCACAATTTATTATTATTATTCTCTGCCCCACTCCTCCTTCAATGGGGATAAGGCTTCCCTGCTCTTGTTTATCCATTAAGCCCTTCTGCCATTTTTGTTTGTTTTCCTGCTTGTCAGTCTAGACCATTCTTGAGCTTGAAGGAGGTGATCTTGAAAATCAGCCAGCCTTTAGGGACTGCTCACCTAATTGGGGCCCCATGGGATTCTTCCAAATAGGTCTTTGAACAAGACAAAATCTGCTCTGAAGTTCAGAATTGTGATACTGATCTTGGCACTTCTCTCACCTCTCAGGACCTTTAATTCCACAGCTTATGGTCACTGAAGCCCACAACTTTCATGTTGGTAAGTATCAGCTCTGTCAGTGTCTTCCTTTGCTGGTTCTTCTACCAGCTGCATCAGGAAGTCACGATCCCTGTGCTCCAGAAACCTCTCAGATCACTTGTGTCCTGCTGTGTTGCGTCCAGGAGGTATCAGGGTGGTTGGAGTCCCCAGTGACAGCCAGGGCTTGCAAACATGAGACTTTTTCCAGCTCTCTGCAGAAGGGTTCATCTGCTCTTCCCAGTCAGGCTGGCAGTAGCAGGCACCCTGCTTAAAACCACCTACATTATTACCCCCACTGATCCTAACTTGCAAGTTCTGAGCTGTCTCATCATCCATGACAGGGCAGAGCTCAGTGCATCCCTGCTGCCTTCAGAGAGAGCTCCCTCCATCCCCCTGGATGGTCCCTCCTGAAGAGCCCCTGTCCATCCATGGCAGTGCTCCAGCAGATGCTCTGGTTCTGCCCAGAGCCTATGCTTCTGTGAACACAAACATGCTGTTAAACAACTGAGTCATTCCCAGGGTTAAGGCACCATAAATTTTTGGCTAAGCTTTATGTCCCTTCATGAATTAGGGCAATTCAGACAGCAAGGCAGCATTCTTGTTAACAGCTCATTTTCTCTTCTCTGTCAATCTCCTGTCAGGAAACAGCTTACAGGTCTTCCTGATGATCCTCTAGAAGAAATCATAGTTTCACAGAGAATTTTTCAAGCAATAAATTCCCAGGGAACAAAAGAAAAAAAAGGCCGAAATGCTGTTGCAGAATACTAAGTCATCAAATAGGAAATTTTATTGTTGTACATGCACCCTCATTCATTGTCTTTCCTGGTCCTGGGATAGCAGTGGTGAAGTAAGTGCTGTTTACACACATTTTCAACCATGGCTTAGGTCACCTCTCTGTTTCTGGAGAGTAAGTGCTCTGTGGAAGCTGTTTAATTCAGTGCTAGCTGAGTCATGGCCATTTGCCTATATGACCCCTATCTGAACATGGCATGCTCAAGAAATGCTTCCTGGCTACTTCCTACATCCACATGTGGAATGCGGACTCTGGTGGCTTCATATTTCAAATTCTGTACTCAAAAATCTAGAGATATTTACTACTGAATGGCCTTTGTGGGGGGGATTAAATACACATCTTTGCACAGTTGAGCTGTTAAATACTTACTGCCCCATCTATGGACATAGACATTCAGCCTATGCAGTGTCCGCCATCATACATCAAAGCAAGCCACAAAAACTGACCTGAAAATCACCTGTAAGTTAGTATTAAAAAGCTGGATAACTACAAATAGCCAGCTAACAAAAAACCACTGGTTTATGGTTAGTGCTCCCAACTGCTTATCCTTTACCACAAGGTACAAGTGAAGCTCTCTCCACCTGCATGAGAGTAACCTCTTACCTCATGAAGGGATGGGCTGCACAAACCCCACTCACCCACCCACCCACCCACCCACAAAGCAAAGGAACATCTCCCTGCTAAGAGCAACAACAGCCACATCTAGCCCAGAAGTCACTGCACTTGCTCCCTGTGTTTACAACCTTGAGCACATGTATTTTAGCCAGGATTATAATTATCTTCATTACTGTACAGAAAATACACTTTCCTGGACCTTTTTCTATTGAAATATATCAAATTCACCCATGATCATAAACATGGAAGTCAGCAAGGAGTTTTGCAATTATCACAGAGAAAGAGAACATGATTTCTTTGATCCCAGCATCCAGCCATCTGCTACCACCAGGATGTGGTGCTTCAGAGAGGAGAGAGACACTGTTCTTCCTTTGCCCCCCACTGCCTATTAACTTGCAACCTAAACCTCAAGTCTCACAGTCCTTCTCTTCACAACAAAGGTTACTGCAGAAACCTTGAACTTTCCTAACTTAGCCTCAGAGAAATGACATACATTATAAACTTCAGAAAATACTCCAACATTGTATTCCAACATTGCTCTGAACTCTTTGAATCTCTGCACCTCTCAGACTGGCTGAAAAGGAAACAGAAAAGAAGGATTAATAAGTGAGCAACAGGTAATTCGTACACAATGGTGGAATAAAATCTATCTGGTAACAAAAATTGCCTGCAGAATGATCCTCTGAAGACAAATCAAAACACACAAAATAAATGTTTAATATTTTCTTGTTAATGTCTACAGCTTTGTCCTGACTGACTACAAAGAAATGCCATTTAAAGTGGATATACCCAATGAGCTCAACTCTGCAAATCTGCTGGTTCCTTGTACAGTGTGAAATGATCCGAAACTGCAATTTTTTCTTGTTTGATCTTCAAGTTTTAAGCAATAAAAAGGATCATGAAAGCATTTTTAAGCATTTTTTTGGTCTTTTAATTCAGTCACACTTTCTGCTCCCTATGGTTTAAATTATTCATTACAAATTGCACAGATTCAGATGTCAGCAACTCATTGGCTAAATAACAAATTCAAAAAGGACTCTGCAGCCATTCTCATAGCATATCAGAAACATCCTATGCCCAGGACTGATCATTCATTTTCAACTAACATCTGAAGCTGGACTCATCTCAGTCTTTAATGACTTTAAAGCTACTTGATGTGCTAAATGAACAGGTATTAGATGGTCACGTTTAAAAAAATTGGTTAGATTTGATTAATGTTATTCCCAGCTGAAATCAGTTAACAAGAATGTGTGGAACTCTACCCAACAGTGCATTGTGACAGAAGGACCCTTTACAAGGGGTGAGGGAGAGTCTTCAAATACTGTCTTGGTTGTAAGCACAGGCTCAGCATGTACCACCACAGGCTCTGCACACCCTCTGAGGACCAAGCTCCTTGGGACACCTCCAGCACCAGAGGTTGTCTGCAGGCTGGCTACACGGCACCTCTGGGGACAGGAGATGGGCTGGCATGTGAATTCATAGCCCCTGGACACTGGTCTGGCTAAGAATTATAGGCATGAACTCAAGCACTTCCCTAGCACAGGAGAGTACACTGGGCTCACAGGAGAGAACATATAAAGCAAATCCTCTTCCCCAGAGGAATTTATAATCTGAAAACTAGATGGTCATTGTAGAGTGTTTTATGTCCTGGGACAGGTTAGAGGGAGAGAGGAGAATGTGAAACAAATAAAGGGTGAAAAATAATTTTCCCATTAATCAATTTAAGGGCATACAATGGCATCTATATATCATGGATACCTAATTCTTGTCTCTAAATAAGGTATTTGTATGGGAACATGGCCATTTAGGCAGCTGTCTGGTCACCCATGGATGAGAGCAACTGATTTATGTGAGCACAATGTGCATTTACACACATGAATTACACATTTACTCAGACAGTACATGTCTGGGTTTGAAAGCCCAGGCCCCAGTTTGCTAAGAACTGGGGGAGGCCTCTGAGCAAATAATTGATAAACTAAAATCCTTTTGCTGTCAGGTGGGCTGGGGATGCCCAGTGAACTGCAGGAGGTTTCTCACAGGCAGCTCAGGGAGAACTTGATCCCAGGCAGCCGAGAACAGTTTCCAGAAGTGGCTGCATAAGGCACACAAAGAGAAGCAGAGCATCATGTTTTATGTATCAGTGTTTTTCTGTATCCCATAGGCCCATGTTTTCCTCACAGCCTTGTCTAGTTTTGAATAAAACAAAAATGATCTCCAAAATTAGACCAATCAATGCACAGAAAGCACTCTGAGCGCCCTGTTTGAGCCTGACCTGTGACTGAATGCTCACCATATATTTAGCTCAACCATTTGCAAGTATGTGATGTTGAACAAATGCTCTCCTTTCCACCAGTTCTGCAAAGTGCTCCTAAATTTAACTCTGAGTCAACACTGTACGACTGCACATTTAAGTTAACCTGCATAGTCAGCTTATAAATTTTTAAGAAGCTTTCTCTGCTCTAACAGTGAATGTAAATGCAAGTTGTTTGAACAAAGACACTAATTTATCAGTTATAACAATGAATGCACCTCTTTGTCTACTTCTGACTGTGTGAAATATGCATTTGTCATTGACATAAATGGAGATTGATGAGAAAAATTATGTGTAAAATGCAGAATAAAAATCAGAAGGCCAGGAGAGTCTGGTATGGATTGCCATATCTCCAGCAATATCAGCAGTGTTAAGACCATTTTTTTTATAGTTGAAGATCTAGCTGTTAATGTCTAACATCTCAAGATACTTTTGTGATGTGCAATGCTTATAAAGTTTTTGCCTAGTGCTGACCTTCTTTTGATTTGGAACAATGATTGCACATTGTTTATGCTTTCATTCTGTCTGCAAATATCTCCTGTGCAGTCAACAAATTTTACTTGTGCTTATTGTTATCAAAGTTATTTATGAGTCTTCATGAGTATATGTTTGTGTTAGAAAAAAGAGAAGCATCATTGTTGCTTCTAGTCTTGACCTACAACGCAGAAAAAAGAAAAGAGCTTTATTTAAGAAACATTTGGGGAAAAAATGCAGAATGAATTAAATTAAATAATGGATATTCCACAAATGACTTGCATGGAAGAAAAGAGAAGAAAACATGGGAAAGAGAGATAGAGTTTAGAATAGTGATGCCAT
The DNA here is from genome assembly GCA_037013685.1 of Acridotheres tristis. NCBI lineage: Eukaryota > Metazoa > Chordata > Aves > Passeriformes > Sturnidae > Acridotheres > Acridotheres tristis. The sequence goes on along the minus strand of CM072888.1, from coordinate 57,451,225 downwards.
ATTTTCATAAAATAATAGTTTACTCAAAGTCAGCTTGCATGTGTTTTGCACAAAAACACATTCAGAATCACAGAAAAATGAGCACATACCACATTTGTGAGAGCCTTCCCTCATAGTAGCACTGTGTTCTGAGCACCTTTGTGGGATCTCTGATATGAACCAAGGCCCCATTGAACCAAATGCTGTATTAACAAAGACCTCTCATGAGCAGTTTTTCAGTGACAGAATCAGAATGGACAAAATTTTACTCTCAACACATGGCCCATGACCAATGAATATAAAACCCACCACAACCAGTTTTCTCAACTCCTAAGTGCTTCCTGCACTTCTTCCAGCATTGGTGGTTGTAACAACTGCAAAAAGTAGACTCTGCCCTTGCTTTCAATCTTATTTCAAATAAATATTCCTGACAAATAAATGCAGAATTTCTTTAATTACAATTTTACTCATCAGCTGTCTCAGCCATACATATTCTTACTTAATGTGTAGGATCTTTCAATGAATTCTACTAGTCTGTTTTAAATTTATACTCACAGACAGAATTTAATGGAATCCTTTTTTATTATTAATTGTATTATTATTATTATTTAATTATTATAATGCAATTAATTATATACACAGTCCAAGATGAGAGACTCATGGACTTCGACACAGATTAAGTACTTTGACATACAAAAACGCAGAGAGAGAAAAGTGTAGATGCATGCAATTATTCTCCATTTCATGTCCAAATTTATGGCTAAAGAAATAAAAAGGGCCCCAGCCCTCTTGAAGAGGTAGAAGGGACAAGAAGATTGACCTGTTCTAGTTTTGAGAGGATCCAATGAAGTCAGGTGGATATCAGACAGATACTTTCAGGGGACTAAACCCAGATTACACTTAGTCAAGATGTACACACTGAGAAAAAAGAGCATTTTTCCTCTGCTAAATGAGCACAGGAAGAGAAGATTTACTTGTAGAAAAAACACAAAAATATTTTCACCTACCTTTTAACCTGGAACACATGGAAGCCCTAGGAATCTGGTCTCACTTTAGACCAGCTGGAACAGTACTACCCCGGGTATATCAGCAAGCAGCAAAGGCACCTTCATCAGCACCGATGGTCAGAAACACATTTTTAAATCTCCCAACCATCTCCCCATTACATGCTGTGATTTCCACAAGACAGCTGTCTCAGAGCACACAAACCGACCCCTTTCAGATGAAAACAAACCCAAAGATGTGCTCCAGGCCCTAACGAGCATTCAGCCTGCAGGACAAGGCTTTAAGTAGCACAAAGTCCCCAAAACCACACGCATCACAGAGGTCAGTGCAGGTTATTTCACTCAGCAGATCCACTCCTAATGGAGCACACTACTTGCTAATGTAGAAAGAGTCATGTTCAACCACTGCACAAAGGGACAATGACAAGTGGGGACAAGGCTGATTATAGTCAGCCAAAATCAACTGTCAAGCCCTAACAAGCTTGTGATGAAGTACAGCTAATGTAATTATCACCTTAGGGTCCACAGAGAAGGGCACTGATAGACTAGAAGACAAATGGGCTAGTAAGCAATAGTCAAAGTAACAAGCAAGGATTCCCAAACTGAAAGCTGTGAGCAAGTCAGCTGTGTGGTGGCAGCAAAAAAACCTGCAGTTAGTCAAAATGTAAGGTAATGCAGCCCACAGAGTAAGAGAGCAGTAACTTGAGCAAGGAGCACAAAGCCCATTGTTTATGCTAAATAGCATAAATAGAAACTGGTAGTTCTTTAGTTCCTTTGACACAAATAACCATTAGAAAACCCATCTTTCTTTAAATTCTGTTTTCTGTTTTCCCCTGATCTCATATTACATTTTCATTGTGAAGGCTACAAGTTTTTTTCTACAATTCCCAAGACAGGGATGATGGGTTTTGCTGCTGACATTACTAGTGAACCACACATGAATTCATAACAGCTCCCATATCCAAAGCAGAACACATAAGAAATACCCTCACACAAACATCTTTTTTTTTTTTCTTAATATCTGATACTATAAACCTGTTAATTCCTTCATGGATCAGAGGTGTTTGGGCAAAAAACAAAATGGACAAGAATTACTAAGGAAAGAAAAAAGCACAGTTTCTACTGGAGAACTTTTTAGGGTTTTTATTGCATTATAGAGAAGACAAGAAAATTAACCATAAAGCATTGTATTTGTAGGTCACCTTTAAAGAGTAAACAACAATTATATATACTTCATCATACTGAGCTCTGAATATCACGTTGATGTTCCTCAGTTCATCTGTCTTTCATGCTGAGGGGACTCATCCATCATCTACTCACACACAAGCCTGTCATGTGGGGGTGATAGAAGTTATCTTCAAGGTAACTCACTGACACTTCTTAATTAAATATCTTGAAATACTGCATATTATTTTCCTGTACCACCACTGGAGACAATGGTAATTACATGGTGATTCCCAGAAACATTTTATGAATCCTCAATTATTGTGCAACTAGTTGGATTTGACATTAATGCTGCTAGTCTACAATGAATTATATGTAGTAAAATATTGGAAATATTCAGACACCTTTTCTGAGTTATCCAAGACTGTCCATTCTCCAAAATTACTTAGATTGCTTTTGCAAAATGTCTAATGAGTAGGTATTTTAAAAAATCCTGATGATTTTGACTGGGTAATTTCCAAGGTAACAACAAGTTGCAAGAACTCCGTAAACCACAGCCATCCTAAATTAATAAGTGTATGCTCTTGTAAACATTCCCAAAATGTGTGGACTCAAGAACATAAATTCCTCACATTTACATTGTCTTCCTTACCAAAAAGATATAGATGTTGCAAGTGTTGCTTTATTAGGCAAATGTAGGGCCTCTTTTCAGCACCCAGAACCTGCCAAAGGATTCATACATTTTTAGATTTCCAAGTATGAGAATGGTTTATATTTCTGCCTGTCCAACTCCTTCATGAATTTTGAGTGCAAATCATAACCTTCTTCCAGGGATCTGACAGCTATAAAGCATTTTTAAAAATATAAATACTCTTGTTCCACTGCAAATCTGATAATTTGATGAGGGTAGTTTACTATGCTCATTCCAGTTGCCACATCCTGTTTATGTTGGTGCTATTTCTGACCATGCAATTTACTGATATTTATTGCTTTGTTACAAATGGATATTGCAATTTCTCTGCAGTTTCCTTCCTGAGGTGTCATCCACTGACAAGTGCAGTTCATCCCAGGGTGTGTCATAGACAAGATGCTTTCTGGAAAGACAAGGATTGGATGAGGGAGTTCAGAAAGAAATTAGCAGACAAGGACAACATAAAACTTACTTTAAAACTTTGAAATAATTCTGTGCTCCTAAAAATTCAAAATCTCATTTTATCCCCTCATTTTCACTAATTATAATTGCAGGACATAAATCCATACTAGTGTCCCCCAGGGTCTCCTCCAGTATTTTGTTTCCATATGCTGTGAGGCTATTTTCTCCTTTCAGTTTCCATCTCTCTTATTCTCTCTAACTTCTGCTATTTGCTTTACCACTTCTCTGCTAAGCTCCAGGTCCCAGCAGACTTTCCCCCTCCAGTTCTTTATTTGCTTTAATATGCTTCTTGCCTGAAAAAAATGTTATCTGGTTTTCTCCACTTCTACTAATTTTCTTCTTCTCTTCATCCTAAACATCACTATTTCCTGAAGCACATTAGGCCAGTTGAATATTTTACTGCCACAATGTAGTCTCAGCTATGAACTTTATTTTTCTTCTCATTCTCTTTTTCAAATGTTTCAGTGTTTTCCTGCTTCATGTCTGAATTACCAGCTTAAATACATCACCACTACTGCTGACCCTGACACCTGAGGATATTGAAACACTTCTGCACTGCCCAGGGATGCTCTGCTCTGATCACTCAGTCATCAGTCGTGAAGTCCAACCATCATTCTCCAGCAGACCCTGCACACAGCTTTGGGAGCTCTCTCTGCCTTTTATCAATATTGCCCAGCCCTGGAAATCATTCAAAGACAACAACCATTTTTTTTTAGACTTATTTTCTACATGTTTGCTAAACCAGACACACTCTGTGTTCCTAATCCCAGTACCTTTGCCACAGTGGCTCCTTTTACTTTACAGAGTGCACCAGGGTTTACTTCACACAGTAGAGCAGGGAATACTTATCACCTGCAGAAGTGTTATGATCATTTCCTTCTGACATTTTATGCTATTAAGTGGCATAAATTATGATGAAATGTCATCATTCAAATACAGCAACAAAATGAAGCCGACTCCAAACATGATCTGACTGCAGAGTGTGTGGAAAACACCCCCACTTTATCAGCAAACAGTAGAAAAGTAGTTGATAATTTATGTCATAGCATTCAAAGTTTCTGAAGTCATACATTATTCATGGGAAAAGTCATCTACTTGTGTCTTTAAAAAAGACACATTAAAAAGTACAATGTTAAAAATAGATGGCATTTTATTGGAGATCATAATTATTTAAAAAGTTGGCAACAGGGCTTTTTAGTTCCTAAAATGACCTTTCAAGATGAAATGAGGAAAAGAAAAGCTTCTCTGAAGAAGAAACTATGAAAAACTCTAGTGCATAAAGAAGGCATTTACCTTTAATCTGAATTTTCGCATATTCTCCAAAAAGAACAGAGACCAGTAAAATCACATTCAGAAGTACTACTAAGCAGTAGTGTAGGTCTGCTGAATGACAGAATTTTTAACCTTGTTGTGACCAAAATTGTCATGATACATCTGTAATTTAGAAATGCAAACTTTGCTTGGGCAGTAAATGAGAAATGCAGAAATATATTGAAGATCATAAACATGAGCAGAGAGCAATCCCTGAGTACCACTTAACTTGTCTCAGTGTTGTCACATATATTATCAGTAAACAGATTTGCTTTCATTTCCCTTAATCTGTGTTCACTCTTCTGCTTACTTTCCCCCTAAGCAAAGATCATGTGAAAATATTGGTAGTGTTAAAATTTAAATCAACAATAAAAGCATAATTAGAAGTGGACAAACAGCTGGCCAAAATCACTCAAGAAAGCAGTTAGCAATTCTGCACTGCCTTTTGAGTGAGCCCTCCCTGCACTTATTTCATTGTTTTAGGGGTATGTTGTGTGTGGTCAGCCTCTGGTGCACCTGCTGGGACCCCAGGTGTGACCTTCCACATCATTTACTGGGCATGGCCCAAGGATGGGTGAGAGAAACCACCAGCCGTGGGATGATCAGGATGGGATGCAAAGATATGATGGTAACTGATTACTCAATCCTTTGCCTTCATCCTTTTCCTGCCTAAAGCAGAGTCAGCTCCTCAGAGCTCTTGCAGAAGAGCTAGAACTCAAAGGGCATTAGAATGCAAAAGGAATTAGAGTGCAAGTTCCCTTGTTAAGGCCAACTCCACGAAAGTATCCTTGTTCAGAGAGGATGTTAAGTGCCTTGTTAAATCCTTTTGAGGCTGGTGGGACTGGAAAAAAATGCTTAAAGTTAAGCATATTGTTAAATGCTTTCTATACTTAAACTATTACTTCTTTTCTGACTAGTGCCGTGCTCTTGGAGACCATTTCACTCCTTGGAGTCAGTGCTAAAAGAGGCACAGGCCTCTTGTCTCTGCAGGGAAGGGATAACTCTTTGCCTAGTATATTTCTCTGCTGCATTAAGTGAGTTCCAGAGAAGAAACCTAGTTTTTCACCTTTATATGAATTTATTCTCCTGTTTATATTAAACGAATCCAAACCAATGTATTAACTACATAACTACTTTCCTCTGGAGCAGTTGCCTCCTGTTTACAGCTGACTAAACAAGACCTGGGGACTCTTTAGAAGAGCAACTTCAAAAATGAATGAGAACAGAGATACAATGAGCAACTCACCAGCTCCAAAGAGAGCTGAGTTACAGAAAGATAAATCTGAGGCACAATCAGCATGTTCACAAAATTCAGTCTCCTGCTGGAAAACTAAAAGGAACTGTATTGTCTAGTGAATGTCTAATATCCCTATTAACAGCAGTGATCAGGGTAGCGAACTGCAGGCAGTAGAGACAATATGCAGGCAGTAGGCACAGCATGTGTGGCTACAAACAGATATTACAACAGCAGAATAATAACTTTAACCTCTGCCTTCAAAAAAATACCACAAATTCTATAGGTCGTTATTCACAGGAAGCATTCTGCATGAAAAAGTATAAACATGGCTTTAATGCAACAATATTGCATTGTCAGCTCTTGGTAATAGGTTTAATTTTAACTCAGAAAAGCCACAAAAACAAATCAAGCTTTTTGTGTCCCTTTGCATTCTTATGGTTACAAATGAGATTTCCAGCAGCTTAAATTCCAGTGTATGGTGGCTGCACATTGAATCATTAATTACCTACCTTCTGGTAGAAAAAAAAAATCGTGCTGAAAGCATAAGTTGTGATTTGTATCTTTTTAAAGAAATCCCATCTGTTAGTTTCTAATCCAGAACATTTAGAAATGCTTTACTGAGGGGAAAAAGCCCTAAAATTAAAAATGTCATTGCAGTAGTAAGAGATGGGGTTACCTCCCACTGTTTTAAATTCAGTGCTGCAGTTCTGGCCCTCAAACCCATCTTGTGCAGTGACAGGTCTGAGCTGCAGTATTGAACTTACACAGGTTTGGGGAGCCAGAACTTTGTGTTCCTTAGCATAGGTCAAAGCAGAGCTAAAAAAATGCCTGTAGGGAGTGGTTAGGAAAAAACGGCAGATGAAACCAAAAGGGCACTTAGGCTCTGTCCAAAAACACGAGGCTTTGAAAATATAAAGAACACATGATCGTTTTAGAACAAAGAAATTTTCTCCTGCTATTTATGTTAGTGTCTCTGCCAGGGAGAGTGCTGAACTCTCAAGGGTCTCTGTGCTAAGCACTGTGTAAGCACACAAGTAAAGAGTCCCATCTTTGGAAAGTTTTCAGTCTAGGCCCTTTCCTTCTCTGCCTTTGGCACATATTAAGTTATGCCTCCTCATTTAATGGCAAAGAAGCACTGTCAAACTAGATAAAGCAAAATGCCTGCTGTGCTTACCATCCCTTTCAGAACATATTTTATATCCACAACAATAAAGTATAATTTATGCATTTTTATCAAACTCTGCATTATTTCAATAACATCTGCAGAGATTGGATTGCAATATGTTCTGGGAGATATTGTTTTGCCCTGAGTTCACAAAATGTTATATTTTTCAGTTAAATCTCCTGCCACAATTTCATCTGCAGTTATGAGTAATTTTTTATCTGTTTTGCCAGGTCTTGTTTTGAGTAGTAAGTGTTCTCAAAGCCAGATGATTTGCAAAACTTTCTTCAGTGGCCTGTGAATATTGATTTAAAGCAAGACAGAGTCGATGACCATAACTCATTTATTGGATGTCTTTCTTAAAAGGACATATGTAAAAGAGGCATCAAAATTAAAGCCTTTTCATAAGCTTTTAATTTATTTAAGTAAACCCTGTTGTGATGGAGGACTGTGCTCAAAAAACAGCTTTTCCAAATTTTCTATAGAGTGTGCTGGAAAGGATTTCCCACTGATAGATAGATTATCTACTGTTCTCAAGAGCATTTTTTTTTCTCTCATGAGGGAAAAGCAGGCACCTGGAGTAACCACTTGAGTCAGTTCAACAGTGAATACCTGCATCCTTCATCCCTGTCCAAATTACTGCTGTATCTCAGCACTTACTTACACTTTCAGGCACCAATCAGACTTCCAGGGACTATTCCTAGTTTCTCAGTGCTTCTGCTCCAGGGTTCTCCCTCCATGGATGTGGACAACATTGTCCTGTTCCAAGCTCCTGAAGCAGACTATGGCAAATGACTGAAGTAAATGTTGGCAAAGTGGCCAGGTCATTTCAATGAAAGAGAGATGCTGGTAGTCTGTAGTTCTGCTCAGATGAAACCATCCAGAACTGAAAGAATGCTTCATATTGGATCAATAATTCTGGCAAGGGGTTTTTCAGCAAAACCTGTGTAGAAGCCAAAATTGCTTTTGCAATGAAAACCTGCCCAGAGCAAATAGCCCACTCTCATTATCTATGTAAAATCCATTGTTCTCCAACTGATTTTCCAGGGAATGATCAGAACTGAACAAACTCGTCCTTTATTTGGGGCTATTTAGCCTGAGCTGCACAGTGAATCTATAAGGATTTTCCTTATGCTAAGGCAGTCAGGACCCTGCCAGAACACTGACATAAGAGGCCTGTGGCATGCTAGAGTAACAACAATGTATTAAACTTATTCACTCCTGTCTCACTTCCCCAACTCTCCATCCCTAATCTGACGCAGCAACCATAAACCCTACTTGAGAGACTAGGTATTGTCCCCACACTAGTGTGAATAGACAAATTTGCATTAAGGATCAGGAAGGATGATCTGGTAGTTTACACTTACCACTGAGAAAATTTCAGAGGAAAAAGTTGCTTATTAAAGAGGTGGTTAACACAGCTGCTTTGCTTTATGACTCATACACAAACACATGTAGGACTTTTGATTGTAGTAGAAACTCTAAGAATTGTACAGCCAATGTTATCTTCAGGGAAACAATACAATTTTTGAACCACTAGACTGGAAATTCAAAACCAAAATCTCTTCTTGTCCTTTTAGATATGTTCTAAGAATTTCTTTCTTTCTTTTGAATAATAAAAATCCACACATAAATATACTAATAAAGAGGTAATTCCATTCCTGACTTCTGAGACCTATAAACCAAGGCAACTTCACTTTCCTTGTTACAAACATCTTAAGATCAAGTTCTACAACTAGACATAGTTGAGCGTATATTTGTGGTTAAGTCCATTTAAAATTATTTGGGGATAGGAAAGTATATTTGGAATGTACTGTTGGTATCCAAAAATGTAAAGTTATAATATCCCAGTGGTATAAACAGAGAGTAGGAATTTATATTAGTCTGTGTACTGCAACAAGGTCTCAGGCAGAGAGCAGGAATAGGTTAAAAGTGGAATAGTGCTAGGGGAGGCGAGGTAGAAGAAGAGTTTATGAGGTGACAGCTCTATTTTGCCTGAGCTGGTCTGGAGGTGAATGGAGGAAAGAGCTCTCTTTCAAAAGGAGCTTCAGTATTTCAAAATGTATTTGTGCTCCCATCCAGGTTTTGCCTATCCATTGGCAAGAAGGCCAGGCTGGCTCCAGGGTGACATACCAGGAGCAGCAGCTGCCTCAGAGAGAAGATCCTGTAGAAACATCTACCAGGAGAACATTGAAATTCAGGGGACAAGGGGAAAGCTGAACAGATACAGATGCGCATACTGACAACTGTAAATGGCCTCCATTGTTCCTGATCCCACTCCTTTATTCCATCCATAAAAAAATTATGAGACCCAACTATTCATACAGCATTTCCAGAAATTTAATAGACCATATAGATTAAACTCTGAGGGCCAAGCACTGGTGTCAGATACACCCAATGAAACCCCATCTGAGAACAGAATTTGGCTTGGATTCAGCAGGCAAATGAAAGGGTTTTTTTCCACTTTCAGAAGAAACCCAAGTATGTAAAGTTTATAGGCACTAGTAGGAGAATAAATCAATTTAAGTCCATGTCACACCATTCTTTACAGTTTTGTAACAAGGTGTACTTTGTTAGATTTTAATCTGCATACATTTGAGACAGCAAAGCTCTTCAAAATCATCTTTTAATGGCATCGCAATTTATAGACAGTAACTAATTTCAAACTTCATAGCACTTGGCTTTTATGATTATTTCAAATCATTTAAATGCAAATGAATTTCCAGAGAGAGAAAACATCAAATGCCCTTGAGTGGCAACATGTAATAGAACCGCGAGCAGAAATCACAGTAGGAATTTGAAGCAGTCTGATAGGGTTTGACGGGAGGTCTGTATAAAAGTGTTTGCCTAAATCCAATTTACATTTCATTTCACATTATATTCTATTTACCCATTTTGTCATTTTAATATGACTTATTTACTTAATCCTGCTCTGAAATCCAATCTACTATCAAAAGCAAATGTGGAATTCTGGTCAGGATAGGACTTACAGCAATTTTGCATTTTAGGACAATGGTAATACCATTTCTAAAAAAGAGCTAGCTAGTTTTTCCCCCACAGTTAATAATGTAACGGCACCACGCAGCCAAAAACATTTGTGCATGCCTTAAATAATTACACTTCTTTCAAGCTAAGCAATTGTTTGCCTACTGACAGAGTAATATTTCCTGGGAGGCATTGCTAAGCTACAGTACATACAAAATATTTGGACACAGAGTGCTGAGAAAGATCTGAACTATTCTTAAAGTGATTGCACTCAGAAAGATAAGAACTGTCCTGGAACTCCCCATTCAGCAGCAGCAGTTACCACAAAGCACCAGCGGTGGGGGTTTTTACAGCCAAATGGATTTGCAGGAGGCAGCAAGAGCTGGTCTACCTCTAGTTCTTCCTGTGCTTCTGGATAAGCAGTGCAGGTAAGGATGCAGCCAGAGCTCGTATCTTGATATCATCTGTCAACATCCAGCCTTTAGGTTATGCAATGCACATGTGCCTTTTATTTTACCTTACATAAAAAAGGTAACTGTCCATGACTGCAAAGGGACCAAGTGCATTCTGCCCTTCCCTATCCCAGTGCAAATTCTGCAATGCAGCAGGCTGAACTGTGGCATTCAGCATTTGTAGGTGGGCAGAGAGGACGATGCAGTTTGCACAGCCTGCGAGGGGATTTGACCATGGCATGGGCCAGACTCACACATGTGATCAGGCTACTCATGTCTGTTCTGAGGAAAACAGAGCTCTAGGGACCAGGCAGTCTCTAATTTCTCCAAATACCTCTTTTCCAGGCCCAGTATTTGAACCAAAAGGCAAAAATACATCTCAGACTCACTAATTCCAGCACAGGCTATATACAGTACCCAGAAGACCTCCTAGTCTGCAGGAGAGGAAAATGGGGGAACATGAGTTTGTGGTGCTGCTGGCATCTGAATATTTTCTCATTTCCTAGGGATGAACTGCACTACTTAAGACTACTCTAACAAAGTAAAAGAATTAGATCTCATGTGTTTTCAAAATCTGTCTTTTTAAAGATAACAGAAGACACAAATACCTTCAGATAGTCAGGGCTATTCATCATTCTGTGCCACACTTCCAGCACTTGGTTTGCAGAAATCCATGAATATTTTCATTTCTTATCAGATATAAATTACTGATACAGTCAGTACAATGTTTGTTGGTGAAAACTCCTATAGTCGAGTAAACTGAGTGATAGATTTGAAGGAAAATAAGAATAAAATATCGTGCTTCGGATGGAGAGATTACTAAAATTGTGCTATTCCTACAGTAGCCAATTTCACAATCAAGATGTCTTTTCTATTGCAAAAGCAATTTTTATGTCTCCTGCACATAAATGTCATTCTTTTGTTTATTATGTGTTTCTTTTTCATTTATTTCATTAATTTTGTATATATTGTCTGTGAAAATACTTCTAAGGAAGTACATTTGTCTTTTGTTTTGAGCAATTTGTCTTTTGCAAGGACAATATAACTGTGTAAAAGCAATAATACAAGGCCTTTAATCAAAAATGTATCAGCACTGTTCAAACAAGGCGGTTCATTAGATTTGAATAAGCTAACGCCTGGGTTAGCTTTGGACCTACAGTTTGGCAGGTTAGATGCTGGCTATTTTGTTTTTTCATTTTTCAAACTTCATGGAAAGGGTTACTCAGATAAGTACTGGTATATTGACCGGCAGTGATCAAACAGCAGCAAACCTTTAATAGAGATCTTGAGTCTTTATTACTACTAGGCACAGCTCTACCATCCACTAGTCCAGCTCCCCATTGGCTCCCAGGTCTTGGTGACTGATTCCCCCCCTTCATCAGAAGGGGGTTGCTCAGAAGCTCTGCCTGGGAAATTCCCCTTTGGAAAAAAGCAGGATGAGGCTTAGGAAAACAGTCCCTTCCAGAGGCTGCCCACATAAAGATGGATGGCCAGGCTGCAGAAAGTTTTATTCCGAACTCTCTGTTCTTTCCCCAGTGCTCTCTGCCCACCCTTCTTCCTTCCCATGCCCTCCAGCTGCACCCCAGGTTGGAGTGTCTGGCCCTGAGCACAAACCCAGGGCAGTCAGTAGCATTTCACCTGGCAGCAGGATCCACCACATGGAGGGGAGAACGAAGCACTGCAGACAAAGACATTGTTTGCTGAGATCATCAAATCACAGTTTGCTGAGATTTGCAAGGTACAGTTTTCTGTAAGGAGATGTCAGTCCCTTCACTGTGAGGTTATGCTGCATAGAGGCCATAAAGGGCGTGTCCTCAAAGACACCTCTGGCTCCTGACCTCAGTCTCTCTGGCTGTAAATAGTTTTAGGTTTCACTCAGACTTCGGTGGAACTGCCTCAGGTATTTGCTGTGTGCACACAGCCAGGTCCTCCTGCAGGCAGGTGAAGTATCTCAGGGAAGAGCTAAAATCCACTGCCAGAATATTTTATAACAGTAGAAAACACTCTTAATAAACAAAATATGTGGAACTTATGTCAAAACCAAAATACGTCAAGAAGCAACACAACTCACCTTTCCTTATTCACACCCAATAGTAAATTCCCTTTTTAATTTCTTTCCTTTTCTATGACATTTTTTTTCATGTAGCAGCAGGATGCTTCTGGTAATACCCAAAAGTCCCTATTTTAACCTTTATTTCCTTTTCTGTGACAGAGTTAAGATTTTTCTTCCTGGAACTATTGATAATATTTTCTGAATTTAGATATGGCTGTTACATGATAAAAGAAATAATAGAAAATTTTACAGTGAAATAGAAAGTGCAAAAAAACCCCTACACTTTAGGCAATACACTTCATGTACTTACAGTACACTTCAAAGCCAGGAAGCACCAGTGTTAACATAAGAATAGTCACTTTGCAGACATCTGATATTGTTCTCCCAAACCTGCTGAGTGCACTGCTTTTTTCCCTATGTTTGTTAAACACCCCTTTCCCCAGATGGCTCCATATCAATAGGTCATTTTACCCACAGCATAACCACTTTGAACAAGTTCTATATTTTTAAAGCAAATACTTCAGTGGCTTTTATACTTCAGGAAAGAAGGAAGAAAACACAACAATAATGCGATTGAACTGCAATCTGAAAGTAGCATGGCTGAGAGACAGATCTCTAGTTTTATGACTGGACAAAAACCAGAAGGAGAGGGGGAGATGTGGCTGTTCTGTTTCTATCCACAGATTAAATATGATGTTGTAATAACAAAGTCTGAAGGAAGATGTATTGTATCAAGGCCAGAACTGAGCAAGTGTCCTACCTCACCACAGTGTGAAAATTAGGGACAGATTTCCATACAGGACATATACACATCCCATATGTACACTACATTATTTACAAAATATTCATTAACATTTCAAGCTGACATGAAAATTATTAGGTTGCAAAAAAGTATTGGTTAGCTGCTCTTCAATGCAAATATTTCTGCAATGAAAGGACTACTGAGATTATGGGGAACTCACAAAACATTTATTTACCTAGAAAAAAAGGATATTTAAAAAATTTTTAAAATATATACAAAATCTAGCTCATGTATATGATTATGTTACTACACAAATCTAGGTATTTAGGATAAGAATTAATATTCAGAGTCTGGCAAAATATTCAACATATTCCTCCAGTATAATCATCTTTTTAAACATGGTAAGACCTTTCTGCAGGTCAATCACAGTTTTCAGGCAAGCTGTAATTTAAATCAGCTCCATTCTGCATCTAATGTGGATGTTTCACTGAAAAATAATTAAAACTAACCACACTACTTGTGTCTCTTTGTCTGTCAGATACAGACCACTGTTGTGCATGCACATTGCTAATCCCAGGAAAGGAAACCTTGCAGAAAGGACAAGGAGGTGACAAAGTAATTACGCACCGTGGGTGATCTGAAGAGTTGTAATAAAGAGGTGCTCCCTGCTCATGCTACCTTCATCTCACCTGAACTCCTATTTGGTGACTCACTTTCATTGCCTACATCACCCTTTAGGCTAATAATGGAAATAGATAGATCTCCTGGCAAGCACAGACAGTGTATCAGAGCTATCGACTATATCTCTACTTTTTCAGCACCAAGATGGTTCAGTTTGTTCATCAAAAGGGTCTCAGCTTGTTTAATCGCCTTTATCAGCCCCGCTTCCATCTCAAAGCTTGCAAAGGCTCCTGCTCCTTAAATTGCTGCCTTCCTCTGAGCCAATGCAGTGCCTATTTCCCTTTTCTACAGAATGATGTTTCAATGCCAAAGAGAAGGAGCATGAGAGAGAGAAATAATCTTGGCACTCTTTCAGGCTGTTGTGAAGAGAAAGAAGGGAAAAAAACCCAGACTGCCAATGGGGATTTCCTCTGTAATAAGCCAGATGGCATCATAGGATGCTTGGGGAGACTGTTTCTGTCTAATTCTCTTCAGTAGCAGAAACTGCCAAGGCCTGGCCTTTGTGGTAAAACCAGTGACTAGCTATTTTATATTCTTTCTCTTTGCTGTGCATGCTGTCCCCACCTGTCACTAATGGCTTTGTAATGCAGTCAGTGCCTGATACGAGCTCCTTTCCCTCCTTTCTCTCCCTCACTTCTGGACTCCAAATAATATTTCCTTTCCCCCTATACCAGCAACATGGATGCAACATTTGCTTTATATCCCAGTGATGTCAGGATAATTTCTTTCTTCAAGTGCAAAATATTTAATATAACATGGAGAAAGCCAGCTGTGAAATTTCTAAAGGTTGCCATCCTGGCAAAAGACCAAAGCAGGGGTTGATGCAAAGAAATGGGGATCTGGTGTTCTGTAAAACACAGGCATTCAGAAGCTCAAATGCCAAGATGGACAATCAACTTGAAATGGGTGGCTGGGGGCTACAAGAATTTTTAAAATCTATATTTATAAATTTTATTTGTAAACATATATAGCTATCTATCTGCTTCTATTTTTTTTTCATATCTGCAAAACTTTGGTGTTTCAACTGTATTCTGAATCGTGGGTTCAATCTCTCTGCATACCAGATGGATAGTAGAGACTGTGTATGCCAAAAAGATGGAAAACCTTATAGAAATCTTCTATGGGATTGCTAGGGTGTTTTTGGTTCCTTAGAGACAAATCCATAAGCTTTCTGCCTGCCTTAAGGGCTTGTATTTCCACTGCAAGGACTAAATTGTTTTTCCTCTCCAGAAGCAGTCCTATCATATATTCAGAATGGAGCAGATATATACTTTAAACTCACTCTTTGCTGAGAGAAAAGTAGCATTTTCCCACAACTTTCTAAAGCTGCTTCTTTCTTTTTGACATTGTTCTTTGTCTCGAAGCAGTCATCATGTGCAGATATCATTGCAACAGAGTAAAGAAATACATCCCAGAGTATCATTTCATATAGGCAATAGAGCTGCTAATGGCTGCTGTAGCAAAGGCACTTACAAAAGTTTGCATGCTGTGCTGGTAAGGAAGGTGCAGAGCTAATGCAGGGATGTCAGCTGAGATACAGACAGTGCTGGTTGGCAAAAACAGGACTGCAAGAGTCATAAAAACAGCAACATTTATAATCTGATAACAATATGTTCATTGATATACTGTCAACTGAGATAATCTAAAGACAATCAGAAGTTATTTTCTTTATCTAGGTATAAAGTAGCAGCAAACAGGCTTACAGGATTTTTTAAGATGAAGTATTTAATTTCTTCTTGGAAGTAAAGCCATGCAGATAGCTGTCTCATTGAGCAGCTGATGAATGTTTCAAGATATAAATGGTGGTGTTTTTTTCCAGTTAAAAAAGATGTACCATTTCCACTTTTTTTTTGATGAACAACAATAGTCTATATCACAGTGGGTTTACTCTTTAAATGTATGAAGAGAAACCTGAGGACTGCCAACTGAAAAGTCATAAGCTACCTCTTGTTCCTCTCCCCAGCAGCTTTCCACGACTCTGACAGAAGAACAGAAACCAAAGCCTGAAATCAAGCCCTGAGCCATGGCAGGTCTGGTCCCAGCACATCCTGGGAAGACTGGAGAGAGCCTCCACCTATGCTGCAGCTGAGACTGGGGACAACATTCGGCAGCAAAGGTCTCTTGTCAGCACCCAGCAAGGGAAGCCCTGGCCATGGGGGAGCTGGATGGTGCCCTGTGCAGTGAAGCAGAGGGATGGGTTGCCCCACCAACCAGCATGTTGTCTCCTGAAGGGGAGAGCCCAAACACCCCCTCCAGTCCCCTGTGTGGCCCCCATGCCCTCAGCACTGCTTTTCCCTGCTCCAGTCCTGCATTACTTGCTGGTGGAGGCGCAGCTGTGCACACCCTGCCAATGGCTGGGCTGGCCCTCTGCCCACAGTATAGCAGATTACAGTTCCCAGAACTGCTCTCCAGGGCCAGGATGAGCAGGAAATCAAGATTTCTTGACACTGGTCTAATGCTGGAAGAGAGACCAACCAGGCAGAACTGATGGAGCCTAAAGATAGTTTAACATCAGCTCTTGCCTAGTGCCTTCCCCTGCTACAAAGCATTGCAGCCAAGGTATAACCCAAAAATGTAAGGCGGTACATTTGAATAGGGCAACAACAAAAAAGCCATTTGTTTCTCCTCCCAGCTGTGTTTTGAGCATTGTTTCATGTTCATGACCCCATCACTGTAGAGCACAGATTGCCCATCCCCATGGTCAGAATTCCCTGCTGTGGTCCCAGGGGCCAGTGCAGGCTGGTGCTGCCAGCAGCCCATGCTGCCTCTACAGGGGCTTTCTTGGGCCCCAGGTGATCCCATGTAGTGCCTTGGGAGCACATCCAAAGGCAAGAAAGTGAAATCCTTCTGCCCAACAATTTTTAAACCCAATATAGAACATACCAGACTGACCTTAACTTTGAGTGAAATGTTTATTTCCATTCTGGTGAGCTTTATCCTAAAAAACAACTTTGAATTTGCCTTAACTCAGGTTTACTCGGGTTAGAAGTTACAGATGACAGCTGGGCAGACTTCAGCAAAATGATGTGTTTGTTCATTCTCACAGAGTTTTGGTTAATTAGGCAATGAAAGAGGTAGTTTGGAATCAGGAAAATAAGAATAGCTATATGACAGTAAATTAGTGGGATACTTCTGGGACATTAATGGAATCAGATGCCAATATCTGTGTTGGCTTAGGAAGGCTCTATGTTTTGCCTCCAAAAAGACCCTTTGCCAAGAACAGTAAAGTTCATATTGTCTGTTCCATAAGATAGCCTCCTTTTTCTCAAGCATATATTTTCTAAATATAGTTATTACTACTAACGTCCCCATACTATTGAACAGCTGTGAATCCTTCCATACTCCAGGCATTTGTGTGTCCTCCTCTGCAAAAAAAAAATGTTGATTTGGGAGGCAATGACAATTAAATGAAGAAGTAACTCTCTGCTGTGGGAAATTTCTGTTTTGACTGCATGATTATAAAAGTAAGCTTTCAGGAAATTCAGAAGCATATTGTCTCTGAGGCAAGAGAAATCTGTTGTGGAACACAGGATTTTTTTGAAAATTATATATAAATGTATAAATGGCAAAGTATACCCTTTGACTGTATTTTTGAATTGGGCTTGCCTGTGGAGACCTTCCATGAAAGATTATTCAGTAGAGTTCTGATCTGGATAGCAACTGTCAAATACCTGGGAAATACAAAGTGTTTCCTGGAGGGCCTAATGCAGTGAGGAGAACGAGCTCAGGTTGAAGCCACATTATCACAATTTTTAAACTACAGTCTCGCTGCTCTTGCAATGCACATAATTTTAATGTGGGAACACAGTACCATGAGACCTCTTATCAATATGTTCACTATGCAAGTGGAAGCTTAGAAAACTTCAAAGCAAGTTGATAAATTTCCATAAAAGTGTTGCCAGCCCATAATCAGATGGCCAGGAATTCCCAGTTGCACCAAAGATAAAAACTGATGATATTAATTTGTCCTTGTTTGAACCAAGCACTCCTACTTTAATCAGCAGTACCCACGTGTACTAATATCAGTCCTTTGCCTGCAAAAGATATTTTTCCGCCAGTCCACAGATTTAGGCATTTTCTTTACTTCTCTTTCAAAGAGTGGAAATTAAAAGAGAACATAAAACAAAAACTCAAAGGACTCAATTTCATTTAGATTGAAGTGATTTCTATTTGGCAAGCCAAAACCTGCCTTTGGCCTTTATTTGGATTTTTCAAAGTCATAGTCCACTGCTTCCCCTCCTAAATTCAAAGGCAATACCTATCGGTGAGATACCACGCTCTTACTCAGTTGCTTCTAAAGCAGCTCTGCAAAATATACTCTGTAATTTTTCCAAATCTGGAAACTGAGCATTTGTTTAATGACTTGTTCCCACCAGGAAGACTCCAAATCAAAACCTTCCTCCCACCTCAATTTTGTGTTTTTCCTTTTCCATGGCTGCCTCACAAGAGCGGGCAGCTGCAAGCCTGAGAACATGGACGTTTAATGTAACTGTATTTTTTTAAGCTAGAAAGGCTTACACCATAGGAGAGCTAATTAAAGTTACTTTGTAGTGAAAAAGAATATCATAGAAACATCCAATTTAACTTAGAAGATAGAGAAACACAAAGACAAAGCCGAAGTCTTTTTCTAAACTTCCTTTAAGGAGAAATACCAATAGGATTCAGAAGTTTTCTGCAGTTTCATCTTGTTCCCTTTTGATCCCCACCCCCCTGAATTATTAAATTTAAGGCCAGAAATCCTTGCTTTGCCAGCTTTTCTCATTTTAGTTGATTTACATAGTTGCCATCTAGGGGTTTTTTTGTTTGTTTGTTTTTGTTTTCTTTTTTTTTTTCCTGGATGGAAACGTATTTCAGAAAGCCTTTCACCTTAACAGGAGGACACCTAGAAATTAAGGATCCATCTTCATTCCCAGCAGGCTGCTGCTGACCATGCCCTGGTAGAAGTGTGTGTCCTTGTCCCAGCTCCCACATCAGCGGGGCAGAGCAGGAGCACCATGCCAGGACTCCAGGAGGGATATGGGAATAGGAGCACTGCCCAGCACCTGCTCTGCATCACTCAGGCACAAGATGGAAATCATTTGGCCTGGCACAGCACTGTGCAGATGAAATTGCTGCTCCTTCTGCCTTAACCTGGGGGTGAAGGTAGCACCACAATGTCAGACAGCTGCTACAGCAGACTCTGCAGCTCCTCTAAGCTCCATGTAGTGATTTAATTTTTACAGTTGTTTACTTAGAGGCTTCACTTTTAATAATTCTGAGAGAAAGATCAAAGCAAAGCAGTGGAGCCTCTAGCATTTTCTCCTGCCTCTTTTCTGTACTGGCACGAAGAAGAAGAAGGCATTTCCACAAAGTCCTGACTAAAGTATAAAAAAAATTACATTTCTCATATTTGGAGGTAGCCAAGGAAAGCTGACCTCATGGTATGAACTCTAAGAAAGCTCAGGAGGGAGAAATTAAAACAATTAGTAGTAATTACCACCAAAATTATGGTACTGAATAGGACAGTACCTAATAATGAGAGGTCACAATTACTGATGCGCCCTTCTGTATGCTCATTTGTCTTCTTGGTGTTGTAGTCATTTGTGTTGTCCCTCTGCACAGCAGGATGCCCAGTGCCACACTCCTTTCCCTTTCATGAGAAGTTCACAACAAACAAGGGTTCAACATGTTCAGAGCAGCAGTTTGTGCCTTCGGAGAACTTGAAATAATATGGGCTTTACTTTCAGTCTCTTTGTAAAGAAACTTTACTGCATCTGAGCTTTATTGTCTTTCACTTTATATGTTACAAGGGAATGCAGCTAAAAGGTGAGCAAGACTGCATTAATTTATATTTTCACCCAAATAAATGGAACCAGAATCAAATCTATTCTTCTTCAGGCGCATAGGCTTTGCACAAAATAGGAAGGTTTTCAGCGGATTTTACTGATGGAGCTAATTCATAGAATGGTTTGGGCTGGAAGTGACTTTAAAGACCTAGTTGGACCTAGTTCCCACACCTCACCACAGGCATGGACATCTTCCACAAAACCAGGTTGCTCCAAGCCCTATCCAACCTGGCCTTGAACACTTCCAGGGATGAGGCATCCACCTCCTCTCTGGGGAGCCTGTTCCACTGCCTCATTGCCCTCATTGATAAAAATTTCTTCCTTCTATTTAATTTAAATCTGATCTCTGCTAATTTAAAGACATCACCTCTTATCCTATCACTGCATGCCCTTGTAAAAAGTCCCTCTCTGACTTTTTTGTAGACCCCTTATTCAAGTTACTGATGGTGCCAATAAAGCTAGGACAGAAATAACCCCTTTTAGTGACATCACAGTATAAAACTGCTTGCACAACAATAGTATCCACAAAAGAATTTTATCAAACTAGCCATCCTGATAATTTAATGCACTCATTCTGGAGACTTAAAACTTGAAACCCAGGATTTCCTAGAGAGGTAACCTACACCATGTGCCTACTCTGAAACATTTTTTAAGATTCATAGTAATTCTGCAATTTTTAATGTTTGTCCAACAACAAATCAACACACAGGCATTTTGTTACTTAAAGCTCCTTAATCAAAAGAAGGCATTTTGGGTCAATCCTTGTATGCTTAATCAAAATGTTTTCTTTCAGCACAAATATGAAAAACAAACTTCAAAAAGTAACATTAAAATGATAAATTACATTATTCTATTCCAGAAAATTCATAACACATTATAGCAACTCTATTTAAGCCATTTTTCACAGCCGGATCTCATTCAAATCAATACTGTCTTGAAGGACATTTTGATTTCAACATCATAGCATTTTCTAAAGGACAAATATTTTTAAAAATGTAGCTAAAAGTGGACATAGAATTTAAAAAACACCACAATGAGCACAGTGCATTATGTTGCTTATAATCTAGAGATGGCAACAAAATTTTTTAAAAGTCAAGAAAAGTTCCTGGGAATTGTTATCTGATCTGGCATAGACAAAAAAACATGCTTCTTTCCTTTCCTCTTATAGATCCATAAGTGCCAGTTCAATCACCTCCCTTCTGGAGACTGCAGCCTTCATCAGAGGACTAGCAAAGCAGGCTGTCAGAGCACTCTAATTTACTTCAGGAAAAATCAATTAAGATAGCTTAAGTGACTTTAACTGGGAAATTGCTGGGGACAGTAATCACCACTGCAGACAGTAATGAGTACACAAGACTGGCAACTTCTTCCATCAACATATTTGTACCAACATGGGCATCTCTCCATTGGTTCAACATCTGAGCCAAAGCCCTCTCAAGTCAACAAAATTTTCAGAATTAAAAAAAAGTAGAATTAACAATCCATATTTTATATTTGGCTAGGAAACAATACTTCTCAAAGTATTCCTTTGTCATGTTTTTATACACACACATGCATATCTATCTATATCTATATCTATATCTATATCTATATCTATATCTATATCTATATCTATATCTATATCTATATCTATATCTATATCTATATCTATCTATCTATATCTATATCTATATCTATATCTATATCTATATCTATATCTATATCTATATCATCTATATCATCTATATCATCTATATCATCTATATCTATCTCTATCTCTATCATCTATAGATACATACATATATAGCTGCCCAGGCAGTCTTGCAATCGAGTAAACTGGATTGAAGGAGAATGTCTTGATAAAGTCAACATTGCATGTCTGAATCCGTACTACAGAAAATAACAAATGTCACTCTGCTGCTTCTGCCACTTCAGCACCACTTCAAAGGTCACTAATTCCTTGAGAAGTTGCCATAAATAGCCTGCATCTTATACAGAAATGTTCTGCCAAAATATTAACTCAGAGTTGCCTTATATTTTCACCTTCAGTCATCAATACTTTTGACAATCCTTTGCTAGAACATGCTTTCCATCTTAACACCTTATTAATTCCGTGGCTACATCTTTCCCCATACTCCCAAGTAATTGCAGGACTCCCACTCAAGTTTCACTGACACTGAGAAGTAGAAAACATTCTTCCCAGATGGGAAGCTCTTAGTGATGATGTAACTCCTGTTGATGGAACTGTGCTTCTGCCCATTCCTCCCCAGATTTAAACTACACCAGCAAAGCCTTTTCTTTTTATCTTAATTTAAAAGGAGTCTACACTTGTGCTATCAACAGTATTAAAATATTGGAGGGGAAAAGTTGACATCCAAACCCGGTAGTTCAATAGGAATGAGGTGTCCCCTGTGAGACATGGCCTTGGTTAAGCAGCAGCTTTGACTCTGCTTCTCTCACCCAGGCAGCCTTGATGAGAAACAAAAAAGTTTCTCCTGAGAGCATTACTGCAAATCCCTATTTGTATATCCACCTTGTAGCATGGTTTGCTACATGAATCAGCCTAGGCACATGAGGAGAGGCAAGACTGGTGCTTTTGCACATATAGCAGCTGAACTACGTGTCTCAGCAGGAAGTGCACATATCTGTGTGTACGTGCAAGAGCCAGAGAGAGAGAGAAAGCAGTGGAGAGAAGATATCATCTCCTCGAGCCTTACTGCAGCCAGGCAGTGAGCACTGCAGATGCTGCAGCACTGGAATCCAGCTGAACTTCCCCCAGCTGCAGAAACCTCTCCCCTCTGCTGCCTGGTGGAGCTGCTATGCAGACAGAAGGGCTGTCTTCTGCACATCGCTGCTTTCTGACCTCTGTGGGTAAAGACGACTTTACCACAGCCAGCAAAAGCTTCCAAAGATTATGGAGGATGTTTTCAAAAAGCCAAAATCCTGACTAACACTGGGAAACGTTACTGGGCAGCACAGTAAACACTGAGCTGGAGTAAACGAATTGCTTTGCTTCAGGAAAAATACTGTAAATGTCAAAAGAAAGCAGCCACTCAGAAACTGTGTTATTAGGTGTAGACATATCTTCAGAATATAATGAAACAAGTACATGGGTTCTATATCCTGCCCCTCAGTAGAGCAAGTGTGAATCTTGTTGATTCAGAGATACAAAAGTTTAGAAAAAAATTAGAACTCACTGGATGAACCAGGTATATCGGACAAAATAATTACACTCAAAAAAAGCATTGAAGATGCTTTTTTGAAACATTTCATACAGTCTTTTCATGCTTGCAAAAATTCCTAGCACTAGAAAAAATCTAGGGGATAAAGCTCAAGACATAAACCCTAAAAAGTATGCTACCCAAGGGATGAATACTGTAATTATCTAAAATCTGTTATGGTACTTAATAATGTGTGGCCTACCTGGAATCAATAGGACTTACTCAGCAGGCAGACAGCAAAATCTGTTCCTTAATTTCTTTTCTTACTAAAATTAAAAGGCTCACTTTCTGTAGGATTTTCAAAGTCCTTGTAATCTTCAGACTTACCCTTGAATTTTTCATTTTCTTCTGCTACTGAGCAAAGTCTTGTTTTCAAATTGGCAGCTTTGTACTATTGCCTCGATGAATGATTGCAGCAACTTGAAACCTGCAATGAAAACAGCAGCAGTTTAGGTGCAAAGCAAAATACAAGTAACAAGTAAATGTATCATGCAATTTCCACTGTCATGCAGCCCCTCCCCTATTAAAGGTCCTTTTCCACACCTTTTGCCCCACAATTAATGACATATTTTCTTCTCGTTCTCCTTTCTTCCAGGAGTGTTGCTAAGGTTCAAGGTGCAACAATATCACAGTGGAAATATGTGTGCCCATTTCTCAAAATTATCAAGCTCATATTAAAAATATCCTCACATGCATCTATTCAGTATATATTTCTATTGTTTTCTGTCCTATTTCCCCTGTTGAAGCTGATTAAGCTACTGGAAAAATTAGTTGAACAAGTGGAAAAGTTTGAAAGCATTTCTTCAGAGCTCATCCCTGTATTCAGCTTTGGTGTCTGAGTTTTGCTGACTCAGTTTTGCTGAATGAGTGGCTAACTTGAAACTTTTCAGCCAGTGATTAGTCACAGGTAAGACTTTTATACAGTTGAGTCAGCTCTCACTCACCAAAAGATTCAGAAAGTTCTGAACATTGACATCTTCTCTTCAGATTAGTCTCAATATCCCTGAGCTAGGCAGCTAAGCCCTCTGTGCAATATGGTAAGCATTTTGGACCAGCATCTACAGCTCTACTGCAGATGTCAGCCAGAAGAAAAAAATAAAAGTCTTAAATCTCACTTCAAGGTGTTTCTGAGAGCACACAGACCTTTTAATAATTTAGAGATATTTGTGTTTCCTTGTGATAGTAAAGGATGGGAATGCTGCGTCCACATACACACCAGGAAAAAACAGGCCACAACTGATGACCCTAGCTAGGTGAGGAAGGAATATTGAAGACGTGCTCCAATTTCCTAACTCAAAATTTTTCATGTGTTGCATAAAGAAGCCTTGAAGGAGGAAGCAAGCCCATGTCTCCCTTTACTCAAGCAAATGTAAGTCTTATTGGACAAGAGAATCCCATTGAGGCTTGCTTTCTTTCTGGTTCAATAATGGGTGAATTACTCCTTGAGCAGAGGGGATGGAGCTGGTGCTGCAGAGGTGCTGCAGATCTAATCCTCTTGGGGTGGTAGGAGCTGGACTGCAAGGAGGAGAACATCAAGACCCTGCAGACATTGCTGACATTTCCCCAGCTCACATAAGTGCTTCTGAGAACTCAGCACAAGGCCCTGAAAATTGACTCAGAGATCATTAGGGAGCCAGCAAAGTGCCTGGTACATGGATTTATGTTTTCTGAGAACTGCTGCAAAGGAAGCAGGTGGTTGCATCTGCCAGCTGCAGTTTTTCCAGATTCTGCTTTGAAGCCAGGATGAATGTTGTTCCAATAATCGCGTATGCAGGCTGCAGAGATATATGACTGGGATGTGTCCTAACTGGAAATGATGGGCTGCATTGCTTTTGCAGCTAGTGGGTCCAGTATCAGCTGGACTTAAAGACAATCTCATCTCTTGCAGGCTCCTCTGAAGTGCAGTGCAGTTAATATTGCAAATAAACTGGGATTCTGGTCGCACAGCAAGAGGAATATGTCCAACTGGCAGAGAAAATAAATACTTCTCCAAACAGGCAGTAATCAGTTAACATTACTCTAAAACAAACATCGAGAAAGCAATGCACTTCAGTAATTAAAGGTCCAAATTTGCAAAATTAATTAGTGTTTCCCACAGCATAGCACTCTACTTATGAACAGCTCTATTGTAAATGTATGATGCTCTAATATGAAAAGAGAGCATTCTTATGTTAATTATCTAATTAACTAATCTGGGCACAATTAGCAGCTGAAACAGCACAGCATTACACTCTCTTCCTTTTTCCCTTCCGGATTCAAGACTGCCTTTAAATCTGTACTTTGGAGTGGCAGGGGACTGGTGGCAGGGCTTGCTACCATGTTAAGCAGACCTTGGTGCCAGCACAAGTTCCAGTGAGCGGGCACTGAAACAGGAGAGGCAGAAATATCTCTGGCACGTAATTTAGGAGGGGTAAAGTCATCTATTTAATCCCACCCCTATAGCTAGCAGCCCTCCAGGGAAAGCCGTCCTTGTCACTTCGCAGAAAGTCAACATGGAATGCTCAGGAATACAGTTGCCTGTTTCTCTGTCCGTTTGGAAACCCAACACCACTTCACCAGACCCCCCTGAGAGCAGTATTTTCCAAAGGATGGATCAGTGGCTATTTTAGAGCTCTGAAAATAGAGAGTCTCTTTCATTTCTACTTTGCTGCCAGAGTAACTATTGACTTCACTAAAGTTTACTGTGGCATGAAGAGAATTAGCTAACTGCGTGCAGATCTCTGACAAAAACTTACCAGAGAGAGGAACATTTGCTGAAAGAGTCTAAATCAGCCTCAGAGGATGCTCAGACAATATCTCAAAGTCCTAAATCCGACTACATCACAATAATCCTAAACCAGGGGTAGAAATGAAAGAAGAATATGCATTTTAATATTGTCAATTATTGTTTGTACATTTCTACATCTACATCACATGGCCTTTTTAATGCAGAAATTTGTGCTTGTGTTCAGTAATAAAAGGAAACATCAGCTGAGACTAACAAATTCTATATGGAATTTTACAAAATGTTGATCAATTCAAAATACTTAATCTTTCTTTTGGGGTGTTTTTCTTTTACAGTTCTGTTTGTCTGCTAGTTTAGGATTTTCCATTAAGATTTTTTGTGTAAATCAAATGGTCTGCCTCTTTCACTCATTCAACACCCTCTGACAAGGAAAGGAATAGTAGTCCCACACTTTTGCCTATGCAGTGCAAGGCTGGTTTTGAGACAGTGCTGATTATCTACTCTTACAGAATTATAAAAAAATTTATGTCGGAAAGAACAGTAGTTAATCTAATCCAATACCAGCAAGATCTGCTGCACTAAATCTGCTTTCTCTGGACTTGTCCTCTTGAGTTCTGAGCATCTCCAAGGATGGAGACTCCAGCACTCCTCCAGCCAATCTGCTCCAACTTTTCCTGCTCTTCCAGTGAAAAAAATAATCTTAATAGCTAACTGGAATTTCCTGTTTTCCAAGCCATGTCTGTTGCCTTCTGCCCTTTCACTGTGAATCTCTCATAAGAATCTGGATTAATCTTCCCTACAGCTTCCCAATAGGTAGCTGCAGGCAGCCAGGAGATCTCCCTGCAGCTGCTCCTTCTCCAGGCTAAATAAACCAGATGCCTCATCTCCTTCTACATCACTTGCTCCAGCCCCCACCACCCTGGTGACCCCTCCCTTGGACTCACTCTGCATGGTTGATGCTTTTCTTGTGCTGAGAAAGACAGAACTGGACTCTGTTCCCACTGACCTCTGCCCAGTGCCATGTCATGGGGAATGGTCAGTCCTGGTGGCTGCTGACAGCACCTCTGCCCAGGCAGCTTCACAGAGATGCTCTGGGTTTGGAAGGTTGCAGCACTTTGGTGGACAGGTTCTGAGAAACCTGAGCTAATGCTGAGGTTGGCCTGGCCTTCACAGAGCAGGGTGTAGCAGGCCAGTGCCAGATGTCCCTCCTACATAAGCTGTTCTGCAGGTCTGTGCAGCTCCTCAGGGGGCTGCTGTCACCTCCAGCACAGGACTCAGTTCTTGCATAGAAGACCCAAAAAAGTAGATTCACATGGACCAGCAAAGACTTTGCCCAACAGCTGAGAATTACAGACTGATCTCTGCTTCATCCCAGCATATCCCAAGTGAATAAATCCCATAGGAAGAAAGAATGAATCATCTCAGCAGTAGCATTGCGCTGATGAAACTCCTAACACAAGCAGCCAAAAGCTGCCTTGCCTGCCCTCAGTCCAAGAAGAGACACTCACATTTGCTCATCCTCTGATAGACATGATCACAGCCTATGAGCAGCCCATGTTCAATGCTGTGGGAGAGGAAAAAGGCTAAATAAGAAAAGAAAATAAAAGAGAGAGATGATTCCCAGACACTATCACTAGGTCATGTATACTCCTGCATGTGTTGTGTAAGTCAGCTCTTATTTAAAACTCTCTCTTAGCTCTTATGCTAACTTGTTTATAGAGGGTAATCCTGGGAATGATGTGCTTCTGGCATAATAGCTAAGCTAGGAATCCACACTATATTTCCTTGTGGAAGGAAAGGAGACTGATTCTTCCATGACCTTAAAATATAATGCTGGGCACCTATTAATAGCTTCTGTCAAAATGAATCATCATCCTCATCTCTTAAACAATGACTCATGAATTAACCACACAAATAATTGCATCTACTGACCTCTATAAGCAGAAATTTTTTTAAAAAAGCAAAGAAACAAAACCAAAACCAAGAACAAATAAACAAAAAAAAAACCCAAACCAAACAAAACAATCAAACAAAAAGAAATCCACCAAAAACTGCCCAAAAAACCAAAACTACATAGTCATATTAAGTTCCATCATAACAATAATTAACCCTAACTGACTAATAGGATGACAAAAAGAACTGCCTGCCTTTGCTGTGGGATTGATCAGCATACTTAATACATGTTACCAAATGGTATCATATATCCATGTGTTTTATTTGAGCCGAGTGTGATTTGCATAAGTCTGTAAGAACTATTCTGAAACTCTACAGCTCAGAAGGTACCACGAGATGCTCTGGATACCTTTACTACACTATTTATAAAGCATGGCTTTGGGGTAGTAGAGCCTTTTCTTACAAGCTGCAATGAGGCTAGACACCTCCCAGTTCTCCAGCCAAATCAAAGTCAAAATCTCAAATCCCAACTCTTTCACATCTCACTGGGGCACCAGTGTTCATGGTGGCCTCCAAACACTATGAGAGTAATTGTGCTACCTACTCATAAGAAATTACTGTACCCAGAATCTCAGGGAATGCTTTACAATATGTCTTCATTTCAGGAAAATTCTCCTCTCTTTTGAGAAACAGATAGTCACAAGTGATATAGGGGCACAGCCCCCAAATTTCAGTCATATCTACAGTAATTTGCCAAACCCAGTTTTCAAGCTAGAGGCACTGGAATGCAGCTGCATGACCTAGCATGGATTTAACCACTGTAAAGAGCCTTTGGAGCTCCACTAAGGACACCATAGAGTCCAGTAAGGCATCTGTCTACTGACAGGAAGCCTGGTTTTCGTCTCAAAACAGCCATTTCAGAAGTTCTTCTTTATCCACACAATTATGGAAAATATGTAGAAAAACAGAACCCTGTGACTTACATTACAAATTGCTATTAAGCAACAATCTTTGAGTTTTGCTATGTGAGTGCAAACCTTTTTTCATCAATCCAGAGGAAGAGTATTTGTCATATATGCATACTCATGACCTGCTTATGGATGTCCTACTATCTGGGAAAAAAAAGACATCATATGCAGCATTAATCAAACATACGATTTTCTGGTTTATTTCTTGAGTACAAGTCTTGATGATGTTCTTTTTAGGGAAGATCTTCATGAAATAAGTTGTGAAAGTACTGAAGTTCATCATCTTTTGGGACCTCTAAGTGAGTGTTTCCAAATTCCATATGTTAACACATCCATAGAATTTGTTACAAATATTACTAGGTTGTGCCAGAAAGTTTATAACAAGATGCTGGCTGGCTACCAAACCACTGACTCTCTAGGACTGGCTTAGGGACAATTCAGTGTGTTATTTGATGAAAAGAGTATGTGGCCTATGGAAGCCTGTGAGACTCACTGCACAACGTGGTTTACTCACTCACTGATCCTGCTTGGCAGCTCCCTGCTAGCCTGGAACCCCACCCAGGCCAGCTATGCTGACCCCAGACTGTCATCTGAGCATTGACTCTCCTTTTTGCCTCAGATGGTCTCAAATTGCATTCAGACTCTCCATTTAGAAATAAAGGCAAATGGTGTGCACAGACATCACCCTCTATATAGGATGGAGTGCTGATGCCTTGCTCTCATTCAGCAAGCAATTATAAAGGCTACATTTAGTGGTAAAGCTGAACTTCTTGTAATGCTCACTGATACTTCAATTTAGGATTTAGGTTTTTCTCCTTTTTCTGAGAGGAAGATTAATACCATACTTTCCCCTTCCATACTGTCTTTCATCTGAAAATACTTCCCAGTTTAAACATATGTTTACAGATTTTTTTTCAATATGTTCCTTGAGCCATGGGAATAACAGAAGCACTGCGGTGTAATGTGCAAAGCATCACTGCTTTTAAATTGAGGTGGGGAAGCAGTGAATATTGCCTTTATCTGGAACTACAAGGGTAATTAAAATAACTGGAACGTCAGTTTAATTAAAAATACTCTATGACCTAGGAAGATTGTTACTGAGTCCAAATGATCAGATCCCTCTTTTAAGATTGTCCACATACTTTTTGCAAAAAATGATACTGGTACTTTTCCCATTAGAAAAAAAAAAAAAAAAAAAGTGCAGATCCAAACAAGATACTTCTGGACTCAAAGGAGATATCCGTGCATGCTGATCCTTCATGTAAGTTAAGGATGTTATTTTTGTAGAATTCTTTCCTCGAACGCTTAGCCCTCCCACCCATCCTCTAAGTGTTCTTTGATTTAAGATTACATTTTAAATTACAATTTAAGATTGATTTAAGATTTGAGTTAGTTTCAGGATTCTCTTACAGCATAGGGCAAAAACTGTGTCAAGGACCCAAAGAATGTATAGGAAGCTATTATTGATGAGTTATCATGTAGCCACCCTAAAGATGCTGTGCATTTTTCCTCTTCCTCCTACCTTTGAGTATTGTCTTATCTGGCTTTCCAGAGGCTTCATGGAACATTCAAAACTATTCTCTTAATTTTTCTTTGACATCTGACACACTGCTTATGCCAACTCTACTGAACTGAAACACATTTAAGCCTAATGAAAATTTTCTACAAATCTTAAGATTTGAGAAATTAAGTCAGGAATGTTGTGGACTGAAATAAGCAAAATAACTACCAAGACCTCAACTTTCCAATCATTCAGCATGGGAACCTTCAGCAGCCAGAGGGGAGAAAATACAGCAATCCACATTCAATGCCTCTTTTGTCTCCCCTGTTAAGTCAAATTTATTGTTATTCTTGTAGTTTAGATACTACTGGAATAACAGTGACTTTAAAATACACATGCTCTCCAGAGATGTTAATCACTAAATCTTTTTTGTTTCTATTTCACTAACATTTGTACAACAGATTAAGTCATCTATGGATTTGTGTTCTGCTTTACTGGTGTTTAAGCCATATGTTGATATTGATATTTTGGAACCAAAATGAGGCAATAAGCAAGACAGAATTTATTGCAGCTCATTTTAAAGTAGCAATTCTCAGTCCCTAACGATGCAGGGTAATACCTCTCAGGGAAGGAGAGGTAAATGCTGCTCCCACCTTGTTCATCTCCATCAGTGAATGCTTCCTTCATTCTGACAGTCCTGGGAGGAGAGTGGTGTTTATTTGATGTCAGTAGGAATATGGGGATTGGATAGAGTAGATGGGAAAGGGTTGAAAGGCAGTATCTGCTTGCATGGGGGTGATTATCTGTTTGGATTGATTTGATTAGTCCTCTTCCTTATTCCTGGGAAATGGAGAGTTGAGGCATTGAAACCAGCTGAATTTGTGCAATCATGCCAGAACTGCAGGAAACTTTGCTCTGTCTCTTTGTGGAATTGCCCAGGCACATCAGCTCAGGCAAGGCCATTTTTAGACCTAAATATGAGAAGCTGGGTTGTGAGGGAGAGAAGATTTCTGCAGTTAGAAGTAGCAAGAGTTCAGGGTAATCATGCCTGGGAGAGAGACAGGTCCTAAATACAGACATCACAAGAGAGTTTTGCTCAAGGGGTGCTGTGAACTCCCAATAAGAGGAATTTGCAGGATTCAGTAGTTTGTCAGGATAACTGGAGGGACAGTAAAGCATATTGTGTTGGGCTCTGAAGGAGCCAAGGAACTGCAGACAGGGACAGAACAAGAGCACCAAGGTGGATGAAGAAAAACAGCAGGATGGAGTCCAAAATATTACACCAAACAAGAACGGGCTGGTGGACATCATGTAGAATGAGGAAAATCCGAACTTTGAACAGTCACAGTGCATGTCTGGCAGTGGCAGGACTGCTTTCATGGCACCAGCTTTCAGGAATGTTCTTTAAACCATTTGTACTATGCAATGGACACTCATACCCTATTCAAATATTCCTTTCTCATGGCCTTCTGAAAATCCATTGTTTTCCCTAATAGGAAGAGTTTGAAAATACCGTCTGGTGTGTCTTGTGCTTTCTCCAGGTATTTCAGTCTTGAGAAAACAGCAATAGGGACAGGCCTGTGACAGCTACTGCCTCAAGTGACGTGGGGCACATGGGCTGGACAAGGCTGTGGCAACAACATTTTTCTTCCCACTTTTTCAGTCCTGATATCTGGTAAACTCACATCTGAGATAAATAGCAAAAGTATTGCTATAAAAACAATTCTCTGCAACAAAATGATACAGAAATCAGTGGAATATCTATTTTTCTTCATAATTATTGTCATCTTTATTTCCAATCCAAAACAAATAAAATTGTAAAGATACCCCTGAAATTGATGAAGCCTTTCTTATTCAGTTCAGCCTCAAAGTAGTTAAATATATATTTATACAATTCATCATGGCTCTGCAGCCTACCATCACCCAAAGAAAACTTTCCCTTGCAGGAGAGGGGAAGTTTATGTAGCTGCAGTCTTGGATTACATTGATTCAGTCCTGAGGCAATACAGATGCCAATTACATGATGCACATACCATACATCTTTAAATTCTCTGTGAAACAATTCCTAAGAAATAATTGTTATTATCATTCTAGTCAGGCATTGAAAATACAACGAGCACTGTTCCTTTCCTGTTGATAAAGAACTAAACTTTTGGTGTGTTTGGTAACAGCTTCATTCTTTCTGTGTATTAGATATGGTACAGCAATCTTTGATTAGTCTGTAAAAAGACTTCAATTTTTTTACTAAGAACCTGTCAGCCTACATGCTTCCATATCATATCACTTGAAGTGTTAAAGTAACTTTTCATTTTTCTCTTCTTTTTCTCTTTACATATGGCTTCTTTTGACCCTCTGGGTTTTCACTAAATTCTTTGTGATCAGTAAGAGCCAGTTACTCTTATGCAAAGAGCTAAATAAAGAAAAATTTTAATTTCATTGTAAAGGAACGGGATTTTTTTTTAAAGTCCAAATAATTCTTATAAAGGCATAATTTTTTTTTTCTTTCAAACTGTAGAGTTTATCAGTAGAAAACTAACCAAGACAACTTCAGTTGGTTGAGGCTTCTTTTTTATAATAGGACTAAAGAGGTTCTACAAACCCTGCTATCCAACTCAAATTGACTTATCCAGTTTTAAAAACTACCATTTTACTTCACATACTAATTGTGTAGACAAAACTATATTATATCTCCATTAACTCACCTTCATATTAATGTCATTCTTGCCACTGTGGTTGAAACCAGTCTGTACCTCTGTACCCCTTCTCAAGGTGGCATCATAACCTCTCCCACTCTGCCCAGAGACTAACCAGAATTTCAGCTTTTCCACCTAATTTAGGTCACAAGAAACTTTAATTAAATGACATTCTTATAGACCTGTCTCTAAACCTTTAAATCTTCATATAACAATCATGATTGATAACCTACAGACAACCTCCTGTTAGAAAAAAAATTGTTAATAGAGCATTAAACCTATATGAATGAAATTAGCACACACGTAAGGAAACAAAAATATGTACAGCCATACTCTCAATATTCTCCAATCTCAAAGGTCCACTTTGAACTCACCAACATGTTACTTTGAAGAGCTTACTTATCATCCTAACCTATGACCTATACCAATAACTAGCTGTAAAACAATTCTATTCTAATGAAAATTTCTCAAACTTCCCATCCTTGCAGCATGCCAACTTTGTTAAAGTAATCCAGATGTAAACCTCTACAAACCAGGAACCTGGCCATGCCTGAAGAATAAACGCAGGACCTGACAGCACATCTCCACTATCTCCAGCAGGGATCCCACAGACACACAGGCTGGGAGGTGTATGGTCATAGAACTTTCTTTCCTCATTGAAAACACCCTTGTGAAACCAAGCCATTGCTGTTTCCCAGAGCAAACTCAAAAGTAAAACAGCACAGGACAGTAACATTCAGGTACCAGTAGGAGAGCACTTTTCACTCCCCAAAATATTACACCATTGGTCTCTTAATCCTGTTACTCAAGAGAGACATCAACCTTCCACATGAGCCTGGACATAAAAATCACTAGTCCTACTGGCTATTTTAAAACCATGGATTCACTAGAGCTAGAAGGTTTATACCACCTTATAGCTTTCCCCACTGACTACCACACACTTGCTATTGCTTTTTACCATGGACAAAACTGACTCTCTATTCCAGCCATCAACATTTCTTCTTAGTGATTGCTGAAACAATGTGAGCCTCACCTGAAAGTTACACTGACTACAAGCAGATGGACTGAGGTTTGATTTCAGCACACTTTTATGCATATGACTACCTAAAACAGAAACCAAGGAGATTTTAACATTAGGAAAGCTTCCTGACTATGGCTCTGAATTAAAGAATGGGCATCTTATCATGAAAAAATTGAGAACTTTAAACCAAGAAATTACTTCATTCAAAGCTTTGTAATTTTAGCATTCAAGGGATTTTTAGGTAACAGAACTAGTATAGTCATTGAAAAGAAAGAAGTTTTTTCGAAGGAATGCCTGACTCCATAGTTCCTTTACCAGCAGAAAATATATTGCCAAGTGTTTTATGCAAAAAAGGAAGGTAGCAGTAATAAACCTGGATAAAAGGGATCATCAACATTAGTAGACTTTCTAAAAAACTTCCCTCCTAGTGTTACACACAGGATATCTGATGTGGGAATTACTGTAGGATAAAATTCTAAGGTTAGTTCGTGATAGGTAACAGAAGAAATAACATAGTGACAAACACCAACCTAAAAGGATGCTTTTGGGACCCTACATCAAGGCACTCTGTAAAAACTACATAAGCTAATTCACCCTTTGAAATCTAATCACTTGGTTCATTCCCTCTGTTCTATTTCAGCCAGGGTATCTGTAAGATGTCTACCCACTGTTAAATTGGTAGGCTTCTCCGAGCAAAATTGATCATTGTCATGACTACTACTTTTCCTTTATCATTCAGGGAACAAGCAATTCTGAACTGTATTATGGTAGGCTTTCTGATTTGAATTTTATTTTCTGGTTGTCTTTGCTTTTCGTCTGCTGTCATGTCTTTTCCTGGGGATATATTTTGCCACTTGGGAAATTCTGAGAAGATAAAACAGTGTGATTCAAAATTCTGAACAGTCCAGAGCACGTGTGTTTGCATTTGTGGAGGTTCTGTATTTATTCTCTGTCTCCCTGGAAAACCTCCTAGCTTTTTATTTCTAGCTCATCTGTGGCACTTAATTTGTAACATGCTACAGGCTTCCAAAGACAGACACAACACAAAAAAGGAGAGGGAAAATGCTGAGTTCATCACCATAAATTATTGATGTTTTTTCTACTTAACTTACTCATCAGAATTCATTGTTAATGAGGTGTGGATTTTAGTTTTAAATTTGCCATGAAACCAGATGATTTTTAAGGTTGCTTCCAACCCAAACCATTCTGTGATTCTGTGTAGCACTGCAGGCATTCAATTTGAAGCACTGCATTAAAGAGGCTTTCTCCCAGTGTGTGTCTCTGGTTCCATTTTCTGCAGAAGGTCTCTGCAACTGTGACTTGGCAGGCACTGGTGGTGTTTATCCAAAGGACAGAACGCAATAGGAAACAGAAAGAGAAGAGGAAGATTTTTATTATGTAACTGATAAAATGCAGAAACAGATGCTGTGATTGCTCTGGAATTAGTTGATTTATTTAAAGGGTTAATTGACTCATTGTATTCCTATGGGGTAAACTGGAATTCAGATGAATTGCAGTGATCCAGTGTCTGGGAACACCAGGAAATCTGCCAACATATATACTACAGTTTCCATCTTCCAGTTTGCAACTAGTTTAAATTAGGGTCAGATGCTGCTGCTGTTGTTGTTCCTGATGCTGGACTTGCACTGCCTTTAGCAGAAACAGAAGCTGGGGTCAGTACCAGGATATTCTTGGTTAAACAACCTGAGTGAGAAATGGGAGGGAGGTGGGAGTGAGCGGGTTTGGGTTTACCCCAGAGGAAGTTTCCACCAAAGCATGCTGAAAAAATAAAATGGAATGAAAAATTGATTTGCTTTAGGGTTTTTCCAGAGGGCTTCAGAAGTGGAACCATCTGAACTGAAACCAATGGGAGTTTTATCCACAGCTGTGGGAGGATCAGGCACAAACCAGTGCTGCATCTTTTTGAAAGCTGCATTTGGCCCACTGAATGAGGCTCCACTGGACTGAATGCCACTTTGAAGGATCTACGTGTCACCTGCATAACTCATGATACAGATATCAGCCCCGGACTACTGGGCAGGAAAAACAGTCCAAAAAATGAGAGGCTGAAGTTCAAAATCCTAGTCCATAACCCATCACCCTGGGACCTTGTGAAACCTGCATTTTCTGACTGTTCACAGTTCCTTATCTGTGAGTTAATACTTGCAGGTCACTGCCTTAAAGATCTATTGCAGAAAAAAATGCATGTTAGCTTATACAATAGATACAAGATCAAACTAGTAGCTAAGACAGATAGCCATGAACATTCTGTGATTTTTTTTCATCCTAAATCAGGCAAACTAGCAATTAAAGTGGCCAACTCTGATACACAGTCAAAAGGAGTAGGGAAAAAAAGAAAGACAAAAAAAAACCAGAGAGCTGTTCCTAAAAATATAAAATGTATTTTAATTATGAAGGGGAATTAATTTTAGATTGAGGAAAATCTCATGAGGCATTCAGCCAACTCATCCATCTCCTATCACCAGAGAATTTCAGCTTTCCAAACAACCCTGTAGCATACCACTTCTTGGGATCTTCTCTGAATACCGAGCTTATTATCTTTTGACTCCTTCATTATCTGTCACTGACATAAAATGCAGCATGTACTCCTAAGGAAATTAAACACTGAAGAAAAAAACATATTAGGCTATCCAATCACCCTTCCCCTCCCCTTTCCAGGGTTTCTCCCTACTGTATCATCTTTGCCCTTCAGCCACACACAAAACCTTGTCAGCTTTGCCACTGCTCTTTCCCTTTCTGTCCCTCCATTTCCTGTCACTTTGTTCCTTAAATTAAAAATATGTAGCAATATCTGAATTCAGCTGTCTGGGAAAGTGTCAGGTGAGTCAGGACATGATGCTATTCAGACAATTTATGGTCACTGTTAGCCAAAAGGGCTGAGTGCTCTTCATCTTGGTCTCCAGAAGTGTGATTAAAAATCACAGTCCAAGCTAACTCAAAAAATCCTCACGTCTCCTTGGTGCTCTATCCCAATGCTGATGCCAGAGCTCAGGCTCAGGCTCTGTGTCTACAGCAATAGAGAATTTTTGGAGAATGAGATGTACCCCAGCTTTTGCCACTGGCCTGGAAGATACCTTTGAACAACTCTGTCTACCCCATTACCTTGTAAGGAGGTGCCCATCATCAGCACCCACTGCCTGAAGTACCAGGTGCTGATAACATAGTACAACACTCTAGTCTAGTCCCAGTAGCTTCATATCTGTTAAATGCTCTAATTCATCTCAGTTTCCTCTTATTTTCTACCTATATTTGCATTGCTCATTTCAGTTCAGACATGTCCCTGTATTGTAAACCATCTCAAACTCAACTGCTGCCTTCACCTGCACACCCAGCTCCTGCTGTTTCACCAGCTGCTCCATGAGTAGCACTGCTCCAACAGCCAGATTAATGGGCAGAAAGTTTGCTTGGTTTTGCTTTAGTAATACATCAGAAAGTTCACCTCTTCCAGTGGCACAGTCCCACAACACTCTCCTGTGGGTGCCCCCCTTCCCCATATTGCACTGTCCCTAGGGACTTCCCCAGACTCCTTGGAT
This sequence comes from Acridotheres tristis, assembly GCA_037013685.1. Lineage (NCBI taxonomy): Eukaryota > Metazoa > Chordata > Aves > Passeriformes > Sturnidae > Acridotheres > Acridotheres tristis. Next base: position 57,413,922 of record CM072888.1, on the reverse strand, counting down.
ATTGCACAGTGCCCTGTGCTGAATGCCACAGTGCTCTCTAATGGAAATTGAATCGAAAACTGTAAATTGTGAGATTTCCTGAACAGCGGCCTGGGAGACTTCCAACTATAAGTATGTTAAAAATTTCAGCAGCTGCAGATATCAATAGTAATAAGAAAAATGAAAGAAGTCAAAACTGTTAGCATAGTTTCTACCTGAAAGCAAAGTGTCATTTTAAAATAGTTCTGTGGAGAGAATAGAGATTTTCATATACTGATGAAGAAGATTAGATTTTAGAACGAAAAAGGAAAACATTTGAAAAAGGGAAATAAAATATAACAAATAAAAACTATGTAATTAGGAAAAAGTGCACTATGAAATAGAACTTTAAATACCTTCCAAAAATTGCGCCATTGAACTTCCAAAAGCTGAGATAAACTAGACCCACTCCAGCTGTCCCAGTGGCTACTGACTCCTGCCAGCTGAGGATCTGGAGCAGAATATCTCAATTTTCTGATTAAATTATAATCAGAGTAGAAAAAGATAGATTATTCAGTCCTCCTCTATAACACAAGAAATCTTTCACATGGGGCATAATAGACCATGTCTGAGAACTTGAAAAGGTGCAAAATAGTGGGTGGGAGCCTGTGCTTTTCTCCTTTTCCAGCACAAGGGTTCTGAGGTGCCTCATAGCCCATAAAGCAAAGCAGCACATTTTGCTCACCCCATGTAGAGCAAACTTGTTGCCTGTGGTTGGCTCAAGGCAGGATATGAGCCTTAATCACTGATGTTAGTCAAAAACCATATGGGATGTTTGGGGATAGTTTTTATGGGTATCCTCATCTTGACTAAATGCATATTTTTGTTAGTGTATTAATTTGTACCCATCAAATATTTAAGAACTGCAGATTTAAGGCACTGCCTTGCAGTGATTGATTAGGTTAAAAAAATTTGCTGTGGTTGGGATGGCCTTAAGCTCTATTTGAAAGGATTCTATTCCAAGTAGAGTAATACAATTCTGATCATGCATGGACAATCCTAAATCCCTCTACTTTTAAATACTTTTAAATTATTTTGTGTATCAGCTCCATAGTTGTTGTCCAGTCTGCTAAGATCTGCTGATTCTCTTCTGAGAGGACTTTAATTTATTAATGTGAAGAGACCTTGTAAATTCACACTCAGTGATTATTAATTTCCCTTCTGCTCTAGACAGTTCTGTGTAGGATGTCTCATCTGAAGATTTTTTTAATCTCTGTTCATCTCATACTATTAAACTGTTGTCTTCACCATGCAGCCAAATCTTGCTACAAGGATTTTGCTAAAAGGGAGCCCAGAGTTTATGCTTGAAGTGGCATTCATGGATGTGACAAGTTTAAACATAGTTCCCTGGAAAGAGAATACACAGCACAAAAAGTACATTGAGCTGTAGGATATTGGCTGATTATCCAAAATGTATAAATATTGATGTAGCATGTTGAGCAATATGAAGGGAAACTGTGATCAGAAGTTGCAGAAAGCTGCTTTAGAGCTGAAATCCTACTTAGGTAATGAATATGCTGCCATCATACCCTGCTCTCACTCCCATTCAGTTATCCCTGGCTGTCAAACAAAACAAATGGCACATCTCTTGCGAAATCACGTCTACATTAACTTTAATATTTTTTCATTATTTTTAAATTATATTATATATATTATAGCTCTTTAATTAGACATGCAGACAACATAGCTACAGATCAAACTGTTGGATAGTTTCTGAGATTCCAGTTGCTTATATCAGTGTCATTTTCATTTCCTCAACCCCCTTTTTGCAATTTAATTTTTGGACTAACTTTCTGAGGCTCTCTGCTACCAAAGCATTCACCCTTAACACTACTCCCCAAGTGAAATAAACCTAAGGTGATATTGCAGCCTCTATGCCATGCTTGCAGCCTTGCAATTATGGCTGTTCCCAAAATGTAAAGTATGTTTAACAGTTTTTTAGAAAACATAAAAATTATTCTAAAAACATCTTGCATATTCATTTTTTCCCATCAGATATATGCATAAAGAGCCTCTTAAGTTCTCAAATTAGCCAATGATAATTAAAAATGTATTGTCTCCACAAGGGTGATGACAGGGGTGAGAAGAAGGAAAGTAGGAAGCTAAAAATTAAAAATCACTAGTCACTAACATTTCTATTTTAAACAACAAGGTGTTTTTAAAAAATTCTTAAAAAGATAACTTCAAAGGAAAAAAGATTTTAAAACAATCCAGTTATACCCTATTCTCCTCAAGTCAGTTTTTATTCTTTGTTCACTCTCATCTTTTACCACTCTGTGTCCACCATAAATTGCAACATGCCAACAGTGGAGATTTGCTTTGTCCTGATTGTTCTACAGACACAATGCCAAATATAAAAATACACAGCAATAAGAACTTGCTGGTCACATGTGTTCTGAAATGTCATCTCTTTGGCTGAGGGGGCCAGAATTGTAAGGTTATCATGGAAAGCAAAGCACTGAGTAGGAAAACAGAAGGACTAGTGTAGCTTAAAGTTATCAAACAAATGCTATGGGTTGGGTTTGAGCTTTTCAGACTTGTTTGCAAGCCAGAGATAACCACATAATTTTGCATCACTAAATCAGACCTTTCAAAGCCAAAATAACTCATAAAGTACTTAAAGGCCACACATTTGTTTGATGAATTCTTATGAAGGAGAGCAAAGGTTAAATCCATACAGTTTGCTTTGATGCTTTTTTGCTTTTTTTGATGACAGAACTGAAGAGTCCTGTTGAATTTAATGATTGAATGAATACATAAGTCAATGTAATATTATATTCCAATGAAATACTATATGCAGATGAAAACAAAGTAAGTGCCAATGTCAAGTTCATCTCTGGCCTGCCTCCCCTCTGCTTCCTAAGTCATTACTTAGTATTTATTTACAAGACTGGAGGAAAAAAGTATCTTGGAAAAATAAAGGCTTTGTGCTCAGATTTCAGGCATGAAATGGTGTCCCACTGTGTCATTTTGGATTTGCCATTTAAAAGCTTACAGTGTGTTTGCTTGAACAGTCCCATTTTTCAAGAAAAGGAATTTACTTCTTTGGAATCTGACAGTCTCAGAAGAGCTGCTCAGATGTTTTTATTAATTAGTTACTATTTGTGCAATGCTTAAAGTATCAGGCGTTGTATAAATGTTAAGCTATGGAATTTGGTCCTACAATTAAATGGCAATTATAAACAGTGAAAAATACATATTTATATATTTGCTAGGAATTTACATGAGTATGATATATTTGATAGCTCAGCAGAGACCTCCTAATCTATCCAAAGCCATATAAAGTTTAGGGATGTGGCTAACAGCCTATTTAAATAACACAGCAAAAGTCATATTTTCCCCAGTGCTTCCATGTTAGCCTTTAAGACTCCAATTAAAAGCAATTTAAGAACAGAACTTTCACATCTGATTTTCAGATGCAGTTGTCATTTACCTCTTACACAAGAAAAATAAAAATTTGCTCCTGAAATCACATTTAGTGTGCAAATTGAGAAAAAATAGACTGCACACACTCAAGTTTGGCTTAAAACCTACAGTCTTGAAAGCTTCCAGTTCATCTGTTGACATTACAAAAGATACAAGTACCAATGAAGCAGAAGAAAATGCCGAGTACCTTGTTACTTTTCCTGGCTTTTTCTTCTACATATGAATGTCAGGCTGTTAATGAAAAGATTCTTAATGAATCAACACTCTCACAACAGTGTCACTAATGAACTACTGGTAACTGTAAAAGGAGACTAAAAATACTATGTCTCCCTTTTAGTGCAGAGTTATCTTATCAATATGCTGTAGCCAGAACTGTTAGGCTGAAAAATGCATTTACTTAAGAAAATAACATCATGAAGCAGAACCAGGGTAACAACAACACTTCTGTTGCCAGAACACACTTGTAGTTGGTGGGTGGCTTGTATAACTTGAGTGCTTAATTAAGTGTATTTTTCCAATAAATGCATTGGACATTAATTTTTACTGATGGCTAAATATCTTCTAAGTAACTACCCTGTCTCTTAGGCAACCAGGCTGGATTTTAATAACTTGCAGGACAAAAGAGCAACAGGCCAATGGGTCTGGTAAGGATGTCAGTGTTTCCATTATAAACCCCATTTTAGTACTGGGGAGTGTACTCTAATTTGAACATTAAAACATGCTGGGGATAGCTTTTGTCCTGGAGAGATTTTCTGGTTTCTCTTTTCCTGATAAGAGCCATTTGCATCCATTTGGAAGAATCTTAAATGTATGGAGCTTGCAGGGGGGAGGAAAAAAGCTTAAACATAGAATTATAATTAAAAAAAAAAATGAAGAAAGCGCTAAAACAGAGTGGATTTCAGGGTTTAAATGTAGCATTGAGCCTCCGTGTTTGACTCAAAAAGGCTGATGCCAGCAACAGTGAAGCTGAACAAGGATGGCCACAAGGTCCCACGGGACCTTCAGGACACAGGTCTGTGCTGTAAAACCTGGAGGTGCTGATTTACAGTGATGCCATTGTTGGGCTGGGAAACCAGAGGCACAACATGCTGCTTGTGATGGTGGGCTAAGGTGGCCCTTTGGAAGCAGAGAATTAAATCGAATGCCTGGTCAGTCTGTAAATCCTAAGGATACAGCACTCTCTCTTCGGTGGAGTTTGTCTGTTAAGGCACTGTTGTAGGCACCTTCTAATTCTAGCTCAACATAAATTTAAAATAGCCTTCACTTCCTTTGCCAAATATATTTTCAGAAGTTTTATGTGTGTTCTGGATCTGCTGTGAATCACCCATTCCATATAAGAGTATTTCAGGTATAGATGAAAATGGTTCTCATATATTCAGTAGTTTGATATATATTTAAAGCTTGTAAAGTTGTTTGTAACAAAAGCTGTTTTATAACTAAACTACATTATTACTATGAACTCAGCCAATAATATGTGGTTTAAAGCTAGCTGGGTACAAGTTTACAGCAGCATTTCAGTCACCATCCACATCTGTAAAAAATAAAACAATAAAAAATAAATAATGCATGTAGGAGAGGCTGTCAAAATTCATTCGGGCAGTTCCATTTTATACACATTTCATTTTCTAGATTTTAAATACTAAAATATTGATTTATATTGTCAAGACATCCTAAATGTACATAGAAAATAGGCTTCAGAGACCTTACAGTCTTTCAAATACCTTCAAACAGTACAGATAATGTAGTTTCTACATAGACAATCTTATTTTCAGGTTTTTTCCTTTTTTTTTTTTTTAACCTGTTCTTCTAAGATTTTCTACATAGCTTTTTCCATGCTGTCTCAGGCACCCTGTACTCCTTCAGGGTCACATCCAAAATTAGAAGGCCAGGCAGTTACTTGTCACCCAGTATCCCAAGAGGGCATGGAAAAAACTATCCACAAAAAAAACCCACAGAAGTGCTCTCCTGCAAGAGACTGTGCTTACAGACCTTATAGTGAAAAATAAGTCCACTGACATATATAGAATGTTCAGTCCTTTGTCCATCACTAGAGGAAGCCAGCCACAACATAAGAGGAACTGAAAACCAGAATTTTCTGAGTTATTCACATTTTCTTACTGTTTCTCAAAAAGGTAGGAAAATGACTGGAAACATATGAAGTGGAAAGTTCATGAAGTCCCCAGCAAATGCATCCCTTGCCTTCTCTACAAGTTTGCTCTTCCCAAGGGCACTGACTGCTTTCAGCAGCAGTTATAGACACACAGTGGCCTCAGCTGCAGAATGCATGTGGTGGTTCAAAAGGCTCTAAAATTATTATTATGTCTTTATTTTCAAATGTTGCTGCGAAACAGAGTAATGTTATTCCCATTTCAGAGGAGAGGAGTGGAGGCACTGGGACTGAGGAGTTGAATCAGACCCTGGTGGCAGCACCAGAAGACTGGCAATATCAGCAGGGTTGTACCTCCTCTGCCCTCTGCCAAACCTGACAGGCTAAAAGGCAGAGAGAGCCACTGGGAGTAACATTCACCTGGTTGCAGCTTTAATTTTGCCAGCTCCATCTAGAGTCACAGTGAGGAAAGCTCCCCAAAGCTCTGGTGCCAGGCAGAGATTGTGGTGAAGCCTTTGCATCCATCCCAAACTTGCCATGCAGCCGTGAACCACACTGCTTCTCCCCAGAGCAGCTCTTGGTGCCCGTGTGTGCCAGCTGCAGGAACAGTGTGACACTTCCCTGGCTATTTGCTTCGTAATGAGAACTCTCATATTGTTTGGCCACATTTTTTTGCAGAGTTTCTGCCTCCTCTATTTTACTGTCAGAGATTTGATGGCCAAGTATATCCTTCATCAGTGAATGGGAACACTGTTCACCGTGTCTACATTTCCTATCAGCACTTAGATATAAAATCTTATATATGTGTAAAGGAGAAGAGAGTAAGTCCCATCAAAAATTACATGCTGGGATTTCAGTTGGATCCAACATCTCAAAATGAAACTTGAACAGCTGCTGGATGATATAACCTGAATAAAAGTAATTAAAAGAAAATGAGCTCTGCCCTCTTGTATCCTCCTGACTCATGCCTCATTTTCTACTTCAGGATTTAGAAAAGCAAATGTCTATTTCTGTGTCCATCACCAGAGCGACATCACAGCAAGTTAATTAGAGCACATGACAGAGAGGTGCTATTTTTGCCTTCAAATAAAGATCTTTCTGTTGCATATGAACATTTTTCTTTCTGAAAGAGGGAGAGAAACTTCTTAGCTACCATCTCTCTCCCAAAGGTGTATAAAAATTATGCTTTTTCTACAGCTTGCAAGCTTCACAATTAGAATTGTCAGCCGTTGTATATTAAAGAGGATACAGTCAGACTTGACTGATCAAGCTTAATTTAGCCTTATGTTTGTGTTTCTGAAACATGGTAAACAATTTTTTAGCATGTACATGCTTACATAAAAAACCCCACATTTTTCCTTATTAGAATAAAAATGAAATCTAAAAACTCATGACCTGTGTATTAATTATGATTTTTATATTCCATTCTGCATTTCTTCAAGGACAGGCGTAAACAATAACATTTATTTGTATGCCTTGATAAAGAATATCCCAGGCATTTACCTCAGATATATACTGTTGAAGCTAAAAGCCATATTTCCCCCTGAGTTTGGTGTCTGTGTTGTCATGTGGAAACAGCAATTTGTATTATGTGGGGACTTCTCTTGACTGCAGGCTCCAGAGTGTCCCTCTGAAATGTCTGTTTTCCAGAGTGTGTGTCTAAAGCTGGATGCCCAAATTTGCATTTAACAGTCTGAAATCTTTGAGTGAAAATAGTATTCAAAAGCAGAAACCACTGATCATCATTTTTCAGTATCCATGCTCTTTTTTCCTTGGCCTTTCCTTACCTTCCACTCCTTCCTCAGAAAGGAGGGCCAGCTGCACCCAAGGAAACAGATCTTCCCCACAGCTTAATGAGATGTCTTGGTCCATTAGGGAATTCACAGGTAAGAAATATCACCAGAAATTTATAAAAGGAGATGTGCATAAGCAGTCATAGGTCGGGCAGCTTGTCAATCTTTTTATGGAGATAATAGCCCACACTACTCCATCAGTTAGCACTCAGAAGGGCTCATCTCTAGTTTTTGTCTTGATGCTTTACCTATAACCTAGCAGAAGAACTCAAATGAGGCCTTGGGCTATGGCTTCTGTCTGTCTTGATGTCTTGGGGACCCCAGACTAGGTGATGGTCGCAAGCAAGGGCCGACATTTCTCTGGTCAGTGATCCAAAAACTTCCAAAAAGCCATGTCCAGCTGGGAGACCACATTAAAAAACAATAGGGTGAGAGATACAGTATATGGAGAAATGTTGTTAAAGTACATGACCAGATGAGGAGAAAAAACAGAACCATTGTGATGGTTTTATGGACTTTCTGAATATATTCCTAAGTGTCATGCATTTTTAACATTTCTCTGACAGGTTAATATGTGCAACTTGTCTCCAGGGTCTACGATTAAATAGCAACAAAGCTGAAGGGAAAAGCATTGCCAATAAATGGTGAGAATTTTTTTTTATAAGCACTCTTTCTCGATGGGAACACTTTATTTAAGTAAAAAGGAAAAAAATTGCAACACGCACATGATTAAAATAAGACTCGCAACAGGCAAACTTCAATTATTGTTTTAACAATGTGACATAGATCCCCAGTAATTTTCTTTCCAAAAGTAACATAGTTTTAAAAAAAATCCCAGCACTTGGGTTTGATCTCCCAGAGGCTACCACCCAGCCCATGGAGTTTGTTCTATCTACATCATGCACAGGGATAGTCCAGACCAACAAGGCATAGCCATGGTCAGGAGCAAGAGATGCAGGAACATCTCAGCACAAGCCATTGGTGGTATCTGAGCTCTCCTGATGGCAGAAGGACTATTTGCTCTACTACCCCCAAGATGGGCAGTGCCAGGGCTGTTCCTGAGGGAACTGAGCTGTGGAAGGAGGGAGAGGCAGGAAATGAGCAATGCCAGAATTGCACTGATCATAGTGATGGCAGGGATGTTATGAGCAAGGACCAGGACTGAGAGACAGGAATACCAATAGCCCACACTGCAGAGGGTGCAGGGCAGAATCGTGGCCACAGTCACACAGGGACCACTGGGGGTGGCAGCACAGGAGCCATCCAAGATCCCTGCTCCTTTAGTAACCCACCATAATTGCTGCTGAACACTTCCAGCTATTCCAAAACATTAGTGTCCTGAACAAACTGCTTTCATCAGCTGAGGAGGCATATTTTCCAGGTTCTCCCAGTCAAACCAGCTCTTCTTTATTTCACTCTTTGATGTAAGGGCAATGTGTTTATAAGAGACATTTCTCAAAGAGGGAAGAGCAGTCATTTGGCACATGAAAGAGAGGAATGCCGTGAGAACAAGGGACAGCAGAGCACAACATGTAGCAAGAGCAGAAGAACACAAAGGCAGCAAAAATAGAAGGCACCTGGGAGTAGAGAAACAATAAACAGCAGAATCCACAGACAAGGACCCCAGTAAGACACACTCAGGGCGGTGGAGGAAGTAATAGAGGACAATAGCATAAGCCATAGAGTGGTTACACTGGCTGGTAAAAAAGCACAGCACTGCCAAAAAGAAAGCTGCCAAGTGGCCATTGGGCTGGGGGGGAAAGGTGGGCTCACAGGAGAGGAAGGGCATTGTCCTCTGCAAAGCACAGGGCAGCCCTTGTCCTTCACAGGGCTCGGGTGGTGGGTGACAAGTCTGAGCTGAACTGCTGCCAGGAGTGTATTTTTAATGTTGAATTTAGATGGGAAAGTAATGAAAAACAGAAGGAAACATTTTAGTACCATTAATTAATTGGTTTCTATATTATATTTAAAGTTCTTGGAATTTTTTTATCAAAGACAATTAACTCAGCTTTATGTTTCTAGTAAATAAAACTCCATTTTGAAGCAGTCCCTTCTAAGCTGAGTGGAAGAGGAAATCAGACCCCTAATTCTGACCCCTACTCTGCAAATCACCAATTCTTTCCACAGCAAGATTAAATGCACCATTGTTGTTCTGCCAGCCCTTAACGCAAATTAATGACTTAAATTACCTTTCATCTCACCTTATAAATTCTACCTTGAAGCAGCAGAAAGCCCAAGGGCTCTTGCATAACCAGATGAAGACAAGTTCACTGCCTCAAATCCTTCCCTTCTTGCTCTACTTTACATCAATTCTTTATAAGAAGAGGTCTCCAGGGCTAACAAAGGAGCTGGCCATGCAGCAGAAGGTGCCGTGGGACTTTGAGAGGTAAAAGCCCGTCTCACGGTGACTCAGTGCACTCCATTAGTCCTAGGAAACGCAGGGCACATCGAATGCAGCAGATGTGCCCTCACTTGCCAGGCTTCAGACAAATGCAATCAAATCTATTTTAATCATCTATGAAATGCAAATGCGTTCCACTTGTGCACCCGCAAGATCCATTGTCTTCCTCACTGAAGCATGCGATAATGCCAATTAAACGCCGTCGCTAACTTAATAGGTGTTCTGATTGCCTATGGGAAATTATCTTTACTTTTTTATTAGTAGTATTAGTAGTGGTATTATTTCACACTGGGAAGATTTTTAAATGTTTTAACAATTGCGTCGGGGTTTGTTTGTGTTCTCCCTTCCATCGGCTCAGTGGCCAGCACCTATCCAGACTAAGCAGTGAAACCTGTGCTTGCACTCAGAGAAACAACGCTGTGTAATTCCAAGTATTAAAAATACCCTTCTCAACTTCTTCTAAAGGGCCCTACACAGAAGTGACAGTTGCATTAATCTGCTGGCAATTTTGCTCACACACACAGGCTCCCATACATGCACACAGCCCCTTTGTTATTCTGCTAGAAATGGCCAGGCAGCTGTAAAGATGTTTATTCTCAGACCCACAATGAAAAATGTTTGCAGTATGTATGTAGCCTACAAAGTCAAGAATGATAAGCATTTAAATCAGACTGGCCATGCCAAGTCAATATTTCGATATCAGAGGAATTGATTCTTGATCTAGTGCCAGCACTGTGTACTCAATGTACTGCAGAAAAATCCTCGCCCAGTCTTCCTGCCAGCACACCGTTAGGGATGACAAGCATGCAGTTATCTGATAGAGCAGATATTTGTTCCAAAAGACGATTTTCATTTCAAAGACAAAACATGAAAAGAGCTTACTTGTGGGGAAACCAAATACTGTATTCTCCTCTTGATAAATCAAGCTTTAGAGAAATAATGCCAAAGAGAGCAGGATTCTGAAAAGAACTTCTGTAGCTCTTTTCATGCTTTTTCAGCTACTCAGCTGGCTTAACTCTGCCAACTAATAATCTTGTATTTTCCTAAAGATATGTTGAGAAAGAGTTTATTTGCAAATAATCATTTAGTGATAAGGATGCACGTATGCTTGCTTTTAAACAGTTCCCACAAAGCTAATTAGGGGGTTTATCATAGAACACAGGGCTCTATATAGTTTATACCTTAAGCTGCTAATTATGGGATTTTCAATAACATCTATTTCTTTCCTTTGCAGAGAACTAAGGCAGTATTACTATACAATAAAAGCCTTGTTTCAGTGAAAAAGGTGAAATTTCTTCATGTCACAGTCTTGTCAGCTCTCCTCATGGCTGAATTTACATAAAAGTAACCTAGTATGAGTAATAACAGACAGGAGAGGGAAACATCTTCATACTCTCTGAGACCAGGGACTAACACAATAGTCCTTTTATACTCTGCAAAGACATCTTTGCTATTTGGCCACAGACCTCCAGATACACTGTCTAATTACAGTTAGCAAGCAGCATGCCCTTGACACAACACAGAATAAATATAACCTGCCCTTTCAAGTGTGTCACTGTGCTCCACGCTTATTTTATGTCTTCACACTACTAACCAGACCTTATACAAAGAAACTTAACCATGCCTGTACACAAAAAAATTAAATAGTTTAACATAGAATGCTGCTTTATTTTAGCAGGACATCAAGAGGGATTGACACCAAATTGCTACCATCCAGCTACATTAACTGAGGGTCTATCTCACTCACAGCTCTTCCTTAGGGCATAATTACCTGCATGCTTTATTTCACTGCTAGTCTTTTATAAAAGTGCAAATACGGAGTGTCCATCCAGTTTCAAAGAAAAGTTAAAGGTAGACTGTAGAGAAAATTAATCATAAACATATCAGGACCTTACTGGGATGCAGCCCAATTAAATTCAATACACACATCCACTGTGGAGGCCATTAATAAGCTGCTAACAATTTCTGTATGTCCCTGCTGGGCTTTATACAAAATTTTGCCCCTATAATGAACTCTGCAGGCTTTACAGGTGGGATTTTCAGAAGTGTTCAACACTGATCCAGATCCACTCTCCTTGAAGTCAGCAGGAATTTTTACCATTGGCGTTAGGGGGGAGGCAGGAAAAGGTCACCCTCGACTGCTTTTCAAAATCCCACCCCACCAGTCTGCATAAGCCCCACGCAACTCTGAGGGGAGAGAAGTTTTCTTGTATTTATAGCACAGAGTAAGGAGTCTTTGTATACAATGAACATCAGATTATGTGCTGCAGAAGCACAGAATATTTTTGCATTGTTTATCTGTCAAAAGCACCAACCTTCAAAACAATACATAAACCTACATGAATAAACAAATCATTCCTACCCAGAGAGGGTAACCATTTGTATAGCCTAGAGACCCAATACAGCTATTGATCTGGTCCCTTAAACAGAAGGACTATCAAAAACCAGAGATGTGCACAAAACTATCATGTTGAAAAAAAATCAAACTTAGTAGAAAAAGGCCATGAAATTTTGAAAATTGCTTGCTAGGATCAAACTCTCTGATAGACTCTGGGAATCCAGAGGAAGTAATAGCAGTTCCTCTATTAGGTTGTTGATTCAGGCTTCAAACTAATTATAAATTCATAATTAATTATGAAGTGCTACCCCTTGCTTTTCTTTCCTGTGGCCTGAGGAAGGGATAGATTCTCAAAAGCTCAGAGCCAATTTCCATTTTATTTTTAGCCAGTCAATCTCACAAAAGGTCTTACTTACAACTTGGGACTTGCTCCTTTATATTCCATTCATGTATAGGCTAATCAGCTGGTGCAGTGATCTGTGACACTTAAATAGGAAAGATGCATATAAAAAGCAAAGGCAGAGCAGAAGAGACCCAAATACTCTGCCAGGGCCATGGCAAGGGCAAAGCAAGAAGGGTGTCCACATTCAGCAGCCCCTACTGTTGCTGTTCCCTAAGAAATGGGACAGTCCATGCCCAGGGATGAAGGAGGATGTGGCAGGAGTCTATGGGGTGGGAAGCCACAGATTTCCAGGGTGCCCTGCAGAGATGGGTGCTCATGACCTTGTTTCTCCCAGCAGCATCCACCTCCAGCTGGGAAGTGAAGGACTCTTTTGATCCATGGTGCAAAACTGATGCACTAAGAGCCAGATCTTCAGAGGATGCTCATAGAATGGTTTTGGGTTGAAAGGGACCTTAAAAATCAGGGCAGGGGCACTTTCCACTAGACCATCTTGTTCAGAACCTCACCCAGCCGTGATGGGTCTTTGCACCTAGGCCACCACACTAGAAATGGCAAAACTTTTTTTTCTCTCTGCTGAGTTTCTAGCTCTCTGAGCATAAGAGCCTTCCATATAATTGTTGGTTTCTTATATTTATTTTCTAGCCTTTCCACTAGTTTGCATCTCACTAAGAAGCAGTATCTGTGAGGAAAAAGGGTGGTATATGCAGCTCAGCAGATTGAAATAATCTTTTGTTTCAGTCATTATTGAAGGATGGAGTGGTTATAGCACAGTTTGTGCTTACAATTACAGAATCAACATACAGTATCCAAATAACCTTAAAAACTTTCAGTGTCCAGTAAACATTGATCTATAATCCATAAAGTGTATTCACTTCAGGACTAAGTAGGTTGAAAGAAAATACTGTCCTATGAATCAGCTGCCTTTTCATAGATGACCAGAACAAAAATTATCCAACCATGTGGTATTTCCAACTCACCTGGTATAAATTAGTAGTAATTCTGAAGAAGGATAAAGTAGTTTGGATAAGTAACACCCTGGATGGATGCTGAGAATGAAGGAATGGGCACTCATTTGCTAGGTCTGCCTCCACTTTCCTGTGTAATCTCAAGCAAATCACTTATCTTGTTTTAGTTTTCAAGTATAAAAGGAATATATGGAGCTTCTCACGCTTGCCTGGTCTTCAGAGTAGAAATTGTCTTTAAACATATGTATGTACAGTGCTAAACACAACACAGTCCTGGTCCCAGTTGGAGCTAGTAGCTGTTACCATAAGAAAAATAAGTAAATAAATCATGGTGTGTAAGAAACCCATGTGGTCTGAGCCCAATGGCACGTGACCAGAAGATGGCAATATTCAAACCAGAGGACTGAGGAAAGCTCCTGGGTCACACACATCACAGCCCCCCCCAGGTTACCCCCACCTCCCTCTGTCAGCGATCTGAAACCTCCACCACCGGCTGAAATCACCTTCTGAGCCACGAGTAGGAGTAGGTAATTTAGTTTCCATGGTAATGCAGTTCTGGACCATTCTTAAACAGAAGCTGCCAAGTATGACAAATGGTAGGTGCTGATTTTTTTATGTGAACAGCTATTCACTATGAATTGAAATGAGATTGCCAAATTCACTTTCCTTGGGACTGGAGCTAGGGTCAAAAGCTATTGTTACATTCAAACCATAGTCCAAAACTAGCACTTTAGCCACCCATCTCTAGCTGCAATATAGAAATTTTTAAGTCATAGAATAAAAATGAATGACTCAATATCAGAGTTGTCAAATAGATGAGACAGATTTACATCAAGCAATTCTAAAATGCTCTGCAGCCATGAATTAAAGGAAACATATGACAAATGACTTATTCATTCTCTCATGGGGAAGAAATTCTGTTTTAAGCATTGCTGAATGTTGTGCATTTGCTATTATATATATGTATATATAGAATCTGCATTAGGATAAACACATGAAATTATAAGGGTTTGAATTCAACTACTTTTCTTCCATGAGCCACCACTGTATAATATGCCACAGTAGGTTTTGCACTCTGCTAATCTCCCCAAACAGTACATAATTGGCCTTGGAAAATGCTGTAATACTGTAATTAGTAAAATGACAAATAAAAGAGGAAAAAGCCTTTTCATTTTAGTCTTGTTTTCCTTCAGAATTAAGCAGTAGGAAGACAGGTTGCCAGATCAACTGTTATTTAACACCATCTCTGCCATAAAAGCAGCCCTTGCCCAGGCTGGGGAAATGGGGGGAGGATGTTCCTGCCAGTCTCCACCCAGCTGCAGTAGGGTGCTGCTGGACTGCCTGCAGTGGCTGCATGGCTGGGGCATCCCCAAAACTGCCCCAGCAACCCCAGCAGCCAGATGGCATTGAAGAGCCATGAGGATTTATGTCCTGGTCCATCAAGAGCTCTCTGTGGCCTCTTTATGAACCAGCAGGCCCTGCATGACACACCTAGAGAAAAGTGGCTCCTAGAAAGGTTCTTCTTCATATTAGCAATTCTTCCTGCTTGCAACAAACCTTTGAAAATAAGGCAACAAAGCATTGTAAGCTTTGGGAGAAGAAAAAAAGGAGACATTCCCAGCTCGTTCAGTGTTGAAAAGATAACAAACACAGCTGAGAAGCATTGTGACAAAACAATATTTTCTGCCTTTATAGCACCTTTACAAACCCTGGTACTCAAAACCTTTTGTAAACGTTCATTAAGTTGTGCATTAAAAGAGTAGTTCTACCTGACATAACCTATCCTCTGTTTCTTCTCTGTGAAATGCCTGGAATAGATGGTGCTCACCCACTGTTTGTATTTTAGGCATTTACACAGACACAGTTGATAGCACCTGGAATTGAGACACGGGCAGATGAATGGGCTTGTTTGGGGTGATACTGGAAGTGGCTTTCAGAGGCAGGGGCAGAAAATCTGGGCACAAAAGGGGCACAGTGGCTCTTGTGACCCAGCCCAGAGCAGACATGGACTCAGGACACCCAGGTGAGCCTGCCACCTCACCCCAGCAGTGCCTGTCCCTGCACCACGATCCCCCAGCCTGCCAAGACCAGCAGCCTGCTGCCCATGGCCTGCAGGACCTGCCCTGGGGATGCACTGGAGACACTTCTGGGCTCATTTATGATTCCCAGAAAGCAATGGTGGGTCTCATGGGACACATGAATCCTACTGCAGTGGAGTGATGCACTTGTTATGAGCTGCAATGAGTAGCCATTCCACAAAAGCTGACTGTCAGTCTCAGCTGAGCAGTCTAGCAGATAGCTGGAGCTGAAAGGGAAGTTGTTTCATCCTTGCAGTGCTAAGGAAATGGGTGGTGGCTTTGGGTCTCAACCCAACAACTTCCTTAGGGATCATCCTGACCAGGGATGGCCAAAATTTAAAGGTCATAATATTATTTCAGAGAAGGTTGTTACTGTTATTTAGCAACTATTCTCTGCAAAGAATAGCAAGACTTTGGTTGGTTGTCTCAGCACCAGACACTCATGAATTCTGCATCTAGGAGGCGAGCACAAGTGGGGATTACAGCACTGCCAGGGAGTTTAACTAACACACATGAGTTAATAACAGATATTAAGAGACGGGACTTCCTAAATAGCACTGAGGTCACTGCTGGTCTTCATGGCTTCTGCAAGGAATGCCAGAACCTGCTGTCACTGGCATACCAGGTTAGTATTAGGCAAGCCTTCTTCAGATAACTCAATGGATGCAAAATGTTGGACAACCTTTAATTTTTCTCTTTTCAAAAGCAGGTACTTTGTTTTCATGCTAATGTTATGGTTAAAAATGGGATGCCTGTGCCCCTGTGTGCCATAGACGCCTGGGAAATGCTGAACAGGTAACTGGAGAAAGCACTTACAGCTCACCATGTAATTCCTTTCCTGCACACAAACAGGGAATATTTGTGGTCTGCTGACACACAGCACTTCAGAAAGTCAAGAAAATTTGTAGGAAAGTGAGTAGATGCTAGACATCTCTGCTGAGGAACCTTATTGATTATTACGAGTTTCTCCTCTATGAAATGTTCTTACAACTTCATCTACTGCCTCTCCCCTGCCTCATCTAGACAGTCCTGCAAGGAAAAGAGAGCAGTAGGAAGCTGCACACTGCTTTTCTTAGTGGTCTTTCATTTAACTTAGCCACTGGGCTTTATAATGCAGCCTGCCAGGGACAATGCATTAATAGTCTCATTCTACCAGTGTGACAGAACAACAAAGAGCTCAGTATGTGCTGAAATATGCACTCCCCTTGCTGAGTCTGTAATCCCAGCTTTGATATTTTTTTTCTTTAAGCCATCAGCACAAACCTGGTGAGAATGAATCGGAAATTGCACGCTTAATTTTGTCTTCTGCTTGACTTCCATCTTTGATCAGAGACTGAAGAGAATGTGCTGAGGGAAACTCATGACTTCCTCAACAGATGATATTAAAGGACAGTTTGTCATGCAAAGTAGCCTCCATTTTCTTGGTCATAACAACAAAATCCCTCCTGTCCTTCCTGTAATTACCTCAAGAAGGACATCAAACGTGCAGATATATTTCCCAAATTTAGGCTGTTGCTGCCATTCTTCTCTAGAGCTGCTGTCACCCACTCACCTCTCCCCCAGCTGCAAACAAATCTCTGAGTTATGGTCCCAAAATGGGTGATCCAAAGGCAAGACTTAATGCAGAGATGCTTCAATGCCCTTGCTCACAGCAGCACCACCAGGGATCTCTTCTGCCACCGTCCTCCAGCCTAGGAGCCGGTGTGCCCTTGCTCATTTGTCTGATATTCACCTTGGGGACGCTGCCACTGCTGCAGCTGACAGCATCCATCAAGCTCTCCTATTGCTTTGATAGAGCTTCAAGGAGTTGCCAGAGCTGGCATTTCCCATTCTTTGCTGTTTAGGAGCTGTTTGCTAACTTGTTAATGAATTTCTCATGCTGAGCACGCAGTCCCCACCTTCTCTGACTCTGCGGGATGCCAGAAGATGGACAGAGGGTCACAGTCCTGGAGGTGGTTAATCGGTGCCTTTGTGAGACCCTCTGGCCAGCTCACAGCACCCTGATTGAGTGAGCTGAGCCTGAGGTGAACCAATTACTGCAAAAATGAGAGAGATCATGTGGGAAGAAGGGTTAAAGGCTGAACAGTTCACAGTTTTACTGCAGAGGGAAGCAGAAAGGGTGGAAAACACAGACCCAGAGGACTGAGGGGCTGCAAAGTCTGATCACTCTTCTCCTTCAAGGACATTCACGTTGCAAGGTAAGGAACTGTAACCAACACCAATCCGGGCAAGCCAGCTCACCTTCAAAGTGTGTATGAGCTTATCTCCCTGCTAAGGTCAACAGAAAATTCCCATTGATCTCATGAGGGCTTGGATTTTCAATTAATGCAAGGCTACTGGACTTGATGTGCAGTTATGAAACATTTGTAATTATTAATTTATCTCTTCTCTGACTTCCAGTTGACTTCTGAAGGGAGATAATATGTCATAGCTTAAGACTGAATGTATATTTGTACTTTAAAACACCTTTCTCGTGATAAAAGCCCATGAACTGACATGCCATATTCTTCTGGGACAGTTTAAGAAGCAGCATGAAAATAATCTTATTGGACACATAAAATTGAACTATCAGTCTGTATGCTTGAATCTAGTTACTGTACCATTTTACTTATTGTTAACTTAAAGCCTTTTTCTGGTGTTAATATATAAATGTAACACATTTTCCAAAGACAAAATGCTAGGAGCTGTTTTCTTCTAATCTTTTAAAAGTTTTGTTTTGCAAACAAGATTCAAACAGTCTGCACCTGCTGTTTCTAGGACCCTGAGAATTTGCAAAACTCCCTGTGTCTCAACAAGTTGCTTTTTACAGCACTGTTGAGTATCCAGAAATTAGTTGTTTGTCTCTTCCTCCCGCACTTTTAAAATCCTTTCTTAAGTATTAAACTCCTGTGAGCATTTGTGCTTCTGCATTCCAAGTTACACAAGTCACTGGGTGCTATGGTGAAGGACCAACTGTTCTAGCACAGGGAGCTCCACACAGAGCCCCAAGTGAAATACAAGTGAAGTTTTCTTCCCCTTTGTAACATATTACTTGATGCCAAATACAAAAGCAATAGAGGTATGGAGGCTCCCCTCCCTGGAAATCAGTGTGACCCTAGAAGCAGGATTACTAGAAAATTACTGGAATATCCAATATTTTCAAGATTGAACCATGAATATTGTCAAAGGCCAAAGAGATACCCGAGGAAGCAGCTGAGAACAAAGACATTCCAGGGTACCAGCCGTGGAGGCTGCAGGTAGCCAAGAAAGGAGGTGCAGGCTCAGGACAGGAGAAGTCAGAGGGAAAGGCAAGTGCTGGATACAGGCCACCCAATAAGCTATGCTGGCAGCACATTTGGCATTGCTCAGTTTAGCCAAGGAGAGGTGGAGATCAGAAAACTCCAGGAGGTTGGGAGGTGATATTCAGATAAAATCTGTCAGCTGTGTCACAGAATTAACATAGGTAAGAGTTTGGCAGCAGTGTTTTGGATCACTTCAAGGAAATACAGTGAGAAATCGAGAAAGCCAGGTAAAAAATAGTCTGCAGTCAAGTAGGAGCAGATCTTGGAGCAGAGCAGTTGTATCTTGGTCACAAGAAAGAGAAGAGGAACCACTTTCTCAGATCCAGACTCTCTGAAAGACCATCAGATTTAAGGAGCTGCCCAAGTGCACAGGGAAGGAAGAGAAGGTGCTGGAGCATGAAAAACTGAAAAGGAGATGGTCATTTATTCAATTTCAAACCTACTTTTTTTCTGCAGCATTCCTCACACAAGTATTAAGCACTAAAGAAATTGTGGTGGTTTGTAAAGATTTCCTGAAATTTTTGGCCGATACTAAACCCACAATATTAATATAAACTATTACCTCTTTTTTATAGGTGGGATCTTTTCACAGGGGAAGATTAAACAATTCCCCTAAAGCTATACCCAGCAGCTAAGTGCCAACGCTGACAAAATGAACTCAAGGATCACAAATCTCCATCCAGTAAAGGCTTTGAACCTTATTCTCCATCTGCAATTAGTTTAACAAAAGGAAAAAACTGTGAAAGTTGCTTGTAATTTTACTAAAATGATCCATACAATCATCTTTAACTGATGAAGTATTTTCTACCTTTTGTTTATGCTGGCTATTCACTAGAGATCATTTGTGGTGTCAGAAGTCAATCTTACAGCATTATTTTTCTTGCTAACCTAATTGGGTACCAATTTTCTTGAAAAGTTAGTAGCTAAAATGAATGTTCATTCCCCAAATACATCAAAGTGAAATTGGTATTCTGCACAGGTGCTTTCAACCAGTCATCAGAAAGCACATATAGTTGTGAGCTAAACACTCAAAATCCAACAATTATTTGTGATGTCTATTTTGCCATATTTAGACTATTGGGCTGAAAGATGAAGATAAAAGAGGAGGCTGTGCTGTAATGGGGGAAATGGAAAGCAGCTGGCAATCACTAAAATACACAGAGGTTTTTCTCATATCATACTGGAGTATGCAGGCTCTTGAGCAATGACCCTATTCTGTAAAAATCCACTTTAAAAGGATGTATCTTTGCTCTAATGTATTGCCTATGCTGTGCAAAAAAGCAGTTCTTTCTCAGGAAAAAAATAAACGAAAATATCAGGACATCAGACAGTAAAATGAAAGGGCAAACCTGGGAGTCCATTCTGCCATCCAAATATTCTACCTCATGCCATGTGAATGCTCTACAGAATCCTCCATCCCAGCCACCTCTCCAAAAAGGCACAGCTCCTCTCATGGCTCTGTGCAGTGCCTTGCATCACATCTGGGCCTTTAAAGGCCTGATTCAAATTCCATTGATTTCATCTCAATGTTCTGAATCAAGGCTGGAATAAACACATTCAAACATCCCTTCTTTCCTTCACGTTGAATTTCATACATGCTCTGCCCACCAGCCAGCCTAAAAATCACAAACTGCTACCTGTAATACAAATATTTTGTCCACAGAACAAATGCTCTCAGTCTTCATTGTCTCCACATAAAAAGTTTTGATTTTTCCATTTCTTCTACAAACAAAATGAACATATAATTTATGTTTGTGAGTAAAGTGATTTTATGGTATTTCTTTTTGTTGACAGAATGATTGGAATAAAATTACATTTTGTTGACAAAAAATGTGATGAAATGTCGCTTGTGCATGTTAGGAACAAGAGTTTGACAAAAACACAGTTTGCCAATGGGACATAGTAAACGTTTTAACAAAATTAGTTCTGTCTGTCTCCTATTTGTCCTAGGAATGACATGAGAAGTTTTTCCAAATCCACTATGTCAAAATAAAATATAAAAATTTTACCTATAAAAAGAGTAAACACAGCTCTTATGGAAGCCATTCCTCCTAGTGCTTTAAGCCATATTGCTCTAGGGCGCATCTCTTTTTTTCCAGAATTCAGCAATTTCTAATACAGGTATATGGGATCCACATATTTTGGTACATATCCATCCCACACACCACCATTAATTAACAGTAGTAGCCTTTCACATTTTTCTGTTTTTTTGGTAAATTAAACAATAAAGTAGAACTTTGTAATTTTCAGAAATACTAGGCATGTTTAAAGATAACAGTGTTTGTTCTTGGAAGTCTTCAGGCCTTTGACAGCACATGAGTACTCACATAATTTAATTCTTTCAGAGCCTAAGCAACAGTCTGACAGCATCTGGGAAATGTGTGCCAAGCTATTTTCTCTTTCAGCTTTGATGCCTGACATCTTTACATGGACATGAGCTCATGTGAGGATGGACAGAAAAGGAGAACAATCTCTCTTTGGTGGGCTCAAGTGAATGAGCTTAGACAAGGCTGATTTACCTTTGGTAGCAGAGGGCCTTTAGGTTAAAAGAAATCTGATGGCTCTAAGGGGAATGGGATAGAAAAGCACAAGGCTCAGAACAAAGGGAATAGACTTAAGTCACCATCATGAAATGGTTGAGCACAAAGTAAAAAAACGAGCTGCTACGAAAGGTTAACGTGCAAAAGAGCGAAAGCAAAGGTCAAACAAAATTATGTAAGCATCAACACATCAAGAAAAAACAAAACAAAAAATAAAACTTGAAGCATAAATGGAGCCAGCTGCATTGAACCTTCCTTTCTTGCTGATCTTTATTAAACCCAAAACCTATAAATCAGTCCAGAACAAGTGAATGCTCCTGGCCAGGGTGATGATGAGGAGCATGAGCTTCTTTGCAGAGCTGATGTGTAGGACAAGCTCAAGGGACAGACTTGGCTAGTTTGGTCCCTGGGCTCTGCATAAAAGGTTGCCAGTGCTTCCAGGGCTCAGGCAGGCAGTGAAAGAAGTTGACTTTCCTTCCAGACAGATAAAAATGAAAGAAAAACATTCTAATCCCATTAGCACTGGTGGATTTCAGTCTGATCTTCCATCGTGCACAAGAATACCATTCCCACTGAAAGTACTGGGATTTTGGCCATACCCCACAGCATATCAGCTAGCTGGGGCATGAAGCCCCCTTAAACCCATTAAATTCCCCTGTGGCCAAGTGAGGAGATACAGAAAGGACACAGAAAGAGTCTGCAAGATCCTACAGTGCAGACACGCTTTCAAATATTCACAAGTTTGAGCTTTTCAAGTCACTGGGGCTTCACATGGTCAGAAGGACTGCAGCCCTGAGTTCTGGACTTTAACATCACGGGCTAAAGAAATTGTGAGCTTGGGGCCACCAAAGAACTTGTCAGACTTGCTTCTGGCCCTCCAAGGTCATGGTAAGGCAAATGATGTTTAATTCAACCATGTATGAGTTAAAGATCTGGAGGAGACCCATCCCTGTATGGATTGGCCAGTCTGTTCAAATACTAACATAAAAGCAGTGATAGACATTTAGGTTTGTCAGCAAATGTCTCTTAGAACTAAACATGCAATTAATTGCATTTCTTGCACTAAGGCTTTTGTTCTTTTCTTCTCTCTCTCTCTCCTCCAGCTCCCCCTCACAGTGAGAAGAAGGGAGCTAATGTGGCAAATGTTTTTCCCCGATTTTTCCCTTACAAAAGAATAAATGATATTAAAAGCTAAGAAATGTTCAAACACAATCAACACACGCATACATTCTAAAGAAAATGGCAAATTAAATGCAAAGCCTATGCTAATGCATCATCCAGGTTGAGATTTTAATTGCAAAAAGTCAGTAAATGTAAAGTTATGGTTCTCGCAGTAATCATCACTCAACCCCTCGAACACAGTTAGGATTTGTATTCCAGGCAGTGTGTGGTGTTAACTCCAACACCAGCGTATATCTGAGTTCTCTGCCTTCATTACAGTTGCTGGGGGAACCATAATTCTGCATTTGCTGACTTTCGCTCAATTAATTTTTTTTCCTTATTGCTGTGCTACAAGATTCTTGCATTTAATTCCACTGCATTTAAAAAAACAAACACGTAAAACAATGAAAAGAAACTGGAAATTTCCGTCTCATTCTAAAGTTATGAGATAATCCATTCTGTCTCTGCGTCCTAAGGCTCATGTAGGAGAATACAGACATTTTACAGCACAGGTACATAATTGCAATAGTAATAATAGTTAATAGTAATTACAATAAATGCACATACATGGAGCTTCTCCTCACTGTGAAGTGAGTGACAAAAGATATCGGAACTGGCATGCTCTGGACAATGCCTTTTTTCAACCTCCTGTGTAACTCCTCATTCTCCTCTTCTTCACAATGAAGGCAATGCTGAGGTCCCATGCTCCCACTAAGGTGTGTTTCATCACTAAAGCAAATTCTGTGCCCCCACAACCTGCTCACTACTTCAGTACCTTTGAGGACATTTTTTTCTGCAATCCTCCAACTACATACTAGTGTTGGGATATACCTTCCTGGAAATCTGCCTTGTTGATCTGCAGGAGCAGCCATACAAATAATTAATTCTAGTGGTCTGAGAAATCAGTTGGAAAACAATGGTTAGAGTAGGTATTTTCCAATTTGTAACAAAAAAGAGTCATCAATCTCACTTCTCTGATACAGATTTGAAGGCACACTTGCAGACACGCTAAGTAAGCCTCACTAACATTACTGACGTGGTCTCCTTGGACCAGCAGGAGTACCATTGTGATTTCTCCTTACCCACTTTTCATCCTCCTCTGAGCTCCAGAAATGTGCCCACAAGGCTATATTGGATGTTTCAAGGTCAGATTTCCAAAGTGGCTGAAGGATATGAAGATGAATACAAACCCACTTAGAGTTTAAATGAGCACTTGGGTAAATCCCACTAATCCCACCTTTCTTTTAAAGCTCATATGCATATAAAATCTATTCCTAGGAAAAGCCATCCCCCAGAAGTCATCATTCTCATGCAAACTGTCATGCCAGGGGTTCTCTTTTTCTCATAGCAGAGGGTCTGCTGGTCAGACAAATCCATTAGCCCTAGCTAAAACAGCCCTCACTCAGAAGATGCAAATATGAACGTCTCCTGAGTTAATATATCAGTATTATCTCTCTTTGATAAATCTCAGCATTTTCTTCTAAAGTTATCCCATGTTTTACAGCTTTTGCTTTGGGCAAATGCGAAACACAGGTGCCTCCTGCCCTCTGTAATGTCTCTTCTAAGCTCTCCTCTCATGATGGAAACAGCAGGATTTGTGCTGTTAGACTGGCAAAACCACAGGTGAGCACTGGGCTCTAATTTATAAAGAGCTATCAGATATCCGTGGTGTGTTCACAGGCTATGTTTATTGCTGACAAATATGGGAGTTTTAACATGCAGATACATGAAACATTTTCTAAATATACCTCGCAGTGGTACTTGTTAAAAATAAGGGGTGTCACAAATTTCTCACTGAAAAATTCCACTTTTCAAAAATACAAGCAAATCTTGTCAGAAACTTCATGTAGGTTTTCTAGTATCTCTTTCCCATCCTTAAAAAAAATATTTAAAACTACCACTTTTGTTATTCAAATCTTTCCTCCTTCCTCTTTAGCCTTTGCCATTGTAAATGGAAGGGAAATAAAATGTTGAAGAAAGAAGAGAAAGAATTATGGAGAAAAATTCTCATGGACTTTTAAAAATCCAAGTTTGGGGCTTTTCAGCACCTTCCCTGAAATATGTTAATTTGGTTGAACTGGAAGCCTCTAGGTCAGCGTGTTTTTAGGACTTTGAATGTAAAGAGCACATCCAGCCAGAGGTAAGAATCCAATGTTTCTGGCAGAAAACAGCATCAGACAGAACAGATGGCAGCTCCTGATCATGCCAGAAAGAAGAAATGGTGTTGCCAAAAGTGCAGAGAGTTCATTCAGCTCTATTTTGTGCTTTTTGCCAATTTTCCCAAATCATAGTCAGGAGTCCAAATTCTCTGTGAAGTCGTGTCAAACCAATGTCTGATCCTCAGCATGGTACCACTCTTTTCACTCATTTCAAATAAAAGCATGATGGTAACACAGTA
Source organism: Acridotheres tristis (assembly GCA_037013685.1). Classification (NCBI taxonomy): domain Eukaryota; kingdom Metazoa; phylum Chordata; class Aves; order Passeriformes; family Sturnidae; genus Acridotheres; species Acridotheres tristis. The sequence goes on along the minus strand of CM072888.1, from coordinate 57,389,013 downwards.
AAAGAATTGACAGAGGTCCTCTGAGGTAAAAGATGCAGGAATCTTTGCTTCCAGGGGTATGCACCATGCAAATAAGACAGTGAGCCAGGGAAATAGGTCTAAAATTGGTCATGAAGAGAAACACTGGTTAGCAGTCAGGCAGACTTTAGACCTAGTGCCATGAAGGGCTGGCTCATTTCAGAGGTAATCCCCCACAGAGGACCCATTGCAGTTCCACCACAGGGAGTAACAAGTGTCACCTTCTTGCTCTCCTTACTGAGGAAAAAAGCTGAATTAGCTGAAATAGCCAACAAATAGAAAATCTAGATCAGAAGTGGAGTTGAACAAGAAGGATTTTGGGATGTCCTACAGGAAGCAGCTCTTTTTCTTCTCCATGGTAATTTGAGAAGACCACTAGCAGCCTTAGGACTATTAAGGAGGAGATTTTGGAAATCAGTATTAAGTTCTACCTAGAGTATGGTCCTTGCCTAGTCCTTTGTATCGCAAAAGGAGGAAGCAAAAAAATAAATAAAGAGTCCAGAAGTGTAAGCTGAGTGAGAAGAGGAGGTGTAGGCAAGGTGGTCACTCAGGCTGGGTGCACCCAGGAGGAGGAAGGCAAACACCAGGGAGACACGAGGAATGTGCAATAAATTGATAGGTGAGGCCAGCAAACAAGTTGTCATTTATATTCTCAGGACTGCACAACATTTTCACCAAAAGCAAATGAAAGTCACTACTCACTACCAGTGACACTGTAGACAACTTACCACAGCTGGTGCATAGAAAGGTTCATAAAAAGGTAATATGGGTAATACAGATTTACGTGTTAAGAGGGGAAAAGATACGAGAGATGCCAGCCAGCTCCTTCAGCAACCCTCTTATGAATAAATTGTTCCTCTTACTGCTGGTTGTACCTATTTTTATTTAAAATAGACTGTCCAAGGACAGGCAGTGCATACCTGTGGCGAAGTTATTTGGAAACTTTCCTATCCAATTTCTGCTTCAGATTTCACTTTGAAAATCTTGCAATTCAAAAACAAACAAAAGCATCCCACAGAATGATACCAAAGGACAAAGTTATTTTGGGAATACAATTTTAATCAGTGCAGTACCAGCATTTAAATCTGCTGCTGTACTGACATCAGTGGGGAAAAAAAAGTAATTAAAAACAAGGAGTCCAGAGGGACTGGCAGTTTTGGAAATGAATCTACACCTGTGTCACCTTAACATGGGATTACTGCAATTCACTCTTATGCAGAAATTGTAGGGGGAACAAGAGCTGCCAGCTCACTTATTAGGATGAGTTTCACTGTGAGTGGCATCTCTGCTCTGTGATGTACAATGGCTAACAACCAATTTCCATCTGACTCCCTGCATTAGGGACTCAGCAAATTAGTCACCTCACTTTTCATTTTCACATGAGCCCATGGTGTCCAGATTACTGTGGTGAGAAGATAAATGAAATCAATAGAATCTCTGCTCCCAAAGAGATTTTCTATCAAAACAGAATAGCAAGGGAACAGAAAGGGTACAGCAAACAAGGGTGACTGCTCACCAGACATGGGTGGCATGTGCTGAGTACACTTCCTTGTCACCCAGGGACAGGAAACCAATTCCTCTGAAGCACACTGCTACCTTATCTGCGTGTCCCCAGTGTTTGCCTGCCCCAGGGACAGGAAACACCCCAGGCTATGGCTCAACATGGAGCCAGAGCCGTGGGCAGATGTTGCTGGGGCCATCCTCTGGCTCTCCAGGCAGGGATATATCCCTTCAAAAACATCTCCCATCCCACACCGGCCCCCTGTTTCCCATCACCTCCCAGGGAATGAGCAGCCACCCTTCCAGCCAGGCTGGAGGGACCCACAAGAATCACTTGGACGCTGAACCTGTAAAAGTAGCACCCCACTGCAGTGAAGGCAGCTCAGGGGCTGACAATCACAGCCTTGCTACCATGTGGGCTGATGCTTCTTAATCAGCTATGCAAATCAGGACAGTGTTTGGGTAAGATTTATTTGCCTAAAACACTGGCTTTCCAGAAGATAAAAATCCCTCTGAAAGCATGAGAACAGTCATTCTTGTCACAAGAAGTTTCTCGTTTCTTATTGCTGCATGTTGCGAGGAAAGGAATTTTTAATCCTTCTTCCTCTATGTTTTTTTTCTTTACCTTCATCCCATAACTTTGAAATAAAACCTTAGTGATGTTTTCCAAACTAAATCTGCTGTTCTTTGTTATTTCAAATAAATTAGATTTCGAACTGAGCCGTAGAATTTCCTAAAATTTTCAAATATTTTCTGTGACACTTCAAAATGAAACAATTCTCTATAAAATCCTTCTGAGACATCTACACAATTCTGAAAAGCTTGAACAAACCACAAGTGAAATAAAAAGTTGCACTTTGAATAATAAGAAAAAAAGTAAGAATATTTCAACAAAACAAAATTTTCCATCTAGTGTTTCAGCAGGGTCATCACTCAACCCTGGGATATGGCTATATTTTCTTTAAAGCATAAAAGAGCTCATCTGTGTCTGCTAGAAGCAAGGTGACAAAGTAACACCTCCTCTGTGAGTGAAATGAGCCGTGTCACCAGAATTGTAGTCTGAGCCTCAGAAACTGCTCCCAGAAGAGCAGCAGCACTGTGGGTCCCCACAGCACAGGGCAGACTGGATGAACCCAGTGCATGCCCAGCACAGGCAGGAGATGGGATGCACTGGACACACGCCACTGATGGCAGCAAGGCTGTGTCCACTGGGGTTTGTTTCAGTGCTCTCCTGGCCCTGAAGGGCTCTGCTGCCCAGGTAGAGAGTAGGACTCAAGCTCACCAGCAGGTTTTCTTCTTGGAGACATGCAAACATCTAAAACCCAACCTCCATGGACCAAAATGCTCTTGCTCAGGCCAGCTCACAGTCCCCTTTCCCTGGTGGGAGAAGTGGAGGCATTTATGTGTCTGCAGGATTCTTGGAGATACAATTGTAAGAGGCCACCTTGCTGCCAAGTACAATATTGCTGCAGCCAATAATCACACTCAGGCAGTTTTTAACTGAGCTCATGATCATTCTGAGCATAAACCTGTCTTCACAACCTCTCTGGATGATAAGGGAAAGGTGGAGACACAAAGCTAAAGGAGCTGGTGGAGGTCGCTGAACATCCTGCAAGCAGGATGCCTGCAATCAAGGAGCTGCAGGCTCCCAGCCCTGCTGCTGGCCAGGCTGCCCTGAGCCCTGGGTGAGTGGCGGGAGAGAAAAGCCTCTGAACACGTACACATTATCCTAAACTTGTCACAACTACTTTTGTGAAACAAGGAAAATCTCCACCACCCTGATTCTAGGGATACGAATCAGGTTTCAGGTGATGGACAGGCTTTTTAACTCAATTTTAACTCAATTTTGTTCAAGCTAAAAGCTTCTTCAGAGGATGTTTGAGTATATAGCCATCTTTTATCTAGTGCTTTCACACAAATACATGAACTAAAGATTGGCAGAAAATGGCAATTGTTTGAAGTCTTTGGCTTATAGCGCACATGGAAAAGCCAAAGAGGAGAGCCTGTGGTTTTGTGTCACCAACCATCCTTCCATCCAAGCTGAAGTCCCCAGTCCCTGATCCTTGGCACTGCCACAGCAGCTGCCAGGGGACAGACTCTGAAGCTACAAACCACAGACACATACAGACATGTGCGAAAAATAGGATTGGAAAAATCAGACAGGTACCCTTTCTGCACAAACACATGATGCAACTGAAAATTGACAGAGGAGAAGTCCCAAACTCTTGCCAGCATTACTTACAAGTCACAGGCACCTGGGTGGCTGCTACCAATCTGGCTGACTTTATGTGAACTTCTGCTAAATAACCCCACAGGTGCCAGCTAACACCAGAGATTTCACATGCCATTTGAACAGAAGAGACTCAATAGTAAGCCAGCAGAGCTGATGAAAAGCAAATCACTGAGTCAGTTTACTACCAATGAGCTCTATTAAGTGACTGTAATGTAGTTCATCGCCCTGGAGTAGTCCCTGTCCCTCACTAATCTAATGGTAGTATTGACAAGGATCATTTACACAGCTCCCCTGAAAGGTTACCACTATTTGTCAGGACTCTCTCTGCTCGGGATGTGCATGTGGCCCCTGTTTCCATCCCAGCCTTGCCCATCCCAGGCAGCACCAGGTCACACTGCTGCAGCCAGGCACCGGCTGTGCCATCCTCTAAACATCTGCTAGGGATTAACAGAGACAGCACAAACCTATCCTGAGGGCTGAACTAATGCAGAGAAACCGGCTGTTTGACAGCAGTACCTTGCCACCACGTATCAGTTAATCTGCATTAAGCCCACCCAGCTGTTTCTTGTGGTCAGTGTACATACTCCCCTAATGCCAGGTCATATCAGAGTTGTAGTTAATGTCTTTGATCATTAACTGCAGCCGCAGCTTAGTTTTACGTCTTCTATGTAAAAATGAAAAATAAAAATCACTAGTCCCTCAAGCATCATCTCTGAGCTTTAACTAGCAAAAACTAGCCCCAGGATTCTAACTACATGGATCTTTCTCGCTGAAATGTCTATTTTTCATTCTTTCTCTGTTTTATGATGATCTGAATTGTCCAAACATCACTGCTCTATTTGGGTAAACTCTAATCACTTCAACACCCAGCTCTGTCCAGAAAATGAAGGAAAACCAGAGCAACAAAGCCCTCCTCATGCAGGTGAGACAAAAGACAAGAAGGGCTAATGTGGCCAATGGGCACTTTAAACCTTCTCTGTGCTTACAGTGTAAATAGATAAATCAGAGAAGCGCTGCATGAAGTATAAAATCATCCTGGTCTTTTAAAAATAGCTTAAACTGCTTCAAAAACAAAAAATAAAATAAAATTTAAAAAAAATTTTAAAAAATAAAAGGAAGAAAAAAAGATGTTGAAATTCTATTAACTTCTCACCTAGGTTCACGGATACAGACAGATGCTCCAAAGGTTCTGGAGGCCACTTTTTGAGATAGTCTCAAAAGAGACTTTGGGAGAGGATCAAAGGATCAGGGCAGTCCTTGGGATGTAATCCCTGGCAAAGAGGGACAAGATTAGGAGAGAGGCAGCAAGGGAAGGTCTCAGACCTTTGGCTGTCTCCAGCCTCTCAGCACTGTTCCATGCTCTGCAGTGGACACACTGTGTGAGGCACTGGTGTCTCTGACAGAAACAGGCCAGATTTGCCCCATGTTTGGAGGTGTTTGCTGGAGGACCTCTAAAGCCACTGTGTCAAGGAGCTTGTTTATTCCTTCCCCACACAGCTGTCCTGTACCTGCTCCTGCTCAGCTCTTGGGCCACCAGCTGCTTCTGCAGCTCCAGGTCCACAGGTGGTGGAGCTAAACCAGGATCCTGGTGTTTGGTGCTTGTGAGCAAAAAATAAAAAGCAGACATGAAGCTTCAAGCTGAGTAGAGGAACTTGCTTGCCTGCCCAGGGCTGTACACAGTGGGAATCCCTACTCACAGAGGGATTTAAACCTCTCCACATCTTCTGCACAGCCTTGGCGAGGAGACCAGGTTCTAAAGCCACACACTTGCACCAGTGCCCAGCAATCCATGATTACTCCTTCCCAGTGTGTGGAGGACAGTTATTATTTTCCCATTATTTTCACTTTTTCTCTCCCATGGCACAGGTACCTTGCAGGGTCCCATGAAGGAGACGAAGCACAGCAAGCTGAGACACTCAGACAGTGTTACTCCAGTGGGAGGCAGTCAGTACTGATTCTGCTCCTACTGAGCAGCTCATAAGAATAGTCATTAAGTTCAATAGAGCAAGGTCACACAATAGAAAAAGAAAATATTATTTCCCTTTCCCATTTTCTTCTGTTAACACAGAAAAAGATAATAAAAATAATTTCGCACTATGAAATGTGCATAAATGTGCTCTAATAATCAAAATTTGGATCTCTGACCTGAAAGTTTTTTAGGCCAAATCCAACAATTAACCAAACCTTCACGGCCCAGATGAGGATTCCCACCAGAAGTAGACAAAGTCATCTGGTCTAAGAAAGTGGGACAGCTCATGCAATAGTATCCCAGTATCCCAGCCTCCCTCCACAAAGAAAGGTTCACTGACAGCAAAACCTCTGCTCTGTGGCAAGCACCTGAGAAGCTTTGGATACCTGCCCCCTCCAGGACCAAGGAACTGCCTGTAGATCCTTTAGTACTGAAGAGTCAAGCACAACTAAGAAAGCATCTATTGGCTTCCAGTCACTCTAACCTATACTCTTTTCTTCCTCTCTAAAAAGAGGGTACTTGCCTACTGACATCATGTACTGTTTGGGCTGTTAGTTTCAGGACATAAGCACATCCACATCCCTCTCCAAATATCCTCTGTCTAATCCACCAATACATTTATAAACTATTGCACAACAGAGATGTTGAGACTGCCAAGGCAAAGTCTCCAAAGAGAGGAAATGCAGGATTAAAGCTGGTCACCCACATGTTGTTTTACTTCAAGTATAATTGGTGCTTCAATTGGTGCACCTGGAAAGAGCTGGGTTATGCAGTGAATTCAAGTGTTGTCCATGGCAGGCTTTCCACATTTGCTACAAAAACTGTGAGGAGAAAATACAAATTAGAAATGGAAGAAAAATACTTTAATTGATTAAAAAGAAATGTCACCTAGATATAGGACGCTCTCTGAGCATATGCCAGGACTCCTTCTGATACTAGAGTGTTTGCAGACCACGTTGCATGAGAATGGTTGGTAACTCATGTCACCTTCCTAGTTTTCCAGAGGTCAGACATGGTGGATAGTCAGCTGTGGCTATGGAGTGGATACGCAGCAGTGAACAGAAATGCTCCTGGCTGTGGGTGAAAACGCCTGGACTTAATTCTGTGTTCTGTGGCCCAGGGCTTCAGTGTCTCAGAAAATACAATAAACAGAAGGTATTTTCAGTGAGTTTGTGCTTAGTTTCTCAGCAGCAAAATGGGAATTATAAGATCACCCAAAACCCACAGCAAAGCAGTGAAGATAGAAAATTAATGCTCATAATGTTTTGGGTGACATCAAAAAAAAGTCCAAATAACAAAAAAACCCAGCTCTTCACTGAATGAAACGAGCCCTGTGGAAGCTGCAATGTGAGGTCAAGCATTCCAGCCTCAAAAGCCAGAACATCAGGACTGGAGCCTCGGAGGCTCTGGCAGCATGGGCAGAGTATGGGTGTGCACTGGCTGGATGAGCTCCCCCTGCTCCCAACCCTGCAGGAATGGCCATCCTGGCATCCAGCAGCAGTGCCTGATCCGCCCTGCCAAGCATTCCCTGGGCCTGGCTCAGGCTGTGGGCCAGACCTTAGCACTACCCTGAGCCACACACACTGCTAAATCTGGAAGCAGCTCTGTATTTCAGTGAATGCAAATAGGCATTAGCACCACCAAGCCTACAGCTCAAGGCTAATGCACCTAAATGTGTCCGTTCACTCTGTGCAAAGTGCTCTGAAGATGAAAAACATGAGGGTATTATTTTGGCAGACACTAGGATCTTAAATGCAACTCTATTTTTTCCTACTTCATGCTGAAGTTGTTAAAATTCTTTGAATATTAAATGTCCAGCCCCACTTTCAGGATTGACTTAAATGCGGTTTCCAAAAAATGTGCTGAATATTATTCATTTCTCAGAGAATCAAAAAGCTAGAGGCCCTTTGATGGGGTTGCTTGCATTTTTAAATCACATGCACACGCACTAGTTAGAAGACTTTGGCAATTATGATTATATATGCCAGGTATCTCAGACAAAAATGCACAATGCAAAATTCAAGATGTTGAGAACTTTATTATATTTTTTGTGTCTTTAGTCTGAATCCGTCCCACATTACACAGTACAATACAAGTGTCTGAAAACATTTTAAAAATGAAGCCCAGAATAACCAAAAAAGTGTGGAGAACTGCAGTCTGCTATCTTCCAAAAACCAAATTCCTTTACAATCAGTAATGAACAGAAGGAAATAATTTTTCCTCAGTGCTAAATATGGATCTTATCTTGTATCTGGTCTTAGAAAAAGGATTCTGCAACTTCTTTGGTGAATGCTTATGCTTCAATATTTATCACCTGAATTGAGGTTAGTGAGCTAAACTTGTAGGAGCTGATATGGAATAAATTCTGAGTTAGAACACTTGCTCCTGGAAACAACATACTTGCAGATAAAAGACAAAATGGAAAAAAATTTGTAATACAAGCTTATATATTGGAGTATTGATTCACCATTCAGAAGAGAGTCAGGCTTCCCACTGGCAAAGCTGGTTTTCTAGTGACCCCAGACCACAGCATCCACAGTGGGAGACTTCTCATGTTCTGCCCAATGCAGTTTCTAGACCAGCCCTCAGACCTGGCTCTCCTGGTCAATCAGAAGTTAAACATGCAAAAGTACAACACAACACACTACAGTGCCTAACATTTTGTACCCAGACTCCTCAGAGCAAGTGGAGATTTTAGCACTAACTTATATCAGGCTTATACAAGCAGGCATGGGCTCCTCTGGCTGGCATGGCCAAGAGCCAGCTGTGGTTCAGAAGTGTGTAATGGTGTTGTGCCTGAGCAGTTCACCCTGCCTTTCAGCAGGATGTACTGATTCAAGCACAGCAGTGTACTAATGCCACATATACTGCTGTGGGATCACAGCTGGCTCTCATCTGGCCAGCTCAGGCCACAGACAGAACACATATGTCTGTCTGCACTTGTCTTTAGAGGCGTCCTCCAGTTTGCATGGTGGACAAGGAGCCACCCAGATTCTCTCAGACAAGTCAAGGAAAGATGCAAAATGTAGGTGCTTAAGAGAGTCTAGGTGATTCCATGCCAGAGGACATCATCTGACAACACTGTGCTTGATCACACATCTTCTTTTGTATTCAACACCCAAGACAGGGTTTTCCCACAAAATACAGCAAGAATACGATGCTTCCTCCTCCCCCACACTGCCTTTAATCTATACTCTTGTGATTAAAGACTTTGTGTGAGAGGTAAAAGAGTATTTTTTTGCCAAATTCATTTAACCCAGCTTCTAGCCTTCAGAATACTTCAGCACAGCAGTCTAGTCATAAAAGTAGGCAGTGGGTTTTGGAGGGCTTGCTCTGTCCCTCCTCTTAATATTGCTCCTCTTTTCTTGAAGCAATTACATATCCACTGGGGCAAAGCAAAAGTGGTTTAGCTAGGTTAAGTGGCGTCACACTCAGCTGAGGGTAGGGACAAAATTAACGAAACAAATACTCAGCCAAAGTTGAAAAACGTGAATTATTTTGAGAACATTTGTCCCAAAACACCCTGAGGTGGAGTAATTAGGCTTTCCTGGGAGAGAGACAAGCAAGTCTGAGTGTCAGCCAACAAGGAAGGGATTTAAATGAAAATTTCTTGTATCTCTACAATATTGGTGTCACTAATGTGAAAGTGTCCCAGTGAAGGACAGTGTGGGTATTCTTTGCCACCTTCCTGTGCATGGGGAGAGGAAGACTCTGGGAGAGTCTTGAGAGCAGGACTCACAGGCTAGAAAGAAGCCAAGCATTTTACTTGTCCTCCCAGCAAAGTCTCAGCATGCACTGGTATTCAGATCTGCAAAAATTTTAATTCACCTCTGAGTTGGCTGCTGCCACCCCTGTGCCAGCCCTGCCACCACCCAGCCAAGACTCAGCAGCACAGAGCTTGCCTGAATCCTCTCCTTCAATGCTTGCTTCCTCACTGCCCTGGTACTGCCTGTCTGTTCTGAAAATAAGCAACACCTAATCATAAACTTGGGTTCCACCTGGCAGGGAGGAACCACAGCATCTTCCAGATATAACTCATCCTGCTAGGATCACCTTGCTTTCAGTAGAGCTAGGAGGGCAGCCTTTCTCCTGTGTCAGGGACCTGTGTATGTGTGGCTGCCTGACCCCAGGGAGACCATAATCCAGCACCCCACTTCCTCACAGCCATGTGTTTTGGGGTGCAGGCAGTCTCCAGCCTTCTCTGCTATGCTGGGCACATTTGGCCTGAGCACAGATATGAGGAAGAGTGTTGTTCCAGGAAGATAGTCTCTCGAGGTTCAAAAGTCTGTGTGCATGTTTACATTAAACAACATCATCAGATAAAGTGTGCTGCTTTTCCTCTCTCCTGTGTTCTCTCTCTTACTCTGTGGTCCGTGATTTTTGTACCCCTTCTGCTCAGTGTCTGTCTGAACAGCAACAGGAGGCACCAAGAATAGCCCTCTAATCTCTACTCACTTCTTATCCCTCTGATACCTTCAGAGGGAATGGAGGATGCCTTTGCATTCCTTTCATCCCGTGCCTGGGCATGCTTATTTGAGGCTATATCTCCATTCCGCAGCAGAAAGTGTTAATAGCTTGTTTTGTTTTGTTTTGTTTTCCCATAGTGACAGAGTTTTATCATATGATGGTGTACGTCATATTCTTCATTTTTGGTACCATCTTCTATTCAGGTCCACAGGGTCACTCACTGTGCTGGTTGCTTCAAATTTTTAAGATATTTCTTCTGCAACTTTTGAAGTTTTCATTTTAACATGCTTGATTCCAGGGATTTGAATAATTTGCCAGTGAACAAAAGAAGCAGCCAGGAATATGGAATTTGGCATTGACCCAGCCCTTCATTCATAATAAAACTTCAAAAAAATCAGCAATGACTCAGCACTGGCATAATTCACAAACCAGAAAGACCTGCTTCCCTACCTTACAATTGCATTAGTAGGTACTTAATCACAGCAAATAACATAGTAGATCTTTTATTTTTGAAACCATATGCTGTTGTGTTCATCTCCTGAAATTGCTGTAACACATGGCCTCTCATTTAAAATATCCTTGTCAGATATAATTGGCAAAAGTCATCAGATGAGGCTCACGTCATATAATTAGATGTATTATATTAGGCTGAATGCGTTGCTTTAATAGTAATGCCACAACATACACTAACAAGATGTTTTTAAATACAACTTCCATGACCTTCTTGAGGCAATAACTCTGATTCTCTGTCATTTCATTTTGGCAATAATCTATTAAAAATATGTCAGGCAACTCGTTTGGGCCCTTGTAAGCCTCCTGATCCAAACACACCTGTTGTTGCAGATCCCACACCCACACAGCTCAGCTCAGCCCTCTGCTCAAGCACCTCCACTAGCATGGGATGAGGAAGGGCAGGAGATGAGGGGCTGGGGCACTGATCCCCATCTCCAGCATCACACTGGCCATTTGCAGTATCATGTAGCCAGACCACTGCAGAGACTTGCTGTTCTTAAAACTCCCTAGTTCTTACAAGCCAAGGATCCAGTCCCCAATCCTTTGGATGATCATCTATGACATTAGAAAACAAGCTATTTTCCTCCTTGCTGTTATGCACAGTACTATTACTAATAAACATAAAATGGCTTTTGCTTACCTAGCAATACTAGGTACTTCATCTAAAGGGAAGAGGAAGCCTAAGTTTTACATTAGAAAACACCTTAACGAAATAAAGGCAATGGCCACATGGTGACTCAGTGCTTCCTGATGATATTCTGGTTTTTGAATAACAGTGTGGGTGTGGATGTCTGGGTTTTGGGTGGGTTTCTTTAAGTTAACGATCTGAAGACGCCCCTTGGTTTACCCTGTGATGCTCCTGGCTTCCTGTCTGTGCCACAATAGAGATGAGTTCATGATGCCTTCCATGCCTCAGTTTCTCTAGCACCTCTAGATGTTGCAACATCAACACTAGAAACTGAATTGAAATACTGGTAGGAAAACTATAGGCAGCTATTTCAAGAGTTATTCGTTGCTGGGCTGTATCCACATACAAGATTTTAGGACTAAAACAGTACATGCCATCTCCTTTACCAGAGTAAAGCTATTATTATTCTGCTAGCTTGCTCCCCAGGAAAGACCTGCCTATTCTCAAGGCTAATTATTCAAGCAAACAATCACAGTCCTCACTGACCCGATTAGGTTGTTGGAGAAGCTGGGGACAATTTCTTACACACAGAAATGCCCAGCACATGCAGTGGCCCTGCTCTGGAGGCACTGGTCTGAACAGGGGCAGGTATTGGGGGTCAACCCACAGCTGCCCTCTGCTGCAGCTGCCTGCAGGACATTTCTGGGATGCACCCACAGATGATATCATATTATATGCACACAATAAGGTAGGGGGAGAAGTCAAAGTTCTGTCATATTCTTTTGAAGCTGAATGTATTCAACAAAGATGGTGAAGGGCCTTGGAAGAAAGCTGTGTGAGGAGTGGCTGAGGTCACTTGGTCTGTTCAGCCTGGAGAAGATTGAGGGGAGACCTCACTGCAGTTACAGCTTCCTCATGAGGGGAAGAGGAGGGACAGGCACTGATCTCTTTCCTGTAGTGACCAGTGACAGCACGTGAGGCAATGGCCTGAAGCTGTGTCAGAGGAGGTTTAGGTTGGACATTAGAAAAAGGTTTTTCACCCAGAGAGTGGTTGGGCACTGGAACAGGTTCCCCAGGGCAGTGGTCACAGCACCACTCCTGACAGAGTTCAAGAAGTGTTTGGACACTGCTCTCAGGCACCCAGTGTGACTCCTGAGGATGGTGATGTGCAGGGCCAGGAGCTGGACTCGAAGATCCTTGTGGGTCCCTTCCAAATCAGCTTATTCTGTGATTCTGTGATTCTGTATTGCCAAGGTCTGCTTATCACTTAGGTCTTTACAGCTAGACACACATTCAGGCGTCAAATTACTGCCTGCAGCTTGTATTCAGGCAAGAAATAATATCACATAGGGACTAAAATACTACACATAACCTTGTCCGACTTTGGTGAAAAGATTATTTACTTATAAAGACAAACTTCTTCTCTAAGAAAGCACAGATTTCTTTTCAACACAGCCTGGCTCCCATATCCATGCAAATTAGACTGATTAAGGTGACAGATATAAGAATTACACAAAATTAGGATGGTTTGTCCCATAGGAAATTCTAATTCATCCTGATCTGATTTTAACAAATCAGCAAGCAAACCTGAATTTCCAAAATGAAAACTCAGACACAGAAATATGGAAGTGGCAGGGCCCAGAATGGGCAAGCTGTAAGGTCCAGTGCACTCTCCTGGCTGGCCCCTGGCCCCTGCAGTGGCTGCTGATGCTTGCAGAGGACACACTGAACACAAGGACTCTCCATCTTGCCCTGGTCCAGCCATCTGTGACTTAGACTTCAACACCTGAGGGAAGCAGCGTGTTTATTTGCTACAGAGAGACTGACCTTTCCCTTTTCGTGTAATACCTTTGAGACCATTTGTATTCTTCATCTCCATGTCATTCAGTAACAATCAATTCTACATAATTATATACAGTGTGGAACAGATTTTCCTTGTGTTTATACTGCATTCTATTTAATAATTTCTGTGGGTGCCTCTGAATCTGTTAAACTAAGAGAACAGCATGCAATCTGCATAAATTTCTCTCTAATATCTCTAAGGTTTCATAAAACAATGTATTATTCCATTCACGGTACTTTTTCTTTTCCAAGCCAAAGAGTGCCAAAGTACTGTGAATGTCTTACAGTTTATTGTTTCAAGTTGGGGTTTTTTGTTTGTTTGTTCCAGATTTTTTTTTTCTTGATTTTTCTGTATCTTTTCTGGAGTTGGACAAACCAGAACTACTTTAATATATTAAATGGGTTCGTAAATTTAAATAGTGATATTATTATATTCCTGTACTGTTTTTCTCATCATATATAAGGTGCTACCTACCTTTATAATTCTTCTGAATGCTAATATGAGATGTATCTCAAAGTTATCTGCAATATTTCCAAGATTTTTTTTGTCTAAATTGTGATAACTGAAAGAGACTGTAATAACTGAAAGAGACCTCCACATTATACACTTAAAACTAAGGTGCTTTATTAAAGTTCTATTTTCCTCTATCCTAAGCAATTGTGTATTATTTGGAAAGGCCATCATCAGCTTTTTCTTGATTATTTGTGATTGCGTCTAACATAAATCCTAGCATAAGTTGTGTGAAAATTAAATGAATGAAAACTTAAAAAAAGCTTCTGTTCAGGATACTGAAACATTTCACAGTTGAATCTTGCAATGATAATCAGATTTGTGATTTTCTCAAACTATATTTAATGTTTGTGAAATTCAGCCAACCCAAACCCTTGCCTCGTTGCTGTCAGTGCCCAAATGTATGTGTAACACGGTGCCCTGTTGCTCTGTGGCACACATCTCTTAGCAGCTTGACCCTTCCCAAGCACAGCCAGATGTCCACTGATACCAGGGGCTTTGTTAAAGCTTTGCTGTTTCGTGACATTTGTGTTGTGAGTCAAGTCCAGTCCTGTGGTTATCACTCTGGGGCATACTAAATACAAAAAGCTAAAGCGAAACTAAAAAAATATAAAGCTACGTAAAACTAAACCCACAAAAAAAAAAAAAAAAAAGGTTTCATGGCTTTATAATTCTCACATTCTATGAGATATCTTACTTGTTAATCTCTGACTCTTAAACAAGCTGCCTGTGTGGAAAAAAAAGGCACCTATCCCAATACCTTCCAAAACAGGGAAACTATTGTCTCATGTGTGCTTATTTGAAACTAGCATTGCTTCCTGAATTAATGGTGAATGGTTTTATTTTCCAGCAATATGAATGAGCACAGGTCGCAAGAAAAGCCCATGACCCTGTGGCAGTGACAAGGCACTTCTGGGCCCTGCTAGCCAGGGATGTGATCAGCAGTTCCCTCACTGCCAGAAATGGAGCCTTGCCCTGTGTGCATAAAAACCCCAGAAACCCAGCCAACATCCAGCAGAGAGTTAACCATTCCTTCACCCCAGCTCTCTCCATCACTCTCCTCCTCAGCTCTGCTCCCAGGTCAACAGGTAAACCCCAAACTTCTAATTCTGGTATGGATACTGGAACTGGATCTCTGCCCACACTGAGTGCAAGGCAAAAGGTATTAAATATTTACTTTTTTGATTATGATGTACTGGGGAGTTTTCTGGCCAGTTAACAGCTCAGCAACTATGGAAGGTGAACTGAAATGTAATGGGCCATAAGTACAGAGACATTTGGCCATGCAGAGCCTTTCAACACATGATATCAGCCAGTGGTTTGGATTGTTAGTATTTTATTTTTCTTAAATAAAACTTAAAGTTAACTTTAAGTTTATGTGGAAGGGATTGTTTGGCAGTGATATTTATGTATCACTGTAAAAGTTAGCTAATTTATTCCCAGACACCTTTCCTCCCTGCAGTCAGTGTTACTCCTTCTTTAAGAAATGTGACATCCTGGCCTGGCTGAAATGAATGCAAAAACTCCCTGTGGTTTCAACAGGAGTGGACTTCACCTTGCCCAGGATCTGGGGAAGAGTTGGCATCAGCCTTCAGATTAAAATTCAAGAGTTCCTGGCTCTCCTTTAAAGTGCACATTATTACCATGCTCCCCTGCTCACAGCCATCCATCAGCTCTGCCTATCCCACAAGTGCTTTGTAAAGGCTTCATTTTTCAGAAGCAAACTTCTGTCTTCTCATCCAGTTTCCACGTTTGGAGTATTTGAGCACCTTTAGCAGGTTTCTGTTCAACTTTGGCAACTTCTCTTGGAAGCCACAGAGAATTAATCACCTGCCAAGGAGAAATTAATCACTTTGTTGCTGCCTCCCTCCTGCGTGGTGGCAGAAATTCAAGCCTTTGGCTCCACCAGCAGCAGCCACACGCCTGTATCAGACTGCTTCAACTCTCCTGTGTCACCTCTCCCACCTTCTCTCTGCTTGCACCTCACTCAGACTATTATTAGCTGGTTTTAGTGATGGAATATGCTTGATTTTCCCCCTGCCCTTTCTGCCAACAAGGATGCACTGTGACTAATACAATCATCAGCTCCAGGCTGAATTACTGTGATTGAACTACATAGGGAGGCTTTGCCAAGGCTTTGGCATCATGGCCATGGGATAGCTCCATCTCAAGCAGAAGGAAGAGTGCCCTGGGAGTCTACTCACTTCTTCCCCCCTTATTCCCAGTTAATTTCAAAAACTAGGAACTTATCAACAAAGTTCAGCTGTAGCAGAGACTGTATCTCCAGCTGCTACTCAGCTGGCAAAGGATGCTTCATTGGCAAACAGAGATAAAGTATGCTTAACTTGTGAGTTCAGTTGCAAAACAAGAAACTGAACAAGATTAGAAAAATCCAGAATTTTCAGGAAAAAATATTATATCTGTTTTCCAGAAAATAACTGAAAACCATAACTGTATGAGTCCTTATTTTAGATAATGTTTTTTCTGTCTGGTAGTTCATATACTCAATATACTGTTAGGATCGCTGTTGTTTTGTTGGGGTTTTTTTAGTTGGGGTATTTTTTATCAAAGAGGTCTATGAAAGTGTCTGGGAAAAGTTTAAGCTAAAAAGGTGCATACTTCATAATGAAAATGTATAGGATATATAAAATTTAAAGGTTTGGAACCCCTTAATATATATGTTATGTATATACAAATCAATGTAAGAACATTATATACTCAGCATTCAAAAAACATAGTGTACCAGGACAGATGTTGCCTGTGTCATCTTAATTCAGTCTCCTTGTGTGCTTCATACAAATTTTAATTATATAATTACTTTATTTTCCTTCACAAACCTGCTGTTTTAAATTTATACAAAATTAATCAACTCTGAAGTTAAATTGAAGGTGTGTAAGCATGCTGGCTATCATCCACAGGACAATTCCTGAGCTTTTGTTGAAGAAATCAGGAGGTACATAGTGAGTGAAATGTAACTGGGTTTATTGGACTTAATCTTTCTTTGAAGAGAAAGAAGGATTGAGAGAGTTCAGGCCACCCCTACCCTACCTCAGTAGAAGTGACTTTCCAGGTTCCTTGCTGACTAGACCGAAGAATATGATGTTAACACAAACGAGGAAACTGGAGGAGGAATAAAAGAGTATTTTCATCTCAAGACAAAGATGTTTGGAACAAAATGAAGTGCATCACTTTGACACCTGGGGAAGAGTTCAGTAGCCTCTGCTCTAGTCATATGAGCATTGGCCACAGACAAAAGGGATTGAGACCCTCACAGGAGCACAAATTCACTCCAGTTTATCTTGTTGAAACCTGATAACTAAATCCTTACAGTAAGAACTTGAAAATCCTGATTAACCTCCAGTTTAGGAAGGTTTCAGTGAGCACAAGTTTCAGAAAGTGGTGCTCTGTCATTCTCCATTCCTAGATCATGGACAGCTGAGCAGCAGACGCCTTGAATGTCCCAACTGCACAAGCTCAGAAAGTCCAGCCTGGGCCATCACAACAGCGGGCAGGGGGTCATTTCCTAAAGCATCTCCCAGCTGTAAGTGCTGGGTTTAGAGCTAGCTTTCTTCACAGGGGCTGCTATGGGGCTATGTGTGGATTTGTGCTGAACACAGAGCTGATAATATAGAGATGTTTTTGTTATTGCTGAGCAGAGCTTACACAGAGCCAAGGTCTTTTCTTCTTTTTGCACTGCCACACTGGCAAGGAGGCTGGGAGGAGACACAGCCAGGACAGGTGACCCAAACTGACCAAAGGGATGTTCCAGACCATGTGACATCATGCTCAGTGCATAAAACTGGGGATAAGAAGGAGAAAGTAGGGACATTTGGACTGATGGTGCTTGTCTTCCCAAGTCATTGTCATGTGTGATGCAGCCTTGCTTTGCTGGAGATGGCTGAGCATGCCTGTCCATGGGGAGCAGTGAATTAATTCCTTGTTTTTCTTTGTCTGTGTGGCTTTTGCTTTCCCTATTAAACTGTCTTTATCCCAACCCACGAGTTTTCCAGCTTTTACCCTTCTGACTGTTTCTAGATCCCTCTGGTGAGGCAGTGAGTGAGTGGCTGTGTGGGGCTTGGCTGCTGGCTGGGGTGAAACCACGACACGACCAAAATCTGCACCAACAGACTGCAGAGTGAAATGTGCTGCGTGTCTCTTGGCCACAACACACAAGTGTCCTGAAGACATTTTATATGTCGCTTTCCACGCTCAGAACAAATTGTATCCACATGAAAGGAATTCTGCCACAGAAAAACTGATCAGAGAACAGGAATTGACTGTTGCTTAGGCCATTTAACAGATGTAATTATGCGCAAACAGAATTATAGGTTTGACTCTTTGGAAGTTCCAGATTCACAAAGCTTGGAATTGTTATGCACAAAATCACCTGGAAGAGGAAATTCAAACAAAAATAATCAATTATACCTGGGAAATATTCAAGAAAAGAGATGAAAAATATAATAATAAATAGATTTTATTACACATAAATAAATATAGATATATACACTACATATATATAACAAACAATCCAATTAACAAAATAGTGTGATTAACATATCAATCTGCCTGAAAAAAGAGATAAAACAACCTTATAAATATGGATAATAATCTTAAAGGGCTGAAAGCTGAGAGCAACAAATACTTATCAGTTAACCAGTAAGAGCTGTAGAAAGGTTAGCAGCAGAGGTAGAAATACTCAAGTGAAATCAAGGTACAAAAGGTTAAACATATGGAAATTAACTGGTCCAGCTAACTTGTAGTCTCAAAGTGTTAAAAGCTGGTGGAGAAGTTCATCAGACCTTTAATATTGGTTTTCAGCACAGCAGTCATTAAGTTGCAGCTACCTGGCAGAGGACTGATGCTACTCCAGTGATTGCAGGAACAAATGGGCCCTCCTCCTGCTCTGACAGAAACCCCAGGAGCACCACAGAAGAGCAGACAAAAGATCTGAGTTTAAGGCTAATAGTAGAGGTAATAACAAACAACAGGTTTATGGAAAGCAGATAGTAGCAAACAATATTGATAAATTTCAAACACTGGAAGTTTTCTTAATAAAGCCTACACCACTGGAAAAAAAAATCCTGAATTTTTCTAAGATATTCAGCACTGAGTCACATAAGCAAGAGAAAAATCAAACCCAGGTTCACACGGTTAAGTGAGAAAGGATGTTAGTTCTTTGATAGTTTTGAAAGTTATACAGAAACAGAGAGACAGCAATGTTTCTAGTGAGTCTCCTCTGGGGCTAGGTCATAGCTCTGTGCAATTTAATATTGAAATGAAAAATAAACTCAAACAATTTAAGAGAAATTACAGAAATACTAGAAGAACATTGTATAATAGAGAGTAACTGTTCCTCAGTAAAGGACTATGCAGATAAAGGTACAGATAAGTAACCATTTTTAAAAGGAAAAGGTAACATCAGTGGGATAAAAATGAGAGGGAGCATAATTCCAGTGAAGAACTGATGAGAAGGAGATCAAAAGTATCTTCCCAGGACAAGGACTTCAGTGACAACTGGAAAAGTAGTCAGACAGCAATTCACCCTTGGGCGACTTCTCTTTCTTCCAGGCCAAAGCAGGAGTAGGTGCTAAATAGATAAAGGCAAAAGAAACGAAACAAGCTTTCATTTGGTGTCACTACAAGAGAAACTGAATACGTGCTTTGAAAGAAATGTATAAATTTTTAAAAAGTGAATGCACCCCACCCACAGAGAGCACCATTCTGATGCTGAGCACCAGTCTGTCTCATGTGGCAGGGCTCTGGCAGGTGCTCCTCAGAAACCCTACTGACAACTGCACACATTCAACACTCCCACACGGAGACCCTGTCTCTGCAAACTCTAACTTGAAAACAAGTATTTCACTTGAAAAAACGTAAGAAATTTGGACGGTATAAGGAGATGCATGATTTCGGGAAGAGAGGCAAGCTAAGAGAGTCTAAGCAGCATTGGAAAATGCTAGGCTAAAACTAAAAAAAGGTAATTTAAAAGAAATATTATCTCTTGGAGGGAAAAAAAAAGTGCACAGACTGACCACATCGATGATCCAGCCATCTGTAACATACCTTCTCCAACACAGATGAGACAAGTACAAGAACACCCTGAGATCCTGGCCTACAAAAAAATCACCATCCATAATTCAACTGTCTAAACAACAAGCTTGTGAAAAGTGTCCAGTGGACATAATAAATACCCTCCAAGAGTCTGAACAGCAGAATACAGAGCTCTAAAACTGAGCAACTTGAACAGCAGGTAGAAAACACAGTCATTCCCAGATGTCCTGAAGGATGGTATTGGCAGAGTTGTTTTACAATCACGTGCCCAAAACTAGAAACCAGAGAGTTCTCTACTGCTCTGCAGGTGTTATTAAAAAAAAAAAAAACAGAAAAAAAAAAAAAAAAAAAAAAACAAACCACCCATCAGAAAAATCCCCAAACCCTTGCACCTATCCACTCATCCAGGAAAGGCAGCTGTGCACACAGTGAGGGCACCCAAAGGTTCACGAGCCCATGTTAACTGAAACAAACCACAAAACTGCTGTCGCTTCTGAAGGGACCTGGCAAACCTCATTTTACCACAGAAATACAGAGCTTATTTTTCAGCTGCAGATGTACAATTTGGAAATCGAATGCAAACCTCGAAAAGACTGAATTGTTGCAGATACACTCTAAAGAATTAGAAATACACTGTGGAGAATAGACAAGAGCTAGATATCAATCAGATTTTTAAAAAATTAAAAAAAAAACCCAAACCAAAACAGCTGCTGCAAGTCAGGTTTCATGAGAACTCTGATTTTGAAAGGTACTGCTAAGGTACAACCCTGTAGACTTCTGGTCCTGTTTTCAGCTCAAAGAAGTAATCTCATAATCTGAAAAGAAACAAATAAAAATATATTTGAAGACATGAAAGTAGTTAACTTGGAGATACCATGGTATTCTAAAAGTATGAATGAAGCGTTTTTGGAGTTTAAGAAATCTAAGACAAAGAGTTACCAGGATAAAAATGGTCAGACTTGTATTCAATAAGCAAAGCAAAAGAGCAATTTACTGATAGTCTTCTTTTTGTTGGTCTTGTTCTGGCACAGTGCCCACATCCCCAGATCCAAATACTGCTCTTCTTCAGTCTTCCTAAGAAGCTGCCCCCAGTCTGAGAGTCTGAATTTAGTGGAGAGGGGACATGAGGTAGGCAGGGTGGACTCTCTGGGCTCAGTTCAGGTGCCTCACTAGACATACACGGAGCACATGCAGATTTACACACTAGCCTTGCATAAATCTCCACCAGGCCTGTTAGGTCTTCCAAAGTGGTGTTACTCCTAGAGTCTTCAAAAGATAGCTCTTCAAATACTCCATCACCTCTTCTTTTCATCAGCAGCACAATTTACTTTCTATTCTATCTTCCCTCATCCTGGGAAGAGTGTGGACTGAAGAATGTGTCCTGGAAAGCACCTGATGAGAACAGCAAGCCCAAAGCACACCAGCAGCAAGGTCAGCCCAAACTGCTGAACCTCAGCACAGCTCCTTCCAGCCAAAACCACCCTAGAGAGTAAAATGTCCAGCCTGCTTGCAAAAACCATTTCTCTTTACAAGCAGTTGCAATGCAAAATAGTGTGCCATAGAGAGAAGGAAACCTCTTATAAAAAAAATATTGACTTCTGGAATTTATTTAGGTCGACACCAATGGGACTTTCTCAGAGGGAGGAAAACCTTTTTGAACTAAATGTTTACCTCCTTTGTGGGAACAGCAAATTAGGTGTTTACTCCTTCAAGCAGCAACAGAAGCCAATACACCTGTTCCTTCCAGATTGTCCCTGCTTTTTTTGGCATGTGATACCCTGAAAATGGCTCCAGTGATCTGCCATGGGAGGGCCAGGCAGTTTGATAAAACAGGTTGAAGCATTTGTTTCTTAAGTACTAAAAAAACCCCAAAATAGTCAATGGTTGTGCTGGCTAAGAGAATATACTGCTTATTGCTGCATTTTATTTTTTCTGGCATCAATCCCACAGAATATTGAAATTAGACTAAAATAAAAACTGATGAAATGTGGGTAAAAACAAACATGCCGCATATATTTATGAAAAAGCATTAAACCCTGTATGGCTGTGCCTTTCCTCATGGGGTAAGGGATGGGATCAGAGAGATGTTATCCATGTTCTGATCAGTTGCTGCCCTGTGAACCACCCAGCCCCAGTTCCCACCCCTGGGAAGGACAGGGTGACAGGAAGGGCATCTAAAATCCCATCCTTGATCTGCCATGTGCAAACTTGTGCACTGCCCCCACAAAAAAACAGCAGGGAAGGACTGAGGGGTGGAGCCAGAGTAAGTGTGAAACCCCATTTAAGCATCTTCATTTCTCTGGTGGCACCTTGCATCAGCTGTCACCAAGCCACCACGGCCTGGTAGGTGACATTCAGTATATTTATGTATATGGAAAGCCACAGCTGGATTCAAACAAATTTTTTTACAAAAGTGATGGGCTGAGAGAAGAGCACATTAAACCTGAGGAGTTAGTTCACAGTCCTGTGGAAAGAAAACATTGTTTTTTCTCAGTATCAGTCTAAACATGCCTTCAGTGTCAGAAATTGTGCTGGCTTATGTAGGCAACCCAGCTCAGCCCTGGCCAACAAATCTGCAGAGTAAAGACATGGATTAAAAAATATAAAGGGCTTATGCAAAGGAGCCAGACTGAAAGGTGTATTGAAATTCCCTTTTGACCCTACACTCATCACACACCTTCTAATCCCTTTGGTGCATCAAATGCCTCAGCCCCGAGAGCTGGAAAAGGGTAGCTCATCCTATGGGCACATCAGCACTTGATGGAGGTACAGCACTGGCCCTACCACAGCCAACACCCTGTGCAGAGAAACAGCTTATACCAGCAAAAAAAAAGTTGTTTTGCTGGTAGGAATTAAACCACTTTGCTGAATAGATTACATTATAACAACAAAAAGGCCTTTTGATGGTAGGACTGAACTCACAGTAGGGATTTTACTGTTGTAATTATACTACTGCCATGCCAGCAAAACTTTTTAAGCATAGGCCGACTCCCTGCATTTTTATCTTTTCAGTTTAAAAGGTTACACAGAGGCAGAAGTTACGAAATGGTTTGGTACCTGGCATGGGGAGATGTCTTAGCCCCCTAGAAAGCAATTCATCTTGCAATGGAGAAGGCTCCCAAGAGCAATTTCCCAAAGGAGCCACAGTGACACAGCAGCTCTAGAGATGTGTCAGGGGACTTGAAGTTGTGGTCCAAGGGGTTTGCAGATGTGCTCAGAATGCAAATTTTTTTTTGGTGAAGACTTTGGTTGGTGGGGTTTTTTTAGAGTACCTCTTTTGAAATGTTTGCATCTACTGTGCTTATAAATCTGGAGGGGGTGGGGGATATTAATTCTAGGGAAGAAATTCTGCAGTGATGAAATGGTGTGCATATGCAGATCAAATCAAATTGCAATCCTTTGGGAAAATCTGACTGTTTAAGTGCTCCCTATTCTGGATGTGCCAATTCAATAGCATACATGCTTTTTATAGACAATGTAACGCAAGAATAAGAAACTTAAGACACATTTAAAGAGGAAAAAAAAGGGTGGAGCTCCTTGGCAACAGCTTTAATCCCTTTGAAGGCTCCGGCATCTGCTGAGTCAGGCACTCCCTCCCTATGTTTTAGTTTACAATCAGCCACTGAGTCACAGCAAGTTCCTGACTTCCCTGTTGGAACTACAATGTCATGAACTACAGTTGCATATTTTTAGGGATTGGATCCTTTTATTTAATCTCTTTGTTTTTGTTGTGGTTGTTCAATTATAAATAAACAAATATTGAATAAATAAAACAAAAATAAAGGAGTACTGAGCTCTCAGCTCTGAGTACAGATGCAAGAGACTTGTTCTCATAAATGCTGTCCTCGAGCCACCAAACACTTCATTCTTGGTGAAGTCATTGAGCTGGAGAAGCATTTTGCAGACTGGCCACGGGATCCCCACATGAAGCATCTGGAGGTAGGATTGCATTAACAAAGCATTCTGCCCTGCTGGATAGACCTTGCTCCTCAGCAGCAGACTAATTAGCCAGGGTGGAGCCCCATTCTGATATAAATCCGTGCTAGCCTGGATGTCTTTCTACAGGGCTTCCCAGTGCCACGCAGACATGGGGATGTGGCCTGGAGCCAGTCACCAATCCTGCCTTATTTCCTCATCCAAAAATTGAAGATTCAGTCTGCCTGCCAGCAGAAACTCCTGTTGTGAAACTGAGTTTGCTGATATTTGCAAAGCATTTAAAGGTGTGTCTTAGTGGAAAAAAATGTCCAAACTCCAGGTAGGTCATAGGAGTAAAGCCGTTTCTGATTTTAGCAGACAAAACATCAGTGAACAGCATTTCATATGCACAGAGTTGAGCTAGTATTCCTCTTTAATCAAGTTAAGTCAGGTCTCATTCCTCCCCCTGCCAATTATTTAAATCCCATCAATCCACGAAAGCCTCCAACGCTGCTGTGGTGGAGCTGTTGACTCACATTGTGTCTCAAACAGGGGGTTACAATACACCGACCTGCAGTCATCACCAGCGTGGATGGGGAGCAGCTCCATGGGAATGTGTCAGTACATCCTCTGGCACATCCCTGGGCTGCCCTGGCACTTGCCAAGTCCACAGAGATCCCAGAGAAGTTCCCTGGGAAGAATTAGCATAGTGGGTCGGGCTGAAACTTCTCCAGCCATCCGTGGATGTGCCACTAGAAACCTCAGGAGAGCACGATGCAGATAAAGCCACTGAAGCACCCGGGTTACCCAAGAGACATCATAATGACCCTTAGGACTGCCCAGTGCAAGGAGATTAGCTCTAGGCAACTCTGCATCAAAATATGCTCTGCATCAACCCATGCCAGGGAACTGAAACCACGACCCCATCTCGGTGCTTCACAAGGACATTACAGAGGAAATGCTGAGAAAATGCAACGTGACTCCTCATGGAAGAATGATTTCTGTCTTTTCTTCAAAACGTTTCTTGAGTTTAATAGAAGCATCAACAAACTTAGATATTAAGATCTCCTTTGCTCATCAGCAGTGTTTCTATCTCTAGGAGGAACTTGATATCTGCTTAACAGTGCAGAGCAAATTTATAGGACAGCTTAAGGTAGGAAATAATGAATTCCACTTCAGCAACTGATAGCACATAATTGTGTGTAGATACAGTTTGTCACACTGAAATGCATGATAATATGCAAGCTCTGGGGTTCAGTTCTTATTTTCCTCTTATTGTTTAAAGAAATATAAAAAACTTAGAAATATTAAAAAATGGAAATAAGTTCCATTAATTTGGTCACTTCTAGTTCAGTGAGATTCTCCATTACTTTTTTAAATGTACTCTTAACCTGTATTTTTTTTACAGAGGTGTACATCACATGAAAAGCATCCATTTCTTTCATCACATTATTTTCTACAAGTTTTCAACATTTCTTCAGCTTTGGAAACATCACAGAATGTCAAAAAAAAAAAGAAAAATATGTATGTTTAAAAGACTAAATTTTAAACTTGTAAGGAATGCCTTTTAATGATAGAAAAGCTTAAAGGAAGAGAGTGAAATTTATAAAAGCTAATATTTTACCACCAGTTTTATATTTCAATTATAATCCCTTAAATATTAAAAAGCCTAGCATTTCATTTAAGGTTTTGATGTAAAAAACATATTTTCATTGAAAAAATAAGCTGAAGAAAAGAATTTAACTTAGTCTGAAAACAGTGACTTTTATTGCTGAGGGCATGGAAATTAAAAGCAGTCATGTTTACTGAGGAGCTGACTGTAAGGGGGCAAGGTCATAATTTACACGTAATTACTGGTTTGCACTATCGTTTAACCACTACTGAGATGAATTTGTTTTTCTTCCTTCCCTCTTCCTGTGCAGAGGTAGTGTTCAGCACACTTCTTATGCATTAGATGTTCTTGTGCAAATCACTGCTTTCTGTGGCTTGTGATTCAATAGCAAACACTGCTGTCATAAACAAGGTCTGCATCTAGAGATAGCTCTGTATTTTTTGATTATATTTTCAGTTAGTAAGAATGTGCCATCAGCACATAATTGCAGACATGCATGCCATGACAAACAAACATGAAAATATGGTTGACTACAGTAAATCAGGAATATTTTAAATATGGGGTGTGTCTGCCTTTGTATAGTACATACAGTCACACCAGACTCCTTTGCATTAATTCAAACAGAAAATATCCAGCCAAGTATTCTGGGTGAACCTATAAATCATACTGTTTCCCAAGGCTGAAATATATGCTTCTTGGATAACTTTTGAGGAATTTGATTTTCAGAACTGGCCAAGATTTTGTTAGTGCTGATTGCTTTGTTAGTGCTCACTTTGAAAACACAGTGTCCAGTAAGAGGTGAGCATCCTCACTCTGGGAACCAGCTGAGGAAGACATCAGGTGCAAAAAACCAGAGGGGCTCAAACTCACTACACATGCTAGTAGTTTGACCTTTATATCAAAGCTATTTTAAAAATAGCAAGATTTTGTTTCAGCATTTGATGGTGGCAAGCCAGACACTCCAGCTAGAATAAAACCATACACACTGATATCAGTATTTGTGTGCCCAGTGGAGAGCTACTGGCAGCCACCTATTCAGTGGCAGCTCTCCCTGCTGCAGCCAAAACTCACCTTATCCATGATGGTCTGCTGACATTTACTTCATGTATGACCCATTGTGCTGAGAATTGCTTGAAAAATAATGACAGAATTTTTGCTCCCTCATTGATATCTTCAACCTTTGTTCCAAACTCCTGCCTTCAAGGAAAGTGCAAGGTTTGAAATGGACATGGGATCTTGGGACTGTACCTGCTCCTCCTTGGCAGCTTGTCTGGTAGTCCTCATATGACACCCAAAGTCTGAGCTTCACATACTAAGCCAACTACACCTCAAAATTCACAGTGAAGGTAGTTTGCCTGGGCTATCCAATCTTCTTGGCTCAACAGTTAAGATTTTAATCACTCCTCCAACTTGCATTTACACAGAATTTCTAGAGACGGGATGAGTTCCAAGCTGGGACGAAATAAACTTCCAATTTCTCCACAAGACAGAACACTATTCTCTCCCTGGCTCTGAGAGGCTGATTGTGGGTGAGCTGGTGCAACCCTCCCATTCTTCTCCAGCTGCCTGCGCCAAGGGCAGAGTACTGTGGGGCGTATTCACACAGTGCACTCCAGAGCATCTCCCTGCACACAGGCTGGCTAGATAGGAGGGTGGGTGGCTATTCACAGAATCATAGAATTACTGAGGTTGAAAAGAACCTCTGAGATCCTCGAGTTCAACTGTTAACCCAGTACTGCCAAGTCCTCCATTAAATCATGTCCCTGAGCACCACAGCTGCATCTCTTTCAAGTACCTCAAGGGATGGTGACTCCACCACTTCCCTGGGCACTCTGTTCCAACACTTGACAACCCTTCCAGTGAAGATATTTCCCTAAATATGTAATCAGATGCTCCTGTTGTTCAGCTTGAGGACCTCTCACTTTTTACCTGAGAGGAGAATCAACCCTCACCTCACTACAGCTTCCTCTCAGGTAGCTGTAGAGAGCAATAAGGTCCCACCCCAAACCTTCTTTTTTCCAAGGTTAAACAGCCCCATATGCCTCAGCTGATCCTCATAGGAATTGTGCTCCAGACTCTTCACCCACTCCAGTGCCCTTCTCTGGACTCAGTCCAGCACTGCAGTGTCTAAGTAGGTCCCCTTGTCATAGAAGGAGATCAAGTTAGTCCAGCAAGACATGCCTTTCATTAACACATGCTGGGCTGGGCCTGATCCCCTGGTTGTCCAGATCCTTGATGCTGGAAAGGCATAAGGAAAGGCTTGTGAAAACTTAATTCAGTGCTCTTGTAATCTTCAATTACAAAATCACATACTGTATTTTCCATGGGACTCTGCCTCATTCAGTTCACGGAATAGCTGGTGTTCACTTAATGAGCAACTATTCAATATTTTATTTTCTTCTCACTCAGTGTGTTGCCCTAGGCATGATTTACTAGATGTAATTCAAACCTAGCTGTGAAGCCAAAATTATTAATTTCAGTTTAGCTTTTTTTCCTTTGGTACTCCTCCTCACAGCACTCCTGAGTGCTACACAAACAGTAAATAGTGTATTTTCATAATACCACAGTGAGGGTGTTTTCATAATACCCCAGTGTGATTAAATGAGGAGGAGGGGTGGAATTATCCTCCATGTTTCACAGGTGCATAGAAAAGGCAGAGAAATACAGAGGAGACGTTACAGTCCAAATAATCAAAAATTTGTAACACTCTCTTGATAATTTTGAGCCTCGACTTTTGAAAATTCTTAACATAATAATTCCAGTCAAGTCAACCTGTATCCATCAGTGCTCAGAGATGGAGGAGACCTTGTAAGCCATAGACTGGTTCCCTCCTATCACAGGCAGCTTTTTAATAATCTTATCAAATTAAACTGAATAGGAATTGGGTTTCTTGAATTCCTATTAAAAAGCTGAGAACTCACTTCTCTGATAGTTAGGAACCCTTTTCTAATTTTCAGCTTAAATTTATTCATAGCCAGATTGCACTCATTTGTTCTTAGGCCAACATTGTCCTTCACCTTAAATAGTTACTCTCCCTCTCTGGCATTTGCCTCTGCTGATAAATTTAGAGTGAGCAATCACATCTTTTTCTCTCTCAGCATTTGTCTTGAGGAGCTAAATGAGCTACAGTCCCTAAGCTGTCTCTCTCAAATTAAGCTCCCAGGTCCCCTGTTCATCCAAGGAAGTGCTTTCCATACCTTCTACAGCTTGCTTTTATCTGCTCTGGGCATGGCTGACCAGGCTTGCAGGCAGCACCAGGCCTGCCTGTATTCACCAAGAGGAGGGTCAGGAGGCAAAAGGAAAACTGCTGGTAACCAAATGAGTTAAAAGTACTTCTCTATCTGCCCTGGAAATGGTGTGTCTCAGAATCAACCTTGCATTTCCACAGCTACAGCACTTCAGTGGTACCCCAAAGAACAAAGCCTACCAGCACATCCTAATTGTGCTCCTTTTGACTTTCCAACAGGAAGTCTCAGCACTGGTTGAAAAAAATGCTTTGTGCCACTGAATTTCATCCTGCTGCTCCTGCTGCATCCAGTGCTCTGGATCATCACTGCACACCTCTGCTCCAGTATCCCAGTCCCAGCCTGGATGGTGATGCCACCCAGGAAATGTCAGTGTCTGACTACACTGGCAGACTAGTGAATGTACACATGTACACACAGTGTATACGAAGATGCTTTTTGAATGTGCCTGCTCCTGAGCTAAATTTTAAAGAACTCACCAGAAAAACAAAAAAAACAAAACAGAGCAACTATTGGAAAACCACACAGGTCAGCTATGAAAACTCAAAGCATTAGACACTCTGATTTGATACCTTTTGAAAAATTCCTGTACTCAGTGGCTGTCAAGTGTTGGACACCTACTTGACATGAAATAAATTATATTTTGATTTCTGAGAAGATTACACTCCATTAAATGTAGGACTGCTTCAGTTATGACATATATGCACTTTTTGGGGATTCATGTGCTCTTCTTTAAGGTGTGAATTGATGTATGCAAGGCCATTTATAGTCATTTTTTTCAGTCAAACATCTATCTTAGAATCACACACTAAAATACCTGGTAAATAATAACCAGACAAATTGAACACAACTGGAGAAATATAATACAAATTTGACAGAAAAAGAGAATATCTAGGCAAGAAACCCAAGGAGAATAAAAGCAAGGTAGTAAGCGTGTGACACCACGACTTAGCTGAAATAAATCACTTCCAGTTACACAGACTGCTTGTTTTTCTGGCTAAAAAATCTGCGTATTTCAAGCAGAATACAGCAAGAAGGAGGATGCTCCCTACCCACCAGACTACAACCCAAACCTAGGGGAGTGGCCAGAGCAGGCAATGGTGGAACTCACTGAGCAGCTGATAACAGAAGACTGACCACTGTGAGAACATGTCAGACTTTGTGTCACCATCTTCTCCACAGATAATAGCCCTGGACAACCTGAGGGGATCCAGAGGCATATACTGTCAGATTTAGGCCACTTTATGGGTGCTCTTGGGTGTATATTGCCTACAAAATGCTCCAGAGACTGGTGTAAGCAAGAAAAAAAATTCCAAGCCAACAAATTACGGTGATTTCAGGATAACTTAAATAACCTCCAAGGTGTAGGAGGGATCCGATTTGAGCTGTAATGATCCAACAAGGCAGTGAATAAACACTATGCCTCTCTGACCTCAGGAAGACTCAGCCCAGATACATAGAAGTTGCAAAATACTCTTTGGAGAGCCATAACCTAAATTCATGGAGACATAAAACGAGGAAGCGGTAATACCTGAAGATTTCTGTGAAAAGGGTGCATTGTCACATGTACTTGGGAAAAGAGAGAAGACTTTCTAGCAAGCAGGGGAAGAAAAGCAACAGCCATAAGAGAGCCTTGGGCAGAGCAGAGGGCAGGTACAAGCATGCAGGTGTTGGTGAGAGAAGAGGTTCAGGAAAAAGCAATGTTCGTGCAGGCACTGCAGGTAGGAGGAGACAAGATATGGAGAGGAGCAGGATATTGGAGGGGGGGACCATCTGCTTATGGCTCTTGCACTGCTCCCTGAGAGTAGCCCAGTCTTCATTACCCAGTGCAGTTAATTTTGGTGCCTCTGTGAACACAAACCAAGTAGATCCAACGAACTCCTTTAAAGCAGACAGTTCACCTGCACAAAGGCTTGCACCAGCTTCACTAGATCAGGTTTTCTCAGCTGTCTGCTGCTGCTGGGCAGACAAGGTCTGGGGAGGTAAGGAAGGAAAACGTTTGGTCCTGTGTTAGTTCAGTGTGTCTGACAAAAGTGTATTTAGTCTCTTCCCAGTGAATGACACCTATTTTGGGAGCAGAAAAAAACCCAACAGTCTGACAAAGCCACACTTCGTATGCCCCTTATTCTTCCTTGAGAAGTATCTTCAGCTGTGAATAGTATATATACTCTA
The DNA here is from genome assembly GCA_037013685.1 of Acridotheres tristis. NCBI lineage: Eukaryota > Metazoa > Chordata > Aves > Passeriformes > Sturnidae > Acridotheres > Acridotheres tristis. The sequence goes on along the minus strand of CM072888.1, from coordinate 57,358,337 downwards.
ATGACAGTCAGCTGTCACGTCTGTAAACATACATTTACCTCCCATTAAGCGTTATTTGCCCCTTTTTGTGACCTTTCACCAGCTTTCCATACCCTGGCCATGTGGCACAGATGGTATAATCCTGTCAGGCTAAGGCAGGTGACAGTGCTGCTCAGTGTTTAGTAATCAGTGACTGTAATTAGCCAGACTGGACGCAGGCTCAGATAATAGGGCAGTCAAACAGCTGCCAGTCATGAGGCTTTTCCTGTGGACTGCAGGGGATGGAGAAGAGGATGATATAAAGAGGCCATGCGTTTTTTCCAATACACTTTATAGAGAATCACTGATAATGTTATATATGATGGTTTTCATTAAAAAAAATTCCTTCCAGAGTCACCAATAAAGTGTGTTTCATACCAGAGGAGCTTTTACTCGGTTTTTAAATCTGATAGAGGTGTCTGGAGAGCGTTTAGCAGCACCAGAGCTTTTTCCTATTTGGAGACTGTCTTGTCATGTTTTCCTTACACAGATATATTCACACGCACACGAAACATGGATGGAGTGCTCCAGGTTCCTGATCCTTAAAACAATTCCTTTAGCATAGGAAAGTGCTGTCACCAAGCTACTACTTGTTTGCATTCAGAGATCAGTATTTAGACAAATAAAATGTAACTTAGTTGTAGTGAAAATAAAGAAAAAAATTAATTAGAGAGATATCATTAAAATATGGAGGGTATTGAAACTTTTTTCTGGTTTTAGTTCTTTTTAGAGATCTTAGAGACTGTCCTCATTTCTGATCTTATGTTAGGCTACACATTTAGATGATACATAGGGTGCATATGCTGTATTTAAGAGAAGCAAGCAGTGTGCTGAACCAACCATATTTTCATGTGAGAGATGATTCACTGTCTCCTGGATGGTAGAAAATTCTCTGTCCTAAGCAGATGCTCATGCTTACAGTCTGAGAGGCTGAAAGAGGTTTTATTACCAAAGAGGCAACCAGTCATCTCTCGCAGAGGAAAGACTAGCATTCATTGCCTAGGAGGGTTTTTTTTTTTTTTGCCCCTGACTTCAATATTTCTTTCCTATTTTTAAACATGTGCCTATTGTTACAGAGACACAAATAATGAAATATATTTAATTTTTTAAATGCACACATCACAATTAATTAACTTCTCCTCATCCTTTATTGCACATATTCCAACATCTTTTCTCCCTTTTCCCCTCCAAAACTGCGCTATTTATCTATATGGAACAGATACCTTAATCTTTTGGGGGAGAAGCAGAGAATAATTTCAATTTCCATGCATTTATGAGAAGACATTCTTAAATAGGCCAGTGAAAGAGATATTGCATCTATAAATAAATTATTCCGAGGCGGGCAGTGGGATGGGGTTACACATGGCCATTGTGCGGGGAGGCTGCAAAGCCTGACCCGGGAGTGCAGCTGTTGTCTTTGTGCCGGGCACTCTGCCTCTGCCATTGTTCCCCTGATTACAGCAGGCACGTCGGGGGCGCGGGGAGGGCAGGCGGGGCTCAGAGGATGGCTGTGCATGGATAACGCCTGGCACTGCCGCGGAGGGCAGCGAGAGGCTGCTCAGCTGCGGCGCTCTCGGGGTGCGGGGCTCTGGAGCGTGTGCGTGTCCCCCGCCTCCCCTCCCTGAATCAGCGATTTCGGAAGATGGGAATGTGTTCACCTCCTGCGTGTGCCAGCTGGATCCTACCCAGACACATACACACGGGATTGTGTCAACAGATGGTGTAAAAGGGGACAAAAAGGACAGTATTTCCAAACTGAATATGTAATATCAAACAGGTGTGGAGGTAAGGAGATGGTAATGAACAAGGAGCGCCGAGCTGCAGGAAGGGTGTCTGTGCTGCTCGCAGCAGAGAGCTGGGGAGGGAACTCATGGCTCTTACCGTGCTCTACTCAACAGGAGGGGAAAATGGCCATGGTCTCTCTGCCACTGCCATTATTCTCACTCACACCTCAGCTGCGGCATGGCCCGGCCCCAGGGAGATGGCAGGGGTGAGGCCCCTAGTGATCTTTCATCCCCTCCCTGCATCGTCTTGTTTCCAGCAGCACCTCTGAAAGCCCTACACAAAGGTGCTTGGCCTGCCAGCATCCTAAAAGCTGTTCTCACCCCCTTGCCTAGCTGGGCAGAGGCAGGCCAGAAGGACAGGACCCCAAGAGCAGAGGTGTTCCCTGCTCCTGTTACCAGCCTGCCTGGGGCAAAAGGGAGAAATGCCCCAGAACATAAAAGCCCTAATCAATTGGGATAATCTAGGATCAGGAAGTATTGTGTGGGCCATACCTAGCTACAACACTGTGATTGATTCCCATTTCCTTCTGTGGATCTTGTGACACCTCGGATAGCTGCCACTCACTGCACCATCGACTTTAGGGCTGCACAGCACACCTGGTGTCATGAGCCTGGACATGGGCAGGGATACACCTGCCCTGAGCCCTTCAGGAGAAGCCTGCCAGGTACACAGAATGCAACTGGGTTATTCAGGCCCAAAAGATGACAAAGCAGCTGTGCTCGGCACCAGCCACGGAGTCCCTCGCAGCCAAACTGCCTGTCCATTTGTATCTCAAAGGTGTCAGAGAAAATACAGTATGGCTTTTTTCTCCCCACTTGTGAACTGGGGTGCACAACAGCTCACCATTGCTTTGTGGGTTTTCTCCTTCCTAAAATCCAGAGAAAATCCTCCTGTTTCTCAGCAGATGCTATCTGGTCACTCTGAGCTCCTCCTCAACTGCTGAAAAGAAGTATTCATCTTAAACCTACTTAATTTTTATATCCCTGTCTGGTTTTTCCATTTATTTCCAATTACTGTGGGTCTCGCTATCTGTCAGGAATTGGATCACGTCTGTCTCACTGTTAAAACTGCTAACAGAGACCAGGAGTAAGGGATTTCTAACATGAAAACCATGGCCACCCATGACAAGCAGGGGTAGAAACTACGATGCCTTTTACCGTAGGACCGGGACAGAGTCACTTGATACTGCTTTGATACCTCAGTTGCTGTCAAGGGGTACCTACATCAACACAATCTGAAAACAACTTTACAAAGTAGCCATACATTAAATTGTATATTCCTACACTCTTTCTTTTGCTTATCCTGAAGTTATGGTGCATTGTATACAAATTCACCTTGCTGATATTAATGTATTTTACTTGCAATCTGGTACACATCTGTCATATGTAGATGAGCTTCCTCCTCTCATCCCTTTCAAATTGTTCTCCCCAGAACTGTGTTCAGCCAAAACTGAGCATTGCTATTTCCCCATCCTCTGTGATCCATCAGCTGCATTCAACACAATTAGCTTTCTTGTTCATCAGGCAATCCTGCCCTCATGTACGTGGCTTGGTCATTTCCTCTTTCCTCTTCCCTAAGTGGGTCAGTGAGAGGACCTTCCTGATTCCTCCTCCAGTTTTCCATGGAGGTTCCTGCAGGTCCTCACCATGGTCCCACTCTGTTTTTCCAGATTCGCAACACCCTTCCACCACAGGCACCTATATTTCAATTAGCTTTCTCCCAACTGACTCTTGTTTAACATATATCTGCAATTCAGTAAATTAATCAAATTTAAGTTACTGCAGAACCCACCTTAATCCTCTTCTGATGCGGCTCCAAAAGATGTAAGATACTAACATACACAGGCTGACACCCAGTACACTGATCGATACTGTATCAGTCTTAACTTGTATTCTCTCACACATTCCTCTCTTGTCTGACATGTGAAGGTCTCTGTTTGCACATCACAGCTGGGGCCTCTGTCCCCCATTGTCTTAATTATGGACTCAATGTGCTGCAGATATATAAATCATGGAAATTTAATCAGGCTTATTGCATCCTTCCTCTGGCAGCACAGACTGAAATGAAAGCTGTGGTGAAATAAAGGCTGTTCTAAATGAGAGGGAATGCTACATTATGATCTTGATAATTTTCCCAAGACAGGGTGTCTCTGGGGACCCTCTTCCCCCACACACAGGTGCAAGCCCAAACTCATGCTAAGTCATTTAAATAAAAGTTACAGTCTACATATAAGACACAGGACCCAGGCTGACAAGCTGCCAGTGGTTTGTTTCCACAGAAGATGGGAAGAGAAGAAGGCACATAAAATGGTCCTGGGGATGCTCACAATCTTTTAGAAGTAAAAAAAAAAACCCAGGGTGAGAACATGGAGCACGAAGAAAGTGGGCTGGGTTTCTGTCCTGCCCCACTCCCTAAGTCCCTTCCTTTACAGGAATCCTGCTGGGATTCCTGACTTCTTACCAGTCCCTCCATGGTGCTGCTTTGCACATTATTTGCTCTCCCACTCCTTGCTGGTGGCATGAAGATGGGAGTAGTGGAGCCTCTGTATGTTCAGACCCACCTCAATGAAAGACAGGCATGAAACAGCAAACTTCCACCTCCACAGCCAGATCTACCAGTCAGGGCACAGTAAATATTACCACTGGAGTAAGTATTTAAGCAGACATGTGGGACAACTTGTTAGGTCATTTCCATTTGCTTAATCAGATCCTGTAATAGGCGTTGAATTGTAACATCTCCTTACACCGATGTGAACCTGACTTATCCACAGGCTGTTCCCAAGTAGGAAATTGAGACTGCTAAAGTGAATCCACTCAGCATGGGCTACAGCTATAGGAAAACCAAACACATTTCCAAACTCTGATGGAAAAAAATCTCATCTTGATAGCAGAATTTGGGTGAAGTGTGATACACATTTGTTGCCCAAGGGAGAGGGCACACTAAAATTTTTCATCACTGTGCATTGCCAGAGCCTGCATGATTAGCACCTATTGAAATCAATTAGTTTAATCACAGTTTAATATCCTCCAGGTCTGGATGGTTTTGTAAGACGAGCTCCAAAACCTTGCCTCTATTGGGAAAATTACCCATTACTGACATTGGCTACACCCTAACAGATGCAGATGAATAAGTAAACACATTAAGCTGCTGAGGTAGACTAGGACAAACAGCATTCGGCACTGCTTAGTAACCACTCGGTGCTACTCATCTGCCAATGTGTTGACTGCTGTTTAACTTGTTATGTCCTGATTGACACTTGGAGCCAAGCAGTGTTCAGTCTTTGTTCCTTTGGTGAGGAAGGTATGAAGCCTAAGTATCCGTGGTTTTCAAAATAGCATTTAAAAACAAAGATGAAAGAGTTATTGTAATACAGCAGAGTATAACATTGATGCTGGATTATTATTTTAACTTCAAAATGCTCCTATGAGCATTGCTGTATGGGATGGAATATAACACAGACTCTAGCCAGTATTAATAAGTAAGGATGAAAGCAGATATTGTGCAAAAATTTGGAGGATAAAAAAAAGCAGAATTAAGTACTAAATCAGACCAGCAGAACTGTCAAATGTGTTAGACTATATTCACAGGCACTCATGTGTGACATGCAGGCACAAAACATAAACATTTGTTTAGTTTGAGTAATCTTGCTTTTTAGAGTAAAGGGCGCTTTTTTTCTTTTTTTTGGAGGAGGAGGAGGAGACGGGCTTTTATCTACAGTCTGGAATTTTAAAAGTCTTATATGCTGCAAGGACTGTTTGAAGCAGTTCCAGAAGAACTGCTTTTCATTAGCAAGTGCTGACTCAATGATCTGTAGAAATGTATTGAGTTCATAAAAAAAATTAAAATTATTTGGTTTTACTTCTAAAAGGTTACATAATTTCAGTTGGACCTCATCACTTAAATCACTATATGCTATGTTTCAAATATGTTATCACTTGAAAGTCGAAATAATAAAGGCAAAACAAACTGATTTGATTTCATTGAAGTCTTTGATAAAGAGTTCTTTTGATGACTTCAAGTAAAGCAATTCTCGAATGTCATTTCTCAGTAAATTTTGAAATTTCAAGGTTTTGTTCAAATTTGAGAGAAAGCAAAAATTAAGTGATAATCTTTCTTAAAGAACCTAAATGTCAAACTTAGGCAAATGCTGATGTAATTGTGCCCAGAAGCCCAGGGGTTTATTCAAGAGAGCAAGTGTTTGTGTAGTTATATGTGATATAAGCCTGAACACATCTGATCTAAGTTTGGACATAAAGTCTAGAGGGCTGCCAGGGCAGGGCAGTTTTTCAAGCTGCTCTAATATAAACCAGAATCACAGTTATTGCTTTCTGCAAAATAAGAGAGTCTATACTTATTCTTTTCCCCACTCTTGTCGATTGGGTAAAAGGGGCTAAAAAGACACGACAAAGGCACTCTGGTTATACCTACACGGATAAATAGCATGCTCAGGCACATGCATGCCCCGAGGCTCTGCTGTAGGCTGTGTTCCATGCTCTTGGCCTTTCTCACCCACCTAAAGAGGATGGTGTGAGAAGCATCAATCTGCATCAGCCTTATGAGATGGCAAACAAAAAGTAGCATTTGTTTACATTCAATGGCAAGTCACCGTGGTGTAGACATTACTCTTCATGCACTTTTTAAAAGCCCATTATTATCAAGTTAGGAGAAGAGAGTTAAAACCACGTCCACTCACCACAGGCTACAAGAGAGTTTGAAGCCATCAGTTATCTACTTCAGAGAGGTTTATATTTTTTTGCCTATGTCCCCAGACTGTTTTCTGTTCATCCAGCCTGCAGCAATAGTCCTGAGAAGTGCAGATTCTTCCTTTCACCTTGTGTTCATCCTGAGTTCTTTAGATTTAGTTCATATCAAGCATCAACATCTGAACACACAAGCTTATCCTACAGCCACAAACTTCAGATTCAAGAAGTACTATCTGCTCTCAGTAAAACTACCTAATCAGCCCAGCTCCTCCACTGATAAATTCTTCTGATGCTGCTACACATCATAGGAATGGTCCTACTCAGACCAAAGGTCTACCTGGCCCAGGAGCCAGTCTCCAACATTAATCAACAGCAGATGCCTAGGGAAGGGCAAGAAAACACACAGTGATGGCTTTCCTAGAGATGTGTTTGGGATCTCCTGTGCCAGAACTAATGTCTTTGTGTTTAGTTTTTCACAGTGGGATCTTCCTCCATGGATTTTTTTGGTGTAGTTTTTTCTCCTCTGCTAGCTCACACTGAACACACATCAACATATTGCACACCTAAGTACGCACCATGTAAGGAAAAAAAGAAGGTAGCTTTGAACTGCTTACGTGCTGGGCTCATAGGCACCTAGATCTAGATGGAAAGAAGTAAGGAACCAGTAGTCTCCATATTATTTTCTTCAAAACTTAGAAGACCTATAAGTGACTCTTCATGTGAAGGCATTTCCATACTTTTCTTGTTCCCTTTCTCTGAACTTTTTCCAGTTCTCTACTACATTTTTTTAAGAAGAGGGGACACGAACTCTATAGGGATTTGTACAGTTTCTTTTGTTCTCTATTTCTTTTCTAATAATTCCTACCATTCAATTTACATTTTTATTGCTGCTGAGCATTAAATTGGTGGTTTCATAAGAACTATTCGTTAAAATTCTGAGATCTCATTCCTAAGTGGTAACGTTCAATTCAGAGCCCATCACTCTACAGTTAAGATTGCTTTTTTCATGGGTATCACTTACATTAATCTACATTGAAGTGGTGAAACCAAAATTTGCAACACAGTCAAAACTTCAATTTCTGCAATAAAATAAATATTGTCAAAAATATAAAAACTGGCTCTTATTAAGAAATACTCATTTGATTCTATGTCACTGAAGAATTTTCCAATAATGACATCATGACAGTGTAATATAAAGAGACCTCTATGCATCATTTTATAGCACTCTGTTTGAGCAATATCACTGTCTCAATATTCTAATGTGTCATCATGCTATCTTAGAGCCACAATTCCCTGAGATAAAGGAATAGAAGAAAATCCTACCTTTCATGAACAAAAATTAAGTAAATTTCAAGCTATCATGTGTATAAAAGTTACAAATGTGATACAGTTGCATGGTCAAGAACAACAGTAAACAGACTAAAAGAACTTAAGTATTTTTTCATTTTAACATCCTATTAAAACCTATTTCATGCTTTGAGAAGCATAGTTTTTTACTAGATAACAGAATTATGAGGGTGAACAAAGGACACGTATAGGTACTGTCAATCAAATTTATTTATAATGGCAATGTATTATATATTTCTGAACTAGTCTAGAGGTAATCTAGTTGGTTTGGAAGTTTTTTTAAAGAAATCTGGAAATACTGTCAAATTAATCATACCATCAACATTACACTAGTTCTGGAGGATTAAAAGATTTAGTACATTAAGGAAAACACCGAAAAGACCACAACAATTTAGTAGCAAGGAATGTAGTGGTGAAGATTCAAATGTTGGAGATTCCTATTTAAGACCTGATAGAGATATTATCTCATTATCCAAATGAGTGTTCTGCCCCTTGGGCTCTCAGCTAGTCTAGGAAGCATTGCTCACAATCTCTCTTCAAGGAGCTGTTCCACAATCAGATACTGAGATCCTGATCTGAAGCACTCTGAGTTAGAAAAACAAAGCATGGAAACTACAAGAATTAGGGGAAAAAAACATTTTCTATTTTCTATATTATGGCATGCATCTACAGATATGGACAATATTTTGTCTCTGTGACTCCTTCATTTTCTTTTGGACTAGGAATGCAAATACTATGATTTATAGGTGCTATTAGAAATTAGATATCATTCAAAACATACATAATTTTAAGAATTTTAGGGCAAATCTTAGTCTCATTAAAGTATGCACAACTTTCTAAAATGAAGCCCAAAAAGAATTGTTGGTTGTTTTAGAAACTCCTAATTTTCTAAGTCAAGTTCTTTGGACGTATCAATTTTACTGAAGAACATTCAAAATAATTAATACTTTAAACTTATCTTGAGAATAAATTGTTTGTTTTCTATATCCTCCTAAGTGGTAAGCATTGTAAGATAATATATAGGCACATACCCAGTGTTCACAAAACCTTTTTTTTCCATATTTTCCCCAACACGGTAAGATCTGTTTTTAAATCATGACAAAGAAAATATATTTTAGATAATAATTACATGGCATGGCATATAATGTAAATCATCTTATTTCCATCCAACATTCATGTATTATATCATCAGCATTGAATAGGATCTTATTCAGTACAAACACAAGAATTCATGTTTCAGATCTTATTTCTAGTAAAAGGCAGATTACCTCTTACCATCCTGTACTCTTCATTTTATAAAAGAAGCCCTTATTTAATCTTGCTGTCAGTTTAATTATGAAGTGTGAACTGTCACAGTTCTAGTACATGTTGTGGTCCCTGCTCTGATTGCTTCGTGATTTGCACTTTTAATAGTGTATCACTGGAGAAAGTTTGGCATGAAGACCATTAAACCATGGCAAAGTATGCATTCACTCCCTGCTTTGGGACCCAGTGGTTGGTAATAACTGAGCTTGATAGCCAGACAAATTAGTGAAGGCAAACACCTCCCATCTTTTTCACGCAGTAAGATCTTCCTTCTGGACACCTGTCTGTCACCTGAAAAAGGAGACACATGGCTTGCTGTATGGGGTAAGGAATATGGACTCCTGTCCATATTATCAGGATAAAATGTTTTTTTGGTGAGACTCTTTTCAGGGGAACAATCCCTCATAACTGCCCCACCCCAAGAGTCTTGTACACTTCTGTTGGAACACCAACGGGTAGAGATACATCAAATGACTTCTGCAACTACCTTGTTTGCAAGAGATGTCTTTAGCAAGTCAACCTGAAACTTGCTGTTGTAATATTTTCATCAACTGCTTTGTTGCTAGGAGTTTACTTAGGTTGGTTAAGTGGGTAAATGTGAGAAACTTCTTGACTTTCATTTGCCCCAGGTATCTTATTATCTTAGATGGCTCCTGGTCCACCCAGCTGACCACTGCCTCTGTGGTGGGCTCATAAATCCCCATCAAACACTCAGGCACATATGCATAATCTGTACAGCTCTTCTCTGATTAGTACGTACCTCCTGTTCTCTTGTGTCACTTCAGCAATCCTCCAAATTACAATGAAAGGGTACATTTAAACTCATAAAATGTTCTCAGCTATTTTCCCTCAGGATGGGAGGTTGTTTTGAGATCAGTTGATGTTGTTTTGAAATTTCCAGTGTTGGGCAGATGCAATAGCCCCATGGATTTTAGGTTTTGAATTTTCTGACCCTTCCAAGTAAACTAAGCACCAAAAACTGGGAAGTGGGAGAAGCTTGGATGTGCAAAACCTCAAATATTCTTTTCCCCTTTGGATTTTGACAGAAGCTTTAGTAATTTTGTATTTTGCCTGAATTGCTTCAGTGTCTATACAGTACAGATAGTCAACAGGTAAAATAAACCTCTAACTTTATATTCAAGTCCCAGCTTTGTACTGAAGGTGCAAAAGCATTGTTAGCAAGAAAGCTGGGATATAATGCCTCAGGTAAAGATTCAGCACCCTGTAGCTCTGGAGATGTGAAAATGATTCTGCTATAACATCTATATGTGATAGTAAATATGAACAGCACTGCTAGCTGTTGGGACTGGTGGGAAGGGTCAGTACTATTGCCTCTTCCTCCCATTTCAAGAATCCTAAGGATTTGCATAATGGTATATGTCAAGTGGCAGAAAGACAAGGCTCAGTTGAAAGTGAATAGTCAGTTTCTACATAATAAAAATATGTTCATCTTCAGATTTTAGAGAGGGACTTCACAGTCGCACAGCTCTAAATGGTACCAACACTATACTCTCTAAAAGCAAGTGAGAACACTCTTTCCTTTTTCCAGAAGATCCTGACCTTACTTGTGGAAGTAAACCTGTATTTCTGTGAAGTGAAAGTTTACTGCATTATTTTACAGCTTGAAATGACCTACCATATGGCTGTTGGGGATTTCATGAGCGAATTCCTTGCGTGGCTGTGGGAAGGTTTTACACAACATAGGAAATTACTTGTAAAGTATTTTGACAGAGATTCCAGATTTGTGAGTGCATCTTAAGGTCTATGTGACATTATCTAGAATAGGCAGAAAAGTAAATTACTTTTTTCTATTATATATGCAAGTGTATAAGTAAGGAATGACAAAAACTGTTTTTGCCTTTTGGGATGAAGAAAGAGAATTAATCTTTTACTTACCATGAGACAGTGTTACAGAGCTGAAGGGCACAGAAATATTAAATGTGTTAGGCAATAACTGCAAGCTAAAAATCATGTTGAAGCATATGCATACACACATGATTTTCTATCTTAAAATTTACCTTGGTGCAAGATACATTTAAATAATACAAAGATATAATATCTCTAAATCTACACATAATAAATGGAGCACTTGGGTTTTATCTATTTGGATTTATGCACAACCCAAATACAACATTCCAGTGCTCTCTGCACCTGTTCCATAAAAACACAGTTCTTGGAACAAGGTGCCCACAATTCATTGTTTCCATATTATATGGAAAAGTTTAAAATAATAAAACAAACTTACCCAATGTTCAAATGGAGTATGCGTATCATGGCTCATCTCCTAGGATGCACTGTAACAGACAAATTTGTCCTGGCAATTAAGTAACTCAAATTATTTTGGGCTTGGTGAAGAAAGCTTCAAAATTGTGGCACTTCTACATATCAAATTAAAAGACCTGTAGTTGAACATACTTTATATAGAGAGGGAAAAGCAGTTTCTATAGACGACTGCTGGAAAGCCAGGGCAATAGAGATCAAACCAGTCAATGCCAAAACACAGAGCCATTTTCTATTGAACAGCAGCTAGGTAGGAGACAGCATCTTGAGAAGCAGTGAGGCCAGAAGCAATCCTGCCACAAGCACCATGGTGCCCCAAGCTTGCTGTCATTGTTCAAACACACCAGCTGTAATTGGGGTGGGGAGGGAAGAAGGACTGCACCTGTGGAAGGAAATCACTGCAGCATCTGTTTCCTTCCCTGATTTTGATCCTATTTACAGTTTGATAAGAAAACTGCCATGCTGCAATTTCATAGCATTCTATATGTACCAATCAAAAGGAAAAAAAAACTCTAAAAATTAATTTTGAAAATAATTTATCAAGAAAATAAAGGCCACATAGAAGCAGGCTAATGCCACAAGTGTGTATTTTTAAAGCCTTTGTTTTGAGTTTACAAGTTTGGTCTCATTAAAATAAAACACTCGCTTACTTTTTTCCAGACAATGCAATTTCTAGATGAGATGAAGCACAAGCAAACAAAAAGTCTGCAATGGAGTGATTGGCCAGCTCAGTCCGTGCTCCAGGAGCATTCCTGCATTCCTCAGAGCTAAGAAGCTCTTGCACAGCAACATCTATGGACAAGGCTCTCTCCTGACTCTGGTAGTACCCAAGGCACCCTGCCAGCCAATAAACTGTCTCTGGTTATTCCTGTCAGCTCTCTCCTTGAGCCAGCTACTGGATATACCCTGGGTAAGAGACCTTGCATGCGTTCAGCAAGTCCAGCACGCCAGGGCACTCCTGCTCACCTCCTCTGCATGAGCAGTCATCACAAGTAAGCCCTTTGCTTTCTGGATTGCTAGTCTGGGTCCCTACAGAATGAGGAATGCTTCAAGTCTTGCTCTGTAAGGTGTTTCATGGCTGAGGATCAAGACTGATACCACCATGGTCAACAGTCACACAGTGAAGCCTACACAGTAAAATTAAAACTTACTTTGGGGTGAATAGTTTTAGGGCTTTCCTGAGAGCCATTCCTGAAGATCTAATAAAAACTACAAAAGTGCTTAACCCCCTTTTATCTCCAATGCAAAGCATATTTCTTCATTCACATACATATTTGCATATCACACTATATGTCATTGCAGGAAACAAATTAGCAAAACAATCCTACATTATTCTAATATGCACATTTCTTTCTCTGTCGAGTGGATAATTTAAAAAAACAAAAGACAGATGGGAAGTCATGCTTTGTTTATCACCTTCATGATAAGGTTTTCAGATGCTGTGGTGGTAAACTTATTTTGAATAGCAAGCATTTACTAGATCTTATTATTTTACAATTTCTGTGGGAGATTTCTTGTCACCTTGGAAATTATGTTTGTTTCTAGATAGAAAAATAAGCCTTATGCAGAGGTCTAAGTAATTTGAATATATGGCAAGCAGCATCTAAAACAAAAGTCTAATATCAACATCCTCAAAAGTAGATTTTATGACTGTTAAATATACATGTTGCAAAAGATTAGATTTACTGGTTTGCTTATATTGTGTTAGTCATTTATAACATTTGGTGACTGAACAACATAAACTTATTTTATGGTTCTTTCATCCTTTCTCAAAAGGTTTGCAGGCTCCTAGTAAGGCAAATTCAACACATGGGTTTCTGGGACACAGGCACTGCACATACAAAGGTAGTATTTCTGATGGGCAACATTCTTTAAAGGTCTTTTCATGATCCATTAATTTATGAATTACATAGCAGAATAGGCATTGTCAAGGGCTTAATTTCAGGTATATGTTGATCTTCTTTCCTTCAAGCTTTTATCCAAAAAATAAGTAGGACTAAAAATAACATGTTCCCTTCAACTGACTCTGACAGATCTCACCATAGAATTAACTGTTTTATTCTTTACATATCAAAGGTGGGCAGATGGGCCCATCCTTATCTATGAATAGAAACATACACAAAAAAATCACGATAGAAAAGAATAGTTCTAAGGCTTGCTTCATTCACAGCACAGTTACAAAAAACAATGCAATTGCCATGGAATAAAATTTACAGTAAGGAATGAAGTATGCAAATTAATGCTGCACAAAGATTAAGATTTAAAAAAAAATTTGATAAAACTTTTTACTGGACAAGTGACTTTCTGGGAGCCAGATTTCCAGGAAAGTGGCCTACCTCCACCTTGCCAAACCTAATCCAATCCAGGTAAACCAGAAGTAAGTTACTACTACTAGGTTATTTAGAGGTTGATGAGAAATCAGTCTCAGGGTCCACCTTACTTGAAAAGAACATTTGTGCTTTTACTCATGGTTCAAAAAAGAAACTGATGAGCGTAATTATGGAAGTATTCTTACTCCCTAAGTGCTGTTCTCCTTAAGGACTGAAGTACAGGTAAATTTCATAAGCCATCAAAAATCAATTTTACAGATAATAGTTCAGTGTTTAGAGCTGTTATTTATCTTTTCTCTCATCTCTCTTTTTCTTACAGCAACAAAAGAACCCAACCAAACAAAAAAACCCAACAGCCTTCAACAGGGAGAATTTGTTAGTAAGCTAAAGAAGTGGTGATAAAATTCTGACCTCAGGAGTTTTTGACACAAGGAGCAACTGTAAGCATTGCTGCTAAACAGAATTTGGCCGGGTGCTTGCAGTACAGTATTTCAAGCAAACCAGATCAGCTGCAATTAAGAGATCTGTTTTTTACTGACAGGGTGTGGCAATATGTAAGAAACTCACGGTATCCTGAGAGGGAGTTTCTTAACTTCCTTCTCATTACATTCAATGGTTTCTGTTTCACAACGAAAAAGTGTGAAAAAATGCTGACAGTATTTACATTCAAATTTCTCTTGCAAATAATTATGGTCCTTAGCTAAGACGAAACTAACATAAACTTTAATATGACCACAATCTTTTTTAATTCTGAAAGAGCAGAACCCTCTTTTTCTTTCACATATTACCCTAGAGGCATTACCTGACAATGTGTAGTCAGATCTAGGTTTAGTGAAGTTCCCACAACATTTTCAGGCATTACAATTGATGGTAATGTTCTTGCCATAAGCATAATTGTAATCAAGAGATGAGATATCCATTGAGCCATTAATTTAAGTGTAGTAATTCTTTTATCTTTTTTAGTAAAACTTATAAAACAAAGAGCATGGTTTTGTTAAGAATCAAAGCCAAACATAGCTGTTTGTTCCATACTGTTGTGGTTTGGCTCTCCAAAAGTGTTTCTTTACATGTCAGCAAATCTGTGACAGGTTGAAAAATAAAAGAGAAGATTCATTATGAAGGTAAATTTTTCTGAAGTCCAAAAGATCATGTAATTTTCTTGAAACAAGCATAAACATGAAATTCTAGCGATAAATGGGAGAAAGCTGCCTAAACATACCTGGAAATACTTCAAATGGAAATCATGGATTCTAAGCTACCTCTGAAAATATCCAGTCCTCGGTATACCACAAGAGAACCAAATGCAGTCACTACAGGTCTTATTTTATCAGCATACAAGACAGATTCATTTCTTATATACACGTTTTCAGTTTTCATTCACTAATTTAAAATTGATCTAATTAAATTATTTCAAAATTCGAATTTGTAGTTCAGTTACAAGATCAACTTATTACTGCTTAATAAATGCCTTAGTCTTCAGCTGAGCATAGTAACAGGTTGTGTGTTCATTCTTAGACTACAAGCACACATGTGAAAAAAAATCTTTAAAACCTCTGTGAAATGGAGTTGTTTGATCTAATGATTTCTGCCTTGTGTTGGCAACGGGCTACTAGACTGCACACAAATTTGTCTCCACTGACATGTGGTAACCCATTAAGTCACTGTAACTCAATTTCATGTCTGACTACATAGAGAGAATTGAACTGATAGAGTTTGAGCAAAGGTTCATGTTGTCAAGGTGACTACGATTTTCCTAAGGTAATAGATACTTTTCCAAAATGGAGAACAGATTGAGCATTTCTCTGCTTAAAGGCTTTATACACACATAAATGTGAAACTGCCCATTTTAACAATACCAAGGCAGTTAAAATGGTACATCTGGTATCATGTATTGCAGTAATGCTGATATGAACGTAGCCATTCTGGCGTAGTTACTTCTATACAGATGAAAAACTACCTCACTATTAGGGATCTTCATCCCTGTGTAATTATATCCAACTTTACAAACTGTAGCAGTTGTCAAATAGCTGGAATAGCATAGAAAAACACCCTTACCTGTTAATTAAGCAAGATAATTTTTAGATCCTTCTGTGATAATTTTCAGGTAGCATGTAATCTAGCTTTCTCAGCCACAGCCTGACACACTCAGAATTCTCTTTGTGTGTAAGGAAAGTATAGATGAGAAGCTGTTTCATTTGCAGATAGCAGGCAGACTGTACTGTTACAAATGCAGGAAAAACATGTGGAAGGTAACAGAGAAAAGTCAACTAATAGGCTTTGTCTGAATTCCAAAATACACAAATGAGTCACCTCCATGGAGCACACTATGACGACATGAACTAACTCTACAAGAAAGTGCTGACCTAGTGTGGGAAACAAGAATTGCCTCAGACTTGATTGCTGAAATTCTTGTTGTTTCAAGAATTGCATATTGACAGCTTAAGTTTTTGTCTGCATTGAAAGAGCCAGCATGTTTTTGTTGCTCTAAAACTAAGTCCAAATATTTATTTTGAATAAAAACTTAAAATAGTTCAATTTCCTGAAAGTATGGGGAAATGCACTACTGCTCTTATCTTCTAGAATAACAGCTAGTGTTTGTGTGGTATGAAGACATGCATCTGTTTGAAGGCTGAATACTGGCACATTGCTGGCATAACATGTAGAACCTTTAAAGCAGGGCAGTAGTGTATCACCTGTCATTGGCTCTAGTGCCACTGCTAATCGCTTTTGAAATAATTCAATGCAATAGACATTGAGGCCATCAATATTTTTCCCATTGCCACAATGTAGAGACCATTTGGATAATGATCACTGCCCCTGAAGAGCAATGACAGATTTCTGTGCCATCACGCTTTGTCCAGAAGCATTGCATGCACTGTACATCATCTGGGGCTCTGAATGGCAGCAGGATAAAGATTACCAGCCCTCTGCTCACCTAGCAACCACTGGCAAGCAGTGTGGTTGAAGGACTGGGCCTTTTCAGAACAACACAAAATCCACCAGGTGCTTTGGTGAAAAGAGAAGAAGCAGCTGGGGTTTCAGTCAAGCAAATATAAAGGGCTAGGATGGTCACCACCAGCTGTAGACTGCATTTATGTCAACATTAAGCTGCATGCAATATTACCCTTAAAAAACATTTCCCTTCCAGGTCATCTACTCTACTGCATGATGTCTTATATAAGTGTGGGAAGACTAGGAGAGAGAACTTGGTTGTACCTACAGGTCTGATGATCTTCTGGCAGCCTAACAGTGAACAGGTAGCAAAAACAGCATCAGGGTCATGATAAGCAAAGGCCAATGTAGATTAACTTTATTCTCTTGAGGTGGTGTATGAAGCTTAGATTGGAGGTTGAAGATGTAGGAGCACCTCTTTGGACATCATGAGGAATTCTGCTGAAGTTCTTCCCGTCAGGAAGGAATTGCCCAAGAGCAGCCAAGATCCATAATAGACTAAAACACAGTTTCACTCAACTCACACTCAGAACTGTCCTTCAACAGGATTTTATACTCTAAGTTTCAAATCAGATGCAACATGGGAGCTGGACCCATCAGCCACTTAAAACTCACCTATGTAACTTCTATCAAACAGGGAGAGCTGGGGGCAGCTGGCTGTTCTTCTAGTCTGGGTGGATCATCAAAGGGGATCATTTAGTCTCTGTGATATCTAAATCACGGCCTATTTATTTTAAATTCCAATAAAGGGCTAATAGTGCCAATTACAGTAGCAGGGATAGTGATGTGGCTATTCACACACAAAGAACTTGGCAGAGACCAAACTCCACTTTCACATAGGTCAGCAAAAAAGAAAGAGTGTGCTGCACTTTGTCACATCTCATTTGGATTGCCTTCAAAATGCTGAGCTAGAGGCAAAAGATACCACAGTTCATTTCCAATTCCACATCTAATCCTCTCACCTTTAATTTATTTTAAAAGTTTAATCATAAGTTCATAAAGCTCGGATATCAATTTTTAATAAAAAAAAAATTAAGCACCTGCAGGTAAGGTTTTTAGGAAGCCATGGTTGGCCCAAGCTTCATTATAAATAGGGACTCTCACAGTACACCTTTCTGCAAATGCTACTGTGATAAAATGTAACTTTCATTCCCCCCTTTTGCTTCAGGGATGTGTCATTTACAGAAAATAAATAGAAGACTTCTATCGCAAAGAAACCATGCTCCACTTGGGGTCAGTGAAAAGCTGCACCTTCCTCTGGAGTTTCTGGCAGCACAGTAAATAACTTTTCTGCAGAAATTGTCACTAACTGCTAGAAACCTTAGTAGGAATAGTAAAAATACTTGATATATTCTTAGTATACAAATAATGTAATATTTGCAAATGGAGAAACCTTACCAAATTTGGGGGTTTCAATTCACTGTTAGTTGATTAAAATGATGGTATTAATAGTTCTTTAAAGATGTCAGCCAGCTTCAGAATGCCAGTTGCTGTAGTGTTCTTGAATTTCCAGAAGCCAAAAGTTTTGACAAGACCTCTCTCTAAATGCACTTAAAGAAACTATATTATCAGAAGAATGAAAATTCTTTAGTAGACAAATGATGTGTTGGAGCATAGTAATAAATTGTTTTCATCACGGGAGGGAAGTGATCAGATATCTGCACTAGAACTTGCTCTCTTCAATATGCTCATAAATGATCTGGAAAAGGGAATTAATAATGAGATGGTAAAGTTTGCTGATGATACAAATTACTCAAAACAGTCAATACCTCAAAAGGTGTCATTATACTGAACACTGAGTGATTCAGCAACAAAAAATGTAGACATTATTTAATATCAATACATGCAAAGTAATACACTTGGGGGGAAGCCTAACTGTAAATACACAGAGACATATAACAAACAAATAAATAATTTAGTATCACTTCAGCAAGAATCTTAGACTCTTTGTTGAGAACTCTCTGAAAACATCTGTCCAGGGCTCACTGGCAGACAGAAAATGTAAACTGAATTAAAAACCATAATGTAAGAATGAAAAGACAAAATATTACACCATTGTATAAACCCAGACTGCATTCACATCCCAAACACTTCATCTAAGTCTGAATGATCCATATCCAAAGGTCTACTAGAAGTAGGAATGATGTATGCTAGACAACATAGATGAACAGCAGTATACTGTTTTAACTGCATGAGGGTGGATGAAAGTACTTTTCAACTTGAAAAGGAGATTAAAAAAAGAAATAATTGTATATAAAAGTGAATCTAACATAGCTAGTAAGTAAGAAACATTTGCTCAGTATTCATTCTACCATAAAACTTACCAAGCACCAAGTATCATAATTTTAATCAAACAGAAATATTTTTCCATACAATTCACAGCCACACAGCATAGTCTATTGTTACAAGAAGATTGTGGCTAACAAAAATATAAATGGGTTTAATCAGTAAGTGGAACAATCCATAGAGAAAGGGTTCAGCAAGGGATAATAAATATATGATGCACGTTATTTACAGTTTGAGTGTACATTGTGCACAACTGGAAAATGGGAAAAGCATCACTCTGTGCTTGTCCTACTCTCACTCCTAAGAAACAGTTAAGAGACTGCACTCTATTCTGATTTAGGGTGGTCATTCTTGTCCTATTATTGAGACCCAAAAGCCACAAGTTTCACAATCTAATTATATCTGCCTTCAAGAAACAACTTAAATTTGACTTCTATTTTCAGCACCAGGCAGGAAAACCATTAATTCTCTTTTGCAATAAATAGGGGCTGAGCATTGCTGGCACAATGATTAACTCCTTCCTGCAGCAATTCTGCATATTCTGTACTGCTGCAGCAATCTCTTCTGACTGCAGATCGAACTTCGCTCCCTACTTACTCTTCTTCACCTGACTGTGTATCCTATTGATCTCTCATCTTTCTCGTTATTGTATTTATAATTTTCTACTTCCCTGATTCCTGCTACAAAGGAAACTTCTGTGTTCTCTTAGACACGCGAAAGAATATTATATGTAACAGTCATATTGCATTGTATTTAAAAGCAACATAGCATTGTCTTTAAAAGCAACATATCCAATTATTTTACATTCTGTGATACAATTTTATTTTCTGCACTGGTTTTAATTCAGCTTTGTCTCACTGAAAATTTCAGTGTGAAGAAGTACAAATAGTTTCCAGGATGTCATAGATAGATAGATATACAGACACATATATATGGGTAAATAATTTTCAATATCATATTCACCTAACTATTTATATCAACGGTTTTATTGATCAAATACTTACATTCATTTTTATGGCTAGGAAAATGAGGTTTTAATTATAAAATCAGTACCTGTGTGGGTACATGAATCCACAGTTCAAAATGGAAGAGCTCAGTGAGCTGCAGCATGCTCAAGCTCTAACAGCCCCTAAGGCAGGGCTGTTCCCCAGCACCAAGGAGAAGCAAAGGTGAACAAAATCAGCCCTGTCCACTTCTCTCCCCAAAGCAGGCTTATGCACAAATTAAATTGGAGGAAAAAAACCAAAAACAAGAGCTATAGATAATGGCTGAGCTTTTTAATAGAGCTTATATGCTTCACTTCCACAACATTTTAATGAAATTTGAATGCCTAATTCTTCTGGGTTCTTTTAAAAACTCAGTCCGCATCAGCAGATGCATAAACTATGACTGAATGCCGGTTTTTAACGTTTCCAAGTCACAAGGCAGAAGAACCATATTCTGTATTAATTATAAACTGCGTTTACAACAACTAAGTGAAGTGCAGGAAGGCCTGGATTTATGCAAAATACACAGGATGATTTGTAAGAGCCATAGTTCCCAACTGGCCTTCAGAACACAGACAGCAAGTGAATAAGCACCAGAAGGCTGTTATCAGAATAAATCAAAAATCCATTTCCAGAAACTTTAAAGCCTTTAAAATACTGATTTTGCAGCAGTAGAAACAGTGATACAATAAATGCATATTTAGTGTTTACATCTTTTTGCACCAATGAATCCAAATCTGCTCTGCAAAGCCTGCATAGATATTTTGTCACAGCGCAGAAAGTCTGTGAGCAACAATGGCCAAGAGGACGGGTTGGTGGCAGACACCTTGCAGAGTAGCAGCCCTCCAGAGATGCTCCAGGAACACAGGCAAGATGTTCTCTGAAGAACATCACCATAATTCAGGCTGACCTAGTTCAATTTACTCACTTTGAATAAACAACCTTACAAGACAAAGGTTCTCTGACACCTACATAAGAAAATGGTTCTTCTAAATTCTGTTAATCCTCTAGAGTTTGGGGGAAGCAAGGTGATTTTTAGGGTTGGAGGCTGTTATAACAAGGCCAGATGCAGAAACTAAATAGGGATCCCAGGCAGTGCACAAGTCTAATGTGTTTTATGTATTATTTTCAGCACATCTATTTTTTGAGGAAGTGATTCTGATGGTTTGAATCAACGCTGTGTTAGCACACTCTGCTTCTTCATTTTGATAATTAATGGCAAGCTTCTCAAATGTTGGCTGAAAATTTTCCTAGGCATATTTGGTTTTTTTTTTTAGCTTGGCTTCGTGAGAAAATGAAGCTTGCGTGCATCACACCGTCCCTCTGTCATGTTTATTCAGCTTCAAGTGAAATGAGCAGCGTAGTCATTTTTTAAGTAGGAAAATCTTACAACAGACCTATGCAAAATCCAGAATATCATGGAAGTCAGCTCCCAAAGTCATTCATTTTGCTGCCTGCAAAGATGAGGAGCAGTCGATTAAGTTCATCTGGTAGCAGCTGCTGACCATGCTGGACATGTCCAGGTTGTCCACCTTGCATGAATGCAGCTCCAGAACAGTATCTGCTGGATCAATCCCAGTTGTTAGGCCAAGCAACAGCAGCTAAAAGCCATGGAATGAAGGGGAGCTGGACCTAAGTAAGACATCTAACTATTAGGACATAGAGACTGCTAACTACCATGGAAGAGGGCACTTCAGTGGGATAAACACAAATGTCTTGTGCCCTAAAGAGACAAAGCCAGAGCAAACCAGTTCTCTTTCATTCTGCCATTCAAGGGAATGGTCTGCATCTGTTGGGTTTTCCCTTCACCTCTCTCAATCCATCTATCTCCAGTTTTCCAGCTGGACTTACCTTTTCTTGCAGCTTGTATGTACAAACCCCTACTGAGGTGCAAAGAGCTATAGATAGGTACTCAGCCACCTGGAAGACAACAGGTACAGGATAAGCCCCCAATTAAACATATACATATCATAAGCTAATACTATATGTGATGCAAAATGACATATGATAAATCATAGAATAGATGGTTTATTACAGGTAAGGTGACATGCAATAAACCAATATGTTTATTTATCTAAGCAAGTGCCAGTTCCACTTGTACAAAACAAGCAGCACCTGAAAAGGTGTCTCTCAACTGGACACACAAAAAGAATACATAAGGGCTCATATTAGAGAGAGGCTGCCTTTTCTTCACATGCTTAAGAAGAAAACATGCTGATGTTGATGAAACAGCAGGTCTCTTTTCACAGCTTTGCAGGATGATAATAGGTGCCTGTTGACAGCTTGCTGAATGGAAAGGAGGATCTTTTTGAAGCACATGAGTACTTTCACATGCAGGTAACAGAGCAGTTTAAAAGCAGAGACACCTGCCAGCACACCCACCAGGCAGAACCCTGGCAGACCTGTTTCTCTCTTATGAGATGATGATATATAGCCTGGCTTCCAGAATCTCCTAACATCCCCTTTCCACCCACTGCCCTTTGCAATTCAACACAACCAAAACAATAAATAAATCTGTTGCATCCTCTCTCACTAATAGTGCAATGTTAGTAAAGTTTCTTACTTTTGCTTTGGAGGAGCAGGTTTTTTTAACAAAAGCAGTTGTGCAGAAGGAGAGCCAGACTCGGTAGCAGCGCTGCTGCAAGCACAACACACCCTTTGTTAGCTGCTGCACACAGCAAAGGCAGCTCTCGGGAAGCCTGTGTGGCAGCGCTGCAACTCCATCAAGCATCCTGACTGGCAGCAGCCCTTTTTGAAAAAAGAAACAGTATTTGTATCCTATAACTCTTGCTGCAGCAAGAATAAGCTGTAATTTAGGATTTAAACCAGAACAGACAACCCACTGTTTTGTGTGTGGCATAATGGTTGACCTGTTTACCATTGCTTACCATAGAGAGCTGGGTTATGCAAAAAAAAAAAAACAAAACAAAACCATCAAAAAGAAAAAAAAACCAAACAAAAAACAAAACAAACAAAAAACCAAAAAAACCCAAAACAAACAAACAAACAAAAAATACCAAACCAAAAATCTATCTTGAAGAAATTAAGCTACTAAGAATGCCAAAAAAGAGACTCTGCTGCCTCTCCCCCAGGCCCCAGTAAAGATATTGAGTTGTTTATATCAGATATCCCCAAATGATCATAATTATGATCTCAGATATGCCTAGACGTCGTAATGAACAGGAAAGAAAAAAGAGCTCAAAGTCCTTGCTACCCTGAAACTGTCTGATGCCCCAGCCAGACAGAAGATAACAGCTATATGAAAGAGAGGACTTCCCTCAGAGAAGGAGCCCAGTCTCTCCAAGGTCTCTGAGTTTTGTCTGCCCCTGAGGCTTCAGAGAAAAATGAAATTTAAAAAATCCAGAATTAACTGAGAGAATCAGCCTCTCGCCTTCTGCAGGCAGCCAGCTGTAGCCCTGAAGCATAAGACTGAGTTTTTTTAGTCATTATCTTAGAGCAGAGCTGGGTGTGTGAACATGTTGTGGTCAATGAGAGCTCTCTGTTCTCTTCAACAGTTTATAAAAAAAGGGAGTGACAAAACACAAATATAAATTCACAGATGTAAAGATTGCACAGAACAAATGACCTCTGCTGCCATCCACAGAGATGGCGTCAAGCCTCAGATTAAAATGTATCCAATTGGATTAAATTCCTACCAATGGCAAACTTACCACCTACCTACACTGGGAAATTATTTCTACATGTAATCAGCCTCACTGTATCTTTATAGTGATTGAATTTTTCAAGCTATGATTTCCAGCCATTGGTTCTTTTCTTGTTTGTTTCTTCAAGACTGAAATCCATACTTGATTTAGTTGTTCTTTTGTTCCTAATACATTGGTAATGTCTTCTTATTGTCTTAAGCTCTACCGGCCAGTAATAATTCCTTATTACCTTTATCTTCTCCAAGAAGTCATTTACATCGTGTAGATTCAATTTTCATTCTCAGTTATGCCCCTCTTTTCCATACTTAACATTGATTTCTTGTTTAATTATCACCTTTGTGCCTTCTTTACTAGGCTAGCTTTCCTCTCCAAGGTAACTTACTCGTCTACTCATTAAAGCATAGCCTTTAGAATACCCAGCAGGATTTCCTTGAGAAGTTCCACTTTCTATTAAAGCTTCCCCTTTTAGCATTCGGTTAGGGAAACAAATTGCTCTGATGAACTGGTCGATTTTATGTTTCACATAATTCTGCCTGGTGCCAAATCTTTGTTTCCACAAAGCAGAGATATTGCAGTATCTGAGAGGTTTTGGCGACCAACAGCCAACACTGCTTGGTGCATCACAAAGTCCAACACAGATTTATTTCATGCTTGATCCAGGCCTTTCCATATTACAACATCCTTGAGAACTTCCTGAGATGAGATTATTCCTAGTGTTGTTTAGAAGTAGTTCTCATTCTGGATTTATTGATGGCAATACATTTTTTCCTCAGACATTGTGAACAAATCCTAGAAAGAGATGCCCTCCATTGCATCAGAATTTGTCCATGTACTTGTAATAAATGCCCACCAGTCTACAGTCTGCTTTGCTGTTTGTGTAATGGACACAAAAGGTTTGCCATTTTCATGGTACACTAAAATTCCAAATTAATTACCCTCATTTAAAATTTCTGGGGGGTTGAAAATATTTTTAAAAGGTAATATGGAAATCTTACTCCCATTTAATACATTAATTAAAGTTATCATTGTTTTTCATCCTGTGAAATCTGCAAGTAAAATATATTGTGGAGAACTCAACTGCACAATTTGTATTGTGCAAGTAAAATGCCAGTGTTTTTGTTTGATGGTTGGTGGTTTTTTCAGGTTTTTTTGGGGGGAAGGGTTTTTTTTGTTGTTGTTGGTTTCATTTGTTTGTTTGTTTTTATTATTATTTTTTATTCTGGTTCTTGGACTACAAAATCAAATAAGAGTAGCAATGAATATTGATCCAGGTTTTATTGCCCAGTACATCAAACATTATACCCAAGCTGCTTTTGTTAAAAACACTGTGGTACTTGAAAATATTTTTAGATATTTCCTGGCTCCTCTAAAACAAAACAAATAGATTCCTTGTCCCATCACAAAGTTACTACACTGCATAGATGAATTTATATGAGGTACAAAAAAAATAATAAAAAGGCCCAAGTTCCATTTTAATGCTAAAAGCATTAAGGTAAGTACCTTTTTTAGAAAAAAATTAAATTTGCGTAGCTACACTTACTCACCAACACCACCAAATGGAGCCATTCAAGTCATGACTAATCCCTTAACTCCAGGCAAGTTCATTCACATCAAAGGAAAGAAACCAAGCATAAAGACCTTGTATGTCAAAAGGATCACACTGGAGCTGGGCAAGCACATTTTCTTTTCACATTTTGGGGAATTTCTCTTGACTTTCACATTTGTGAACCGAGGAGAGGAGAGGAGAGGAGAGGAGAGGAGAGGAGAGGAGAGGAGAGGAGAGGAGAGGAGAGGAGAGGAGAGGAGAGGAGAGGAGAGGAGAGGAGAGGAGAGGAGAGGAGAGGAGAGGAGAGGAGAGGAGAGGAGAGGAGAGGAGAGGAGAGGAGAGGAGAGGAGAGGAGAGGAGAGGAGAGGAGAGGAGAGGAGAGGAGAGGAGAGGAGAGGAGAGCCCCAAGGAGGTATCACACCTGTAGTCCCTAGTCTAAGAAACATCAGAAGTATATTAAACAAAAATATCATTATGGCAAGATGTGAGTTTGAAGGAACTCCAGAATATGCTGTGGCTTGTTACAGCCTCCTCCTGAGGGTACAGCTCAGGGTTGGGAGCAACACAAGTCCAGCTCTCTAAAAGAAGGAAAGAACTAAAACCAAATCTCCCATAATGAGGGTGAAGGCTGAAGTCATTGGGCTTTAGGGTAAAACCCTTCTCTTCCAGAAGCTTTGTGAACTTCTATTCCTTGTTTTCATTATATGTAGTCAAAAAGTAAATAGTATTATTGAGGGTAAAGGGATCACAAGCCAGCCGAGTGCCCTTGCAGGAATGTAAGCAGACAGTGTTGTGGGCTTCCTCAGTATGTCTGCAGCTAGCAAACAAAAAAGGCACAGCAATTCCATTCTCCTCAGCACTTACTAGGCCACACTTGGAGTACTGTGTCCAGTCTTGGTCGTCTTAGCTAAAAAGACATACTAAAAAATTGGATATAGTCCAGCAGAGGGCCATCAAGCTGATCAGAGGACTGGAGAACTTGACAAATGAAGAAAGCTTGAAATAATTGGGTTGGTTCAGCATGAAGGAGAGACAGTTGAGGGTTGAACACCATTTTCTAACACTTAAATTGTTGTTACCAAGATGACAGAGATTCTTTTCAGCAAGATGCCCATTGCCACAAGGCAATAGACTAATTCAGAGGAAACCCATTTCTGTTTAAGAAGAAATTCTTCACCTTGAGAGCAACTGAACTTTGAGCAGGTTACCCAGACAAGTCGGGAACTCATCAGCCTTGACAGGCCCCTGATGATTTCATCCAGGGTCCTGCTTTTAACAAGAGCCTGGGGCAAGATTATCTCCAGAGATCCCTTCCACCCCAGGTTTTTCTATGATTCCATATCAAGGTTTTTTTCTGACTAGAAAACACAAAGCAAACAAAAATACTCAGTGCTGCTAGAAACATAATTTTCAGTTAGAACTCCAGACAGAAAAACAGACTTGCTGTGTAGTTTTAGTTAAATTTCACCAGTGTCTTCTGTCTCCATTCACCTTCACTGAGGGCTTTCTAAGATACTGCTATAAACTTTGTCAGTAAATAACACAAACAATTTGCTGATTTTTGATATCTTGTATGTTGCACCTTGAACTGTTGATGGGCATTTATTCAATGCAGTCCTATTTATGTACAATATATTATATGCTCTTTCATTGAACACAGTAAGAAGTAAACTGCTGGAAACAGTTTCCTTACAGTTTCAATCACCTTTCTCAGGGTCACATTGCAAGCAGAACTCAGGCTGACTGGCTTCCTTTCTCCTTTTTCTAAGCACATCTGCAGTGCTCTGCCCCTTGCACAAATCCACACAACCACAATAAAATTGATCCCACTATTTTCAGAACACCAAAGAAGTTCCTCAGATAGTCTAGCTAAGGCTTTACTATGACTAGCACACTGCCTGCTCTGGAGAGAACAGTTCAGGACTGGAAACTTGCAACTAAAAAGAAATTTAAATATTATGTTTCAGTGTGCTTGCGCAGCAGACCTGAAACAGCTGCAGAGTGATGGGGTACAAATGCAAAACCACATACTTGCACCCTTCTAAAACACTTACCTAACCCTTTCATGCTACCATGCAAAGACCTCTATTCTACATTAATTAAAAATAAATAACATAGTTCTACTGATAACCAAAATCAGACTCATCTTCCATTTGCAATGTTTCAACAGCTCACAGGAAAGCTTTTTTTTTTGACTAATTCTACTCATTTACCTCAGGTGAATATATTGGATGAACATACAGGGGTATGCTTTGATGAAAACAAAGAATCAGTACCTGGAATATTTACAAGACTGAAGGCTGTATTTTCAACTCTAAAAGAAATCATAGCAGATAAAAAGAATAAAAAGCAGGAGAGAAGCACTACCATTGTGTGCAACACTACCCCAGCAAACCCAAATATTCTGGTTATCACAGCAAGGTATCACCTTCTAATAATGTCTCCTTCTAATAGGCTTGTCTTGAAAAACATATTATCCAATGGAGGCCCTTGCAAAGTATCTCTCATAAAAGGCTTGTGACAAGAAATATGAAAAACAAAAACTTCTCCGCGCTTCAAAAACAGCAAGGAGAGAGCATGCTTTTGTTCAGCTCCTGCTGTAATTCTCTCATTAGTAATACCACTGCTGACAACGTTGATATCCTTACTTAAGAAAGACGTTTGAAAACTTGAAAGAAACTACAAGAAAAACTGGTGATACAGAAATCTTGCCTTACGGTTAGAAACTAAAGTGCCTCAATGAGATTTGCTTAACAACTAAAGAGGGCTGAGATGCCTTGATCCCAGCCTTTAAGTATTTTCATTGAATACTCTCCAGCACTAAAGGCTTTTTTAACCCAGCAAAGATTGAACAAGTTAAGGCAAAGCTAAATTCAGACCAGAAATAAAACACTTCACATGAACAGTGAGTGTTGGTACACAAGCGGTGGACTCCTTGTTCTCTGAACTCTTTAAATGTGAAGGAGACATCTTTCTAATGAAATTCACCTTGGTCTTCAAGCAAGACATACTGTGTGATGCTCTGTGGTCAGTGCTAAGGCTGCACTGGATTACATCACCAAAATGTTTAGCTCTTCTTCTCTTAAAGTCTATGCAGCAATTACACTGAGACATGCTTGTAATTTACTCTAAGCACATTTTGTAAATAATTATTAGTGTTACTACACCCTTACTGACCTACTGAAAGTTATTTTCATGTAAAGAACAGTTTGACTACTGTCCTAGGACTCCCATATTTAGGAATTAAAATTAACTGGGACACAGGAAAATTCACATATAGCAACTCAACGGCTGATTTGATCAGTGTTAAGAGCTGAAGCCCTACAGAGACTACAACGTATTCAACTAATTCTCCAGTGTCCTATCTGCCCGAAGCCCCAGCTGCTTTTTATATGAGCTAAGACTCTCTAATATTCTACCAGTGTTTAGCTATTACATATATTAGTTTATGAGGCTCAGCAAAGAACAAGCCTTCTTTATTAACCTTTCACTAAACCCTTCACAAACTCAAACACTGGTGAGAGAGTAACAACAAAAACACACATGAGTGTTATCAGGAAACATATATATTTATTACTTTCCAATTTCTCCAGGCCTTGGTAACCATTGAATTTTCATTTTTTCATTGATTTGATCACCACCTTTCCGTTCAGAACATGAATAAGCTGAAAAGCAAAGAGCTAAAATAAAATTCTTTTTCATAAAATATTTGTCTCAATACAGAGTTCACCAGCATAATTACGCCCCTATAGTTCTGATGGTATAACTCCCCATGTGGACACTAGAATTCTACAGGCATTCATGCAAGATTAAAAAGCATCCACAAGGCATAATTATACCACTCTAGTCTCTGGTAAATTTCCTCTATTAAAGACGACCTTTCAATGTTGAAAAAAAGAAAGGTTATTTGGGAGGAAAAACAGAAAGGAAAAGCCTTGTGATTTCCTAATGTAGAAATTTTATGAGGTTTTCTGCTCTTTTAGCTACAACCTGCTATATAAGCATGCACAAAAAAAAAAAAAAAAAAAGATTACAACTGTGAAAACAAAGGTTCCTTGGATGATTCATTTTGACTGACCAGCAGTCAAAGCACACTGACCCAAAATGATATCACAATTACTCAAGGTCATTTGCCAAGGTTTGGGAATTTATAAAGATCTATGTAATCTTCACTCTTAATATCATGGGTACAATTGATTTGTGGCATACATGTTCCTCAGCTTCTGTAAGATATATTCAAGCAGCAAACTGTTTTGTGCCATTGTGCAAGAATGGATCTGAGCTGTCAGTGCCATAATGAGAGAAGAAATTACAAAATTACAGTAGGTTGTGTACTCCCTATGTAAAAGATGAAGGCAACAATTCTTCTTCCTCACCTTGTAGTTATATCGTTAGAAAGCATGACTTCCAGTGCTCGGTTAGATAAAACTTACCAAAAAACTAAACATATGAAAATATGAAAATAGAGGAGTTAATGGTTAATGCATCCAAGCAATCATAATTCCTTTATGTAAGACTGGGCATGAAAGGTTAAAAAAATAGAATCTACTGAAATAAACTAAATTTAACTCCATATTTCCCTCAGGTTCTCATTATAGAAGTAAATTAAGTTTGTCTGGATGGCATTTAACTGTGTTTTCTTTTTTAATATATTTCATTTTATTGAAGTGTAATATTTTCCCTACATTTTCTAGGTTTCAATTATTATTTTTTATAGCTAATGGACTTCTAAAATATTTTAACATTAATAATCTAAACATTTAGCTTTTGCATAGTTTCTTGGCAAAGATTTTTCTTGGATTTCTTTTCTTTACAATTACTAAGAATGCTATACATGAGCATTAAGAAATAATCATATGGATAATATGATTTAGCAACCAAAATATATGGGGCAAAATTAGCATATTGCTTTTCCAATGTCTTTGTATCGTCATAATTGCATGAATGTTCAAAAGTCATGAAGCTTAACATTGATTTACAATTCATCATCAAATCAGAGATGTAAATTATTATGGGAAAACTCAAGATTTCTTGTTTCTGAGTCTCAGCTAGAGCTAGGCATATTTAGAAGGAGCAGGGAGACCCATAGGAAAATAAATGAAAGTTTCAATAGAATCACTCTGCACTGTTCAGAAACATAACTTAGTAGGTTAAAAAACAAAGAGCCAAGGGTGGGGAAGGCAGCTGGGACACGACTAAAACCAGCTAAGTGTTGAGAGAGCCTTTGTTTGCTCTATAGCAGAGTTGAGTTCAATTCTGCACTGTGTCCAGGCCTGCCCCTTTTCCTTCCCAGAGGGACAGCCTCATCACTAGACAAGTCTCATCATTCCAGCCATGGATGATGGAGCATTTCCTAAAAGATGCTGCAGGTCCTCAGCAAATGGGAAGGAGAGCATCCTACCCTCACGCAGGCTGGCTGCTCCTGACTAGCTAAACTCTGATATCCCAGTGGCCAACCCAGAGCTGTTGACCCACCTTGACTACTGGATATATCATCATAATTGCTCACAATTATATGGTTAATGTATTTTTAAATTTTAATCTGTGCTTCTCTGTCTCTAGACTGATTAATTTTAGTTTTATGGTAAATCTGAAGAGTCTGCAATGGCAATTTCTGAGATAATTCCATATTAATTAAAGCAGCAAATTTCTTGCAGAATCTGTTGAAAATAATTTTACTGAAACAGTGGGTGGTGATGTAAAATTAGTAAGCATCCATCTTACACTCAAAGAGAAAATAAGGTCAAGTACAAGAGAATGTATTTTCACATATCAATCAGATAGGTTGCCTTTGGCTTTCATACAACACAGATGCTATGGCTCAGAAGGAGAACCCGTTACTCTACTAACTTTTTGAGTTTACTAAGTAAACCTCAATACATTTTCTAATACCAATTGAAAGCACTTTTTAAATAGCCTGCTGAGGTACAAACATATACTCCTTCTATTTAAGTTGCTACAAGATCTGTACACTCCTCCAGAGGGGCAGACCTAGCTACAGACACATACTTGCTTCTTCCTGCTGCATCTGCCATCAGGGCTACCTACAGGACTCAACGAATGCTACTTCAAAGCCTCCTTGCCCAAAAGTTTCCAGAGTTTCCTTGGGTCTCCTACCTCGTCTCCTACATGCAGTCACACTAGAGTATTCGACCCTTCAGAACAGATTATTCTATCACTGGAAGCACCACGCAGTTATTCCTAGCACAATTCAGTTCCATGACCTTCTGGAGACCTAGCTAGTGATCACTGAAATAATTCCTTAAAATTTCAATTTGCCTCCTACATCACAATATTCAGGTACATAAATATAGATTGAACATTTGTGTAATTAGTAGAGATGTCTCATGCATTCTGTGAAGCAGAACCCGTACTCACAGAGCTGTGAACAACACCTTCATGTTTGGGAAATAGCAGCAGCTGCATCTGCACAGTGCATAGAAAAGAAGATGAGAAAATACTGTGTTCTGGCTATAGTAGCACACACTGCTACACAAACCCCTCTTCTGATCACAGCACATAGGAAAAACCAGCAGAAAAATCTTAGCACTCACAGAATTTTGGTTTATATTCTAGTAATGTGACCAAATTAACCAGCCATATTATAAGGGCTGTCAAAAACATTATCTGATATGCAAGTGCACCAGCAACAACACAAGCTTTAAAAGCTTAAAAGCCATTTTGAGAATTAAACAAAGATTGACAGTATCTCTATTTTGTAGTGCCAACTTTTTGAACACTTTGCATTTGTCAAGAAACATATGATGGTGTTGGCAGCAGTCCCCAGTTAGCACTGGTCCTCTTTGTGAAAGCTACTGCCTAAACAAAGAACTAGATATGGTCTCATCATCAACAAATTTGTAGTGTCTCTGCTCCACTGGTAAATTATTGCTATCCTGTAGAGGAGGTGGAAAAAAATGCAGAACTCTGCAGCACACACAAAATAAGCTCTTTGCAGGTTTTCTTGGCTGTTCACATGAACCATTCTATCACTTTTCAGCAACTCCAGCTTACATTATATCTACAGGCTTACAGTAAGCTGAGATAGTCACAGTATTTAAACCTTCAAACAATCTATGCTGCAAATCTGCCAGCCTCCTGTTCCTCAGAACATTTCATCTCAGCTAAAAATTATCAGTTCAGAGGGGTAAGAGCACAGAGGTATACAGATGACTGTGATGCATTCCACCAGATAGCCTTTATGAATTTTTTAGCTGAACTTTCCTCTCTCCTTGTTGTTCTTGCCAACCACATGCAGAACATTTTAGAGACAACAGCAATTCCTTGGAGGCTTACATGCAGTATTCAATTCCTAACAATAAAAAATAAAAAAATTTTAAAAAAATCTTTTTTTCTAAACTGAGTTTCATCCCATATTTTCCTTCATCCTAAATTATAACTAGCATCCAGTACTTGCGCTGCATAGCTGAGAAGCAAGCAGAAATTGCCACATTCAATTAGCACAGCAAAAGTAGCAAACTAGAAACAGGATTTCATTCACTTTAATTCACTAGTTGGTTGCCACAAATACTCGTCTGTAAAACATGGAATTCTGAATACTCTAGACATTATTTTCCTTTCATGAAGATGTTTGTTTACTTTGGCAGTGATTCTCTTGGGAGGAAGTCTAATGACTTCCACTACCAAAAAAAGCAAAACAAAAAAGAAACAGAAACTGTCACTAGCAAGCAAGAGAATATTAGTCTAGTGTGCTGGTTAAACTCCAGGGCACAAAGGAGAAAAAACAGAACAGATCACTGTTTTACACTCTTGTGACCAGAACCTATATCCTTCAAATTTAGCAGGCTTTCATGATGGAAGTCAGGCTTTGAATAAAGCAAGAAGGCTGCCTATCTCCTGTGAATTTTAAGATTTTTAACCTTAAAAACAAACAAAAACATAACATGCAGATGGGAATAAGAGAACAAAGCAAACTATTTCAATTGCTGGTATTAATTTTTCCCACTGCTTTTAAATTAATTTTAACACACAGTGATCTAAGAAAGGGTTTTTTACCCAATTTTGTTGTATCTGGGTAATTAATTTTTTTTTTCATGAGAAAAACCACCAGGAGAAAAGGTAAGGTACTATGACTCAATAGGCTGCTCACTGCTGAAAAAGACTGACTTCCCTACCTCCTTCCTAAGGGTGCATGACTATTATTTTCAGAGTTTAAAAAAATCAAGAACAGAAAAACAGTGAATGAAGCACATTGTTATAAATCTTCAGACCTCTTCTTCCCGTGAAATGTCAAAACTCATCATCTGCTTTTCAACATGAATAACCTGTAGTCCCAGACTGTTTACCATGTTTCCATGGGAGGAAAATGTCATTAACAAAAAATCAACTTTAGGGTTAAGAGGAAGCAGCTCTAGCAGAAGTATGTGAATTGTGTATTTTGTTACCAGTTAGAACAATGTGCTGTTCCTGGAATGCATATGCAAGCCCATGTCAGAGTTTAGGCTGAGCAACAAAGCAGACACATGTCACAGACCACAGGACACCAGTACTTCCCTAAACGGTCTGGTCCCAGGGAAGATCGAGCAGATCTTTAGCAGAACCCTTGCAAGCACTGCAGGACAAACACAGCTACCTAAATAGAGAGGGCTAACAAAGACCCGAGGAAAAGGAGTAGATATGCAAAACAAGAAGGAGTGGTGAAACAGCAAGACAAAACAAGAAACAGATTTTAAATTTTTTTATTTGGTGGCTGTGGAGCTTTGGAAAAGAGGTCAAATGGAGTAGTAAATCACTGCAAATGGTGAAAGGCCTATAAAAATTGTGGACTGTGGAAAGAAAAACCTGTTGCATTGTAAGCAGGCAATGAGTCTCTACTATGCTGAGCCAATCCACAAAAGGTTTTTTGAAGTCAGTGCTATCTGTAACACTTACTTTTAACTGTAACATGCAAAAAAATCATCGAAAAAGTTGTGTTTATTATTGGAATGAAAGCAAAGATATTTCTAATGTGTACATCTAATTGTAGCCCATATTCAAAATCACAGGCATGGTGATTTTCCAACTAGCTATTAGGAGGGATTCTACCACTAGTCAGAGCTATTTTGTTTTGTATACATTAGGCTCCTGATAGTCTCGTGTTCATTTACAAAATGAGGAAGCACTGAAGTAGCTCTGTGTACATATCAAGTCTACATACTATATCTAAGTTGCATGACTTATTGTGTGTTCATAAAAACTGTAACACTTGTTAAGTGGTATCTGATCATTAAAAAGTATGGATCCTACCCCACAAAAGAAGACAGAAAGTTAAAGGAGCTAAACCCACAGACTACTCTGAAGTGCACAGCAATGGGATTGTGCACAGTACAATCCCATTCAGTTCTTATAAGTGCTAAACGTTTTATTGTTCAAGTAAAAAAAGAGAACAGTGGGCCAAAATCCTTTCTCATCTAATAATATTCTGTTCCTAACACTGGCCAATAAAAGATGTTATTCTCCTGGGTTTATAAAAGGAAAGAACTTAAGCTGTGCATGGCAATTTCTAGAAGAGATGATAACCACTCAGGGGCAAAACTCAGAAGCCACTACCTTGATGATCCCTTTCATTCACTCAAATGGCCCCCAGAGAAACTGCTCTGTAACTCTTACAGTTTATTTTGTCTTTATAAAGTTATAGCCATTTTATATAGTTTAATGTGATTTGTCCTTATACTTTCTATTCTATAGCACTGCTGGTTAAACCTACCACACAAAATTTAATACCCACTGCATGATGCAGAACTGCAGACAAGATGATCATTGTCTTTCAGGCACCAACAAATTCAGGAGGGCTGTCAGCCCCAGCTCTACCAGAGGCCTCCCAAGTGAAGTCAATGTCTAGCACATTTGTTGGAATGAATATACAGAAGCAGGTTGATTAATGGCTGCAAAAACCATAACTTAGGTATATTTGGTTCTACCGTACTGACAGTTTGCTTTGCAACATCTGTTTTTAACAATTCACATATTATGTATAATAATATTGCATATAGCTTGGCATTTGTAATGTTTGTTGTCTAGTCTTAAGGAACTCATCGCAGCTCCACGACTCTCTGGCTTCTTCAAGTCACTCAGGTGAGGGGTGGCTCGGCCAGCATGCTCTCCTCTTCAGGCAGTCTCACTTTGGTAACAATCAGGGAACATGGACTCCAAGCCTCTCAGTACACCCCAAGTTCTGGAAAGGAAAATTTAGGGAGTTACTGTGTTGCAAATAGATGAGATACCTGAAGGAAGCATGACACATGCTTCTTGTTCTTAAAATTGGTTTAGGTATTTCTTTTCAGACACCTTCCAACTAGTCTAACCCAAAAAAGCTCTCAAGCCTTCCCTAGAAAGGGACAGCTGAGATAAAATAAAGCAGGCAGAAATCAAGGGATTACAGAAAAGAGAAAAACATTAACACGAGGGTATGAAGGCCAAATGGTCAAAAATCAAGAAACTGGAGACCAGAGAAACAAACTGCCAAGGACAGGCCTCGGCACTTCTTGATGGCACCAAGGTGCTGGTTAAGAGACCTGACTTGGTGGAGGAGAAACCAGAACTTGTGGCCTCAGCACACAACAAGGGGTCTTGTATCTGAGGCAGAAGAGCCTGCAGGATGCTTGGTTTGATTCAGTACAACTGTTCTTGCTTGTATTAGAGTCAAGTAGCGTGTGCCACAAGACCAGGGACTACCAAAGATCTACTGGATTCTGCAGCAAGACAACCAGAACCTTTCCTCATAATCAACAGAGAGAGAGAGATCAGGTTTCTCTCTCTAAAAGTACCTTTATTAGGGGATGAATCATCCTTTGGTAGCACCTGTCTTGTGTTTGTAGAACATTAGGCAGCTAATGCAGAATGGACACTTTCTTTTTACATGGTTAAAAATAGATGATCTTCACTCTGTGAAAGTTGATTTAACAAACACACGCAATGGGGTGGTGGCTACCATGCCAGAGATAAGCTGTCGTGAAGGACGTGAGCACTCTTGTCTTTCAGTCAATTTTAAAAACACTCATGTATACGGGAGAGAGCTGTTTTGAAGGAAGAATTGCTAAAATTTTGAGCTTGATTTAAAGGTGAGGGACAGAGAAACTGTTTACAAAAAAACCCCTCAACTGAACAAGTTCCTACACACTTTGTAGAAATAGGCAGCTGGTATAGAAGAGTGCAATGCAGCACTGTTTCCACCCTTGCTAGCCATTGCCTGAGAACGCCCCAGCTAGAGGACTTCTGCTCAAGCTTGCACACAACTCAATGTCAGGTGTATGACAGGAACGCAAAGGGAAGCCAGATGCTACCAGTTCTGCAGCTCACCAAACTAATGTTTATGAGGACTGTGCTGTGAAGCAACTCACTCTTCGGAGAGGAACCAGTACTTGGCCTGCAGCATTTACTCGGCATGTGACCATCTGTAAGGCCGTGGCCTGCACTCTGGATTTTTTAGCCCTGGTAAGACTGCCAAGTTCTTGAAACAAATACCAATATAATAAATAATTCTGGAGTGCTAAGCCATAATACAGCGAAGATAAATACGTATCAATTATTCTTTGATCTTGCAAGTGCATTTTCATATTAACCCTGCAAGATAGGACAGATTCCCCAAAATATACCCATACAGGTTCACAACATTAGAGATCACTGGAAATGCTGAAACGATTTTCTTCTCCTCTATATATATATATATATATATATAAAATATATATAGATTTAAGAAATAACAATTGTTACACTGGTTCAGACCAAAGGTCCCTGGGGCAGGAGGAATGCAGCTATCCAGTCGCAGATAGTGGGCAAGGGCAGATGCCTAGAGAAGAGTTCAACAGGTCAAACACATGACACTTTCCCCAAGTACTCACACATTCAACAGTCCTGTATGAATTCTTTCACTGCTACAGCCTTCCCAGAGCACAAAGAGAGGCCGCTTGTGTTAGTCTTTTCAGGGACATACACATTGACATCAACGTTACATCTGTACGTGCCAAAGTATTAATTTGTTTGCATTGAACAGCTGCCAAGAACTGTGCTTCCACTGCATGGAAAGAGTAAAACCCCACCTTTGATACTGGAATACCTCAGTAATCACCACCCCGTACCACCACACCTCAGCACGGGTTCCGCCCGAGCTTCCCTGGGTTTTTCAAGCGCCCAACCAACAAGGTTTGCTGGCAGGCCCCGAGTGTGTGGTGAGGAAGGGGTGACGAGCCCATGTTCGGCCGGAGCTCTGGACGCTGCAGTGCTCCACGGGACAGGAAAGGGACAGGCAAAGGCACAGGGACAGACGCGCACCTCGAAGGCAGAGGGAACACGGGCACACAGCGCGCCCCGGGGCCGCGCTCGGGGGCGGGGCCGGCCCGGGGATGGGCGGGGCCAGCCCGGGGATGGGCGGGGCCTTGACACCCGGCCCGTCTCGTGCCGCCGCGCTCGCGCTCCACCCGCCCGCCCCGCCTGTAGCGCGCGGTCGTGCGTCAATGCAAATGAGCGGCGCGCGAGGCGAGGGGGCGGGGCGAGCCGTCTGTTCCCCCGCCCCGAGTGAGCGCCTGACGGGATCACGGGCGGCCGGAGAAGCCGGCGTCACGGCTGCCCCTGCCCAGTCTGCTGGGATAAAAACCGATCGCAGCCGTGCCGCAAAACCAAATAAAATCTGTTTATCTCAGGTGTTTCTCGCTTGACAATAGAAAGGTCGTCGCAGCCCACTAAGAGCTTAGTTTGCCCAAGCGGCCCACAGAGCTGGCACCTCCCCTTGGCTGAAGTGGTAGCACCCAACCTGCTCGTCGGCGCCAGGGGGCGGGCCCCCGGCCTGATGCATTATTCATGTCGGGGCAGGCCCACAGGCTCATTGCCGGGGTCTGCCGGCCTGGGGCGGTGCCTGTGGCGTCACTGTGACGAATGTTCCGGCGCTCTTAAGGGCGCCGCGGCGGCTCGGTGCTGGCAGCGGGGCGGGGGCGACCGGGGGGCGGCAGGAGCCTCGCTGAGGAGACTGGGTCGCCTGCCCTGTGGAGGTACCGGCGGCCTCCCCTCCCTCCTTCCCCGCCAGTGCCAGGCCCGGGAATGTCTCGCCGTCCCCCTACGTTGAGGTGTGGCGGCTAGGGGGTCGGACTGAGGAGTTTCTGTCCGGGAGCAGTGACCTGTCCGGGCGAATTCCTGATCTAGTGGATCCCTGTGGGTGCGACTGCAGGCGGAGAAGGGCCGCCTTACTGGGGGTCCCAGTAAACGAAAAAGAAATCTCCGATAAAAATGGGCTTGTATCAAAAAACTGCGATATTTATAAAGCAGTACAGTGGCGTTGATGGGGAAGAAGAGCGCTTTATTCTATAAAAGAGCTATTTTGGGACTTACATAGTGGTTTGCGATAGGCGGGTGTTTAAACTCTCCCCCCGCCCCCCAACACTTCGCCACAAAGATTATTAATTATCTTTGTCTCTTCAGTGTGCTGGAGTGGGGGTTCACCTCTGCGCCGAGCCGGTGTCAGGGGAGCTCCCGCAGAAGGCCACCCTAGCCCCTGCCCATCCAATCCTTCCCGTCCCCGCAGCGGCCGCAGCTGCCTCGCCTCATTCCTCCTGCCCCTTGCTGCCCGCTGTAGCCGGCTCGTCCGGCCGCCGGGTCGCCGCTGCCCTCCCTGTTTCCCCTCAGCGGTCGCTGCTGCGCATCATCAAAACATGCAGGATGAGCTGCTCCTAGGGGTGACACAGCAGCAGCAGCTAGGCAGCGAGAGGCTGGGCAGCAGCCCCGCGTCGGGACACCCCCCTCTCGGCCACCCCTCCTCTGACTTTAAACCCTGTCTCAGCCCCCACCAGGATTTAAACAAGCAGCAAGCGCAGCAACCACAGCCGCCGCCTCCTCAGCTGAGCCAGAAGAGGAAAGAGTTTAAGCAGCAGCTCAGCAGCCCAGCCCAGCTCGGCAGCAGCCACCCCCTGAATAACCACCACCCCCCAGACTATCATCACCACCCCCCTCAGCAGCAGCAGCAGCAGCAGCAGTTCAGCCACCCCACTGACAAGTACCAGCAGCAGGAGCACAGGCAACAGCAGCAGCTCCTCAGCGCTCACCCCCCGGAGCCACCGCGGACGGGGGATCATTCGCACCACCGGCCCGTCGGCCCCGCCGAGCACCAGGGCGGCGCGGACAGGGGGGGTTTGGAGCGGCTCGCCCCTTCCTGGCCGGAGGGATCGGCGTCCGCGGACCCCAATGTGGGGGTGGCCGCCGCCTCCTGCGTGAATCCGCCTTCGTCTCCTCATCTGCAGGCGA
Organism: Acridotheres tristis; assembly: GCA_037013685.1. NCBI lineage: Eukaryota > Metazoa > Chordata > Aves > Passeriformes > Sturnidae > Acridotheres > Acridotheres tristis. The sequence continues at coordinate 57,318,905 of CM072888.1, read as the reverse complement.
GAGCCAAGCTGCCCCCCATGGAGTCCCCCCCGAACAGCCACTTACTGGGCAGCCCCGGGAACCTCCTGCCCGGCGGGCTCGGCTCTGGCTTCAGCAGCCTGCAGAGCCCGGAGATCCCCAGCCCCCATCACCAGAGCGGGGGCGGCTCCTCCTCGGCGGCTTCCCCTCCTCCTCCGCCGCTGCCCGGCTTCGGCACCCCCTGGTCGGTGCAGACCTCGTCGCCGCCTCCGCAGCAGACGCAGCAGCCTCCGGTCTCCAGCGGCGGCGGCGGGCAGATCAGCGCGATGCCACCCCCGAGCCCGGAGTCCGAGACCAGCTTCTACCCGGGGATCCCGTCATCGATCAACCCCGCTTTCTTCCAGAGCTTCTCGCCGGTGTCTCCTCACAACCCCTGCGCCGGGCCCTTCAGCAGCCCCTTCTCGGCCGCCGCCCCCCCGCCGCCGCCGCAGATGAATTTACCTCAGCAGCAGCAGCAGCAGCAACAGCAGAACCGGAGATCCCCTGTGAGCCCCCAGCTCCAGCACCAACACCAGGCGGCGGCCGCCGCCGCCGCCTTCCTGCAGCAGAGAAACTCCTACAACCACCACCAGGTACCGGGCGGCGGCCGCGGCGGGGAGGCCCGGGGCGGAGAAGGGGGACGCGGGGAAGGGAGGGAGGCTCCGCTGCCCTCGACTGGCCGGCCGCGGGAGCCGGGCGGCTTCGCTCTCGCCGGCGCCGGGCGAGGCTGCGCGGCGATGACAGCCCGGCGGGACCGCGGCGGCGGCAGGGCGGGGCCGGCCCTGCGGGAGGGAGGGCACCTGCGCCCCCCGGCCGGTGCGGCGCCGGGCGGCCGGAGGGGTCTGTGGGCAGCAGCCTCCCCGCGCCCGGCCGAGGTCCCCACCCGTTCCGGGTGGCAGGTGCCGGGATAACTCTTCTGGCCCTTCTCGGTGCGCTGTCGCCTCCCGAGGGACGCCGAGGTTTTACTCGGGACGAGAAGAGAGGGTTTGCGCTTAAAATAAGAGCTCAACCGCTCCTGTTGGGTGTCTGGAAGTTCCGCCGTGAAAACATCCCCCTTGTCCCCCCGAGTCGCCCGCGGCGGGCGCGGTGTCCCCGGAACAATGAGGCTGACAGCTCCGGCCGGCGCCGCCCCCCCGGGCAGCCCCTTCCCCAGCCGCGGGCCTTCCTCGGGCGGGCTTGGTCAGACGGACACAGGTCGCCGAGAGGAGGGTCAGATGGGAAAGTTGATACCGTCGTGCCTTTTCGGGGCTTTTTGACTGACATTGCTTGAATGTGTATCCGAGGACAGCGCAGCGTTTCGAGTTACTGTAGTTCTGTGACCGGTTTTAATCCGATTTTAATCGAAGGGTTTAGAGATCTCGTGTTAAAATGGAAGTTTACGTTTCTTCCTGGAATAGAATATTATAAGAAATCAGTGAAAAGCAAATCCGCAGTAATATTACCAGCTGTTGCGTTATAAGCCCGTTTTGCTCCTGTAATTTGTTCAGTTATGAAAGGCTGAAGTTACATAGGCCTCATATTATTTATTTTTTCATTCTAGTATTATATCCGGTCAGATTTAATCGGTGGAGGTTCATTTGTATCAAAACTGGAATCTCACGTTGTGTGCCTGTTGAAGAGCTGATTAGGTGCTAGTTGTCCTTAACATTTTTAATAACCTTCTTCAAACAAATTCCGAGCAATTTTCCAACAGTGAGGTGTACAGGAATTTTCTCTCAGAAGTTGTAGGTATACTTAAACAGTGTCATGACAGCATAGCTAGCAATATTAGAGGCTTGTTAACATTTGGCATTATCTCTTAAGGTTTGTTTCACAATAGAGTGCCTGCCTCTCCCAAAATTCCAACGCAAGTATTCAAGTTTTACAACGTAATTATCTATAATTATATAGAATAGGATGTTTTCCTGATTACTTGACCAGGAATGGCTTTAGTGGTTTTTTTGGTTTGTTTTCTGGGGGTGAGGGGTGGTGGGGGTGTTGTTACAATTTTATCTTTCTGTCTTCAGAAAGTTCTCTTTTACCTGATACATAACATATTGACATGCTTTAAATTTTTAAGTTATTAGAATTGCAGGTTTAGGGTTGCTTGCAGCTAAGCTTAGAGATAAAAGTACTGTGTTTTCACTTCACAGAACCAAATTTAGAATCATCACACACCCCCACTCTATTTCTGTGTTTGAGAAAAAGCATTTCCAAGAACAGTCAGATTTGAGACTACTAAAGATAAATACAGTTCTTCACTGTCAGTCATGCTCAGTGGGTCCACCTCTTGGTAATAAGAGAGCCACTATAGATCCCTTTTTAGCAGAAGTTGTAGCTTAGAAGTAAAATCTTAATGCTTTAAAAATCTTCTTTCTAAAAACTGCTTCCATTTGCATATTAGAGAATACTTATAAGTGTGCACTTACATGTGTATTTAGGTAGATGTAAGGTACAACATATTTGGATAGGAGAAAAATAATAAAAAAAATTTCTAGAGTACACTCTGCAGAATCCTACAGATTCATTACTTCCATTCATTACTCCAGAAATATTTGAGCAGTGGCTTCAGAATAATGCATTTTAATGTGGAAATGTTAAGATAGCTCCTTCAAACAGATTCTCTGTACAGTAGTCAGTTCTCTTTTTTCTCTTATATGGTAATACTGAGACAGTGATATTCAAAATACTGGAGTGGAGGGAATTAAATCTACCATTTAAATTTTTTAATTTCTACTCACTGTAGTGAAATGCTGCTACTCACTGAGTAGAAATAATTATTACTAGAAATATAAAAACTATTTTAATATTATTTTTAATTGATCTCTCTGAAATTCTTCTGTTACTTTGGCCGAGATCTCATCAAACAATAGCAAGTAATGTATGATTAAAAACTGGTTTCAGGGTTTTTTGGAACTTGGTTTACACCCTGGGATTTTTCTTCTACGTAGTTTTAAAAATGCTGTCATTTTAATAAAATGACAATCAATACTGACTGCACAAGTACTGCAGCGTTTACTGGGGAGACATATGGAGGAGTAGAAATTACTTTTTTTTTTAATGAAGCTGTATTTTCTTCCTTGCCTCAGTAACTAATTTACATGTTATCAGAAGAGAGTGGTTTATAGAAATCTGTGCTTTGCTTACTTGGTGGTTGGTTGTTTTGGGGTTTGGGCTTTTTTTAAGTAGAAAAGCACTTCAATTATTTTCAAAATAATATAAATTAATCTTTCTTTTTTAGCCTCTTCTGAAGCAGTCACCCTGGAGCAATCAGAGCAGTGGCTGGAGCACAGGAAATATATCCTGGGGAGGAATGCATGGCAGAGACCATCGTAGAACTGGAACCATGGGAATTCCAGGAACTATGAACCAGATCTCTCCTTTGAAGAAGCCCTTTTCTGGTAATGTCATAGCTCCTCCTAAATTTACTCGCTCTACTCCATCACTGACACCAAAATCGTGGATTGAAGATAATGTTTTCCGAACTGACACCAACAGTAATACTCTCCTTCCTTTGCAGGTAAGGATGGTATACCTGGTGTGTTCATAGTCTTCCATAACATTTTTACTTCATTCATTTTTAATGAGAATTAAACAGTGGTTGCAGTCCTGATACTTGGTTTGAAAATTGTGTTTCTGTGTTATTTTTAGTCTTAAATTGCAATTAATCCCCACGTGTTGAGTGTATTCAGCAATATATGATTCTCACAGTTGAATAAGAATATTGATTGTCCAGAGAGATACAAACTGTAGGCACTGATGAGGCAATAAAACATAGTATGTTTAATTCAGGAAGCATTTTCTGCCTTTGGTAATGCTTATAGTCTTATAAATCCCTTCAAACCTCAGGGTATTTTTTTGTTTGCTTGTCCTTCTACTTAGGTTTTCTGACTTTTGTAGATGGTTCTCAAGTCTTTGTCATGCTCGTCTTTTACTGGTATTCTAGGCTGATGTTTGTGTGTCAGCTTTTTCCTCCACGTTTGTGTTTTGTTTTGTCTGGAATTCCTGTGATTTAAAAGTGTTAAGTGGAAGGATGTGTCTTAGAACTAAAGATCTGGATTCACCTCCTGAATTTTGCCAGTGACATCTTATGTGACTTTAAGTAAGTCATTTAACTGCAGCCTCAGTAAACTCTCGGTAAAATGCTGGTTTTCCCATTCTTACCTATATTAATTTAGTCATTCCCTGTCAGCAGAGACCTTTCATTTGTCGTAATTGTGACCACATTTGAGCTGTATTTGCATAAATGGCAATCTAATGCTTATGTAGCTGAAGTAGTGCCAAAAGGGTGCTCCTTGGGACAAGATTTCCTACTAGAGTTCTGGTTTTTTATACCATTTTTCTGGTGAATTTGGTACAGGAGGCCATGTCCGGTGTATCCAGGTGCGCTCTGATATTTGCAGTGTTTTTGAAGCTTACCTCATTTTGGATGTGCCAAAATTGGCTGAAATGTATACATTTGAACCTGAAAACTTACTGTTCACACTGTCAAGACAGGTTCTCTTAAGTAGCCTTGCTAGCTGGAATATAGTAGTTGAATAATCTTTTGTGTGGGTAGAAAGATGGGGGGAAGAAATGCGGTATTCTTCAGGAATTGTGTTTTATTAAGGAAAATAGATTATAGATAGGTAGTGTTTTGCAGTACAGGGCAGCAAAAATAGTTGAAAGTAAGTACTGAAATCCGTCCCAAAGATGTTAATGTAGGGAACAGGTTTAAAAATATTAATGCTGTCATACATTGAAACTGCTGTGACATATACACTGGAATTCGTATGCGGCTAAGCACAGGCTGTGAATGTATTTGCTCATCCAATATGCCTGGCAAGTCCATATGACCAATACTTTGAACTTTCAGAGACTTCTACCGTACTTGTGGAACGTAGATGAACTCATTTTATGTCTAAACAAGCGTCTTGTGCATTTAGGCTGTCGTCAAAATAATAGCTATGTAATAAGCTAGGAAAAAAATCCTTGCAATTTAACTTTATAATACCTTAAATGTTTCTGTGTAAGGATTGGGGGATTTTCTTAAGGGATAATGTCAAAGTGAGAAGTCGGGCATTCTTAATTGTTGATCGCACCTATGAGCACCAGACCCACCAATTAAATAGGCGTGTATGGCTATATTTATGCTGCTGATCTGTCTATACTTAAATCTCCCTGACATGTATAAAGTCATAGTTGCAGAACACAGTAAAAATAAACCTGTTATCTGCTGCTATTGTGGAAACACTGTACGTTTCCATAAATACTTTGCTACACTGAAATTGTGTTCTTATTTTTCAGTTAGTCCACTATTGTTATATGATTAATTCCTTGTGATGACTGTTACGTTTTGCAAGTCATAATGAAAAAGTTAAATAGAGCTTGGAGCTCTTGCTTCTTTTCATCAGGACTTGCTGGCAATTGCAATGTTGTCAAACACCCATCTTGCTGATTTGTACTGTGCTTGTCTCCGTCCATAAAAGGCTGGTATTTAGATTGAGGATTCTTAAAGATACAGTAGCAATTTCAGAAAATACTAAAAAGATAGTACTAAATAAATTTTGTGCTGTTTGGAAAGTCTAGCACAAAAGAATTTATGTGTGTGTAGAAGTTACGTATCTCTTCCAGGCTTCCACAGAGCAAGCACATCTTAGCATGCATGTTGAATACATACTGCATCATTCACAGTTTTGCAGAATACCTTTTCCTTTGGGCTAACTGCAGTAATAATTTTGTAGGGGAGGGGACAAAGCACCTCTCTTCCAAACTTTAGCTAGCTCAAAACTAGCAATTTAGAAACAGCTTAGAAAAGCCAGTGCACTCACGGACTTTTTGTAGGTCTTTAACTTTCAGCTACCATTTTTTTAAAATGCTGTATATTTTTGCAAAGTCCATATAACGTTCAGCATGTCAACTACTCATCCATTTTCTGAAAAAATATGCACATCATGCAAGCAAGATAAACCACAGGGGAATTGTATGCAAATTCGAAGCTTTGCCCTTCCATCAAATGTCTTTATTCTTTGGTGTTTGCATTGCTGGGTGGGCCCCAGAATAGAAGTGGTATCAGTTCTGATGAAAAAATCATTTCTTGGCGTTAAACTAATATACCAGTGACAATGAATGTTATTGCTGATAACTGAGTTAACTATTATGAGTACTGCTTGTAGGGATGAAAGCCGATTTTCTGTGCTTAGTTAAAAATGAAACATATCCCATGTGAAATTGAATTCATGATGGCCACATTAGTTGCAACAAAGCTGCTTTTATTTACAGAAGTTATGAGAGATGTCTCTTAGGATTTTTTTAAAAGTTCAGCAGTTTGTTTTGGTTTTATGTAAAAATTACTAAACATCGTGGCAACACTGATTTAAATGTGAGCAAATTAAGCATATAGCCAGGTTCTTACATCCTTCACTGTTCTGCTTTTCTCAGGATTTTAACATAATACAAACTGCATCAAATACAGTTCTTTCACACACAAAACCTGTAGACGTAATTTTGTCTAAGTTCAGCCATACTGCTTCCACCATGGTAGGTACTTCTTATAGGGAAGGGTTGTTGCTTTGCACTTGAATCATTAAAGGAACAGTTAGAAATCTTGCCAGGTATTGACACCATACAATTTAAGCGTTTAATTGAGGGGCCTATTTCTCTCTCCTTAGAGAGAATCTAGGTTCCTTATTTAGATAATCTAATTCTCTAGAAGAACATACCTGGCACTACTGACCTTACACAGCCCCTGGGATTCCACTTTGGGCACTTACGTTGCATTTCAGGAAGTCGGATAATACAAATATTCTCTTATTCCCTGACCTAAAGTACCAAAAAAGCCCCGATTATAGAGTGCAAAGCTGAAAATATATTTCTAAACTTTCATGCGAGTGTTCCCCAAAAAACATGCTACAGGCATATCAGGATAGAGATCAGTGTTTTGTACATCCACTTTTTTGATTTACACTCCATGTATAAGGAAAATAAGTAACTATTTCTAAATTTGTACTTTTTTTTTTAGAACTGAAGTTTCTGGTAACTCTGTCTTGATTGCAAGCTGAGTTTTTCTTACCGTCTTGCAAATAATCTTATTAAAATATGTTAAAAATGTTTAATACTACATATCAGTGTTCAGCTATTTTCATTCTAGTAAAACCATTGCATTCTATGAACATTAATTTAATTTCTGTCTCTTTTAAATTTAGGAAATACTCCGTGTGTCTGGGTGGTTTTCACCTTGATTTGTTCTTCCTGTTTGTCCAGACAAAGAGTGTGTCATATTTATGGTTCTAAAAGCTGAGAGTTCTTATTCTGTGTTTAAACATAGCTCTCCAGCTGGGGATTGGTATGATAAGGTAGCATCTTGCACAAATGCAGATTTTTCTTTTTCATATTTCTCTTTGAAATGTGCTCAAATTTTTAAAGAAAGCAAATCACATGAAAAGCAAAACGAGGTTTAAGATTGCATGTCACACAACAGGTGTTAGTTTTAGATAATTACTTTAAGCTGCTATCATGTTCTTCTGCCATAGAAGCACTTCCATTTGGATAATATAAAATTTTCAGTGTGACAGTTTTAGTATAATTTAATACATTTTAACATTTTCAATGGCTAATCTAGATGATACATGTACCAGTGAATATTAGGTGAAGAGCAAGTTGTTGAAGTTGGGTTCTTAATGCCATGTTTAGACTGCTAAATATGTGGCCCATTTTTTCAAAAGTGCTGAGTGTTTGGCAGCTAGTGTTAAACTTGAAGCCATTGAGATTATCTAGTTGCAGAGTTTCTTACTCTTCAGAGGAATGTAATTGTCCAATCACTGATCTGTAAGCCAGGCTTTACCTGTTTGTTTTTGTGGCTGTGCTGGAACAGAACAGTTTTCAGGGTTTTTAATGCAGTGGATTGGTTACCTGGAACTGATTAACATAACACACACAACCTGATATTTTTGTTTTGAGTATCATACAGGGGATATCTCTAATTGGGAAAAGTGGTCTGTGGCTGTGCTTTTAACTTCAGGATCACAATCTTTTAATAAATAGTATCAGGAGCTGCATAGATTAACCATTCAAAGAGATTAATTAGTGGGAAGTTTGTAGATATTACCATGCAAATGTTATTATGACTTCACATGACATAAGAATTTTCTCCTATTATTTAAATTTGCTTCAGTTATACAGCTCATTTTGTCAATGCAATACAAAATCAGAGCTAGGAAAATTCAACAAAATATATAACAGCCATGGTAGTATAGCAGTGATGTATGTGTTGAGCAGTTTATCTCACCTTGTTCTCTGAGTTAAAATGAATGAGCTCTCACCTAAGATCCATCCAAAAGTACATTTTCTATATGTGCTGATACATTTGTATTTCGAGTACTCAAGACTGTATAGGTATTTCTACATGTGGGGCAGGGGTGTGAGAAACCCAAAACTTAAATAACAAGTTTGTTTTCAAATGTCTAAATGTCCCTTTAGTTATTTCATTGAAACTATTAATATACAAATTTTCTAGATTGACCTTGTAAATCAAGATTGACTTTAATAATTTCCATAGTCTGGTGTCTGGTTGTTTCCAGGTTATGAATACACATTCTTGAGTTGAAATTCTCCAGTATTGGGATTTTTTTGTTCATTTTTTAAATGCTTATGTGTCTGGGAAATGGGTGTGTCTTTGCCACAGAACCTGTTCTTAGTGCATTTTAGGCTCAATTTAGTTAGCTTATGTAGCTGATTGTGTCATTTTAACTTTAAACACTTCGTTGCCAGGTTGACTGTTCACAGATGTCTACCAGATATCTTTAGTTCATCTTTACCATTAAAGACACTGTGAAAAGTAACCAAGCAATTGTGTGTGCCAACTTTACGCCTTCCTCCTTGCTTTTTTGCAGAGCTAAAATTGTAGTTTCAATAGGTTTTCATATTTAGTTTCTCATTTACGCTACTTATGGTTTCAACAAGGGGCTTATGATTATAGTATATCCTCAATAAAATGAGAATAACTTGAAATGTAGATGTTAGCAGAGATATTTTAGAATATGTATGTGGGAATTATTATTACTGCTAACATTAACACTGAATACTATACTCAGGCACTTCTTAAAGTGTGGATACTTTATTACTAAATCAGCTTTCAGTCACTTTCTAGTCTTAAAGCACATTTTTATTCAGGGGTCAGGTTTAAGGTAAAAAAATGGAACTTGTTAACATTTTAGTTGGGGAAGCAATTTTAAAAAGGTTTCTTTAATTTACATTTTAACAAACTCAGTTAATTCATCAAGGTGAAGATTGGAGTCCTTTTTGCAGCCAAGACTATAAGCTCTATGACAGCTCCCATCCCATGGGGCTGCATTTCACATGTAAAGATCATGCCTTAAAGATACTACCATTTACAGATTTTAATACCTATGTTAGCATTCTAATTTTTTACTTCAAGTAGTCCCACAAATCAGTAGTTTAAAGCATGTGTCCAAAATTCAAAGGTGTCAAACTTCTTAACTATGAAATAGTGTTTGTGGTGAAAAACTAGCGAAACTCTTCACCACTCAATAGCTTTGGTCCTTGTATTTGCTTTATGATTAAGTGACAGTATATAAGTTTAGAGATGTGACTGCAGTTTCAGCAAATGCTCGAACAGGATAATCTTTCCATAAATTGCACGGGTGTATATATAGAAGTCCTAAATAGAATGTGCCATGAAAAACTATTTGTTCATGAGTTTAGTACTGAAACTTGCTCTTGAGAGAAAGCTGCTCTCCTCTCATTTGTGCATATTCAGGTGCATGGCTTGGGGACCACTTCTAAAATGCATACTCTTTAGGTGTACTTTGCATGACATTGTCAAAAGCTCCTTCTAGCATTTGTGTTCTGTGGGAAGGATACTTTGTGCTTCTCCTATTCCTAAAATAGCTGCCACTTTTCTGTAAACTTTCTTACATAGACAATTTTTTACTTAACTGGATCGCTCAGTCTGTAGTTGTGATTCTGATACTGGAAAGGTGTAGGTCAAGCAGGATTCAAACATTTAGATAGTTAAAAGTAAAAAACTCGTCTGAGAATTTGTAGTGCTTGAGAGGTTGACTATCAGCTCTGAGGGGAAAAAAGCTAGCATTATGTTGTGACATTCCACTGAGATACAGGCCTTCTGTCACAACAAGAATTAACTTGCTTCTTAACACAGGACTGATGAGCCACAGAGCTGAAAGAGCTGAAGGAAATGAAAAATACTTAATAGGAATTCAACCTTGGCAATTTGGGAGTCAGGATGATAGAAAACATATATTAACGTACGTGCTTAGCTATCAGTGCCTTTGCACTGCTAATTATCTTTAGTTTCATTCTTTCAACATGGTTGATAAGCAGTTATCTTTCTAAACAATATGGAACTGTCTTTAAGACAACATGGAAATAGTTCTAATTTTCGGGACTACTTCCATGTTGTTTTAAAAGTAGGCCCAGGTTGTTTTAGAGGACAACTGCTTATCAGTTGTGTTGAAATAATGAAACTAAAGCTAATCCTAATTCTTGGGACTGTTTCCACATGCATGGAGATCTGGAACAATCGTGTTCTGTGGTAGTGCTTTTTGTTCTTGTCCCAAAAATTGACCAAAACCAAAATGGAAGTTTTCTGATTTAGTAGTGCCTGCTGTAGTGGAATTGTCCTGTTTCAAAAGACCTTTCTAGAAAATACGGGCTGGTGTGTGGCCTACATTACTGAAATACTTTACAGTTCTGCTTTGAAATTAAAGCTATTAGCATAGATGATAACTGTTCTCTTGAAAGATATGATATACATATTTGGGGAGCTCAAAGCAATGTTGCAGCATTTTAAAGCCAAGCTGCACCAAGGTTTAAAATGAACCTTGTACCCCAAGAATTACTTACTCCTTTAGAGACAGTTAAATTTCAGATAATGTTGCTTTATAGCATGAAATTCATCAGTGTCATTTGGAATAGAGATTAAAATTTTGAAGCACTGATTACCAAGATACTACCCAAACTCATGAGTGGATAGTGTGATGTGTGGGTAGTGGGATAGGAGAATGCAATTCCCATGTTTAAATCCTGCTGTACGTCAGTGTATTCACAACGTTTTGATATTGTGTGGTATCTGCCCATTGTATATTTCCACTGCCCAAAACTAAGTAATACAATTCAAGGAAACAAACCACAAACTTTCTGAAAAGGATGGGAAAAGCTTATTATTCCTTCTGCTTCTAGCAGAGCAGGACTTCTTGACACAGAACTTTGAAAATAGAATGATGCAAGGATGAAATTAGAATCATTGCACCATGTCACCCAGTAGAGCTGTTTACAAATAAATTGTAAGCACATGTTCTATGTTCTACTTTTCCATTTCTCTGTAAGATCTAGGACCTGGTAGCCCAGTTTTAGGAGTTAACCATGGCTGAGCCTCCTCTTACAGGCTCATGCTCTGCAGTGTCATTAAATCTGTAATAATGTCCATTTCCCAGACAGTCATGTGTTACCTCATTACATATGTATGTAGCAGTGTTCAAAAAAAGACATAAAAGAATATGTAATGAGCCTGTTAAAAAGATAAAACACCATATACAGTTCAGTCTGGTTTTTACCAATATTAGTTCTTTTCCCTATCAGCTACAATGGTAGCAAAGCACGTTTTGTTTTTGCTCAGCATTTGTTTTTGCAAGAGCACTGACTGACTACCAACTAGTGCTGTAAACTGAATTTAAGACTTCATTAACAATCCTGATGAGATACCTTCTGAGTGCTAGGGGACAGTAGGGAACAGATCCATCTTGGTCACTGCTCACACCTTCTATAGAAAGCAATTTTGCTGTGGTAAGCAGGTTCTTTTCATTGTGCTATTGAGAAACAAACTTGTAAGGGCATGGAAGTAGATTAGTCACTTCAGTTTCATTTGGTGGTTCTCAGGGCAACTAAACTGAATAAAAGCCAACCAGTCCCAAAATAAAGGTTACTGTGAACTAAAATATTGCTGGTGATTTGTTGGCACTCAAACCAGGTTGAAGATTGCCTCATGAAGTGTCAGTGGCATTTGGTCTAGGATGTGGCAGGAGACAAGAGAAACCTACTTCTTGAGTTTATCATTAAAATTGTCTGAGGGCTTCTAGAAATATTAATTTGATCAGATCCTTTATTGCTTTCCCAACAGGAACCCATTACTCTTAATAGTTGTTTGAGCTAAAGAGAGGTGGGAAAAAAGTCTTCTCTGTTTACATCCTGACATTGACTAAACTTTTTAAGAGATGAAAGTAAAACCCTCGTTTCATCATGGCAAAGCTGATCATAAATCCTAGTGTGTGATTCATAGAAAACTTCTGTTCCAAACCTTGTTTTTTTACTCCTCCAATGCGAAGAATACCTGTTTGCTGAGGGATGTACTTTGAAATGAATCTATGGTTCTGGTTCCATCATGGAAAGTTAGAATGAGTGTGGGTCATATACCTTCTTGTCCCTATTATATACATACTAAGTGGGTGGCTGCATCTTTAGGGAATTTCTCCAGTCCTGGGATATATATGATGCATTTCATCTTTCTCTGCTGAATTATTATAGTGAAGACTGAATACAACAATAAAATCAAGGCATGATTATAGGATTTAAGTACAGTACAGTCTAGCCAGAAGCCTTAGAAGTAAAAGAGATTACAGTTTTACACAAACTGTTTCCAGTTTCTGAAAGGTATCCCGGAAAGACCAAAGAATTTAGAAGTCATTTTTTTCTGTGTCTGTAAATTGAGTGTATTAGAAAACATGGGGGGAAATCGCTTGGGTAAAACAAAATCAGTGAAAACATTTTTAGTTCATTGCAATAACTTTTATTACTGTCAGTGAAAATATTTATTAAGATAGTACAGCAGCTTCTTAATAAGCATGTATAAAAGAAATTGTGCTCTATAAGGCTGATAATCTATTAGTAAGATTTGTGACATTTCCTTTTCATTGTTTAGCTTTAATTTGCCACCCTTTAACCATTAAGTGCTGACCATTTATAACTCAAGTCTTTGCATGCAAAGGCCCTGAAGCCAGCAAGTGCAGCCTTGACAGGGGCTGGTGGCCCATGCCAGGACTTGGCCAAGCACCAAGAAAGTGCTCTCTTTTATTTGAAGTGACTGCCTTGTCCTGTAGTTCCCCACCTTCCTTACTATTTTACTTGTGCATGAAATGAGATTGAACTGTTACAGACATTAGTCTCCTTCATTAATCAGCCTAATGCATAATTCTGCTGTGGATCACTAGAACTGATCCAAGCAGTTCTGAAGGAAATGGGCAATGACAGGCTGTCAAATGCATAGACAGCATTTCTTCACACTGCATCACAGAGTTCTTCACACTGCATCTCTAGTTTATATTTGGATGCTGTTAAAATTACAGTTAATAAAATCGGATCTTACTTTGTATCATTGTCCATCTCCAGAGTGTCTGGGCGGGCAGCTGTTAGAAGGAGCCTGTATTTTCCTTTCAAGTATTTTGTTGAAAACTGCAGAATTTGTATTCCAATACTAAGGCTTTTGTTCTCTTTTAGGATCGAAATAGAATGTATGACAGTCTGAATATGCACTCTTTGGAAAACTCCCTTATTGACATTATGAGAGCAGAGCATGATCCACTTAAAGGTATGTTGTTAACACTAAATAAAGAAAAAAGGGTCATCCATTCTGCATATTTGAATTAATACTGATTGTTAATTTAGATTCTAGGTTCATATTAAAATGGCAAATGAACTATTTGCTCACTCAAATGAAAAGTGAATCTTGAGCTGTCTTTTACTGAAAACATTGTTTCACAGTTACTTAAAACAAACCATTCCCAATGTTACCAGTTAACTTTCCCTTTCTCTACGGTGGAAGCTGAAAAAAAAAAACAAGTCCATTGATAAAATCAGGTTTTGTCCTTTTAAGTATTTTTTCAAATTCACTGGAGGATACTAATGCATCCAGATCTGAAGAAGTCCAAAAATACAGTTGGCTTTAGAATGCTGTTTTTTCTTAAAATCCTGGGCCCTATTAAATCATTTAGCCACAGTAGTAAGCATATAGCTAGCATAGGTGGGCTTCCATTTTAACTCCTCTTTTCATTGTACATTAACTCGCTCTTGTGAATTTTGTTCTTCCACACTTTCTCAGGTAGTATTTACTACTTAATGTTGAGTTGGGGAACCCAAACCATTTCACTTGGACTGATCAGATGTTACTTCATTTGTGGTGTTCTAATTAGACTAACACAATCTAATTTGGAAATACTCAAGACTTCAGGTTTGCTTTGTAGAAATTAAATCTCTGTATTGAAGCAATTGAAAAAATAAAACAAGCAAATTTTTTGCAGCATTATTTACTCCCATCCATTCTCCTATTCTAGAGACTCCTATACTTACTGTATATTACATTAGCTCAGAATGGCCTGTTCTAATTTGACACACACCTTGCTAGTCTGCTCATGATTCTCTTAAAATCCGTGAAATCATTTGGAAGACATGTAGCAGTCAGGTAGTATTTAATGGTATTTTAAGATTTAAAATACTTAGCCAAAAGTTTGGAGCTTTTTCCCAAGCTGAAAGTCTCTCAGAGCATCTGTAAGTATGTAACATTTACTTAAACCATTATTTATCTTTGACTTTAAAGTAAGTGGAAGCTGAAATTTTATTTTCTTAGGTGCTTTTAAATCTGATCTCTTCTTTCTTACTGCCTAGAGAGAATTAATTCCATTTTTGCAATTTTATTTAAGTCCATTATTAAATTCAGTTTCTGTCTATTCTGCATGTTTGCAAACCATTGTTAAGTAACACAAAAGGTTTGAAACCTGTAAAGGGCTAGCCCAGTGGTAGCTGCCATGTGCTCAAAGCATGCATATCTCTTCAGAGATGAGGTGACCAGGTGCATCATCCCTGTTACAGAGCGTTCTCACTTCTATTTGCCACACTCAGGTGGTGACTACTTCTTTCCTTTTCTGGAAGCTACTGTTAGGCATAAAGCCAGAGAATGCAGATCTTCTACTGCAATATACTGCCATTGGCACCTCTCACATTCCTGAAGATGAAAACCAGTCTGTTCCTTCTTTCTGTACATGCTGACATGACAAATGGATTTGGTTGCTTGGTTCCCCCTGCCATCTCACTGTTTTAATTTTGGCTCTGTAATATAAAAGAGATTTCAGAGGCACAGTGAGCACAGAAAATACCAATTTTTATTTTTATTCACCTCCTTGCATTTCATTATTTTACAATAGATGAAAATGATGTGTTTCTAATAATAATTTTCCAAGGAGAGTAAGACAAGACAAACCTTTAAGACTTGAGAGTTAATTTGGTTCATACATAGATACCTTGAAAAACTCAGTTTCCATCTGTGCTTTCTAGGGACATGACAATATGGTGTCAGTCTACAGTTAGGAGATTTTTTTTTAACAGTTAAACAGTCATGTTCTTGCAGTGAATATTCTGCTATGTTTTATGTTTGAACTAAAACAGATGGAAGCCATAGATAGTGATGAACTCAAAGGAAACCCATTTTTTCTGTTCGAGTGCCAGAGAACAATGCACATGCCAACTGAATTTAAATAGAGTAATTGTGTGCTGCTATATAAGTTGATGGATAAGATATTTTTTCTCCATCGATGTGATTTCACTGAAACATCTACATTATTAACAATAAGGCATGAGAAATGTTCCTTACAGACTGAAAAAAGGAGGAAGAGACCTTGTGGCATATCAGCCTTTTAGTTCTTCTCTGCTGGCTTCTGATTTTTTTTGCCATTAATTGGAATTTCTGTAATTTCTGAGCAACTTTAACTTCTTTTATTTTTTTTCTCTGCCAACTGTGAAACTTTAATTTGGTTATATCAATCTCTGTGACTTTTCACCTCAGAAAATCTAATGTTTACTTAAAACTCCATCATATTTGCTTGCAGAATGCACAGGATTCTTATTATTGTTTGTTGCTCTTATTAATATATAAATATTTTGTTGTAACTAAAGAGTATTTTGTAACTAGAGAATATTTTTATGACAAGTTTTTCAAGTAAATCTAAGCACACTAAAACAATGCATCTTTTATATCTGATCACAGCAGTAAAATGAAAGTCTCTGGAATTTTAACCACGTGTTTCAGATTTAGCTGCTTACAATATCTGGAGTATGACTAAGCATCTTGTCTCAAATTTTGCACAATGCAGAACAGACAGTCTGTGTACTAGCTCATACTTTAAGTTTTGCATGTCAAGATCCATTTTAGGAGCAAGTAAAATTTCACCACTTTTGCTTTTATGAACTTGAAAAAAATTATTTCAAATATGATTCACTGAAGGCTAAGTTTATGCCTGCCAGAAAATTGTTTATAGATGACTACTTTTGGCTTCACTTAGGCAAGCCTTGTCATTACAACACACATGATCAAAAGAAAAGTAATTTTTAGTTTTCGATAAGGTATTTTCAAGGTAGGGTAATAGGGAGAAGATGTTTGACTTCACTAGTCATTGCAGTAGAAATACTGATTGTATTAAAACTAATCTTTCCCATGCAGGTTTCTTGAAATGCATTTCATAACAAGAATTTAAGTAATGTTTAAGATTAACCCATCCATTCAATTCCAGTGAAATAAAAACTGAAGTTAAATTAATTCGTTTTTATATCATCGTTCTTAAAACCCTTTTTATTCTTCTAATAGTTTTTTAAAACAGTTGAGAGAAGAATTGAAATACTGATAGCCTGACACATACAGGTATTGCTAGTATAACTCCTCAGACATACCACTTGTGTACCTGCTTTTCTTTTTTCCTCTCCTACTCTCCCAAATATCAATGCATTTTGCTGCCAAGAAGCAGGAAAGACAATGCATTTGTGCTGAAACAGATTATGGAGAAAGCTTAGAAAGCAGTTGTTACGTTTTCTGTGCAGTATCTATTAGTATTGAGGAGACTGATTTCATGGAATTCATTACCTGCTGTTTTAAATACCTTTCTAGTCAAGATTGTTGCACAGAGAGCATTCTTTTTTTCAAAGACATTTGTTTTATATTTTGTGTTACGAAGCTCTAAAGTTAGAAGCTTCACAGTGTCTTCCTAGAGTAATTCAAATTGTGCCAAGAAAAGAATTTCTGAGGCTAGAAAAAAAATATAGAGGAAAAAATTCTCTCCCTAGTCACATAGTAGGCTTTGAAATGTTTCATACACATTGTTTCTTCTTTCTGCCATAGAAACTTTTTCTGATAAAAGAATGTATTTAATACTGAGAGACTGAATTGTCCAAATTCATGGACTGTCAAACAACCCATTTGGCCTCGTTCTGACTTGCATGTTTCATACGCAAGCATTGGGAAATGCAGTCTCTAGGCTTTCTGTAACTAGGTGTTGTCCAAACATGGGTTTGTGCTGTTGTCTTAACTACGCTGATTCCAAAAACTGAAACTGCTGTGATCCTCAGCCATTCACTCTTAACTGGGAAAGCTTGACTTGGAAGCTTTTTCTCTTCTACTTAGGAGATCTCTTGAAAAAAAGGAGAAGGGGTAAGGAATTTTTGACTCTCAGTCTCTTCATACAAAAAATGAAAACTTTTTTGTAAAAAGGAGGAGAGTAGACATGAAATAGCCAACTTGTGAATCTATGAGTCAGTAATGTTTAAAGCAGTAATGTTTTAATATATGGGGATTCCTCCAACAGTTCAGTTAAATAACAATAAAAAGTATGCATTTCTAAATGTAGATGTGAATTTGCCTTAGAATAAAAAGTGAGTAGGCCAAGAAGTTTACAAAAATTTAAATTTCCATTGCCCCTGTCAGTAGCATGAGATTACAGAAATGTTGCTAAAACTAAGTTTGTTACTCTTTCCTCATGTTTAGATTAGCAAAACTCTTTAATTGGATTCAGTGGGTAAAGTGGCCCACCAAAATTTATTTGAAACTTCTTTTTTTTTTTTCTGCCTTTGCAGAAGAATGCGTTGAGAAATATGCATGAGGCAAGCAGTTCTGTTAATATGAATTACATTTAGATAAGGAAGAGGAAGCTAGGTTTAATAACACTCTTGTTGCATAAGAAGTGTCAGGCATACCTGCTATTTCTTAGCAATGCTAGTTTCAATTTAGCCACCATATGCGCTAATTACTAATTAGCAGTAACATGGTTAAGTTGCATGTTCAGGTTTGCACAGAGAAAATCTCTGTAACATGATGATCTTTCTCATACAGACTGGTAATATTAGGCACTGTATTTGTTCCAGATAGTAGCAGATTACAAATTTTGGATTGTGCAGAAATCTTTAGAGAGGTAGTGAATTAATTACTTTACAGTTTTCAGGAATGGACTAAGTCTATTATTTAAATATTAAATTTTCTAACTAATTGGTAGTTGATTTTAAACTGTTATATCATCTTTATTATTAAAACTACTTTTTTAAGCAGGTGGAGACCACTGGAACTGCTAGAATACCATTGAATGGTTTATACAGTTCTAGATTACTGACATTGAAGAACAATGGGATTAGATAGGATTTGTGCCTTGTTCTTAAAATGGTGGGATTTTTTTAATGCATCGAACAACATAGAGTGAAAATAGCCAGCTAGAAGGATGTATGTGGTAGAAGCAAAGTAAATTGTAACAAGATGGTGCTCCCATCTTCTGTATTCTACATAGTGATATTTTAAGTGAGGTTTAACTAAAATAATCTGATAAAAATGCTGTGGTCTGAGCTCTGAATAAAAATGTGAAATCTTCTGAAGTTATGTATGTCATGAAATTCAGGTGGATAGCCTAGAAAACAGAGTACTCTATTTCAACAGATAAGCTGAGGGATAAGAACCTTAGTTAACATTATAAATAAGTAGCAGTAATTGCATTTTGAAAAAGTAAGCAAACATTCTGTGTTTAAAATATTCTTAAAGTTGTAAGTCCAAGTGCTAGATGAGGTAGCAAATACAGGGGTTTAGTTAAGTGTCATTTTGTTGAAATAACTATGTAAATAAAACTTAGAAGCATCAATACAGCAGTGTACTGAATATTGCATTAGTTGTTTACCTCTCTAACCTTGAAATATTCATTATCTGAGTTAGCAAATTCATCTCCCCAACAAGAAGGGATTTTGGGTTGTGGTGGTGGGCCTAGCTGCCTGGTGCAGTCCTTCCTTCCACTCAGTGAGAAATCCTTCATTTCTTTCAGCTTGGCATCCGTGTTTCAGATGCAGCTTATTTGTGAAGCTATAAAGGGGAAAAAGCAAAAGAATGCAAACGCAGAGTTATAAACCTAGAATTTACTATTTTTTAGATGTTTTCCTCTCCAGGTGTTGACACTGTGAGCTTCTCTCTCTCTCTCTAGGCCTTAAATGTGACTTCTGTTTATGAAATCATTGCAGGGGAAAAAACCCTATCCTTTGTCTCTCTTGCTAAATAGGAAAAGAGGATAAATTCAGACAGGGAGAAACACTGTCACCACAGACTCGAGGAAGTTTGAGATAATGTCGCACAATTTCTTTTGCTATACAGCATTCTTATTTGCAAGGAACACCTCATATTGTTACAAGTATTTCTACAGCAATGTATATAAACATGATATGACAGTGATCTTGTGAAATCTTGCTGTTAGACAAATGAGCCTTGATATTAGCCTTGATAGAGCAAAAGCTTAAGAATTGCAGCAAAGTAACTTCCTATACACCAGGCTGAGCTATGGCATTCTTAGAATAGTAAAATCTGTGGGATGACAAATAGTTCATAGCTGTATAAAACTGGTTTTGCCACAATGCTTGTAAATAATAAGGCTGAACAAATTTTCCTAAATTATCTTAATCTTGCTATTTTAAAGTTGTATATTTCAGAATTTGCAATGTATATATTTTCAAATTACTTTTTGGCTGAAAATTACTGAGTTGGTTTCTTAAAGAAGAGCAAAACCTAAATCCTATTATTTACATATTTACAACGAAAATGTTTTTTATTTAACCCCAAAGGTATCCCTTGGCATTCAGAACTACTTCAGGAACTTTCTAGTCTTGCCACTAAGCTCATAGATTTGCAGAGGACCAAACAGAGTATGATAAGAATTGCTGGACAGCCTTAATATATAGCTTGCTGATTTGGTTTTCTTTCTTTTTTTCCCCTGGGGCTTCTTTTTCTTGCAAGCCATCTGCATATATATGACCCTTTGAAAATGTGCGACTTCTACATGCCTATTGCTTCCAGACTGGATTCTTCTTTACACCTCTACAAGCATTCCCATTTCCTTTGAAAGATTTCCTTGTTTCAAGTCATAGTATTCTTCAGATTATAAGCAAGCAAGTATATTTGAATAGGAAGCTAGATGGCAATGCAGTTTTTTGCACATTAAACCACAGTTTTTCCAAACACAGTGGTTATTGTAAATGTCTCTCTAGGTCAGTGTGCACTACTGGTATGTTTGCAGTCTCCTTAGTAAAAAGGAATTTGTAGTGAAGAGACACTTCAGCTGTGCATTCTAAGCCATTCATTTAACTACTAAAATATAACATGCCATTGGTGTAGTAAAATGCAATTCTTGAAAAATTCTAATGTCAGGATATATGGTTTTCATATAATTTTTTACTCAGTCGAAAATGCTGAAAATTTTATCTGTAGTAGTCTTTAATTTTTTTGAATCTGTAGATAAGCAAGCACTCTAATGTTGCTAGACTTACTGAAAAATAGTACATACCAGGGTTATATGACATACACCAAGATGCAGCCATAAATCAGTTAATAAAATTTTCATGCCTTATTTCTTATTAACATGATTTTTCTTAAATTGATTCAGTAGAGAAGCACTAAGTTGTAAAATGCCACTCTGTTAAGCAGTGTGCATAGTGCAGTTATTCACAGTCACTGTGAAAGAGAAGACTAAAGCAGTCAGCACTATTTCTGGGTGTCATGAAACAAAAAGTGGCTTTATCCTATTGGAGCTGATCCCAAAGTACACTGCAGATCTTATGACCAGAGAATTAAGGTTAAGAAGTCTGTTCTTGTCAGCTTTAACTTGGGTCAAGGGTATTGTTGGTTAATGTGCTTGGAGTTAAATATTAGCTCTTTATTTCCCTTAGGCAAATTCTAGGCAGTGATTTTTCATCATTTTTTCTAACACAATAGTTAAAACCTCTGCATTTGTTTTGTTCTTTGGTTTTTGTTTTCTCTTAAGGTCGCTTGAATTATCCACATCCGGGGACTGACAATCTTCTGATGTTAAATGGTAAGTTCTAATCTTGTAACAGTTTCTAATTATCTCTAGCTTAGCTTAAATCTGACATGTTGGTATAAAATTATACTATTATATTCTGTTACTGAATTACTTGCCTCCAGTCTTCAGCACTGATGGGACTGTTGCCATTTTTTGGAGTTGAATGGCAAGAGCTAATCTTGCAACAGCCTTTCATTATATCTAGCTTATTGAAAATCTGAAATGCTCATAATGATGCACTATTCTTTTTTTTTCTCAAGCAAACCAGGGTTATGTTTTCCAAAGAGCTGTAAGAAATCTATTATACTGAAACAGGAATTAGAAAACTAAGAAGGCCAGAAACACATGTTTTTCTATATTGGGTAAATAAAGAGTGAACTAGACACTTTGTATTGCGCTCATGTGAAATAACATTTTATTTTTCTTGAGGTTTTTGAAAGTAGCTTTTGTCAAGCACATGTCTAACTGTGAAATATGCTGAAGTTAGAGTTCACGTTCATGTTCCTCTCCCAGTAGGTCAGACTTCATGAACATCTGCTACTCAGTGAAGGCATGAACTTTAGCCTTTGTTCAAGGCTAAAGAAGGAAGCACAGCTTGGTAATCCATCTAAGTCAATAATAAATCAGGGGTTTTGCAGATAGATGTTTTCTGCATTGGGAAAAATTAGAGCTATAGTGCCACAGCTTCTCTAGATTAGAAAACATGGAAGCTATTGTACACGAAGTACAGTTTTCTCGTTCATTGATGAGTCTTAGGTATTAATAGTAAAGCTCTCTTAATAAAAAATATGGCCAGAATACATTTGTTGCAGTTTGAAATTATGTGGAGGGTTGGTTTTTTGTTGTTGTTGTTGGGTTTTTGGAGGGTTTTTAAAATTGCCTTATCCGTTCTGCACAGTCATTTACTCTTGTGCAAATGGATATAAAATGTAAACAAGTATCTATTTTCCCTGCATAATACTGAGTAAATCTTTAAAATGTTAAGGAAATTAAGATTTACCTTTATACCCAGTAATGGAAAATACTGCACAGTGGCCATTTGAAGAAGTAGATACTTTGGTATTGAATAGGTAACTTTAAGACAATGGAGTATCTTGAAAAGAAAAAATAGGTACTTAACTATTGAAATAAAATCTGTGTTTAGCCACCACTATCTTGGTTCCTCTACACTGAATAGCAATGTGCTTGATGTCACAACATTTGCAACATTTTACATTCTGTATTTAACTGCAGCTTAAAGACCTGTTCTGCAAACTGGTTTGTTCAGGTGGTATATGTGCAATTGTCACTGTCTGCTGCTGTACAAGGAAGTGGCAGATGGGACGGTATGAAGAGAAACTGAAATATTTCAGTGAGATAGGTGTAAGAAATTAATATTTTAATTCAGTTAATTTTACTTTGAATGCTGAACTTATCTTCTTAGAGTTTTGTATGCTAAAAAAGTACATGGAACTGTTGTTATTCTGTGGAATATCTAGGAAAGAAGGGGTTTGTTATCATGGACACTGAAAAAACACAGTGGTACCAGTCTATTGTTAAAGACCTTACCACAAAGCTAGAGCATACACTGAAGAAAATCTTGCTCTTAACACTGGTATGGTTCCTCTTGTACTTAGACAGGTAGCATTTAGTGTGACTACTGTCTTTAAAAGCAGCAATATTTTTAGCCTTTAGTAAGTGAGATAAAAATAACAGTTGGAGTATGTAAAAGGTGCTGCAACACATAATTTTTAAAATCTTTCTCTTTAGAATTTTATTCAGAGCCTTATTGTGTAGACACCTAGTCTACCACATAGCTGGAGTCTGATGTGGCTGTCAGAGCCCCTTCAGGTTGGCATGTCTTAACTGCAGCTTCTTGTAGCTCAAGAGCATAAGTACTGGGAGCAGCTTTTGGGAAGCTCCAGCTACTCAGACTCTGGACAACCTTTCTTTCTTGGCAAGAATTGAGGGACTTCGTCCAAATGTGCAGTAATGCGAATTATGTTTTGAACACCTGTTGATGAACTTGTAGACTTCAATTTCCTTCTCCACTAAAGTGGGTTCGAGCTTACATTTCCCTCCTATTCCTGTAACTGGTGCCTTGGAGGGAGAATTGGAAAAAGAAGAGTTGGTAGGTCAAAGACTTATATTTGTCCCTTAATTTCTCAGCAAATACTGTAGTAGCTGTGAGGAAGAGCAGGAATACCAGCCGTTTATGAAGGCAAATCACAAATATTTTTAAACATCCTCTGCCCATTTATGCATGCAATAATACTTAACACTGACCCTCTCTGGATTTTAGTTGGATTAATTTTAGTGAACTGGTATCTCTGGATTCCAGAAGGGCTCTAACATGAGTCAGGGTGAAATTGTGCAGCCCTTTTAAGACCAAGCACTTCTAGATAAAACTTTTTTTTTGGTAGTTTTTCCTCTTCTTAAATGACAGATTTTTTCCAACTCATTTAAAATGTACTTACTGAACTGTACCTAATATTAATATTTACGGTTTTCATTATTTAAATTAATGAAATGAACTAAAGGAAACCTGACTTATGTGTTTTAATAAATTATATGTAATTATGTGTCTATGTCAGCTTAAGCTTAAGCTGTAAAAAAAGTAATGCATTTTTAATGACTGTTATCTCTCAAAAGTAAAAAAAAAGGATACTTTGGAATGGGTATACCTGACTACATCTTTGTCAACTTAAAGAGAACATCTTTGAGGCAAGTAATAATTCAAGAGTCAGGTTTGAGATGTAGGGTGTTTTTCTCCCTTATGGTCTTCCTCCCCACCTTCTATAGCTTTAATGCATAGAATTTTTTCAATGGCCATTGAAATATAATTTCCCATTTGATTAGTTTAGCAAGGGCATGTTAGACTTCTTAGAGGTACTATTACTCATGGTGCTTCTAAAGAAAGTTGTTTTACTTCAAGCAGAAATGACTAAACTTCCTATACAGGAATTGCTAGATGAACTACTTTAAGGCATGCCAAGTCTTTTAGGCATGCCAAGCTTGAATGGTCATAATGATGTCTTTCAGCCCTAAAATCTATGAAGGTGTTATTTCTAAAGAAATCTAAATGGAATTTGGGCACCCAAATCCAATAGAATAAAATGGGAATTAGGTACCTACCTCCTTTAGTCTAGACTCTTGGGAAATTATTTCTATAACAATTTATGGATTTCTTTAAATTACAGTTATTAATGAAAAAGGCTTCATCCTATCTCTGTCAATATTTGATCATTATATCAGAATGTTAGTGACAAATACTATTTTATGTTTCTATAAACTTCAGTTATCTTTGTAGGAAGTTTGCCTGGTATTTTTTCCTGTTAATAGCATAGTATTTTTAATTCAGCTCAGTCATTGAGTTGAGTTACATCAATATGTGCATATTTGATCTCTGGTTATGTATTTGAAATATGTGTCTGAATAAGATGAAACCATACATTTGGTATTTTTGTGGTAGCATTGCTCACATAACGTACAGTTCTATTGTCTCGATGTTAGATAAGAGTGCACAACAAATGTATTTATTTCTGTCTTAAATCAGTAAGCTGATTTACATTGCAGAAAGGGGGATTTTAATTTTTCTGATGGGTGTAATCTGTATTAGTATGGAACTTTAGGGATATAGAAAAAGAAGGTTTTAGCTAAAAGGGAGTATCTTTGTTGGATGTAGATCACTCTTAATTTTGGAAGGCTCCAGCGTTATTGGATTCCATTTTTATTGGGCGTCATTTTACTTTTTGTATGTGTTGCCTAATTGATATTTTCTAGAATAAAAGTGTCTTTCATGCAGTCTCACTAATTTGAAATCTTTCCAGGTTACTGGCTAATTAAAATATGCAGCTTTATAAACTAAAAGATAAATTTCTGTATGACTTATTATTTGGACAAGTGAAGGGAAACAGTTTAATCTCTCCTTTTTTATTGCTGTAAATCACTTATTTGCCTACAGTGTCTGGCCTTTTCCAAAAGAGCTGTCTTCCCTGCAATTATTTATCTATAAACATATGCACTGATTATGTGTATGTTAAATACATCTGTGTAATCTAGATATATAGGTAAACCTGTAATTAACTATATTTATACAGCTGCCACGCTCTGTAAGCATGCGTGCTCTGTAAGGTGTAAAACATTATATGCATGTTATTATAATAAATACAGAAATTCTGCGTTTTTCTAGATGCAAAGTAGCACTAAATCCCTTCACAGGCTAGTTTGCAATCTAAATGAGCAAGACAGATAAATTTTAGGGAGGAAGGTTTGCCTTACTCGTAAAGTCATCAGCTACAGTTTTTCTCCCGTTTTCCCTGATTTCATTGTTTTGCTGAAGCAAGAAGCAGGTAACTTTGGTACATCATTGTAATTTCTGTATGTCTAAAATACTGCACCATCTACTGTTTTAAGTTTAACTGCATTGGGATTTTTTAACATTTTAGTAACTCTTTTTTGTTTTTCCACAAAATTGCTGTTACCTTTTTTTGAATGCACAAAGAAGAACACTTCAGTTGTTCTGTAACAAAATATTTTTCTGCATATCAACTTGTCCTAACTATGAAAATGTAAGAAAATAGCTGAACTGGTTTGGTAGGCTGAAAGGGGCAGAAAAAAAACAAAGCAGTATCCTGACACTTGTGCCAAAAGATGAATATTAGTATGCATGTCTATACTATCCTTTGAGAGAGAACACAGCACTGCAGACATTGCTGTGGATGGGCTGCACTTGAATTTTCCCTGCTTACTCTAGTTTTATTTGGATGGAATTAAAAAAAAAAAAAAGTACGTGGGGGTTAGGCGAGGGCTTAGTGACGCTACTGCTAATGCTATGTGGGAGTCACTTTGGCCAGGAGTCAGAGAAGATTTGTACATGCTGCAACACTGACACAGAACTGCGTGTCTTCTGAGGGCCTGCCTTCAGGGAGAAAACATGTCTGAAGCTCAGCATCAGTCTCCCCAGCACTAGTGAGAGAGCTGATCACACAGAATATACTGTTTTTTGGATTTTATTTTGATGTTGGAAATCTAAATTAAAGTATTTCCACTTGGATAGATACCCAGGTCTCTTTCATAAATTGTTTTTTTCTGTTCTGGTGTTCTAGTAGAAATTTTAAGGATCTGAAAACCTTTAATCAAGAACTATTCTCTTCAATAATAATTACTTCAGGTGAGAGAGAATAAATTGAGAGAAAGTTCAGTGCAAGTTGGATAGAAAGATGATGACTGTTGTGTAAAAATAACTGTTCTAAGGGAGAAAAAACAAGAAAGATTTTTCAGAATTCTGTAAGCAATCCACTGAATTTCTAGTCAGAAGGGATCAAGATGACAGAGGGAAAAAATATTATCTCTAATAAAATTTTTGAAAACGGATCAAATAGGAGGTACTAGGATATAAGTATTTCATAATATGAGAATGGAACAATGAATGACACTTATGAATCAGTCGTCTTGTGAGTCTATATGTATTTCAGTGGCCCAGAACAGCAGTGGCTTTTAGGAGAATTGAATGTATGGATGCCTCATAAAATCAAAACAATAATTCCAAGACACAGCAGTCCGTTCCTAAATGTTGCTATGATTTTATGGTTAATAGTAACATCTATTTGGATACTTAACTCCACTGTGTAATGATTAAAGTAATTTTTCTCAGATACTGAGCCTGTTAAACAGGAACAGAAAATACTTTGTGGAAATGTAACTAAGAAATTGCACAAAGCTTAATAGTTTCTGTATTAGTAATCTGTCTATTTTTAGTTTTTTAGCCTTCAGGCAGAGAAGCAATCAGTATGGTCTTCTGAACTACAAGCGCGATCTCTTTAAGAATCTTGCAAAACTCAAAAGTTAGGAAAATCTTGGATTTACTTGCAGTCTACGCGAAATTGTTGCTTTGCCTTTGTGCAGTGTTTTTGATACAATGCTATTTCTTGTGACTTGTGCCCTGATTTCATTTGCTAGTACAAGGCATCTTTTGTTTCAAACAAAACCTTGCGGTTAATTTTCTGCTAGGTCTTTTCATGTAAAAGGAAGGTCACGGCTTGCAGCATTTGCATTGTCACTGCAAAGGACTGTACAAACTGTTCCATGTGGACCAGGATGTGTCTCTGCTTAATTTAACACTTGCTACATGCTTCTTATAGTAGTATTTTCCTTTTTACAATTTCAGTACCCTATATGTGTTACGTGTGTATTACTTGTGCAAGATACAAATCACATTTTGAGGATGAATTGCAAAGTTCCCATAATTAATTCATCCATAAGTAACATGAAGTGAAGATCAAGTTTAAAGACATTGAAATATTTGAAAGAATGTTCCTTACAGCTGGTGCTAACATCAATTTAATAGTAAAACAGTATGGTATTTATGTGAGACTTTATTGCATTCTCATCTACAATTATCAGTACCAAGTAAAGATGCGGATTTTTACTTACTGCTTACCCACATGGTTCTTTCTATCTTAAATATTTTAGTTTGTGGGCATGATATATTTATTTAATATTTTACAATTTGTCCTCTGTTTGCATGCAGCGAGGAGTTATGGGCGAAGACGAGGTAATTCACTTCTGTTTATTACAGTTCAATTAATTTTGGTCTATTATTTGATCATTATGATTAATTAATCCAGATTATTGATTGTAATGCTTATCTGCATGTTATCTTAGTTTGGGGAAAACGGAGGGTGTGAGGGAAGGAGGAGTAGTACAATCTGGATTTTTATGATCATTGTTCTCTTAGAGTCTGAATTGCAAATTCTTTAATCAGTTAAAAACTGCAGTTCTAATCGTGATTTAGTTCATGCTGATGGCCACTGCTTGCAGTCATTGCCTCCTTTAAAAGTATAGTTTGCTAGTTGTCCTTCTAAATCATTTCCTTTTGCTTCTGTAGAAGCGATAGTGTACAGAGTGAAAGCTAAAAGCCTTTCATAAAATTAGCAAGAAATCTAGTAGACTGCTTTTAGAAGTAGTGAACAGATCTTGGCAGTACAAGCCAATATATGCTCACTAACCTTGAAAAAGCTGTACTGTTTTAACTGTGTCAGGATGTGACTTAAAGTTGTTATAAAGACCATGTAAAACATGCAAGAACAAACTACCAATATCTTTGGTAGCTTCTGGTATTCACCACATACACATCAGTTCCTATGTCTGTCTTGGCCTCTGCATTGGTTCCTAACCCAGTGCTTGGTAGCCATAATCCAGAGACGGATGATGTTGTAGATCATGGCCAGTGGATGTAACAGTACAATCATTTTCACAATTCCTGCCAGATTCTGCTTGTTTTTTGACTGTCATAAAACAAAAAGAATAAGTGTTTAGAAGGGCTTAGCCTTTTTATTCGTAGTTATCAGGAGAAACATGAAAGCCTATTGAAATGGAAAAGCAAACTACCTTTTTGCTTTCTTTATCTGAGAGACATTTAGAAGTGAAGAGGATGGAGAAGAAAGAAAGAGGAGTCATATAGACCATATTATTCTGAAAGTGTTTATCCATTGGCCTTCATGTCACCTTAGCTCTCAGAGGAGCTACAGTGCTTTTGGCAAACTTTTACCCACATTAAAGTAAAACTGAGCTCTCTGGTATCACTTCAGAACGTGTTCTGCTGGTTTTATTTGTAAAGAACCATTCTCATTGTTCTTAGATCTTAACAGGCGTCTGTGGGTAAAAATAAATTATTCTGAGGGTTATTCTGTGACTGTTTTCCCAGTTATATACTTGTCTATTTTATAAGTTTTGTTATCAAAGAAGTGCTTCTTATAAATCAAGCTAAATTACTGTAATTTTAGATTTAAGATACTGAGAATAACTCTCCTATATTAGTGGAATGTCTTAAAATTTCCACTTTGCAGTTTCCTGCAGGTTCCTGCAATATGAGTCTTATTTCTTCCATTATGCACTACTTCCTGTCACTGTCATTATAGTAACAGCTCCATCTTCTCCATCATTCACTTTAGTAATTCAGAAGTTCATTGCATCCAACTTTTTTGGTTGGACAACCAAATCTTACTGCTTGTTAATATACATCTTTAAGATTTGATCATTCTTACTTGTCTTCATAACTAAAATTCATATCTGTATTATACAGCTGCTACAGTCTTACAGATCCAGTCTTGTTCTTCTCATGCCTAAATAGTTGCTATACAAGAGGAATCTGCTTGGCTGCTCCATCCAGCTATGTTAGCTTTGTGTCTCTATTGCTTGCTCACTTTTCTGTCCCATTGAGCACCAGCATCATGCTTCCATTATCTAAGGCAACTCTGCTGATCTGTTGCAGACCTGTTGAATGTGTCCTTATGAGACCAAGCTCTTGCTCCCCACTAGTCATTCTCAAACATTCCTATCATCAATCCTAATGGAAAGGAGGAGCCTACTACAGCTTTCTGCATTTGCTGTACTCCTCTCCAACAGATGCCTGCTGAAGATATGTCACCATAAAAATGATGTAGTTAACAGTCTTTGTTACTTGGTGCAATCCTGCAGTCCTGCTTTTAATTTTGTGCTCCTTGTGATACTTTATGATATTTTGTTGTTGTGTATCATCCTGTGCTTTCATTCAGTTTTTTTTGTTGAGATACCACATCAGGGCCAATAGGCATTACCATAATATAGGTTATTGGTCCTAATACTTGCTGTCATCCACTCTTGTCGTTTAACCACCTGATTCTTAGGTGGTCTTCTGGAAGTGAAGGGCTTTCCTATTGCTCTCGCCCCCAGCTGGTCAGCACTGGATCTCCGGGTCCTGCCTATGGGTTTTCAGTGGGTCAATCTGGAAGAAGTTGTCTATTTAAGATTAAAAAATTTTGCTTCCCAAAAGTGTGCTAGGTTGTTTATTGGTTTGGCTTTCTTGCTTCTTGTGGGAAAGCAGTTGAATTAATTAATAATTATTTTTTAAATGAGTGGCAAACAGGAAAAATGGCATTTCAGAAGAAATGGTGATGTGGACTATCTGTTTTGCTTCACAGATTCTTTCTTTTGGGGATTTTCGCAGTTAAAAGACTGACTTCTGAATTTGAAACTGTCATTAATCTTAAATGTTGCTGACTAAAGCAATAAAAGATTGAATACGCCAAGATAGATATCTTGGCCTTCTGAATTTTTTCTTGTTTGGAGTTCTATAAAGTTTATAAATATGAAATAGAGAAGAAATACATGGGACAGAATTACCATATTTTCACTTCCCTCTACCCTCTAAGTATCTGTTAGGGTCAGATTGCATTTGCGAAGCCATCCTGAACTTCTGATATTACACTTGCTTTCCAGGGTAACAGTAAACTCACTGCAGATTTAACTACGTGTTAGGAACCACCACAAGGCTTCCCTCCAAAACTGTGGTAAATTGAGAGTGAGAAGGATAAATCAGCATTGTGACTCATTTCTCAAGTGTTGCATTTTGCACATTTACTAAAATTCTCTTTTACTTTCTTAGAAATTGAATATATTCTTATGTTAGCAGCATCTGATACCTTTAGAAATACTTGTTTGAAACTTCTTGTGATCCTGATGTTTCTGTTTCCCTGTTCAAATAAAATTTAAGGGTTTTAGACACACTGTAGTCATTCAGGTGGAGGAAGTTATCAGTTTAACTTGAAGCTAAACCAAAGGCAGACTAACAAAACTCACTTAAGCAATCTGTAATATTTTCTTTTCATAAATAAAGACCCTTTAATTAAAACAAAATTACCACATTTCTACTGGATGCAGCAGAGCAACTACCATATAATGCAATATGAAGTATTAAACTTCATCTTGCATTCTTGAAATTCCATTTTGAAGTTTAACACATTTTTTTCATTCTCCTAATTTTTCTTTAAATTAATGTCAACTTTTCTAGTATCTTTGTATTTTCATTTTGACTCTCCAGACTGCTATTTTCCCTATTCCCTAAAATGACGTAACCATGTACTGCCACAAAACTGTCTTAATGTACATTATCTTTTCTTTTTAAGGCCGTTCTTCCCTCTTCCCAATAGATGATGGCTTGCTGGACGATGGTCACAGTGATCAAGTTGGAGTCTTGAATTCCCCTACCTGCTATTCAGCTCATCAGAACGGAGAACGGATTGAGCGCTTTTCCCGGAAAGTGTTCGTTGGAGGTCTCCCACCGGATATTGATGAAGGTGAGCTGCCTGAAAGCCAAGCAGACTATGCTGAGAGGGAGAGACAAAAAGAGGTCATGAAAAACCTGACTTGAGTAGTGAAAATAAGCCACTCAGCAAAATAATGTGCAAAAGGCTGTAACTATATGTTCTTTATGTAAGTTGATGTGTTGAGCTTAATGTCATTATCTCTTTTGGTGTTGGGATGGTGCAGTTGTTTCTGATTTTGCACTGGCAGATTAGAGTTGCGTGTAATGCCTGGAGTGCATGCTCCTGCTTATCTTGCATATTTCAAATACATCTTAGCCCTCCTCTATTTGTGCCTGCTTTATCCTGTATTCATAGGAAATTCCCATTTGTAAATTAATTTCATATTCTATTCTATTATTACCTGAAGATCTCAGCAGTGATATAGAAAGGTTAATGTTATTCCTGTTGAGAAATAGAGAAATTTAGGCACAGCAAGGTCAAGTGGCAGAGCGCTCTTGATGCATTGAACAGAGACTATACTGCAGAAACTTGGACTGTTAAGCAGTTGAAATTGCTTTGTACACCAGTGGTGATTTTAAGTAATTGTCCTATTTAATATGAGGTTTCTCCTGTGCAGATAAATGTAAATTGCAAAATGTTAACTTGGTAATGTAAACAGAAGTCTGTTTAGGAGGTTTGTGGTAATCCTAGAATAACGTGCAAACCAAATAAGCTGGCTGTGTTTAATTAACTTTCAGACACGGAAAGACCAGATTTTGGTTCCATTTTCATTGAGATGCTCTCCTACAATCTATTAAGGGATTTATTTTTATATATTTCAACACAGTTGCCTATAATACAAATGCTGAACAAAAACACATGGAAATACATTTTATTTCTCTCCTCCCTGTTTATATGATGATGGCAGGATATGACTGAAAGAAATTGAGCTTACTTGTGTTTGAGTTGCTGCTTTTATATAGTTTAGAGTATTTTTAACCCACAACCAAGGCTTTTTCAGTCACTGACATGTAGGTGTGTCTGAGATAAAAAGAACTCATAAAGTCATGCAAGGGGCATAGTAGATCTTGCAACAAGGGTATTAATGGTTGTTGGAAGCACCTCTGAATAGACAGTTTTAAATTACTGTCTCTGATACATGCATCGTGTTTGCTGTAGGACAGATATCCTATATATATTTCCTATATATAAGAAACTACTAGCATATTAATTGTGGTGTTACTTGGTATATAAATATCTGCTTACAAATCTCTGAACTCTACATTGCTAAACAGTAAATTGATTTGATTCCATTCAAACCAGATTCTGATTTGAATTTAGGGAAGTACCACACAAGCTTTCATGAATGGCTTTACTTGCCCATGAGCTTCTGAAATGCTTCTGTTTATTAAACAATAAAAAACAAATGTAACATTAAAATCACCAGAAACATTTGCGTATATATTAACACTTTGGATGATGCATCTATTTAATTTTTTTGTATATGAAACTCGTAAATTTTGTCCTGTTTTTTTTCCTGTGAAATGTCAGCCTTTGCTAGAAACAAAGGTTTTTGCTTGATAGTATCTTTTCATTGAGTTATGCTATTTACTTTAATTACAACTATTGTACATGTTTTTAGATGAAATTACTGCCAGCTTCAGACGATTTGGGCCCTTGGTAGTAGACTGGCCTCACAAAGCAGAGAGCAAGTCCTATTTTCCACCAAAAGGTAAGAGAGTTAGAAGGTTTTGACCTGTCACTGTACTCTGGGAAACAGTCTCATCTTTTCCAAAGGGTGTAATGTAGAGTCCCTGTGAACTGTTTTATCTGTTGTTTCAGTGCCAGTCCTCGTATGGTTTCTTTACATACAGAGTCTAAAACCTCTTGTTTTGTTACAGGATCTAATCAGGTCAACACTGTAGTTGTATGCATCGTTGATCATCAGTTCTGTATTTGCACTCCTGTCTAGTTTCCAAAACTGAAATTTGATCAATTTTTTTAAAACAAAATCTTAGATAAATATTTTCCTAGGAAGTTAAAGGCAGGATGAAGAGGGATGCATTTGCTTATCTGGTCAAGATAATCAAATACTGTGCATCTTTCACTTTAGGATGTGAACTTCCTGTTGAAGCTCTAATCTTTTTTGATAAATGATTGGATACTGATTTTTTTTTTTTAAATATTTCTAGTCTTGCTGTTAGACTAGATTTTTTTCTATTACTTACAAAGTGTTGGAAGAACCATTCTGTAGATTTAGTATTTAAATTACATGGGATATCTCTGTAACTGTACAGTATGTATTGTTACATATAAAATAAATGCAGAGGTGTGATCCAGACATGAAAGCAATGCAGAGATTATTGATTTTGTAGAGAATGCAACAATTCATTCCTTCTGTGCAAGTGACAAATGTGGGTTTAGTTCTTTTGTAAACTGATTCTTTATTTATCTGTGCATTTATGCTGGGGGAAAGACAGGATCATTATCCCTGATGGGGCCTGTAAAGAATGGGAAATGGAATTGGAAGCACTTGGATAGCACTTATGAATGCTACATGGAAATTCTTAAGACAAACAAAGAGACTGACTTTTTTGATTGTCAGCCCAGCACACAAAGCTACTGTCAAGCTAAATTTGATTATTTTAAAGACTGCATCCTTCTTCATAAATTACCAAGAGAAATTCCCAAGGAACTCTTTTGAAGAAGATGCATCTCAGAGAGTCTGTGATGAATATATAGAAGACAGAAGATGTAATATATTCTTACCTGAAAGGAATGGATTCTGGCATTAGTTTCCAAGGAGATAGTCCTATCTCAGCATCTGAAGATCTTAACGATGTATTTCCCGACTTCGTTATTAGATAAAGCTTTTTGATATAGTTGGGTTGTTTATAATTGCTGCAGTAAGAAAAAAATCCAAACTATATTATAAGCAGAGCTTCTTAAAGGCAGAGAATATGAAAAGAACTTCAGTGTGTTGATCTAATTAATTCAGGAAACATTTGCAACCTAAATGCTAAGTTGATTTCCCATGATTAATTGATCCTTACTTGAAAAATAAAAGCATTTACTGTTCTTCTATCTTAACACTTCAGCCTAATTTTCAGTTTCCTGCATTATTCAGTATTTTTTTGTATGTAGCCTAACACATTTAAAATACAGTGTGGATTTCTCTTTGTAAATACTCTGGAAACACACAAATGCTGGGAGTTACTGTGTATATATCTCTTTCAGTGCAATACATTTGACCCATGATTATTTTGTAGAAGAATTTCATTAAAAATTGCGTTTCATTAGTATTATTTGTGTGGACAGACAAGAACCATGTATACATATATTATTAAGATGTCTGAAATGGCTGAGGATAGGCAAAATAAAGCTTTGAGATCAATCAGTAATTGGCAGTTGAGAAATATATAAGTTCAGGGAATTAATGGTTTTACTATTTTCAATCTTCATTTTCTAAATTGTCACTCTGCATGGAATTAATTCAGTGTCTATATTTTTCTTTGTTCAGTTTCATTAGAGATTTGCCATAGTATTGCTTTCCAAAGACATCTTAGAATTAGGCCATTCTGGACCTATTCATATAAGTCTTCTCTGTGGTGAAGAGATGCAGCCTGTTTTTCTTTTTTTTACTGTTCAGTTTTCCAGGCTGTGCTTTCTTCCAAGCTCTCTGCTTACAGAAGGTCCTGAGGGAAGGCCAAGTTCATAATAAGTTCCTTGCCTAAAGAAATTCAGAAAGTGTCTTGATCCATCAAGGCTGGCTGCCTCCTGAGAAACACCAACTGCTTGTTCTTAACTAATTACATTTGGTGCTGGTTCACCACAAAATTACATCGAAACATAACAAGAACTTTTACAACTTTACACTGATCTTATGAGGAAGCTCTGTTCTGGAAAAAGCCCTCTGTTGAGCTCAAAGTACAAAGTTTGTAACAGTGATCTGCCAACTGTAATGCAGAATTCCTTCCTTTCTGACTTGCCACTGTTTATCATAACTCATGTTATTACATAGTTGGCAAATACATTTGTTTATGAAATAATACACATGTCCAAAGTAACTTTTCAGGTTGAGGACTCCTCCTTGTGATAATTAAGTTCTCAAAGAAATGGTGTCATGAGTATATGGAAATTCAAAAAATGCCTTCCAAAATACATCCAGTTGTTTGTGTCCTCTGTACTATTTATAGTCTGTCTCAGAGGATAATCTGATTTAAACAGGACAGTGTCCCCAGCCTTTTCTAACTCGTTGTTTCTGCTGCCTTGTATCACAACAGTTGTGCAGTAGCTTTTCTCTTCAAGGTTCCCAGTTGCTAACTCAGAGCTGACTAGCTGAAAAACTCAGGTTGGAAATGTTCTGCTTCTAGTTTCAGAAACAAAACCCCAGGTCCATGCAAGTTCTATTGAACTTGTTGCCAGCTAATTTGATCACACTGAGTAGGATCAAACTCAGGATTCAGGCAAGTAACTGTAAGTGTCTTCATGTGTGATTAGTGTCTAAGCTTCCTTTAGTCGATGTGAATCTGGCCAGTACAGCCAGTGAAGTATAGAGGGCAATTTTGGCCACTGTAACATAAGCTTGATTCATTTAACCAGACTGATATCTAAAAGACTAGATACATGGGTCTCACAAATATAGTCCAGCACCACATTTTTTTTACTGCACGTATGTTTTAGAATTTATTGTCTATCAAAGATAACTAAATGAAAAACTGAGAGATGGCTTATGTAGATCCTTTGTCTGTATTAACCTGCAGCATGGACTGATTCTTTCTGATTTAAGTTAAGGTGCAGCATTCTCTAGGCAAGAATTGCACTATACTGAGGCTATTTAGTGTCCACTGTGGAGAGTCTGTCAGGACAGTGGAGGAACCAGCCCCAACACAAAATACCTCTGCAGTCACTGGCATGTCACTACATGGGCAGTGCCATGCTGGCTTGTACTGATTTTCTTCACTCTTCCTCTAAGCTGTTAGTGACTGGAATTAGCTGGAGGTTGATAGAACTTAAAGCTTCTCTCTGATTTCTACACAGAATATGCATAACAAGAAGCATCTTTCCTCCCTCTGATAAACTTCCATATTACTGCGAAATAAAGAATTTTTTTCCTTGCTAAGAAAATCATGTTAACATGAATCTGATCTAGAATGCTTTCCTTTCAATTTGTCCTTTATATAATGAATACCAACAAATGAAAAGTTTTAATTTGCTAGGACTCTTCAAACATTAGGCTTTTCAAACTTACCTCATGGGTTTTCTGTTCCACTGCTCACCACTCCATCTCTTAAGTGAGCATTGTAAATCGTTGAAGGTCTAGAGCTGTGAAGCAAAACTACAGAGAGACCAGTTTGATGGTACAGACTATACCCTAACTTTGTCTTCAGACAAAGAAGTACAGCTGAGCTCATGTCACAAGGCTGAGGCTTTTAATTAAGTGGGATAAACCAAGTACATGTTTTTTAGATGAGGTTGAGAAGACAGTATTAATGTATGTCTTTTCTATTGCTTTCTTTTCCATGTCAGGAGTGGTAGTATGAAGTGACCCTGAGATTAGCTCAGTTGTTTAGAGCATGGTGCTAATAACAATCCAAGTTGTGGATTCAATCCCTGTTATGGGCCATTCATTTAAGAGATGGACTCAGTGATCTTTGTGTGTCCCATCTAACTCAGAATATTCTGTGAAATCTATAATAATCGTTATCACTCCTTGAGTTCTTGTTCTTGAATTTTCTGTCTTTTTGCAAGTTGCTGCAGTTAAGCATATTAATAGCTGCAGACATAGAAGTGGTAGATTATATGGAGGCACTCACCAGCTTTGTCTATCTGGAGCTATATGGCAGTACCTTTGAGCTGCATTAGGAGAAGAACTGATGATAAATGAGTATCTGAAGAATCTTTGTGTGTCTGATTCCTGACAATATCATGTGCTATTAACCCTCCCATTGATTAATCAAGTTGTTTCACTCACATCATTCTTGTACTGAGCTCTCCATTCAATCTGAAATTTGTGTGCCTGGCTTCTGACCAAGTAAGGACAGTTACCTGGAGCTTCTCTCACCCATGCCAGTTGGCACTCATTCACTGAGTTTTACATGGGTAATACGTGGATTTTAAATTCTGTGATAGTGAAATATATCCCCATTAAAACAGGTTTTGAATCTAAATTATTACTGATTAAGCTTAAGTTAAATAGATCATCATTAAAAAATTTCAGTTCAGCAGTGAAGAATAGACTTTACAAGAAAATGCTTCAGCCAAAGTCCAAAGATTACCTATGACATACTGATATGAAACTAAATAAGATTTGCATAAAAATACAGAATACATAAAATCCTGTCATGTGTCCCTTTTATGTAGCTGTGATGCAGCTGTGGTATGAGGGGGTAAGAAATAAGGTATAACTTACCAGAAAGCGCAGTATAGACTTTCACCTTTTTCTTAAAATCCTGTCCTTGTTCCCACATGTTGTTTAAATCAGTTGTGCATTTGTTTCTTAAATCTTACGTTGTTAATGCACTGATTCTTTAATGGTCTTCAATATACACCCTACCACCTTTACCTTGAGGACCTACAGTGCCTATTTGCAATAAGAAGTAGCTGCTGGTTAATTAGCTTCTCTCAGAAATACAGCAAGATTTCCAAAAGACTTGGTAGTGCATCCATGTTCCCTTTTCCCAAGCAGCTGCTTCAGCATGTACTTCTCCATCAAAGTCATAAGACATAACTTCGTGTGAAAATTCTAAACTTGGTAGTAATCTCAGAAAGAAATGTGACTTATGGTCCCTTTAAAGTTTGTTTTAATGTAGAACCCTAATTATTTTACTGGGTTTTTTGTAAAGTAACAAATTTAGTGTATCTCCTATTGTAACTGTGAAAGTAATGTGTCAGGTTCTTTGCTTGTCTGGTAGTTTGGTTTTATGTAGCATTAAATATGCATCTTAAGTTGGTTTTTTTTAATAATGTTTGAAAGGTTTGCTGGGTCACTTACGTAATGAAATACTTTGCTCTAATCTCCAGAACAGAGATTAGTCCTTTGTGCCAAGTCGGATTTTCATTGTATAATGTCCATTGCAGCCAACGAATGATGTTTATCCTAGACTTACAGTGCATGATAGAGCAAACATGTTTGCTTTTATTTGGTTATTAGT
Organism: Acridotheres tristis; assembly: GCA_037013685.1. NCBI lineage: Eukaryota > Metazoa > Chordata > Aves > Passeriformes > Sturnidae > Acridotheres > Acridotheres tristis. The sequence goes on along the minus strand of CM072888.1, from coordinate 57,280,580 downwards.
CTCTTCTGACAATTATTTTACAGATGGAAGTTCTGTTAATTATGTTAATATAGTACATATATGGTACATCTATTCTTACATAAAGAAGATGACTAATATGAAAGAATTGGTTTGACTTTATTTTACTTTTGTATGGAAAAATGAGTGGAAAAGATGCTCTGTAAAATAAAGGCAAGAGAAAATATATTGGTTTGGGTTTCTTCCCAGGTTACGCATTCCTCCTGTTCCAAGAAGAGAGTTCTGTTCAGGCCCTGATTGATGCCTGCATTGAAGAAGATGGAAAGCTCTATCTGTGTGTTTCCAGCCCCACTATCAAGGACAAGCCAGTAAGTACACAGTCAATGGCCTGCAGGCTATGGCTGCCATCTGTCTAAAGCAGCATTGGAAGTTATGGAGATGAAAAAAATCAAAAGTAAACTACTGTTGGCAGAGCTCAACATCTGGAACACTGGGATTATTTTAAAATTGTAGTACTTTGAATTAGTAAAATTAAAGCAAAGCACCTAGACATGCTGTGGTAATGAGGTTATGACTGACAATTTATATAGGCTGATGAACGTATTTCCACATTGTAGTGAAACTTAAAGTAGGATATTATTTACTTTCCCAACTTAATAGGTTCAGATCCGTCCCTGGAATCTAAGTGATAGTGACTTTGTGATGGATGGGTCACAGCCACTTGATCCTCGGAAAACAATTTTTGTTGGAGGAGTCCCTAGACCGTTAAGAGCTGGTGAGTAGAATTTGTGGCAATTTTTTAAAGTAAGAAATCATTAGAAATATTTTTTACCATACATAATTTTTGTAGTTACGTATGGATAGATATAGGTATATATAAATTGAACAGTCTTGGTAGTTTTAAGCACAGTACAACGTTCATGTATTCTTAAGTTTCTGTAATGTCTGGTTTTGGCCATAAATCACAGTTCATCTCTGAGATTAACTGGAAAGTTAATCTCTCTATACCTCTAGCATCAGCTATGTCACAAGAGGCATAAAACAAAGAGTTTGGTTTTAAAATGATGCTATGAAAACATCTCTGCCCTGCTCCATGGCTATGGAATGGTATTTGTACCTGCTTGTCATTGTGCATTAGCTGCTCTTCTGCTGCTGTCAGGTTACACACACAAACACAGGTGATAGAGTACTTGAACAAGGAGGCGTAGAGGAAAAAGGAACAAATTCAGAGAGCTAGCACAATCTTTATGGCACAACATTATATGACATTGCAGGACTCTTTCTAGACACTTGCCAGAAGCATGAAGGAAAAAATAAATGTTTCTGTAGCTGTGGAATGGTTGATGTACAGCCGGGACAGTCTGCTCTGCTTTTTCAGATTGGCTGCAGTAGCCTTTTACAATGTTTTAGGTGACTTTCTAGTAAGTAGGTTGTAGTGAATGCTGGAAGTAGAAGCATACCATACAGTGGTTCAAGTCTCCTTTGTTACTAGAATGACTTCTGGATTTCATTATTCTTTCATAGTTAGTAATGAATTTTATTCTTAGAGAAAGGTGAGCTTTTAGATGAAACATGTAAGAAAAATGAGAAGCAGTAGTGCAAATTTGGGATGCAAAGGATCCTAATTTTTTCTATCTTGGACCTGCAATGCTCCAAGCTTTTTTTGGTATTTTACTTTTAAGACTCTACTTTTGACTGTAATACAAGCTCTGTAAATGAGTATAAACACAGTATGTTCCAATTGCAGATTAATTTTTCTTTAAATTCAGTCTAGTGCTCCATATTACTGTGCTGAATGTTTGTGATAAATTTAATGGATGCATTCTTATGCTCAGCTTGCAAATGCCCTGTATATGTGAAAATGAAACTTTTATAGCATTGTGAAATAAGAATAATGACTTCAAAAAAGCAGTAAAACTTAAGGAGACTCTTCAAACAGCTATTGAACATCAAGGACTGCTGACACCTCTGTATGCTAATACAGAGGATACTAATTCTGAAAAACCAGTGTTTTCCACCCCAGTGAATTGCAACTGAATTCAGTATAATCTGGCAGTCAGAGGATTGCCAAGGTAATTGATCTGTAAAATTTGAAATTTTTGTTTCTCTGAACTTCATTATCTGTGTTAGGTATAGCACTGTAGAGATAATCAAGTTCTGTGTGGCTGATAAAAAGATGCTAACTACATCTTTAAAATCAAGTAGGACCTAGAGCATTAGGATAGTCACAGAACATGTACCAAGGAATTTGTGGCATGAGGATCTATTTTACACAGCTTATATTCCAATGCCTGCCCAAAAACTTTTGCTGTAATCCTCTGAAGAAAACTGCCCTGGAATTCCAGTTCCAGGTTATCAAGAACGTACAGTTCCATTGTTCCTTAGATGTATGTACCCACAGTATGAAAGATCTGTCTGCTGAGTAATTAATAGCTTATTTAATATTATTTCTTTAATATTTTTTAATCTTGTTATTACTGTTCTGTTGGCTCTTGGAAAGCTAATAATTAAAATTTGCTTCTCTGGTATTTTTAGACATGTGTGTACTAAGCTTGTACTGTAAGAATAGTTTGAACAAATGCTGTTTTGTTTCTTACTAGTGGAATTGGCTATGATCATGGACCGTCTCTATGGGGGAGTTTGTTACGCAGGAATTGACACTGACCCTGAGCTGAAATACCCAAAAGGTGCTGGACGTGTTGCTTTTTCCAATCAGCAGAGTTACATTGCTGCCATCAGTGCTCGGTTTGTTCAACTTCAGCATGGCGATATTGATAAACGAGTAAGTTACACAGAATTTTTTTTAAAAAGAGTTTTGCTCTATACAGAAACTTCTCAGAGTGTGGTGACATTGCATGTGATCTGCTCTCAAGGCAGCTTCTACATTTTTAGCATCCATGTAACTTCACTACTTTCAGGAGTATTCCTGAATGCCCCCAAACAGACATGTTTCCACAGAGCAGCAGTTTGTTCCTTTGACATAAGTTGGACCATATGTTCTTCCCATTCTGGAGTTCCTGGTTTTGTTGTGTACAGGTAAAGGGCTTCAAGATCTCTTTCTCTCCCATGTTCTAATGAAACCAGATACTGTGATAATTCCTCTGTCATTCATAAGAAACTCTAGTATTCATTGGCTTCAGATTAGCTTGATTCTTACAACTGCCATAATTGTCAGTGCTCAGAAAGTTGGTCAGGCTCAACACCTAAAATACAAAAAGGTCTTATTTTTTCTGTTTGAAAGTCTTCTTAGTACTTACTAATGCATATTTCTATTTCCTACAGATTCTTATTCCTAGGAAAAGTAAAACTAACTTATATTAAGAAGTCTAGTGAACTTCATAACTCCTAATTAGAAGTGTAGCAAAGAAAACTGGCATCTAAATTATGTCAGTTTTAAGGGTCACTAGTTTTGATGTCAAGAGCTGCAGAGATAGTCTGGTATTAATAGGTGTTCTTAAAAAAATAAAAAAAGGCTAAGGTCTTATGGGAAGAAGGGTCGAGTGAGGAAAGTAGTTCAAGGTCCAGTCTCCTCTACAGATCAAAGACATGGGAAAAAGAAAGTAGTACAGTTAACAGGAGTCTGCTCTAGAGAGGCAGCATGTGCTTCTTTCAAACAGGCAGAGTAATGCAGCTTTAGGTGTGTGTCTCAAATATCGCTTGCCTTAGGAGCTGAAATCCCCAAACATGGTCCTTCCCAGAGGATGAGTGGGTGTGGATGTGGGTGGTCATCTAGGCTTCAATATGATGGCTACGTTTTGGTCATGGGATTGCTATCCTTGTGATTTGCAGCTGTTGTTGACTTACAACTGATTTTTGGATACTTACATAACAGAAAAATGGCCTTGACACTGGGATTGGATGAGGGGAAATCATCTTGCATTTGAGTTTATGGGCAAAATAGGAGTAAGGACCAGAATCCTGAATTTCCTCTAAAGAAATGCTAAATGGGTCATTTAGCTTCAGAATTGAGTATTCAGTTTCGTTCAGGAACTGTCTTAAAGGGCTTTTGTCTGTTAAGTCACCTGACTTGAAAATTCAGACATGGACAGTTGGGTCTAATCCAAATTATGTCTCTCTTAAAAGTGGGAGACATGGACTTGTAACTTGTAAACCATGGGGAACTTTTATCTTGGTCTTCCTCTTCCCATGGGAGTGTGTCCTTCGCAGTAGAGAGGTGTATGGTAGATTGGCAGTGCCATCTTGCAAGAGAAAGCATGATCCTGACTTTGAAGGCTGCAATTGCACATACCTTGTTTTGCTGTTTTGTGGGTTTTTGATGATAGGTGACCAGGGATCTTAAGGGCTCTTTGGGTGCCAGGCAGGCATCTGAAATGGCAGTGCCTGCTGTTTGCAGAGGAAAGGATGTAGCTTGTTCATGGGTGATGGAACACTGCAGTTCTTAAGATGGGATAGACTTGGAGCAGGCCTCTTGGAGCTTGGAGGACAGAAAAACCAACACAAAATCTACCCCAAACGCTGGATCTGAGAAGCACAGTATTTGACTTACATCCTTTGAAATTTAATTTATAAAAACAGTATGCAATGATTTCTTCAATCACAAATTAACAAAAAAAAAAAAAAAAGAAAGAAAAAATCCCACAAACAAGTACCAAAACAATCCAAACAACCCCTGCCACACATAGTTAGTATCTGGAAATGGCTGTTCATAGGCTGGAGAGATTGAGGGGGAAAGGCAGGACGATCTAGGTTTTCTCTTTAAATATCTGAATTCTTAAAGTTTCTTTTTTGCTATAATTTATGTTCTTTCTTAAGTGTTGCTTTTCTAACACCTGAAAAATTAATTTCTTGACTCAAATGTTCTCTTAAATTTGGAATTTCCACATTTTATTACCATCTTCATTTTTTCTTACTTTAAAAAATGTGTGCTATTCCTGAGGTGTGTCACTGGCAAAATACAGCAGTACCAAATCTTAACTGTTTTAATAAACTTGTCTTTAAGTCCCATAATGGACAGGATTTATGAACTTCTTTGGTTACCTGAGAGGGGAGTTAATCTATATTTTTTAAATCGTTCTCTTTAATTAAACTATAATGTCAATTCTTATTTATATAATGACATATATTTATTATCATTCAGTTATTTGCATTACTGAGGTGTCATAGAGAAGAGCATCATTTTAGGGAACACCTTGAATCTTAGCTGAAAGTATGAAAAAGGCTATTTTCAGAAATAGTTTTTTGTCTCCATGGAGTTTTTACACTAATGCCTTTTCAGGCTCTGAAAATGTTCTGAAATCAGTATTACTGCTGATTTATACATGAGCGAGCAATGAGTATAAATCTGTAAACCACGAGTGTTGTAAATGAGGAAGATAGTCCTACTGCCTTCGCCTGAGGTGTTTGTGTATGTTGGCCAGGAAGGTAATGCAGTCTGTATCTCATTGAAATCCTCGAGGCAGAGCCTGTTCTGCCCTTCACCTCAGCATTACCTTTCCATACCAGTTATATCCAGTTTCTCTAGGTCTGCTGTCCTTTCACATTCTTTTCATAACCAGTTTTGTCTGTGTAGAAGTCTTTTTCAATTACTAAATTTTGCAGTTCACTTGTTTATTCTTCTGAACTTCTGTTCAAAGTATTTATAGCATTTTTTACACATACCTTTTTCTACCTTAATTGGAAATCTTAGTGCCACAGTCACTTGACAAACATTGTCTGTGATCTTAACTTCTTCCTTAACTAAGTTCTCTGTAGCTTCTCTCCGCTTCTTTTGATGTGTAGATATATTTAGTTTCTCTAGCAGATGTTTTTCTTCAGCAAAGTGCTCCTCATCCTGTTTTATCTTGTATGAAAGCTCAGCTACAAACATTTCTTTGGAGTTTCAACTCAGAACAATTCATTAAAATGCTGTTAACTTTCATACGCCAGCAGTCTGCATCCACGTCATGTAATATTTCCATTCCCCAAAGTGTTTCTCTAATATTTTTGAAATCATCTTCGTACCAATCTTGGTGCATTAATGCACTGAAGCTTGAAATAAATGCTGCTTCATGCTTTCAGTAATTCTGAGCCACAAACACAGTTACTGCACAAGGTACCTGTTTACTGGAAAGTTTGAGTGTAATTGGTGATAAGGCAGGTCATTGTAGTGAAATAAGAAGCAGAGCTCGTACTGAATATAGATTAGTGGAAGAAGCATACTCTGACATTTCTAGGATGGCCTCTACTTCCGAAGCTAAGAACATGAAGCCAATTCGGCTGTAAAACTTCAGGGCAGGGAGCTGGATGTGTAAATTTTTTTCTCTGGACATATATTGAAAAAAGAATCATTTTAAAGTTCTTAATATTTCAGGCATGTTCTGTCTGAGTATGGAGCATATAGTCAATGTCTGTATGAAGCAATCTTCTGAGGTATTAGTATCTAAGGCAAAAATCTCATGCAGCAGTGAGGAAAAAGTGGAATACAACAATACATTCCTTAATGACTGCGTCAACTCATTTTGTATTTTATTATGAAGTACTTCTTCCTGTCTGATTGCAGTCTGTAGCAGTACAGTTATGCAAAGACATAATGCATATTTACCACTGGACTCCTGCCACTTTTCCATTCTCGCAGTCAGATGGGTTTGGGAGAGAGAAGCTGTGTAAGACAGGTGTTTGTAGCTGTCTGTGGACTTGTAAAATGGTCTTTAAAAAATATTTTCAGAATTGTATTGAATACAAATTCCTGTACAGCTCAAAGCCACCAGAAAGACAAAGTAAGAGATTACCAAAATTGGTAGGGGCAAATTTGACCATATTTTATAAATAGGGAGTGAAATTATGGTGAACAGCCCTGCTAAAAGACCTGCATTACAGCTTGCAGAAAGTATTTTTAATTTGCACACAAATGTGGTACATACAGAGACACTTGAACTTAAAAAAAAAAATTCTGCATTAAAGGGTAGTCTAGTTTGTTATGTTTTTGCTAAACCACATGGAATTAATTGTCATGTTGACATCTAATTGGGAGACCTGAGTGGTTTGGTTTTCTTCTACACATACGTCCATAATACCATTTGCACAGAGCACCCTCCCAGGGTAAATTAGGGGAAGTTTCTGATGCAGCTGTTTATTGCATGCACAGGGTACTTCTAAAGACCTGCCTTGGAGTGTTCTGCAGGATGGATGGGTCTGTAGGTGATAAATGATTACGAGTAATAACTGATCAGTTATAAAGGCATTAATACTAATGCTTGCAGTCGTCAGGCATTTTTCTGGAGTTCTTTTTTAAACCAGAGAAAAATGAATGCCTTCATACAACTTCAAGTAGAAGCAGTTATTAACAGGAATTGTTTCTGTTTCACTCCAACAGGTGGAGGTAAAGCCATACGTGTTGGATGACCAGATGTGTGACGAGTGCCAGGGTGCGCGGTGCGGTGGGAAGTTTGCTCCTTTCTTTTGTGCCAATGTCACTTGCCTGCAGTATTACTGTGAGTTTTGTTGGGCAAATATCCACTCTCGTGCAGGACGTGAATTCCATAAGCCATTGGTAAAGGAGGGGGCTGACCGCCCACGTCAGATCCACTTCCGCTGGAATTAAACATGGTGAACCAGCATCTGCATAAGGAGAGAAGGGTGCATGTGGCTTACTGTGTTTGAAGATACTGACATGCAGAAGAAATAAGTGCATTCTTCTGCTTTTCACCCCAGCTATCAATACATGCATCTTTATCAGCAGCCAAAACACTACAAGCCTCTTGTTTTTCACCAAAACCCTACATCTCAGGCTTACTAATTTTTGTGATATTTTCATGTTAAAATAAAATGTTTTTTTGTATTTTCT